>OY728156.1:1376937797-1378137797 GCA_963277665.1 Viscum album
CAATGGTCACCTGAAATAATATATGACAAGGTTTCCATATAGGAGAACATTTGTTGGAAATGGAGATATATAATTAGAGGAAAAGCATAAATATATATAGGGAGTGGTTGAGGTCATCACTAAAAAACAAGTGAACAATCTGTACAATGTTTATGTTCTCAAAGTCATAAATCTATGACGATTTAAAAAACAATGGCTTCAATAATAATTAAGGAATCAGGAGAATTTTTTGATCATTTTTCCAATGTTGAGTTTTTTTATTTCCAAATAATATAAGTAAATGTAATTACTTGATATAATTAATTAATTTTTAATAATTCCATCTTTTTGTTTTTCTTCAATATAATTCTAATTCATCCTTTAACCCATGAAATTGATATCCTAGAATGAAATCCCTTTTGTAAGAACTGTAATCTTATTTTAATCGATCATATTTCACATAAAATATGTCATTATATTATTCTCTAACTATTTACCAAAACTGATATGGTTAAGACGTTAATCTATAAACTGAAAAGTAAGACAACCGGTTCATAATTAATAATTATTCATCAAATTATTTAATTAAAAATAATTACACATTAACTAGGACATAATGAACACTAGTGGTAGGTGTGAAACCCTTATAATCCTTTGGTCATGGGTTTATGTCACATTTCTTTACTGGACATGAAGGGTCGTCACCCAGCATACATGATTTCTTTTTCTAAAACAATATTAATATACTTTCTAATATAAATATTATGTAAATCCTTGAAATTTAACCAGTAAATAGCCTTTAATATATGATATTCAATATATCCCCTAATTCAAAAATACTTCATCCATTTATTTCAACACATTTCCTTTCTTGGTCTTGATTTGACCCTTCATTAGAGTAAATTGACTCAGGTAATGCCTAAGCTCCCCAAATTTAAAGAAATGAACCAAAAATGGATCATTGGGATGAGATTTATTTCCTACCATTGAACCATTCATTTATCCTTAGAAATTCTTTGATTTAGGAAATTTTTTCCCACACATAATGAATTTACCCATTCCATTATAACACTTTCTTGGGTGTCTCCCTCTACAATTCTTTCTTGAATGAAATCATGAAATCTTTTCTCTATGGTATCCACCACTCGAGCTATTAGAAACCTCCATCCTTCTTTTATTTGGTGGGTTTTGGAGTTGGTTAAGGTATATATTGTTAATCAAATTTTGGGAAAATTGAATAGACAAAAACATTATGTCTTTAACTCCCATCAAAAACACATTGGGTCACTTATTTTCACCACATTGTCCTTCAAGTTAAATTTTAACTTGACTCTTTTGGTTTCCATCCATTGACTAAAACAAGAAATAATAGTTTGTTTAACAATATCCCTAGTGAGAAATTCATATAATCATTTATATAAAATCTAAATCCTGAAACATTATTTTCAATCTAAACCCCCATAGGTTTAACTTATGATATTTATTTTCACCATATTTTCAAATCCTTCATAATGGGTTGTAAAGAAAATGTGAATTATCCTAATCGTATCCCCTAGTATTATCAAACTAGGGGAACAATTTGTCCCATTGTCTTGGAAAATGTTATGCTCGAGTGAGGATTGATGTACACTATTATAGATTTTACACATAAGAATATCTATTCCAAGCCCACATCCACTTGTAGTATCTAAAAACAGATGTATTTCTAGTAACACCCTTATAAACTATACCTTTCCAAAATTCAAGGATGGAATTCTATTAATATCCTCATATTCTATATCAGGGTAATGTTCCCCTATCTATGTTTTCCTACATATAGTTCTCAATGATGACACTAAACATCCTCTGATACCCCCTATTATGACATTTCCCCAGAAATACCAGAGCCTGTTTCTAGTACCACTATATTTGGATGATTACAGGGTATAAAATCTTAATTTTTTTGAATATTTTAGTAATCTTTTTAAACCAGATATATACATTGTAACACTTTGACCCCAGTTACCCAGAGTTAGTGCATTATTACATAACATTTTCATGATCACATTAAAGATCAAATCTCGAAAGACCGATTAGTTTAGTAGTCTTGGAAACACTAGATATATTAATAAGTCTTAGATTACATCATAAAAATTAAAACTACAACAACCTAGTCTCTATAGTCCATTATCATATCCCCACATACTATCCCTTCAGGTCATTCATAAATTACTTCTTCACATCTTGGAAAAAATAAAACATTGAATGGGGTGAACTTAGATGATTAGTAAAGATAACAATATAGCGGAAACTTTCATGAATAAACATATACATTTAAGGCAATGTATAACTAAAACAAAATCCTTTTAAACCCGAACATCAGTATAATATGGAAAATATAAATATCAAATAATTCCATTTACGAACTCGCATTGATATTATACTAGTCGAATAATCACATACAATATCAATAACCACTTTCATAATGATGGAATGCATAATTCCAGACTATCATCACCACGTAGACAAGGCCTCCTACCAAGACTACAAATAAGATTTTTTTCAATTCCTTGTGCCAAGACACTAGTTTATCTCATGAGACCGACCAATGCATCGAGGAGCTATAGCGGCCTCCACCCATCACATATTAAGTCCTATGCATTACTCATATAAACAGGTTTAAACATAACATAAACAGTTGTATTAAAAATACCATACAAAATATAAATACTTTCCCCCTATACCATGAATGGTAAAAAAATAACACATCCACAGTCAAACATATCACAAAACCTTCAATACAATATGGAAGTTTTGTATCATAATAACTCAACTTCAAATAAGCTTAAAATCCATCAAAGGATGTTGGCATAGATGAAATCAAAACTATTTGAGGGAAATATCACTTTTTTGAAGTCATTTAAAAGTCACATAATTATAAAATAAAACATTTAATTTGAGAAAATCCATATAAGATTGTAAGGGAAGCTTCTAAGATTTTATAATGGTGTAAAATTTCCGCATCCACCGTATAAGATAAAAAAAGACATTCTTACCTTAATTCTGTCGAAAAGGTTAAAAATGACCTTGTTTGAAAAAATGACAGAAAGATTCCTTTATAAACTTCTTATAAAAAGTCAAACAAGGGTATAAATGACTTTAACACATATTCTATAAAATAGTAATAATGTTTTGAAATACATTTTTAAGAAACATGTGTGTAGTTGATAATGAGGTCCTAGTAGAAAATTATGTATAAACAAACTCAGATAATGAAGAGATTGTAAAATAAACCCTTACTTTGAACTTTCACTTGGCCGATGGTATGTTAACCTCCTGTATAGTAGTTAAAACGTTGTTATTAAATTATACACGAACCATATACATAATTATGATATCATATATGATATTCTAATAATGCATTGTTAATAATACTTTAGTATTATCATCGTTTTGGGTGTTAACTTACTCATTTTCATTTATATGTTTTGTTAAATAAGTCATGTTTGTTATGGATAGGATGTATCTTATTCATATCCAGAATCATATAAAGTTCTTAAACAGTACTTTTAATCATCAAATGAGAATTAGTCTCGAATGGATACGATGGGGAATGAATCCCATCGCGTTCGGGGAGACGGTAGTCCGTAAATATGCACGAACGACAATATCATTCTTTGAATCTTAAAATAATTTTTAATAGGATGGTATATAATATATAAAGAATAATTATCATGTTATATTTATTATTTAAATTAATTATATAGCATTATTATAGCCATCCAAAAAATAATTTTTTGAATAACAATTACACCACGACGTGGAGATGGTATGCCGTATGCACGCACATATGGTGACATGTCATTCATTGGATGGATAGAATAATGAAAATGGTTGTACCATATTTATGATAAAATCTCATTATATAGAAGATACCGGAGTTATTATTTTAGAATGGGAGTAACAAAGAATGAAGAAGTTGAAGAAAAAATGAACTTGAAAAAAGGTGGTGAAAACATTACCTCTTCTTCGGGTTCTTCATTTTGATTTGATCAAAATGGCTCCTTAGGTTAGCTTTATGATGAAAATAAGGCCTCTATTTTGAAGTTAGGGAAGTTTAGAGAGTATTTTGTTAGGGTTTGGCCGAAGAAAAAGGCTTTGATGGTGTGAAATATTGGTTAGAAGTGGTGTCCTTTTATAAGGGCGAAGAGGGGCACTTTAGGAAAATCTAGAAATATTATTTTATACTAAATTCATATTCTGTTTCTAATGGCTCTAAAGTGTATTATTTAAAGGATAAGGTGGGTATGGGTCGAAAACCACTCAACCAATATAATTGTTATAGGCTTGGGTCATTATATTAACCATATCTTTTAGTTTTAACTCTTAGTTAATTAGTTTGACACTAACCATGCCACTTTGTATTTTTATATTATATTGTTAATAAACATACTATATACCACCAATAATACCCCAAGTTGTCCATTGATGATACACCTATCATGATATAAGGCTCTTGGACGAACCTTATACTTTTAGGAATTGAATATCAATTAATAATATAATATTTGTTTAAAAAACTCTTCTATGTCAATTTTGACACTATTGGGTATTTTGTTTTTGATAAATTGATAAAAGCATTATTACTTCGAAATGTTTTTTATAAATAATCAAAATATGTCATATTAACCAATAAATTTATTGGAATTTATAAAAAGTCTTTAATTACATTTATTTAGGTGTTTATAATATTAATTATCTTAATCTTTCATTAATATGGTAATTACTACATCATCATTGTGTCATAAATAAATTAAATTATTTAATGTCTACAAATTATGAATAAAATACCATTATCTAGGAAATATTTTTCTATTTTTAATGAATATTTATAGTATAAAATCTAACATATATAACCCTATGTACAAAATTGTTTTGCTAAAAGATATATGCTTATCTAATTTCTGTATTTATTTTAACTTAATTAATATAAAGTGTCCTTATCAACAAAAAGTGGCTCCATGGGCTCCAAAAATCAACCCAAAGATGTCCATGGTCGGAAATGTATCAACAAATAAGTTTAGGACACGTTTAAGGGTAATCTATTATTATTATAATATTATTTTTTCACCCTTATTTAACGGAATTACCCTTTAACCATGGTAAACAAATATTTACAGAATTAATTATTCAAATTGTATAAAAATAAAAGTTACCTATTTACACAATTTGGACATCCTGATTCCAAATATGGAATCCATTTTTCCAAATTCAAAGCACAGAAGTGGCCGAAATTAATTTAAAATTAATTTCTGTTGTCAAAACAAAAAGCGTGTTTTAAGATATAATAACTATCAAATGAATGACACTTGTTTATGTTCAGTTTAAATGTGAAATTATGTCCAATGAACAAAATTATATTAAATGGAAAAAATATATTCTAAATATACATTAAATCCAATCAAAATCATAATTTATCAGTATTAATTATTTTGATTAAAAATGTTGTTTTTAATTAAAATTTAGTAATTTTCACTATTCATCAAAATATAAAAGTTATCCGAAAAGTACCAATATTTCATCCTAGGATAATTTCGATATTAAAAATCCAAAAATGAAGTCCATTTTGAAAGATAAAATGTATAAAATTTCAAAAAATTAGGTATTACGATTCTTAATGGCTACTTGGATTGGTTTTGGTGTGTGTTAGAACTCGAAGTTGCGTATAACACATGCTCCTATATTATTCAAAGAGAAGCATACCGTGGAAGATTGGGGTGTTACATTATCCCCTCCTTAAAATAATTTTATCCTCAAAATTTCTATAATATTACTGCAAAAAAAGACTCGAGTGGTTCTTCATCAAAAGTTCCTCGGGTTTCCATGTTGCCTCTTCCATCTAGTGGTTTCTCCATAAAACTTTTACCAGACGAGTCGTCCGGTTTCTCAGAACTTGTTCTATCGTATCAAGAATCCTGATGGGCTATTCGCAATAAGAGATATCAGGTTCTAGTTCTAATTCCTCATAGGTGAGTACATACGTTGGGTCAGGCATGTATTTTCTCAACAGTGATACGCGGAACACATCGTGAACTTTGGAGAGACTTGGCGACATTGCCAAACAGTAAGCTACATCCCAAATTCATTCTAGAATTTCGAAGGGTCCGATGTACATGGGACTCAATTTACAATTCTTTCCAAAATTTATGACTCCCTTACATGGAGATACCTTTAAGAAAACATGATCTCCTACATGAAATTTCAAATCCTTCCTTCAATTATCGGCATATCTCTTCTTCCTACTTTTAGATGCTTTGATGTGGTTTTGGATTACCTTTACCTTTTCCGTCGTTTCCTCTACTAGTTCTTGGCCTATAAGTTTTCTTTCGCCAACGTCATCCCAACATGTTGGTGTGATACATCTCTTTCCTTATAACGCTTCATATGTTCCCATCCGAATACTTGAATGGAAGCTATTGTTATAGGAAAATTCGACCAGAGGTAAATATTGATCCCACATACCTTGAAGGTCAAGTGAGCATGATCTCAACATGTCTTCTAATGTTTGAATAGTTCAATCTGATTGTCCATCTATTTGAGGGTGGTAAGCAGTGCTCAAATGAAGTTCAGTATCCAAGGCCTTTTTAAGACTTTTCCTAAATCTTGATGTAAAACGAGGATCATGATCTGAGACAATCGATAGGGGTACTCCATGAAATCTCACAACTTCATCAATATATATTCTCACTAGATGTTCAAGTGGTAAATCCTCCCTTATAGCATGGAAATGTGCTAACTTGGTAAGATGATCAACAGTGACAAATATTGCATTGTTCCTTCTAGGAGTATTTGGTAGTCCCATGACAATGTTCATCGTGATATTATCCCATTTCTACTCAGGTATGGGAAGAGGTTGCAATACTCCTCCAGGTAGTTTCCTTCCAGCTTTCACTTGTTGACAAACAATACATCTTGACACAAAATCAGCAATCTCCCTCTTCATTTTGTCCCACCAAAAATGTTCCTTTAAATCTCTATACATTTTGGTGCTCCCAGGGTGTATAGAGAAATTGGAACTATGAGCATCGTTTAACAATTCCCATTTTAAATCCGGTATATCGGGAACACAAATCCTCTTCCCGAATTTCAAAATTCCTTCTTCATACACAAAGTCTCTCAACCTCACATCATTCACAGCTTTAATATTCTTTTGCAACTCTTCATCATCGGTATGAGAACACTTTATCCTTTCTAGTAAAGATGGTTTGGCAGCCATTTGAAAAAGCATTGATGTTTCACATTCCATGGTGATTCCCATATCCATCATTACTAGATCCATGTATATAGAATCCTTTTATACTCTCATCTTGTTCAAAATTCCATGATCCTTTCTACTCAAAGCATCTTCCACCTTATTTTCCTTCCCAGGGTGGTAGTGTATCATGAAATCATAATCCTTGAGTAGTTCAAGCCATCTCCTTTGCATCATGTTGAGCTCTTTCTATGAGAAAATATATTTCAAACTTTTCTGATCAGCATAAATCTCACATTTTTCACCATAGAGATAGTGTCTCCAAATCTTCAAAGAAAATATTACAGCAGCTAACTCAAGATCATGAGTAGGATAGTTTTGCTCATGAATTTTCAGCTATCGTGATGCATAGGAAATAATTCTATCATTCTGTATAAGGACACAACCAAGATATTTCTTCCATGCATCACTGTAAAAAAGAACCCATCATTCGCCGATGGTAGAGTCAATATAGGATCATTGACTAATATTCTCATCAGTTCATCATAACATTCTTCACAGTCTTTTGTCCAGGAAAATTTTACCCCTTTACTTGTGAGCTTTGTTAATGGGTCAGCCAACCGGGCAATGTTTTGGATGAAATGTCAATAATAACCTGCTAAACCAATAAAACTGCATACCTCAGTTATACTCATTGGTTCTAGCCATTCATGGATTGCCTTGGTCTTAGAAGGATCAACAGATATTCCATCCTCAGAGATAATATGGCCAAGAAAAGAAATCTCCTGAAGCCAGAATTCACACTTGCTAAACTTCCCATATAATTAATGTCTTCTCAGAGTCTTCTATATAATGCGCAAGTGATTTTCATGATCTTTGTATCTTTTTGAGTATACCAAGATATCATTAATAAAAAACACTAAAATGTCATCAAGATATTCCTTGAAAACTCTATAATTAGATCCATGAATACAGAGGGTGCATTAGTCAATCCAAAAGGCATTACTGTAAACTCGTAATGCCCGTACCTTGTTTGAAATACTGTCTTCAGAATATCTTCCCTCTTTACACAGAACTGATGGTATCCTGATCGAAGGTCAATATTTGAAAATTATTGATCTCCATGCAGTTGGTCAAATAAATCATCAATGTGATGTAGGGGAAACTTGTTCTTTATTGTTATAGAATTGATCTCCCTATAGTCGATATATAACCTCATGGATCCATCTTTCTTTTTAACAAAAAGAACAGGGGATCCCCATGGAGAAACACAAGGGTGAATAAATCCCTTATTACTCAATTCCTCTAGTTGTTTCTTCAATTCCACTAAATCTACAGTGGCTATTGAATAATGGGTCTTCGATATAGACCTTGATCTAGGAATTAAATCAATTGAAAACTCAACTTCTCATTGTGTAGGATGTACATGTAAATCATCCAGAAACACATCTACATATTCATTCACAATAGGTACATCCTCTATTTGAACATTCCTTTCCTCACCCACAGTTATTTCATTCTCTTCCTCCCCAATAATGGAATTTTTTTGAGCTACTAGGGGTGGATCTAGATAAGAATTAGGTGGTGACGATTCTTCTCTAAAGATAAGGTGTTCCTTATCATCATCATCAAAAATTGTAAAATCCTTATTCTTACAATAAATCTTCACATCATGGTCTGAAAGCCAATCCTTACCGAGGATTATATCAAACTCAATCATAGGTATGAAGATGAGATCAGCAGATAAAGAAAATTTATGTGCTCTAATAGGGACTGATTCACAAAACTTTGTTGCAATGATACTTCCCATATGAGTTTTAACAGAAAACTCCCTTGTTAAATCAAATTGGAAATATCTAATTTTATTAGAAAAATGGGAAGATATGAAACAATGCAATGATCCAGAATCAAATAAAGAATTTGATAAACTTGAAGAAGCCATTAAATTACCTGCCACCACATCTTTCATAGCTTCTACCTCAGCAGTAGTGATAGCATAAGCTTGGCCTTGATCCATTGTATTTTTCTGAGGTAAGTTCCCCTGACGCATAGGAAATTCATTTTCATAATGTCCCATCTCTCTACAATTATAGCATTCCACGTTGACAACAACCCTCTTTCCCTTGAAATTATGAGCTTGGTGGCCTTTTTCACCACACTTGTAATAGACTCTCATTCCTTTTAAGCAAGTACTGAGGTGTTTCTCCCCACATTTACTATAGGATGTATTTTCAACTTTTCCATTATTCCCCTTATTTCCATTTCTAGATTGATTAGCAGATCTCTTATTCTCTTTCTTTTCTTTAAAGTTATAAGACTTAGAGAATTCCTTTTCTATCTTGATAGCACTCGAGACATTATTTTCGTATGACGAGCAGGTTTGTGAGACTAATGCTCATTGGAGAAATGGTTTTAACCCATCAAAGAAACTATCAATCTTACTTCATGGGTTACATATATAAAATGAAGCATACCTCTCTAACCTTGTAATGTTAGCCTCATACATTGCGACAATCTCATCCTCTTTCTCCCTCAGACTCAGAAATTGCCTTTCCATATCTTCTTGATGGTCTCGAGGAAAGTATTTTTCTAAGAACAGCTCTTTGAACTGCCTCCATCCTATATTTGATACTTCATCATCTTCCTTCGTGTTTTGTATCAATGAAAACCATTGATCAACATCTCCAGTGAGGTGGTAAGCTTCCATGATAACTTTTTCCCTTTCACTACTCCCAAAGGCATGGAATATTTTCTCTAAGGAATTTATCCATTTCTCTACTACTATGGGATTTGTACTCCCATTGAATTTTGATTTTTGTTGCCTCATGAAGCGAACTAACATTGATCCTCCACGCTGTGGATCTGGGTGATCCATACGGGTAATGTGATTATTCATAACCTGAGTGAGATGTCCCAGTATAATGATTATCTATTCAGCACCAGTTGCATCACTAGCTCCACTATAATTATCTTGGGAAGGAGGGAAATCCCTACATGGAGTGTGTGTATTGATACAGTTTCTATTCCTTCAACTAGGATCCATTTCTAAAAAATTTCATAAACTAGATTAGTTTATTAATATAAATACACAATTCCAAACTTGTAAAACACTTAACATAGATTCTACAGTTTATTGATATAATCCATAATCATAAAAATGTTTTCTTTGAGGAAGTATATACGAATAAACCATTCATAATGGTTTGTAAAGAAAATGAGAATAATCCTAAGTATATCCCTCGAGAGTGTCATAACCAAGAGTGCCGCAAGCCCTGTTGTCGTGCACTAGTTCCCGTTTGAGTCTTGCTCAAAGCTGTGTTTTCTGGATTAACCCCTAGGTACATCTGTGCTAGATCCACCTCTACCTGCTCATATCCATACAGGGATTCATTTCTCAGAAAACTCACAAAATCGTTACAATACCAAAATTCTTGAAAGTTCTTCTACACGAATCCTCAAATTTCTTCTTAGGTCTACGTGCTCTAATGGGAGTTTATCTAAATCTAGCTTCGAAGGTTTGTACTAAACTTACTCAGATACCAACTGTAATGCCCTGAACCCAGTTACCTAGAGTCGGTGCATTATTACATAACATTGGCATGATCACAGGAAAGATCAAATATCGAATGACCGATTAGTTAATAGTCTTGGAAACACTAGATATATTCACAAGTCTTACATTAAATAATAAAAATGAAAACTACAACAACATAGTCTCCATAGTCCATTCTCATATCCCCACATACTATCCCTGTAGTTCATTAATAAATTACTTTTTCACATCTTGGGAAAAATATAACATTCAAAAGGATGAACTCAAATGCTCAGTAAGGATAACAATATAGCAGAAAATTTCATGAATAAACATAAACATTTAAGGCAATGTATAAATAAAACAAAATCCTTTTAAACATGATCTTCAGAATAATATGGAAAATATAAAAATCAAATAATGCCATTTACTTACTCTCATGGATATTCAACTAGTCGAATAATCAAATGTAATGTCAATAACCACTTTCATAATGACAGAATGCATAATGCCAGAATAACATCACCACGTAGCCAAGGCCTCGTGCCAAGACTACAAATAAGATTTTGTCAAGGAATCATGTCGAGACACTTTTTTGTCTCATGAGACATACTGGTGCATCAAGGAGCTATAGTGGGATCCACCCGTCACATATTAAGTCCAATGCATTCTTCATATGAAGAGGTTTAAACCTTACATAATCATTCGTATTAAAACTACCATACGAAATTTCAATACTTTCACCATATAATATGAATGGTATAAAAATAACACATCCATAGTCAAACATTTCACAAATCCTTCAATATAATATGAATGTTTTGTATCATAATAACTCAACTTTAAATAAGCTTAAAATCCATCAAAGGATGTTGACATAGATGAAATAAAAACTATTTGAGAGAAATATCTCTTTTTTGAAATCATTTAAAAGTCACATAATTTTAAAATAAAACATTTACATTGAAAATATCCTTATAATATTGTAAGGGATTCCAGTAAGATTTTATAACGGCGTAGAATTTTTTCATCCTCCATATATGTTAAAAAAAGACATTCTTACCTTAATTTTGTCGAAAAGGATAAAAAGGACCTTGTTTGGAAAACAACAGAAAAAATCCTTTATAAACATCTTATAAAAATTCAAACAGGGGTATAAATGACTTTAACCCATATTCTGTAATATTGTAATAATGTTTTGAAATATATTTTTAAGATACATGGATGTGGATGATAAAGAGGTCCCAGTAGATAATTACGTATAAACAACCTCGGATAATGAAGAGATTGTGAAATATACCATTTCCTTGAACTTTTCCTTAGTCGATGGTATGTTAAACTTATATATAATAGTTAAAACATTGTTATTAAATTATACAAGAACCATATACATAATTATGATATCATATATGATCTTCAAATAATGTTTTTTAATAATACTTTAGTATTATCGTCGTTTCAGGTGTTAACTTACTTGTTTTCATTTATATGTTTTGTTACATAAGTTTTGTTTTTTATGTATAGGTTGTATCTTATTCATATCCAGAATTATATAAAGTTCTTAAACATTAATTTTAATCATTAAATGAGAATTAGTCTTGAATGGATATGATAGGGAATGAATCTCATCGCGTTAGTGGAGACGGTAGTCCGTACGTACGCACGAGAGACAATATCATTCTTTTGATATTAAAATAATTTATAATTGTATGGTATACCATATATTCAGAATAATAATAATGTTATATTTATTATTTACATGAATTACATATCATTATTATACCCATCCAAATAATAATGTTTTGAATAACAATTACACCATGACGTGGAGACGGTAAGTCGTACGTACGCACGTATGGTGACATGTCATTCATAGGATTGATAGACTACTGAATATGGTTTTACCATATTTATGATAACATCTCAGTATATATAATATTCTGGAGTTATTATTTTAGAATGGGAATAACAAAGAAAGAAGAAGTTGAAGAAAAAAGGAACTTGAAAAAGGGTGGGGAAAACATTACCTCTTCTTCGGGTTCTTCCTTTTGATTTGATCAAAATATCTCCCTAGGATGGATTTATGATCAAACTAAGGCCTCTATGTTTATGTGAGGGAAGTTGAGAGAGTATTTGGGCAGGGTTTGGCCGAATCAAAATGCTTTTAAGGTGTGAATAATTAGTTAGAAGTGGTGTCCTTTTATAAGGGGGAGGAGGGGCACCTTAGGAAAATCTAAAAATATTATTTTATAATAAATTCATATTCGGTTTATAATGGTTCAATAGTTTATGATTTAAAGTTTAAGGTGGGTATGGGTCTATAACCACTCAACCAATATAATTGAGATAGGTTTGGGTCATTATATTAACCTTATCTTTTAGTTTTAACTCTTAGTTAATTAGTTTGACACTTACCATGTCACTTTTGTATTTTAATATTATATAGTTAATAAATATAATATATACCTTCAAGAGACCCCCAAGTGGTAAATTAATGATACAACTATCATGATATAAGTCTGTTGGCCGATCCATAGATTCTATGAAATTGAATATC
Organism: Viscum album; assembly: GCA_963277665.1. Taxonomy (NCBI): domain Eukaryota; kingdom Viridiplantae; phylum Streptophyta; class Magnoliopsida; order Santalales; family Viscaceae; genus Viscum; species Viscum album. Next base: position 1,376,951,097 of record OY728156.1, read on the forward strand.
AATTAATAATATAATAATTCTTTTAAAAACTCTTTTATGTCATTTTTGACACTATTGGGTATTTTGGTTTTGATAAATTTGTAATAGCATTATTACTTCGAAAACAAATTATATATATAATCCTAATATGTCATATTAACCTAAGAAATTTACTTGAATTTATAAAAAGTCTCAAATTACATATATTTGGGTGTTTATAATATCAATTATCTTAATATTTCATTAATACGTTAATTACTGCATCATCATTGTGTCACAAATAAATTAAATTATTTAATGTCTAAAAATTATAAATAAGATAAAATTATGTAGGAAATAATTTTAAATTCATATTAATAGTCGAAAATACAACATATATAACCCTGTGTAAAAATTTCTTATTCTAAAAGATATATGCTTATGTCATTTTTGTATTTATTTTAACTTAATTAATATAAAGTGTCCTTATCACCCACAAGTGGGTCCATGGGGTCCCAAAATAGACCCAATGATGACCATGGTTGGACATGTATCAACCAATAATGTTAGGACACATTATAGAGTAATTTATTATTATTATAATATTACTTTTAACCCTTATTTACTGAATTTACCCTTTAACCATGGTAAATAAAATATTTACCGAAGTAATTATTCAAAATGTCTAAAAATAAAAGTTTCCTATTTACACAATTTGGAAATACTGATTCCAAATATGGAATATATTTTTTCAAATTCAAAAAACAGAAGTAACAGAAATTAATTTAAAATTAATTCTACCTGTCAAAACAAAAAGAGTGTTTTTAAGATATAATAACTTTCAAAAGATTGACACTTGTTTATATTTGGATTAAATGTGAAATTGTGTCCAATTACCAGTATTGTATTAAATGGTAAAAATATATTCTAAATATACTTTAAATCTTCTCATATTCATAATTTACCACAATTAATTATTTTTATTAAAAAGGTTGTTCTTAATTAAAATTTAGTAATTTTCACTATTCATCAAAATATATATGTTATCTGAAAAGTACCAAATTTTCGTCCTAGGATAATTTTGACATTTTGAATCCAAAAATGAAGTCCATTTTGAAAGATAAAATGTATAAAATTTTAAAAAGTGGGTATTACTATTCATAATGGCTACTTTGATTGGTTGTGGTGTGTGTTAGAACTCGAAGTTGCGTATAACACACGCTACTGTATTATTCAAAGAGAAAAGTACCATGGAAGCTTGGGGTGTTACATACACATGTCTTAAATTAAAACATAGTACACAAATTAGAACATCAATTTTTTTGATAATTGGATAAATTTAATCAATCTTTGATATCCTTGCATATCATTGTTAGTACACTTCATGGAATTCTGGAGAAGCTAAAAAAATAAATGTGTGATCAAATTTGTAGTAAGGGTCATTTATAGTAGAATAAATAAATAATCAATGAGAAGTGTCAATATTGAATGGTAATAAATGATGAAACATTCCATGTAATCATTAAACTTATAAAAAAGTGTGTAAAAACATTGAATAGAAAGAAACTGAAACACATTATATTTAATCAATAAAATGAGGATGAACTGAATCCAAAGTTATTTTCATATTGAAAATATTATGAATAATAAATATGGAATCAAAATGAAATCAATGATTAATTAATGGACATCATCTCGCAGGAACATGAAAACCACTATTGTAAATATCTATCCTCCACACATTTTGAAACTAAAGGTAGAAACCTATTTAATTTGTGAAACTACCTTTTCTCAGGATAACCTATCAATGAATCGAGATACTATATAATGTCCTAGTCCCACCCTTCACTTCATTTCCAAAGCAGTAATCCTATAAAGCAATCAATTTAATTAATAAAAAATAGTCATTTTCAAATAATCATTTTGATTAAAGAAGACATATTTATCAATATTCCATTAGATAATACAACAATTGTGAAGGTAAACACCATATGTAAAAGTTTTATACAGTTTATGTAATAATAATATACATGATAAATGATATGGATAATTATTAGAAACTGAAGGTCTAATGGTAATAGGAAATTGAAGATTTTAAGGGGACTAATAATGGGATCAAGGAAGTGAATGTAAATACTATCCTTGGCCAAATCAATCATAGACCATCCATAAGAAGAATAATGATTGTATCAATAGAACATATCCCATGTAAAGAAAAGGAAAAGGGTTGTTTTTTACGAATATAAATATTATAAAAATATATTTTATATACATTATTGTGTAAAATATATTTTTTTTATTTTGATTTATTTTAAAATTCATTTCTTTGAAAATCACATTTCAGAATGAATTTTTTTAAATATTAACATTTTATACATGAAACTAAATATTTTCATATTTTATAATGGGTATATCCAAACATGTTGTACAATGTAAAAAGAAAATTACTTTTTCACTGTAAAATGGTTATAAAAATTCATATTTAGAAAGAGGTAAGATGATTCCTTGGAAAAAAATTTAATAGAAAAAGGATGAAATTTTGTTTAATAAATTTTGTTTAAAATAATATATGAAATTTCAAAATTCCTTAAATAAAATATGGGTTTTAGAAGAAGTGAATTTCTCTAACTAAATAGAAAAATGTAGTGAATTTTTATTAAAATTATTTTCTAAATCATTTTTAGTTCCATAGTTTGAAAAAATGTATTATTACATGAAAATGTTTAGGAATAAACATAAGATAATAAAATTAAAGGGTTAAATAAATTTTTTCCAATAATTTCCTATAATGGAAATTCATGTGTAAAAAATCTCGAACAAAAGGAGATGGGGAAGTAAACCCTTGAAAAAACAAAACATTGATGCGATAACAAATCAATGAATAAATTATCTATATTAATTATAAATCCACATAAAACTATTGGATATATAAAAATATATATAAAAATTATATTAAACACATAATATTCGTATATTAATGACAAAATGGGAATAATATAACCCAATGAAACGGAACTGGGTTATTTGGTAAGTTTTAATTCAAATCCCATTAAAAGAAATAATTGAAATTGAAACTAAAAATACCATGAAGTTAAAACAATTATTATATTATATATAAAAATGTGATGTATATAAACAGCACAAAAGATGTGGGTGGTGAATGTGACATTTATCCCAAAGATGTAAAAAGTGCGATAAAAATCCGTTGACATCCTTTTTATTTTTGGTGAACCTACATAAACCTAATACATAATGATTTTATTCATGTTATTAAATTATAAAATAACCATAATAATATTTATAATATCATATATGAACTTCTTATAATATCTTATTTCCCATTTTTTAACAATCTTTCATTATTTTCACTATTTTGTGAATTTGATTGAAAACTATTATTTTTTATTTTAAAACTCTTTTAGGAAAAGTGAGAAACCAAGAATCACTTTGAGTGAAAGTGATAAACCATACAAGATTACAATAGACAACAACCACAATCCGAGATCATGTGATCAAATGATAAGAACATGCCATCACAACCACTAAAAATCTTATTATCCATACTCGTCATTGCACCCAATATTGGAGTCATCCTCCGTAGTTGTTTATTCCCATCCAAAAGATGGATTATACTACCTACACAAATTCTGACCATGGTCCTGACTCCTCATTTGATCTAGTAAGAGCATCCCTTGACAATTTTTCTCTAAAAAAATAACTTTTTTGAAAGAAAAGATCACCCCCATGATCCCGCTTATCGGAAGCTATTGTATTCACCGCTCACGGGAGACAAGAGCAGTCCTTTATTTTTCTTCCTCTTAGAGTAGTAGAAAACACTCCTTCATCCTCATTCATCATTTTATCCCCACATTATACAATATCTCTATAGGAATGGTTGTCCAAACCACTCAAATTTTTTTATCACCCTCATAAATATTCCACCACATTCCAAAGAGATTCTCAAAAACATTTTACATGAACCCATTTTCATTCCACATCCTCAGTTCAGGTGTATGGCATTCAATAATTGAAATACTCCTAACCTCAAGTCCATTATCTTTAATAGTTTCCTTTCCCTCACCCTCCACCACATTACTTAGGTCATCATATTTTCACTGCAGATTGATGATATCCAAATTAGGAGTCTCTTCCACAAACATAGAGGCCTCCTGGTAACAAAAACCTTTAAAAATGGGATTCTCCTTATAGACCCCATCAGTATCACTAGTTTACACAAGATCAGGATTCAATCCTACTTTAGAAAAGCCATCAAACCTATTAATCAAATGAAGAAAATTTCTGGCCAAAGGGACTAATCCCCCAACTTTCATAGTTCATACTCGGCTAGCAACATCCAACGCAGAGATAACCCCCTTTCCTTCCACCAATTTCTCCCTAACCTCCGTAGATCCATTTATGTGTTGTTCCACCTGTTCTTCCACATGAATCGAATATACATCCATCCATAAACATATACGAAAAGGACCCATAAAATCCTATATCAGCCTTCTAAAAACATAGGACACCTTCGAATTAGCTTGGGTCACAGTAACATTCATTGGATCGAGATCATGAACATTCACATCAGTCACCTTAATTACTCCATCCATGAATTCCTGCTCCAAAGGAAGCGATTACTGAAATCCCCCACCAATATTATCGGAACTAGGTTTCATATGATATGGACCAGACCACCGGTAACCATATTGGATTTATCCTTTGATATTTCCTTCCTTTTTCTGTAACCTGGGATTCTCAATGATGGGTATTCAATGCCTAGGACGAGAGTCCCCATTGAGAAACCTCTGAAGAGTGTCCCAGGTGAATGAATGAAAAACAATATTTAGTCCAATTTTCATAAATCACCTATTTCTTGAACATGTATTTCTCACCAATAATAATCCAAAAAAATTTGAAAGGAAATTGAGATGCGTCCACTTCTACACAAACTCTAGGATTTATCTGATGACACCCCACCTCTGTGCGGATTTCAGAGCATTAAAACCTATAAATGAGGTTAAAAAACAGGATGATAATAGATGGATTTTGAAAAGGTAGAGGAAGATTAGGGATACATACCCAAAATGTCGTAGAGGGTGAATCGCATTTCATATGGAAGTTGAAGGAATAGCATAGGAGGAATAAGTGAATCTCGTTGAAGTTACGAGGGGTCCTCAACAAAGCTTTGATGAGGTCCAACTTTGATTCAAAGGGAATCATGATATTGTTGCTATCAATTAAGACAATTGTCGCCCATTTTTTGCAGATCCCATGAGGAGAAGATGAATCTGTCAAATGAATCTATGGATGGTATCCTATAATTAATTAGATAAACCCTTGTGAGGATAATAGCACTACTGTTTTCGTGAACTTAGACGTCTATATCTAAAGATTAGGGAGTTCATCAAGAAGTTCTGGGACTTTAGGGCTTAACGACACTTTCGGAAATGGGAGATGATTATCAGGATTAGAGAAGGGGTGGAATAAGGACCCTTCTCTCCCGAGCGATGACGATTCCCCCTCCCCTGCCAAGGGGTGAGGATTCAGAGATATGGTGGTCTTCTCGACCAACTGGAAGAGAGCATCGCAGGGGTTTCACCCGAGAGCGCCCCCTCCACTATTTTGGTTATTAATTCCCTAGTATTTTGTGTATGTTTTGACTTATTAAAGGTTGTTCCTATTAATTAGACCAAAATTTAAACATCAATAGTGTATAAAAAACGATTCAAATATCATATATATCATGTATACATATATTTAAAATATTCGATAATATTTTTAGATGAGAAATGAAATGCACCGTTCATGGAATTAGCAGGTATTATGCACGCATGACTGATACATCCATTTCTTTATTGCATTTAAATTAATGAAAAATGATTTATATGGATGTATTTTATAATTCACATATCATGTTTATGTCATATATTTCACATAGTATTTTTAAAATTATCCCTTATATGTTCCATTTAAAGTAAGAATGAGTCAAATCGATTTGATTAGGTGGTAGTCCACACTTCCACTAATGATGTTATCATAGTAAAAAAAAACAGAATATATAATTTTTTTTGTTATATAAAAATTAAATAAGAATAAATAAATTATAAATATCATATATATCATATAAATATAATTTTTCCATCATAATTGGAAATAATTAGAGGTAGTAAAGTGAAAACAAACGACATCATTTCGTGAATCGGTAGTTCACCGTACATAAAAAAAAGTAATATCAATACCAATTTGATGGGAATGTGTATAGGTGTAGGTAGAAAAAATTACATTAAAACATTATGTATATTTAGGATAATTGTTTTATTATATAATAATGATATATAAATAATTTAAGGGGTTGGGAGGTAAATGAAACAGAAGTGATTGTTAAAGAACATTTCCATGTTATCAGGTAACACAGTTTGATTTATTCAAAAATACTTCCTTAGTTAGATTTATTCCCAAGGTGATGATTCTAGTTTTACAGTTGGAATGTTGGGAGATTATTTTTTCCATTTTTTTATGTGATAAAGGACTAGATATGTATGAATAAGTTAGAGGGTTGACTGTTTTTTATAGTGGAGGAGGATTTGGATTCTTGTATGTTATTGAAAAAAAGAATTATACCCATGTTTATCCCATTTAATGTGGCTCAAATAATAATAAAAATTAAAGAATACGGGGGATAGCGTCAAAATTTGAAAAAATGGACTTTGGACTGTTTTTTAGGTCATTTTGTCCTTTAAGATTATTTTTTAGTCCCATGTTAACCTAATTTTTCTTTTAATAGTTATAATTAATTTCAATTACATTCACTAATATTTTATCATCAAAAACTAATTTAACTTATTAAAAAATATAAATTATTATAATTCCAAATATTTGATCCAATTTTTCAAATTCAAATCATATAAGTGTAAAAAATTAATTTAAATTTAATCCCACAATTAGGACGACAAAGATGGTTTTTCATGAAAAGAATGTTCAATAGTTCAAGATGTTTTATATCCAATTCCAAATTACAATTTCTTAGTATGAACAAAATTTGAGTAATTTATATAAAATTGATCAAATTAAACTATAAAACCAATAGAAAATATAATTTAACCTTATAAATTAATGTGACAAAAATTCTATTTTGAATTAAAATTCAGTAATTTTCATTATTTATCAAAAAATACATGTTCTTAGAAAAATAAAAAAATAACCCAAGTATGATTTTTTGTTTCTAAATGAAAATTAAGTTTATTTTGAAATATAAAATTTATAAAAGTTCCTAAAAAGGATTTAAAATATGTTTTCCATTAAATGTTGGTTAATTTTCCATTTTAGAAAAATATATATTTATGTATAAAACTGGATTTATTCATACATTATGCTTACCAAATATGTTGGATGGATATAAAAATTATATTATGTAATATAATATATATATATGTGTGTGTGTTTGTGTGTGTGTGTGTATATGTATTTCATTAATATCATTCAATAAAAGTAATTATTTTAACTTTTATGGATTGAGAACCATTGTGAGAAGAAAAAACATTTTCATTATATTCAATTGGTTTTTATATTAATTTATATTTTATTAGTAACCGATGAATTAATTTTATATTTTAGTAGACAATGTATTTTCATAATTTAGTTAATAATCTTTCGAAACACTAATTTAAATTACTGTTTATATATTATTATAATATGTAATAAAATTTTTATAATGTATAGTTGATTGATAAAACTCGGTCTTCTGTGTTAAACAAGTTATTGAATGAAGTCGTTGTTGGGTACGACACATGATAAATTAGAATCACATGCGTTAAAGTCTCGGACATAGATTTGATTAAAAAAGTATATATACTGTAATGTTTTAGAATATTATATTCCCTTAAACTGTTGGTGTTCGGTGTCATACATTCTATCAAATACACTGTTATTATATTATAATTTAGGGGTGTAACATTAATAATTAACTATAAGATGGTTATAATTAATTATTGGATTCATTGGAATTTTTTAGGGCCTCATGATAATGGGTGATGGCTAGTTGGAATTAGAAAATCCAAATCATGAGATTTTTGTAGTAAATAAAGAGGGATATAACTCTGATTGATGTAGCTGGCCCTTGGTACATTCCTCTATTTTAATTTCATTAATATTATTTATTCATAGAATGTGATATGTGGTATCACCACCAATGAGGAAAAAACATTAAAAATTAAGTTATCTTTTTAATTTAAAATGAAATGTGTATGGAAAAAACAATGTACAATGGTCTACAATGAGTCCTTTTACGCTGGCTTGTTTACATCATTCATTGATGCACAAGGCATCCATTATAATTTTTTCATTTTGAAATACGGAAACCAATGAATTTAAATTTAATTAAATGAATGAGAAATATTTTCCCCAATATAGGAGCACTGAGATACCTCCAACAAGAGGTTAGTGGCATGTTTAGATGGATTACCAAGTTATTAACCATGTGAGACGCTTTAGATTATATAGAGTCTTCAGGATAGTTGTGACAAGCATGAGGTAGAAATTCATCTCCCCTCTAGTTTGTGTGAACCAGTTGTTTGAGATTTTGGTAGATTGATGTTAGTTTTGGTGTGTATATAAACCTAGGATTAACAAATCATGTATAGGGGAATGATCCTTCTCTTTATATAGGTTCTTATATAGAGCTTAATTGGAATTCGTAGGATAATTATGATCATATTGGGGGTTTTTATGATGTCTGAGTTTTTGGGTGTGGAACCAATTATTGTAAATGAAATATAGGAACCTTGGAATGGATTCCATCTTACGGTGAGACCTAGGGGACTCTTGTGGGTTCCCTAGGGATATGTTGACTCCAATGATAGGGTGTGTATGGGAATCATGTAATGATGATTTTTTGTCACCATAATGCATTAATTGATGATTCAATCCCATGATGACTATGATTATGGAGTGATGTGAACTGTAGAAGATAAGTTTTGGTTGTATTATTATTTAAAGTAGATAGATAACTAGTCAATATGATATTTATAGTGTTATTTGAGTGTGATGTATTGAACACGAAATTTTTTTTGGGATACATGGGATGTATAAGATATTCTCTAAGAATTCGACCATTGAGTATATTTTTGACCACATTTTGGGATACCTCAGACATGGTCATCATATATGTATAGTGGGAATAATAGTTTATTGAGATTCCAGAGTTTGGGTTCCCAAGGATTTGTAGCTAGGATACCATGATCTGGGCTACTTTGGATTTGATCCTTAATGTCCAGATAGCGTAACATGATATCTGTTACCATGGATTGGAGATAAAAGTTCCACGATTTGGGTAACCATGGATTGGTTCTGGGATTACTACGATTTGATATGGAATGGATTTGGATATCATATACCGTGATTTGGGATATGTTTTATTTTTTCATTGTGTTTAATGATTCACCTGATTTGGGATTCCATGGACTGGAACTGAGAGTATCATGATTTGGGTTGTCTCGGATTTGATATTTGGAGTCAAGAGGATTCACTAATTATATGGTTGAGTGTAGACCTTGCATAGGTTTGGGTCTCCATGAACTATTTCTTTGGGAAGATATTGATATTTCATTTTTATAGTTACACTAAACTCTTAGAGACACCTCGAATCTAGCAAATGTAGGTTTGGGTCAATCCGGAGTCCAATAGAAGAATCCAAGGACCTACAATGGTTATTTATATATTCTCCCAAAACTATTTTATTTATATTCCAATAATAGAACATGAAAATATAAACTAAATTTACTATTAATATATGGGACCATGTTTAATTTTCCCTAATGAGTTTCACCCACATGCTTCTTGGGTATCCATGGCACTCAGGGGCCCATGCAGACTTCACTATTCACATATTCAGGTTGAGAAGAGGTCTAATGTACCATGATTGTCGAAGATTTCATATTAGAAATTGAAAACTAGGATGAGGTGAGGATTATGGATGGTAATATAGACTCAAATATTTATTATTTTTTTTGTATTTCCACATGTGACTTTCCCAATGGGTGGTTAGTTTTGTTGAATGATATGTATGACTACGATTTTTATGACTTTATACTTCCACGTTAATGTATTTTTTATTTGTGTATGTGTTTATTACATCAAAATTATATTTTTTATGTTACAGATGATATTTTTATTAATTTCATTTTATTGGAGATTCAATATGGGGGTAGAGTCTCCCAAAAATAAAATCATATACCCACTCTAATAGTCAGTATCCTCTAGAATATGGGGAATTATACTAGAGGAACCTTCGGTGACTTCCCTGGTTCGAGCACTGACAACTGGTCAGATATAGAAAAATTCATTCCATAACAGGTGATTGAATTTATTTTATGTACATAATATAAATAATTGTTAAATCAAAAGTTAAGAATACTATTTTTTTAACTATTATATTCAAATACAATTTAACTGAGATTTTGGATACACCAAGTTTGTGGTCCTCTAGACCTCTTCCTAAGTGGCATTATGATATCTTTCCTAAAGCCATCAAATGAAATATAGTAACATTTCCATGAAACCTATCACACTCTAAGAGTACATTTATCTATTTGTTTATTTATTTTTTGGTTTTTGATCATGTCCTTGTGTTTCATTAGTTTTGGGATATTTTTATTTTGGTCACATAGATTCTTTTCACAGTTTAGGGGATACAATGTGTTGTCCCATACACATGGGTCTGTATAGTTCTTTTTTTCATTCGTGATTTCCCTGTATAGGTGGAACCTTTTTTATTCCAAACCATGTGAAACATAATAGAAACTATGTGATCTATTATTGAATAGGTAAAATGGAATAATACTTTTTCATAATTTAAAGAAACTATAAAATGAGTGTGTAAATGGACTATAGTTGTTAACAAAGATTTTTTTCATGGTTGGTGTACCATTTTTTCAACCATGAAACTAAATCATGAATGTTCTCAAGTTAGTACAATAAAGGGTGGAAAATTCACCTATAGTTTGGTAAACTATCATAATAAACATTGCAAAACTAACCAGATATAAAAAATATTGAAATTACCTTCTTAACTCATTTTTAATTTAAACCCAAATGATTCCTTTCCTCCTCCCACAATAGAAAATTTTTCTAGGGGGAGATAAAAATTTCTATTCCTCCTACTCCATTCGATTTCAGTTTCTCTATATGTTATTTCTTAGTGTTTCATTCAGGGTATGGTCTCCATATTCTTATCCTATTATTTTTCCCTTATTCACTCTTACATTCCCACTATCCCAATTTTTCATTCCTCTTTGTTAAAACCTTAGAGTGGGGTTTTGACAAAGTTACTCATGAATATTCATGTTTAGAATACCGGGTTTGTCTTATGGATTACATTTATCCAGTATTCAATGTTTGAGACCATTTAACTTTGAAATGAGGACTGCGACCCCATGTATTATACTTTGAATTACTGAACCCTTATTTATAACACATTAAAATTAATGTTTTTTTACATATTATGATATTATTAACTATGATTAATGAGTTTATTAAGTGAAAGTAAGGTTTTCTAATGACTCAAATTTAAAACAAAGTGTTTTACCTTGTTTAAAAAAAATCTATTTTAATTTGATTTAAACACTAAATTTTAGAAACATTTCATGAATGTATTTTATAAAGTGATTTGAAAACCACAAAATGTGGTTCCAACATTATGATAGTATTCAATGGTTTAATTAGAATTTAAATTGTTTTCATGGTTCTAGAATAATTATTTTAAACACTTAAAATATTATAAATGTTTCATAATGATATTTTAAAGGTTTTTTAGGATGGATGTATAAACATTAATTTTTAGAGGATGATAAAATGGAATTGTTGGAAATTTTAAAAGAGGATTTTCTTGATAAAAAACTCCCATTGGACAATTCCCTCAACTTTTTTTTTAAATAATTACAATTTCATTACTATAGGAAGCATTGGTAATGATTCTATGTTTGATGAGTAAGGGGATGAATCCATGATATGTGATAATGATTAAAATATTTTTCACGATTTTAGTTTCATATAATTATATATATATCTCTCTGTGTGTGTTGTTGTGTGTGTGTGTGTATGTGTATCTATACAATTACATGTTACTTCTTGAATTCAGTCACCACCATTTTATATACATTAGGGGCACCTAGTGTATCAAGATGGATATTAAATGTTTTAAGATCATGATATGACTAGTGATCCTAATATTGATTATCCTATACTATAGTATTTTCCCTTCAGTTAGGTCAGGTAGGGTATGAACAAGAATGAATGACATTAGATTGCATCAAGTGCACCGATACAATTGTTCGTGTTTTATAATTGCTCTTAATTTTCCCCTATACTCCAAGGTACTCCCATGATCACGAGTACTTGGTTATAATCGGTTGGAAATAATTCTTTTACATCTATGAAAATTGAATAGTTGATGGTTTATGTTGACCATAGTTTATTATTGTTAATAGTATTTTTTTCATTTGTCACTATTACTCTATTTTAGTTAAAAATAATCAGCAGTACTCCCCTTTAACAAATGATTGATCATTTTGAATTCTTTTGAAAATTTTTATATTAAATCCTTTAATGATAATATATTTTATTTTTTATCTCCATGTTCAAAAATTAACAATTTTATAGGAAAAAAGGAAAATAAACGATTATTGGTCTAAAACTATGAGTTAATAATCTATGTTTGAATTTTTTTTTTCAAACTTTCCTGAGTTGGATATTTTATCTAATGGTTACACATGGGGTGTGGTTTTTTGGAATTCCCACTTTGATTCGTGTTCATTCCTATGTAAATTTTAGTTTTAGGTTCAGGGTAACTTTCTGAACACTTGGGGGGGGAGTTGGGGCATTGAGTTTAGATTTTTACTAGTAGAGTCATAAAGAGAGCAGGATGAGTATCATCTTACATTTTTATTGTATTTTTAATAGCCACGAATAATATATTTATAAGGGATATTATTTCTTAAATTATATATCGGATTTTTTGGTTATTTTTTAACTTTTATGAATATTTTTGTTTTATATATTTATTTTCCATTTTTAATATTTCACATTTTAATTTGATACAAGTATTTGTCATGAAACATTTCTATGGGGAATTTTTTCCTTATATCTAGTTATTGGGAGAAACTATTACGTTATGAGGAAATTTGATTCTCAAACACAAATTACCAACTAGAGGCAACAGGGACTATGTTGTGACTATGTTATAATCCACCTAAGGTTCCCAGTCCAGGGGTGTGCCGAAATTTTTTAATGAAAAAATTCTATCAATGATAGGTTTTTAAGAGGTGTTTGGTCTTAGGGACACCATTTTTATTTTGGGTTTATATTATATGGGAGATAAGAATGTTATAAATTTATTGGTAGGGAAGGGGGATCCTTGATAGAAATTTATTATTTAGAACCTGAACCTCTATTGGGATATTGGGTTTTGGGTCTCAACATTTTATCCTTTATTGATTTTCTATCTGTTTCATATATTATTTATGGGTTTTAATAAATTTTTTAATTATATATGTATTATTTACAGCATATTGATTTTTTAGAGGGTTTACAATGAGAGTTGAACTGGTGGTATATTGTATGATTACAAGGTATAGAAAGCCATGTGCTGTCTAAGATAATGGCTAGGTATAAATCTCTATGGCAGTTGTCTGATTTACTCATGGTCCTCCAATCCTTGTAGTTAGGTCATGCATGACCACCAGTACCTCTTAAGTTAATTTGTCTTGTATTTGGGTTTTTATCTATTTTAATTTTTTAATGATATTTTAACAGAGGTAATTCATTTTTAAATAGATCTAGTTAAATTTTATGTAAAATGTTTATTTAAATGGGATAATGATGATTCAATATTTTAAGTAATGCAGGCTTCATGAAGAAAATATATGGGTTACATGAATAATGTGAAGCATTCAGATTGAGAAGTGGTTTTATAAAAAAATTAAAATTTATTTGATATTGAAAATTGTTGGATTATTTAAATGGGTAATATATAATATTTAAAATCATTCCTAACAAATGTTTTAAGATTTAAAAAAACCATGATGTGAAATTTAAAAACTATTTGAAATTAAATATTTTATCTTTATTTTGGTGGATATTATTTGATTAGATAGAGTATTATTTTACATTTATATTTAATTAATAAAATAATTAATTGAGATCGGATGATTTCAAATTGATTTTTACATTTCATGTTATTTAGAGAACACCCCATCAAATCTCCATGTATTTTTATGGGAAAGTTGTTACTGGGTTTCTGAATGTGGCCCCTTCAGTTGATTATCCTTGATATTTATATCTGGAGTTTTGGAAGATGAGTCCTTTTCTGTTTTATGGTTTTCTGGATCCTTTTGATGAATAAGAGTGGTTTTGAAACATTAATAGGATCCTTGTATTTCATAATTTTCTTGAATATCATAAGGTAAATGTTTTAAACTTTTTTCCGGAATTACTGAGATATAAGTGGTTTAATTGTATTTTCTAGATGAAACTATAGAAATAAATTTCATTGTAATACTTTAAAAATACATTAATCTAGTAGTATTTATCTAATGATATAAAATTTTCTAAGGTAATAGAGTTTTAGTCTCTCCAATTTATAGATTAGTGGGAATTAGAGTATGTTAATTGTAACTTATAATCATCCCCCTATCTTTCAATGTTAACATTGGATGATTCCTTGAAGCCTTTATATTTTTAATTAGACATTTAACCTATCCTTAATTTGAGGGTGTTGGAGTTTGGTTTGACCTCATATATAGAAGTTGTAAGGAAGAATGTCAAGGTTTAGTCAACCTTAATAAGAGTTATTGAGGTTAATTCTACTTCTTATGTTCCTATAAGAGGAGAATGGAATTATATTAAAGGAATGTGGAATCAGTCTGAGTCTGAGAATGTAATTGGTAGCATTAAGAGGACTTATTATATCCCTTCAGTAGATACTTCCATGAATTATACATTGTTGTGACATCAGTATGAAATCTTGGCTAATTGTATGACCTCATATTATAAGGATCCAAAAAACGATCACGTATATATTCATTGTGGTCAATATTAGGGTTTTTTTTTATAATGATCAATGTGTAAAAGGAGTGGATCTATCTCTACCCCTTCAAAGGATCCCATGACCTAATTTGATGAACCCAATATTCATTATGTGAATCCTTTAGTTATTCATCATTCTTCTTTTTTTATTTATCTAGATTATTGTTTACTATTATATATATATATGGATTTTTATTATTATAAGTATTTTGTGTTTTTGGGAAATGTTTGACCACGTTGGTTCTGGTGTCTTCTTATGTAAATTATGAATCATTGGTGGACTTTTAGGACCTATTCACATCAATAGTGATCTCTTCTATTTGTTTTTTGGTCCTTTAAAGTTGGTTGGTATTCTAAAAAGGATATGTATTTTATAATAACCATAATTCTCTGTGGAAAATAATATATTCAATATGATCTTCTGTCTCATGGTAGTCTATATCAGAGGCCTTTGTGGGAATCTTCTAGACATGATGGAGTGTCAAGTTGTTGGATGTAATCTTCTAGGTTCATCCGAATATGGTCATAGTTCAGTTAAATTATCATTTTGGAACATTTATAGGTGGTTTTCCAGGGGCTTATTTGTTTTTCTAATCATGTTGTATTATGAGAGATTGAGTCATATCCTTTATTCATTGGTCAGTTGAATATATTAAAGCTTTATATGTTTATAAACAATTAGGTGGGTGGGGGGGGGGGAATTTCCCATTCTTATATTTTTTCATCATTATTTATTTATTTCTTATTATCCCCTTATCATTGATTTTCTGGAGTTTCAAGTTTAAATTTTGATTTTGTGTAGTTTTTCC
Source organism: Viscum album (assembly GCA_963277665.1). Taxonomy (NCBI): domain Eukaryota; kingdom Viridiplantae; phylum Streptophyta; class Magnoliopsida; order Santalales; family Viscaceae; genus Viscum; species Viscum album. The sequence continues at coordinate 1,376,966,942 of OY728156.1, forward strand.
TTTTTTCGCAATATCTCTACAGGATGTTTAGGGGAAACTATGTAGTTACCGTTATTTGAGGGTCATTATAGTTATATTTTATTCATGAATAGTTGTTCAATATTTGGGGAGAATGGTTGGGTACAAAACAAAAAATAAACTAGGAGAAACCATGGATGATCTTCTAGCATAGAAGTACCAGTGCACGTCTTATACATGATTAGTAAAAATCATGTGATGGGAATTTGAAGGATTTGGAATTTTAATTATATCAATTTTTCAGGTATGGTGAAGGGTGTGTTAAAACCTTCATATAATGAATGTATATTCCCAGGTGATTCCAGCGAAGGGAGCATAATTGGTACATTTTTTGGTAAACTGTGCAGCAAAACCATGTGAACAGACTCCCCTAGTTCGAGCACTGATAACTGGTTAGAGACCAAGCGAGATGCATTACATAACTAGTGGTTGAATTTATTTGATATACATAATACAAATAATTATTAAATCAAAATTGAAAAAAAAATATTTTAACTATTATAATCAAATACAATATAACTGAGATTTTGGATAGACCTAGTGTGTGGTCCTCTAGTCCTCTTCCTTAGTGGCATTGGGATATCATTCATGAAGTCTAAAAATGACATTTAGTAACATTTCCATGAAATCTATCACACATTAACCTTACTTTTATCTATTATTATATATATATTTTTTGTCCCTATCCTTTTGTTTCATGAGTTATAGGAATTTTTTATTTTTGTCACATAGTTTCTATTCACGGTTCAGGGGAAACAATGTGTTAACCCACACATAAGGTCCTTTAGAGTTTTTTTCATTCATGATTGGTATACATAGGAAGAATATTATTGATTCCAAACCAAGTGAAACATAAGAGAAACTATGTGATATATTAGTGAATATAGGAAATGGAATAAAAATTGCGCATAAATTATTGAATCTATGCAATGAGTTCAATAAGGGACTATAGTTATTAACAAACTTTTTTTTGCATGGTTTGTGTACAATTTTATAAACCATGAAACTAAATCAAGAAATTTCTTCAGTGAGTCCTATAAAGGGTGGAAAATTCACACATATTTTTGTAATCTTTCATAATAAAATTTGTAAAACTATACAGAATTTAAAAATATAGAAATTACATTCTTTACTCATTTTTACTATTACCCAAAATGATTACATTCCTCCTCACACTCATGAAAATCCTTTTAGGGGGAGATATATGTTTCTCCTCCTCCTACTCCCTTGTATTTTTGTCTCTCTATACATGATTTCTTTGTGTTTCATTCAAGGTATGGTCTCCATATTCTTATCCTAATATTTTCACCTTATTTACTCTTACATTCCCAATCTCCCATTATTTATGTCCTCTTTGTTTAAACCTTAGTATGGGGTTTTGACCGAGTTCATTACGACTATACATGTTTAGAATTCCAAGTTTGTCTTTGGTATTACATTTATCTAATATTCATTGTTTGGTACTGTTGAACTTCGACTTGAGGTCTGTGACCCCATGTATTATTCTTGGAATAACTGAACCCTTATTTCTAACACTTTCAAATTATTGTTTTTGACATATTATGATAGTATTAACTACAATTATAGAGTTGATGAGGAGAAGGTAAGGTTTTCTATTGACTCAAATTGAAAAGAATGTGGTTTACCTCGTTAAAAAGATAAAAATGTCTATTTTAATTAGATTCAAACACTAAATTTTGGAGAAATTTCATGAATTTCTTTTATAAAGGGATTTTAAAACCAAAAAAGTTTGTTCAGGCATTAATATTTTTTTCAATGGTTTAATTTGAATTTAAATTTCTTTCGTTGATCCAGAATAATGGTTATAAACCCCTCAAATCTTATAAAGTTTTAATTGTGTTATATTAAAGGTTTTTAAGGATGGATTTAGATACATTGGTTTTTAAATCATGATAAAATAGAATGGTTTTCACTTTTAAAAGAGTATTTTCATGATGAAAAATTCGTATTGGACAATCCCCTCACATTTTTTGTTTTTAAATAACTAAAATTTCATTACTATAGGAAACATTGATCATGATTCTATGAATGATGAGTAATGGGATGACCCCATGAGGTTTTATAAAGGATGGAATGTTGTTTATGATTTCAATTTCTTGTAATTAAATAGATATATATATATATGTATGTATGTAAGTATGTATGTATGTATGTATGTATGTATGTATGTATCTATGTGTATCTATACCATTAAATATCACATCCTAAATTGGATCACCTCAATTTTATATACATTAGTGGAACCTAGTGCATCAAGAGGGATATTTAATGGTTTATGATCATGATATGAATAGTGACCCTAGTATTGATTATTCCATACTGTGAGATTTTTCCATCGGTTAGGTCAGCTAAGGTATGATCAAGAATTAAGAAGATTATATTGCATCATGTGCACCGATACAATTGCTAATGTTTTAGTATTGCTATAGATGTTCCCCTATACTCCAATGTACTCCCATGTTCACTAGTAAATGGTTATATTGTATTTGGTATGTTTCCTTCACATCAATGAAAACTGAATAGTTTATGGTTTATGTTGAACTTAGTTAATTATTGTTACTAGTATATTTTTTACTTTGTCGCTGCTACTCTCTTTTTGTAAAAAATAATCAATGGTACCCTCCTTTAACAAATGATTGAAAAGTTTGAAATTTTTTCAAACATTTTATATTAAATCCCTAAAGGATTACATCATTTAATTTTTTTTCCTCCATGTTCAGAAATTATATATTGTATAGGAATAAATGAAAAGGAACAATTATTACTTTTAAAACATTGAGTGACTGATCTACATTTGTAGAAAATATTTCAAACTATCCTGAGTTAGATATTTTATTTAATGGTTACACATGGAGTGTTTTTGTCTTGAAATTCCCACTAATATTCGTGTTCATGCCTATGTAGATTTTAGTTTTATGTTCATGGTTAATTTATGGTTACTTGGGGGGATGTTGGGGATTTGAGGATGGATTTTATCTAGCAGAGACATATAGAGATGAGGTTGAGTATTATCTCATATGTTTTTTATTTTTTGTTTTAGAAATGAATAGTAAATTTATAAAAGATTTTATTTATTATATTATGTAACTAGTTTTTGGGGTTATTTATTTTACTTGTATGCATATTTTTGTTATGTTTATTGATTATCCATTTCTATTGTTGCACATGGGACATTGATTCATGGATTGGTCATGCAAAATTTATATGGGGAATTATTGATCTTAAATCTAGTTATTGGGAGAAATTATTCCCTTGTGAGGAAATTAGATTCTATAACATAAATTACCTATTATAGGTGATAGATATCTTATCGTGACTATGTTATGAGCCACCTAAGGTTCCCAGTTCAGGGGTGTGTTAGCATTGGTTTATGAAAAAATGGGAACAAATATAGGGTTTTAAGAGGAATTTGTATTGAGGGTCATCCTTTTTATTTTGGGTGTATATTAGATGGGGGATAAGAATATTAGAAATCAATCTGTATGCATGTGGTAGCATTGTGAGAAGTTCATTATTTTGAATGTTAACCCCCATGGGATATTGGGTTTTGTGGCTCATCATTTGACCCTTTATTGATTTCCAGTATGTTTCATTTAGTATTTATGGGTTTTATGAATTTATTAATGATACATGTATTATTTAAGGTATTTTCATAGTTTAGAGGGTTAACAATGATATTTGAACTACTGGTATATTTTAAGATGGAAAGGTATAGAAAACCACATGGAGTCTGAGTGAATGGTTAGGTATAAATCACTATGGAATCTATTTGACTGGCTCGTGGTCCTATAAACCTTGTATTTAGGTCATGCATGACCACAAATACCTCTTAAGTAAATTTGTTTCTTTTTAGGTGTTTTGAGCTATTTTTATTTCTTTTAATTATATTGGAAAATAGGGAATGTGTTTTTAAATAGAGATGGAAAATTTTTATGTTAAATGTTTTTCAAAGGGGATAAATTTGATTCAATATTTAAAGTAAAGAAGGCTTCATGAAAAAATATGTGGTTTACAAGAAAAATGTGATTTACTGATATTGAGTAGAGGTTATATAATATAAATTAAAATTAATTTGATATGGGAAATAGTTAAATCATTATAATGAGAAATATATAAAATTTAAAATTATTCCTAATTGATATTTTAAGATTCCAAAAACTAGGATGTGAAATTTTAAAATAGTTAGAAATGAAGGATATAACATTATTTTGTTAGATATTATTTTATTCTATAGAGTGTTATTTTATTTTTAGATTTACTTATACATTAGTATGACTTTAGTTTGGATGATTTTTTACTGATTTTTTATATTTCATGTTATTTAGAGTACACCCGATCAAGTATCTACGTATTTGTAAGTGAATATTGTTACTTGGATTCTGAAACTGGACCCTTCAATTGATTATCCTTGAGATTTCCATCTAGAGTGTTGGGAGTTGTTTCCCCCTCTATTTTATGGTTTTTTGAATCCTTCTAAAGAATAAGAGTTGTTTTGAATCATTGAGAGGATCCTTGTAATTCATTATTTTCTTGAATATCTTAAGATAAATTTTGATACCTTCTTATAGGAATTTCTGAGATTGAAGTGGTTTAATTATATTTTCCAAACGAAACCATAGAAGGAAATTTCATGGGAATATTTTTATGATTCATTAATCTAGTTGTATTTATCTACTGATTTCAATGTTTCTTAGGAAATATATTTTTATTCTCTATAATAGAGTGATTAGTGGGTATTTGAGTAAGTTTATTGTTACTTACAGTCATTCCCTTATCTTTCAATGTTAACATTGGATGATTCTTTGAAGCCACTATATTTTTAATGAGACATTTATCTGATTCTTAATTTGGGGGTGTTGAAGTTCAGTTTTACCTTATATATATAAGTTGTAAGGGAGAATGTTTAGGTTAAGGAAACCTCAAAAAGAGTTCATGAGGTGAATTATACTTACTCAATTCCTAGAGGAGTATAATGGAATTGTAGTAAAGGAAACACTACTGGAAAACTAACCTTTACCAACGGTTTGGAACCGTTGGTATAGGCCTCCAAACCGTTGGTATAGCCTATACCAACGGTTTGGAGAACCGTAGCCAAGTAAGCCGTTGGGATAGGTCTATACCAACGGTTTTCCAAAAACCGTTGGTATAGGTAATATGAAATCTTTACCAACGGTAATGGAACCGTTGGTATATAAATTCCAAAAATAAAACATCCGCTGGGATTTGATCCCAGGACCCCTCGTTTATAATCGAACGACTTAACCACTAAGCTAACACCACTTTTTTAAACATAATTTCATAAATATATATATGTATTATCATAATTATTTAAAATTTTGGTTTATATAATGTTCTCGATTAGTAGATCCGGAAAAAAATCAATGAACATATCCCAACGGTTGTCAAAACCGTTGGAATTGACCTATCCAAACGGTTCTGAAAACCGTTGGGATAGGTTCTGGGTGGCTGTATTTTTAGTGTAGTGAATGCTGGATTTTTTCCCTCTTTTTCCCAATGGTTCACCAAAACCGTTGGGAAAGGGCCTAAAAACACACCCTTTCCCAACGGTTTTGGTGAACCATTGGGAAAGGTCACTCATTCCCAACGGTTCACCAAAACCGTTGGGAAAGGGCCTCAAAAACACACCCTTTCCCAACGGTTTTGGTGAACCGTTGGGAAATGGTAGCTATACCAACGGTTTTTACAAACCGTTGGTATAGAAGTGTTGGGAAAGATCATGTTTCCAGTAGTGAAAGGGGAATCAGACTGAGTCTACGAATGTAATTGGTAGCATTAAAATGATTTCTTATATCTCTTTAATAGCTACTTCTTGACATCGAACATTGATGTTACATCTGTAGAAAAACTTTGATAATAGTAAGACCTCATATAATAAATATCCAAAACCTATCTTTTATGGATTAATATTGATCATCTGTAGTGTTTTCCTAAAGGAGCATTATGTAAAACGTGTGGATCTAGCTCTACCCCTTCGTAGGATCCCCTGTCCTAATATAATGAACCCAATAATCATTATGTGTCTCTTTTAGTTATACATCATTGTTACTTGTTTATTTATCTAGATTATTGTTTCCTATTATCTATTTTATGATTGTGATGATTATAAGTCTTTTGAATTTTGGTGAAATAAAAGACCATGATGGCTCTAGTGTATTCTTATAGAAATTATGAATCATTGGTGGACTTCTAGGACCTGTTCACATCAATAGTGATCTCATCTATTTTTTTTGGACTTTGTGGGTGGTAAATATTCCAAAAAGGATATTTCTTTTATAATAAACATAATATTCTGTGTAAAACCCTCTATTAGATATGATATTGTGTCTCATTTAGTCCATCTTGGAGGCCTTTTTGGGCATCATCATGAAATAAAGGAGTATATATTTTGTGGATGTAATCTTCTAGGTTCATCTAAAGATGTCCATAGTTCATTTACATTATTATTTTTACACTTTTATAGGTGGTGACAATGGGGTTGTTTTGTTTTTATAAAAAAATTGTATTAATGAATATGGAGTCATATCCTTTATTTTCTGATCAATTGAATCTACTAGAAGCCTTTTATGGGTATGAAATGTTATAGGGGAGAGAATATTCCTACTACTACATTTTTATATTATTATTTATTTATTTTTTATTTTTTCCCCTTACCATTGATTTTATAGTGTTTCATTTTTAAATATTGTGTTTTGTGTAGTTTGTGTTTTGTTGCATTTTTTCTGTATGATGTTTAGGGGAATATATGTAGTGACTGTTATGAAGGGGTAATTATATTTTTTTTTTCCATGAATAGTTTTATATATTGGTGGATAATGGTTGGGTACAAATCACTAAAAAACTTGGAGAAACCATGTGTGATCTTTATGCATAGTGGTACTTGTAAACATCTTACACGTAATTTGCAGAAACAATGTGATGAGCATATGATGATTTTTTACTTTTTAGTAGATCTATTTTTTATGGATGGTGAAGGGAGACGCACGACTGTTGTAGGGCGTGGTGAAAGAAAATTTATTCTCCTAATGCAGCATAGAGGCTGACCAAGTTCATCTCTCTTGAAGAGCTTTCTCAGTTTTTCATTTACTTAATCTATATCACCTAAAATAATTATTTTTTAATGTTTCTAATTAATCTAATAATGAAATTAAATTTAAAAGTAAAATTATATGTTAAAACTAACATGTTCTTATAGAATGAAATTATTGAAGAAAAAACATGGTCCTAGGGTTTGATAACACTAGTTCATTCATTATTTATATATTGTTTAAATTCAATTTGGTAATTCATTTATTGAAACCTCATTAATGAATTAATTTCCCTTGATTTATTTAGTGTGTGATTTTAGAATGTATCCAGCACACCAAACCACACCTCCTCCAATAGTCAAATAGGATACCACCTCAACCAAGAATGTTATTCTTAATGGACCCTTCTCCACCGTATGTCATTTCATCCCCTATGGAAACCCCCAAATCCTCCATATTAAGGGTTTGACTAAGAGAAGGGTGGGAAAGTTATTTAATGAAGGAAAATAAATGTATTTGGGAATAGTATAGTGGTGGACGACCATCGCACCAGTGCATTATTCCAGCCTCCACACTAAATAGAATAAAAACATTTTGAATTGTAGAATAATAATAAAGAACACTGTGAATCCTACCCTAGGGCCAAGCCTCGAGTTAGTCACTTTCCATGGAAAAGTGCATAGATATAATGATGGAAATAAGGGCAAGATATTGAAATTAGATTAAATTTGGGAAAGAAAGATGGAGGGAAAGAAGGTGGAAGCACTTTAATTAAAAAGATGCATATGTGTTACATGGGAAAAGAAAACTAAAATAAAAAAGAAAGGAAAAGAAAATTCCAAAGTTACCAGCATGTACTAGAGGCTCCACTAAAATTTTGGTGTCGAACTATCCCTCAGAATGGGTGAACGTTTCTTTCTATAGGCCAATGGGTTTCCGTCCTCTGGTCATCAAATTTAAAATCTTCAAAATCTCTCTTTAAGATTTACTGCACAATCTATCCAACCAAATTTTGACCATGATAGGCCAATATAATGGCCGAATTGGCCAATGATTTATTCTATAATGTTCTTCAAAAATATGTTTTACATTCCCTACCAGAATTGCAGATATATCCTCCATGTGTATTACGAGATATGGATAATTAAGACTGAGCGTTTAATCTAGAGGAATTTTTCCTTTTTTCTTCCCCACAAGTTTTTCATCCATGGGTCACATTAATGGTAGAAAATCCTCATTACCTTCAACATCCGAACGCCCCATTTAATATTTTTTAAAATACAATTGGAATCACCCAAATTTGAGGTGTGTATTCTGATTTATGAGTTCTTCCTTGAGGTAGGGTCCACGCGGTCTTCCAGAATAATTGTCCACAATGATTGACTTTTTCGGACCCTTTCATGGCTGAATTAAATCCTGGTCCAAAAAAAAATGTAAATAAACTAAATATATTAACCTAATAAAAAAATAATTACGTCAATTGGATTTATATTTTAAAAGATGTGCGTGAATTATCAATGTGATTAAAATTTGTCAATAATTCCAAATTAAGCAGTTTTCCAATTTTATCCCAAAATTTATGAAATTAACACAACTTGATAAATTTATAGGGATTATATAATTAGATTAAATATTAAAAATGATGAAAATATTATCTCTATCAATTCCCCCACACTTAAATCATGCTTGTCCTCAATAAAAAAATCTCAACATTCAATTGAAAGGGCACTAATGTTAACAATATTTAAATTTCAATGAAATAAAATTAAACGATTATCACTGTCCAATCAAATTTTCTAGTTCCACAAAAAAATATCATTTTAATTTCCCATTTTTCAATGAAATAATCAATTCATGCATTTTACTTTTCAGCTTTGAAAAAATGATGAAGCATCTCCTTTCATTCATTGAAGCTTCTCAATTTATTATTATTAAACATGCCAAATCAGGATCTAACTCTCTTTTGAATCTTTTCTCTCATCACTCAGGATATAATTAATAGTGGATTTATGCTCATATCATGAGAACATGCTCCTTATCCATAGGCTTTTAAAAGAACTACATTCTCAACATTGTAAAGACAAAATGCACATAAAATCATGAGGACTTGCAAAAAAGGTTCAAATGACTCTGTGGATTAGGGTTGGTGGGTAAATGATTGAAATAATTTAAGGCCAGAAATATGAGGTTTGACTCTTATGTACAATGCATGATTAATAAAGCGAACACACATGATGAACCTCACTCAAATCCCCATGATAATGTGAATCAAAACAACACCACCTTTTAATGACATGAGACATGAGTCAATAAATGATTAAAAATAATGATATCATCCAAGTTATCCCTTTTTTTTGTAAAGCTCCAGAAAGGCACAACTTTATTTTTATCTTTTTTTTAAATCTCCAGACAGGAACATCTTTATTTTGAATTTTTATTCTCTTTATGCTTGGAGAACCGGATGAAATGGAAGAAGTATAATGAAATTATAACACATGACCAATTTTCTAATAATACATTACCCAATATAATGAAACACACCTTACACAACCCAAAAATGATACAAATCCCAAATGAACGCACATGAAAGGCCCTTCCCCCACAGTCAAACATGAAATATTAATGAAAATATACTAAAAGTGCAGGTAGGTAAGGAAATATCAACTTGTAATGTGGCTAAAACATATAATTGAATTGATGGCTTTTACGGGCTAACGAAGGATAAATGTAAGGCTAGGTCTTAGGTAAATATGTGGCTAGCCAATGTTGTTCCTCAATAATTTTAAATGTGTTTTTTCATAGTCATAGAATTGAAAAGTTGCAATCAAAGTTCTGGTAGGTGGCACGTCCCAAGATCACTCAAGAAATATGCTCAATAAAAAATATGAAATATTTGGTTTAGAAATCCTCTCAGGAATGGGAATATGATATTGGACAATCACTCCTAGCTTGATTAATAATAAAAAATTAATTAACTTGAATTTCTGAAATTCAAAGAATGAAATAATGAAAGAAAATTTCATTTACATGAATCAGTTAATTCCCTCAAATCATGAGTCCTTATTTCAATATCCATGCTTCACATTAATCATCCAATTATCCATTTGAATCATTCAATTTCATTAACATTGAAATCTAAAACATGGAATCATCAGATTCCTATGAAACTCATGTCTCCTTGATAAGTCAAGTAAAACATGAATTCAAGCGTGGGAATGCATTTTTTGATTAACTATTTAACAGACTAAAAATGTAGGGAATAGATTTGGATTATATATAATTGAAACTCTTACTCCCCTATCAAATGGATGATTTTATTCTCAACATGTGATCCCACTACAGCTTCCTCATTAATGGACCTAAAATATAAAAATGAAAACAATTGATTGTGCAGGTCTGTTCAATCTTGCTGGTAAATGACTAAGAGGACAAGTGGACAATGGGGGGAAAATGTGGGTTTCCTCCCAGTAGAACCATTGTTTAATGTCGTTGGCTCGACTAAAAAAATATTAATTTTTTTGAAAAATCCTAGAATAAAAGATTCCCTTCCCCACACTTAATTGATGTAGTGTCATCAATTCAATCAAATGGATTTAACATGTAAGAATATTTAAAATTGAATCACAACAAAGAAGAAAATGTAAAGGAGTGGTACGACCTGACTTATTGGCAATGCAACGTTGAATAGGAACATAAGTGTGGCTCTTTTAAAACCTATAAAAGGTAAAAATATAACATATGAAATTTATTCAATAAAATAAAAATAGAATTAAAATGATAAAAGAATGATTAATCCTGGTTTAATCCCCCCTAGTGGGCCTTGGGTTTTGACTACATCCAGATCGGTAGTTCTAATCGTTTATCCCCAATCTGATGGTGGGTTAAGTTTCATTCTTATAAACTAAAAATAACTATTCTTCTAGCAAATGGTTCTTATTTTTGGTTAAGGAACCCATGGATATAGTATACCAAGTCCACCCCCATGCATGGTAGGGTTAGCACAATGAATGACTCCTCCACTTTCATAGCTTCCAATTGCATAATTTCTTCTTAATTCACCAAAGCCTTCTCAAGATATGCTGCATCAATGGGATAATTAAAGAGAATGTCAGATTTTACATCTATCTGAACAAAATTTTAGCATGAAGAATCAATATCAAATACATACCTTTCAATGTCTATGCATTATGTCTCTATTTCCTCAGAGAAATACACTTTTATCGATTCTTGAACACCCTTTAATAAATGTTCAACATGTTCAGGGAGCTCCAGATGTTCCTCTTTAAATTAATCTTCTTTTTCATTATCCTTCTTGAAGAAAATAAATGTGTTGTCTGAATCTGAAAAATTAAGACAAAGGGAGGTAATACTCAATTCACTCTTGACAAGATCAAAATACAATGTGTTCATGAGATTATTATCTCCCTGAGTTTGTTTATCTTTAATCACTTCTTCATTGGAAATCACCTCTTGGATTTGAGAAGTATTAGATAGAGGTATGTAGTCGATCTCCTCCATTTCAGGGATCTCCTTAGAAAAATCAGGGAAGTCTAAGGGTGGATCTTCTTGGACCTTGGAAACTTCATAAAACTGTGTAAAGTAATTGGAGATCTCAGTTAGCTCTCAGGTCATTACTTCAAAAATTTCATTCTTCATGTCCTCCCTGAGGACAGTTATGAATTCATTAAATGGTTGTTCCTCATTATTTGACATCCAATATAACCCCACCTATTTAACAAGAAAAGAAACACCATCCTCCATAGAAAATGGTGATTCAATAATTGGTTCTTTAACTGGAGGATAATTATTCCAGGAATTAAAGAAATAATCATTTGAAAACAACATGGAAATGTTTTTTCATTTTTTTTATTTCAAGTGGTTAAAATATTTATAATTATGTTGTGCCACTTCCTCCATGGAAACGGAGCCACGTTTTTATGAATGTCTATCGTTGGGTGTGGAAAAAGTAAATTTATTCTCCTAATGCATCACAGAGGCTGGCCGGGGTTGTCTCTCTTGAGGAGATTTCTCAGTTTTTCATTTACTTATAATATATCACCTAAATTAATTATTTTTTTACTGGTTTTTATTAATCTTAGAATGAAATGAAATTTAAAAGTCAAATTAAATGTTAAAACTACCATACTCTTACAGAATGAAATTATTGAAGAAAGAACTTGGTATTAGGGTTGGATAACACTGGTTCATTCATTATCTATTTATTTCTTAAATTCAATTTGATAATTCATTTATTGAATCCTCCTTAATGAATTAATTTTCTCTTTATTTATTTAGTGTGTGATTTTAGTATGGATCCAGAACACCAAACCACACCTCACCTAATTGTCAAATAGGATAACACCTCACCTGAGAATATTATTCCTAAAGGACTCGGCTCCACTGTATGTCGTTTCAACCCCTATGGAAACCCCAACTCTACCGTATGAAGGGTTTTCCTATGAGAAGTGAGGGAAAATTAATTAATGTAAGAAAATAAATGGATTTGGGAATTGTGTCGTGGTGGACGACCGCCGCACCTGTGCATTATTCCCGCCTCCACACCAAAAAGAATAAAAACATTTTGAATTATAGCACAATAATAAAGATTACCATGAATCCTACCCTAGGGCCAAGCCTCGAGGTATTTACTTTCCTTGGAAAAGTGCATATAGATCACGATGGATAGATGGGTGAGAGAAATAAATTAGATTAAAATTTAAAAAAAAATACGGAGGTAAATAAGGTGGAAACACTTTAATTAAAAAGATGCATATGCATTACATGGGAAAAGAAAATTAAAATAAAAAGAATAGAAAATAAAATTCTTATGTTAACAGCATGTCCCGGAGCCTCCACTCCAACGTCAGTGTCGAAATCTCCCTCGGCATGGGTGATCTTCTCTTTATATAGGCCAATGGGATTCCAACCTCCGGTCTTCAAATTTATGATCTTCAAAATATCCCTTTATGATTTGATGCACAATCTCTCCAACGAAATTTTGACCATGTTCGACCAATTTAATGGTCAAATTGGGAAATGATGTCTTTAATAAAGTTCTTTAAAAATATGTTTTATGTTCCCTCCCAAAATTTCAGATTTATCCTCCATGCGTATTACGAGAAATGTCTAATTAATGCTAAGCATTAAATCCATAGAAATGTTTCCTTTTTTCTTCCCAACAAGTTCAGCAACCATGGGTCACCTTAATGGTAGAAAATATTCATTCCCTTCATCATCTGAACACCCCATTTAATATTCTTACAAATACAATTGGAATCACCCATATTTGAGGTGTGTAGACCGAGTTATGAGTTATTTATTGAGGTGGGGTCCACACGGTCTTCCAGAATATTAGTTCTCAATGATTGAATTTTTTGGACCCTTTCATGTCTGAATTAAATCCTGGTCCAAAAAAAATTACAAATAAAATAAATATATGAACAGAATAAAAAAATAATTACATCATTTGGATTTATATTTTAAAAGATATGCATGAATTACCAAAGTGATTAAAATCTGTCAATATTTCCAAATTAAGCATTTTTCCAATTTTAGCCAAAAACACATCATAAATCCAAAATTGATGAAATTAACTCAACTTGTTCAATTTTTAGGGATTAAATCAATCAATTGAATATAAAAAATGATGACAATATTTTCTCTATCAATTCCCCCACACTTAAACTATGCTTATGCTCAAGAAAAACATTTCAACATGGAATTCAAAGGGCACTAATGTTACCAATATTTAAATTTCAATGAAATAAAATCAAACAATTATCAATGTCCAATAAAATTTTCCATTTACACAAAAAATATAAATTTAATTTCCCATTTTTCAAAGAAACAATAAATTCATTCATTTTACTTTTCTCCATTTAAAAATGATAAAGCTTCTCCTATCATTCGTTCAAGATTCTCAATTTATTATTATTAAACACGCCAAATCATGATCTACCTCTCTTTTGAATATTTTATCTCATCACTCATGATACAATTAATAATGGAGTTATGCTAATATCATGAGAACATTCTCCTTATCCATAGTCTTGTAAAAAACTACATTCTCTACATTTTAAAGATAAAATGCACATAAAATCCCGAGGACTTGCAATAAAGGTTCAAATGACTATGTGGCTTAGGGTTGGTGGGTAAATGATTGAAATAATTTAAGTCCAGAATTAGGAGGTTTGACTCTTATGTACAATTCATGATTAATCAATTGAAAACACAAGATGAACCTCACTCAAATCCCCTTGAAAATGCGAATCACAACACCACCCACCTTTTAATGACATGAGACATGAGTCAATAAATGATTACAAAGAATGATATCATCCATGTTCTCAACTTTTTTGTAAATCTACAGAAAGGAACAACTTTATTTTTCTATTTTTTTAATGCTCTAGATAGGGACAACATTGTTTTGAATTTTTATTCACTTTTTTTTATTGAGAACTAGATGAAATGAAAGAAGCATAATGAAATTAAAACTCATGCCCGGTTTTCTAATAATAAATTTCCCAATATGATGACACACACCTTACTCCACCCAAAAATGACATACATCCCAATGAACACACATGAAAGGCCCTTCCCCCACACTCAAACTTGAAATATTCATGCAAAAATATTAAAAGTGTAGGTAGGTAAGGAAATATCAGCTTGTAATGTGGCTTAAACCTATAAGGAATTTCATGGCTTCTACGGGCTAACGAAGGATAATTGTAAGGGTGGGTATTAGGTAAATATGTGTCTAGCCAATGTAGTGCAACAATAATTTTTAATTTGTTTTTGCAAAGTTATAGATTTGACAAGTATCAATACAAGTTCTGGCAGGTGGAACATCCCAAGATCACTCAATAAATATGCTCAAGATAAAATAGGAAATATTTAGTCTAGAAATCCTCTCAAGAATGGGAATATTATATTGGAAAATCACTCATGACAATATTAATAATAAAAAATTAATTCAAATTAATTTCAGAAATTAAAAGAATGAAAAATTGATGGGAAATTTCATTTACATGAAACAATTAATTCCCTCAAATCATGAGTCCTTATTTCAATACCCTTTCTTCACATTAATCATCTAATTATCGATTTTAATAATTCAATCTCATTATCATTGAAATCTAAAACATGGAATCATTGGATTCATATGAAATCATGTCTCCTTGATAAGTTAAGTAAAACATGAATTCAAGTGTAGGGTTGAATTTTTTGATTAACTCCTTAAAAGACTAATAATGTAGGGAATAAATTTGGATAATATAGAATTGTAACTCTTAATCCCCTTTAAAATGGATTCTTTTCCTCCTAACATGTAATCCCACTACAGATTCCTCATTAATGGACCGAAAATATAAGAATGAAAACAATTGATAGTGCATGTATGTTTAATCATGATGGTAAACGACTAAGAGGACAAGTGGATAATGGGAAAAATGTGGGTTTCCTCCCAGTAGTGCCTTTGTTTAATGTCATTGCCTCGACTAAAAAAATATTAAATTTTTTGAAAAATCATATACTACAAGATTCCCTCCCCCACACTTAATTGATTCAGTGTCATCAATTCATTAAAATGGATTTAACATATAAGAATATTTAAAATTCAATCACAACAAACAATAAAATGTAAAGTAGAGGTACGACCTGACTTATTGGCAATGCAACGTTGAGTTAGGCACCTAAGTGTGGCTCTTTTAAAACCTATAAAATGTAAAAATATAACATTTTAAATTTATTAAATAAAATTAATATAGAATTTAAATGATAAAAGAATGATAAATCTTGGTTTAATCCCCCAAGTGGGCCTTGGGTTTTGACTGCCTCCAGATGGGAAGTTCTAATCGTTTATCCCCAATCTGATGGTGGGTGATGTTTCTTGCTCATAAACCAAAAAAAATTATTATTTCTAGCAATATGTTCTTCATTTTGTTAAGGAACCCATGGATATAGTATAACAATTCCACCCCCATGCATGGTGGGGTTAGGAGAATGAATTAGTCATCCTCTTTCTTAGCTTCCACTTGAATAATTTATTCTTCATTCAGCAATTCTTTCTCAAGATATGTTGAATCAATGGAATAATTAAAGAGAATTTCAGATTTTATGTCTATCTGAACAAAATTAAAGCATGAAGAATCAATATCAAATACATCCCTTTCAATGTATACACATTGAGTCTCTATTTCCTCATGGAAATACATTTTTCTCTCTTCTTGAACACCCTCTAATAAATATTCAGCAAGTTTAGGGAGCTCCAGATGTTCCTCTTTAAATGAATCCTCTTTTTCATCATCCTCCTAGAAGGAAATAAATGTGTTGTCTGAATCTGAAAAATAATGACAAGGGGAGGTGATACTCAATTCAGTCTTAACAAGATCAAAAGATAATGAGTTCATGAAATGATTATCTCCCTGAGTTTGTTTATCTTCAATAACTTCTTCATTGGAAATCACCTCTTGGATTTGAGAAGTATCAGATAGAGGCAGGTAGTCGATCTCCTCAATTTCATGGATCACCATTGAAAAATTAGGGAAGTATAAGGGTGGATCTTCTTAGACCTTGGAAAATTCATAAAACGTTGGAATGTAATGGGACGACTCAGTTAGCTCTCGGTCCATTGCTTCAAAAATTTCTTACATCATGTCCTTCCATAGGCCAGCTATGAATTCAATAAATGTTTATTCCTTATTATTTGAATTCCAAAATAACATCACCTATTTAACAAGAAAAGAAACACCATCCTCCATGGACAATGGTAAGTCAACAATTGGTTCGTTCACTGGTGGGTAATTATTCCAGGAATTAATGAAATAATCATTTGAAAACAACATGGAAATTTTTTATTATTTATTATTTCAAATGATTAAAATATTTATAATTAGATTGCAGCACTTTCTCCCCAGAAACAACACCATGATTTGATGCACTCCTGTCATAGGGCGTGGTAAAAGGAAATTTATTCTCCTAATGCAGCACAGAGGCTGACTAGGGTCATCTCCCTTGTAAAGCATTCTCAGTTTATCATTTACATAATCAATATCACCTAAACTAAACATTTTTTACTATTTATAATTAATCAAATAATGAAATGAAATTTAAAATTCAAATTAAATGTTAAAACTAACATGCGCTTATAGAATGAAATTATTGAAGAAGGAATTTGGTCCTAGGGTTGGATAACATGGGTTCATTCATTATTTATTTATTGTTTAAATACAATTTGATAATTTATTTATTGAAACCTCATTATGCAATTAATTTCCTTTTATTTATGACATGTGTGATTTTAGTATGCGTCTAGCACACCAAACCAAACCTCATCCAATATTCAAAGAGGATAACACCTCAACCGAGAATGTTATTCCTAGAGGACCCGTCTCCACCGTATGCCATTTCATCCCCTATGGAAACCCCAACTCCACTGTATGAAGGGTTTTCCTAAGAGAAGGGAGGGAAAATAAATTAATCAAGGAAAATAAATGGATTTGGGAATAGTGACCTGGTGGATGATTGCCACACCCATGCAATATTCCCGCCTCCACCACAAATAGAATAAAAACATTTTGAAATGTAGCACAATAATAAAGAACACTGTGAATCCCCCCAGGGCCAATCCTCGAGTTAGTCACTTTCCATGGAAAAGTGCATAGAGATCATGATGGAAAGAAGGGTGAGAGAAAGAAATTAGATTAAATTTGGAAAAGAAAGACGGGGGGAATGAAGGTGGAAACACTTTAATTAAAAAGATGCATATGTTTTACAAGGGAAATGAAAATTAATATAAAAATAAAGTAAAAGAAAATTCATATGTTAGCAGAAAGTCCCAGAGCCTCCACTCCAACGTCAGTTTCGAACTATCCCTCAGAATGGGTGAACTTCTCTTTATATAGGCCAATGGGTTTCCATCCTCTGGTCTTCAAATTTATGATCTTCAAAATCTCCCTTTAAGATTTGCTGCACAATCTCTCTAACAAAATTTTGACCATGTTTGGCTAATTTAATGGTCGAATTGGGCAATGATTTCCTCTATAATGTTCTTCAAAAATATGGTTTATGTTCCCTCCCAAAATTTCTGATTTACCCTCCATGTGTATTATGAGATATGTATAAGTAATGCTGAGAATTTAATTTAGAGGAATGTTTCCTTTTTTCATCCCCAAAAGTTCATCATCCATGGGTCACATTATGGTATAAAATCTTCATTCCCTTCAACATCCGAACGCCCCATTTAATATTCTTTCAAATACAATTAGAATCACCCAAATTTTAGGTGTGTAGACCGAGTTATGAGTTATTCATTGATGTGGGGTCAATAGGGTCTTCCAGAATAATTGTCCACATTGATTGAATTTTTCAGACCCTTTTATGGTAGAATTAAATCTCGATCCTAAAAAAATATAAAGAAAATAAATATATGAACTGAATAATAAAATAATTACATCAATTTGATTTATATTGTAAATGATATGCATGAATTACAAAATTGATTAAAATATGTCAATATTTCCAAATTAAGTTGTTTTCCAATTTTATCCCAAAACACATCATAAATCCAAAATTGATGAAATTAATATAACTTTTTCAATTTTTAGGGATTAAATAATTTAATTAAATACAATAAATGATGAAAATATTATCTATATCAAAGGATTTGTAAAGACTTTCATTTAAAGAATGTATGTTCCAAAGTGATTTCAGTGAAGGGATCACAATGGGTACATTTTTTTGGTAAACCATACAATCAAACCATGTGAACTGACATCCTTTTAAAAATTATGAAATTACATATTAAACACCTTAAAATTTAACCCTAAAGTCTCATTTCCATCATGACCGTCTGTGTGAAAAAATCATTAATACTAAACATATGTGAACAAAATCATTATTTCAATAATTGAATATGGAAGAAAATACATTTTTTTCATTAATATTTTAGAAGAATAATTACGTCTTCTATTGAATATCCCAATAGATATAAACTCAAACCATTGCATTAGTGGGTGATATAGGTCCCCAACCATCACCATACTTGCATATCTATGGCATAAGAAATCAATCATAATCTTATTATAAAGAACCCATGGAAATAAAATTGGTTTTATATCCCATTAAAATGAAATCATATATTGAAAATATTCATTATTCAATAAAATAACATGATAAACCCATGGAATGTAATTGGGTATCCACTGATGATCAATAAATTTCTAGGTAGATACCATTTTATAAATGGTATGTTTTTTACACAATATAGATAATGGGTATAGGATTTATTCACTAATTTTACCAATTAAGAAATAAGTAGTCTTTAAGTGAAAATCATTTAGTCATTGGAAGGAAATATATAGTTTTTATAGAGGACAGTCTAATTTTCCATTATTTTATTTCATTTTTCCACATCCCCTTTTATGAAATAAATAAGTCTCAGTGTGAAATTGATCTTATAATAGAGTATGATTCAACAATAGTTGGTTTTGTAACAAAAATAAAATTATATCAAAATAATCATAAAAATGTTAATTTTTAGTTAAATTTTATAAACTCATTGGTTCTTCAATTTTAACGTAATTTTTGAATTTTTTGTTGTGATGGTTTCAAATTTTTAAATGGTTATATTTTTTTGAATTAATTCAATTAAGATTCCATGATGATAATTTAAAAAAAATTATTTGAAATATTTTTTCTAATTAAAAATTTTAAATTATTAATCCTGTTTCTAAGTTGATTTTTATTTTAATTTTTTGAATTTTATTTTTTAGGACCCACATTTAAAATGTGGAAAAGTATCAAATTGATGGAGCCTATATTCTAGTGATTTTGACATAATAATTTTAAAACTCCTGGAGAGAAAACATAATGGGTCTAGAGATACCATAAAGAAGAAATGGAAAGCCGATGCATCGACCAAATGGAAATGTTTTGAATTAGTCCAAGATGGAAAAAAATATCATGACCATGGTTGCCCAAAAATTTAGAAAACTTCTAAAGTGACCTTGAGAACCAATGAACTACTCGGTAAAAGTGCTTAAGTGTTGGAGTGACTATGAGGATCAGAAAAAGGCCAAAAATTGAAATACACATTTATGTTCGAACATAAAATAATTTTATTGAAGAGAAACTGATCAGTCACACCATGAAATTTTTAGAATAAACCAAAACCAAAATTGATCTCAGATGGAGATAAGTTTGATGAAGAATCTAGTTCCATAGAAGATGAACTAGGTGACAAAGTGAGGGTGATGTATATATAGGAATAATAGATCCACAATCCACCATTAATTATTTATTGAGGATGAAATCAAACTAGCTATATTTTGAGCATCAATGGAATGGGCCACTATTGAGGATGGATACTCATACAAAATTCGAAGGATGACTCTATGAGGTGAAGCATGAAGATGAAAATTCATGAGAAGATTCCATACATGTTTTGGATCTACAAAATTGAACTGAAACATTGATTTTGATATATGGGAATGTGAAATTGAATTGAGGATGAAGTTGAAGACAAGTCATTATCTAAATAATCTAATTAATGGTTGTCAATTACATATGAGTTTGGTTATAAAAAACTTTCAATTCATTGAATCCCATCTGAAGCAGCATACTTGGGTAATGTTGAACTCGATGCCAATCATGATATTCACTAACTATGAGCCAAATCTTTATAGGTGATTTGAGATATAATTTTAGTCGACAAGTTGATCTTCTTGAGGAAGTTTCAGCAATGATAGTGTGCAGAAAATGATCAATATTTTTAGAAGTTGTCATTAACGATGAGTTGATACCTTCGTGAATTTTCAATTGTTGGGCGGTTGGTATTTGTAGGAAAAATTAAATGATGATTAATAAGAACTCTTCATTAATGATTTGTTTGGTTACGAGGATAATTATTGGAGTAGGTAGCATGACTGATGAAATTTCTTAATGAAGTATGAAGAAGTTCATGATTAAGTGAAGTTGAATGGAAATCCTTGGAAAAAGATTATTTTTTCACCTATCTTTAGAGGTTTCTTCATGATATTTTTTGATGATTAATAGTTCAATGATGATGAAGCATAAAAGTAGTCCATGATTGGGATTTTATAATTTTTTAATGCTTGGATTTGGTGTTGAGGTAGGTTGAAGATTAAAATAGTTTCTAATTAAAGGGTATTTTTTGCATAGTCAAAATAAATAGGTAATTATAGTTTAAATTTATAGAAAGATAGAATATGAATCAGTTCTTACTAGGAAATTTTGGTGGGATTCATAGTAATCAATTGTATCATGATTAATTAAAAAAGGTATAGTTGGACATCATGTTATTTTTATTATTTTAGAAGAATAATACTCTTAAAATATCGAGCTTTGAAAATGAATTGGTGATTCAATAAAATGGATCAAAAATTTGATTTATGTGAGACATGACTACAAATAAGATAAGGGGAAAAAATTAAAGTCATAGTTTCCCTAAAATATTGAAAATGATAAAATTTTCATATTTGATTGACCGTGAGTGGTAAGGTTTCTTTAAAAAATTTCAATAACTAGCATAAAGACCAATGTACCTTTTTAAAAATGCCTTCTTGAATTAGGAAAATTTGAGTAGTCAAAGGTTATTATAGGAATGCAATTTGAGAAGAAGGTAATTGAGATCCCCCTGTGCTGTTTATCTCAATTATTTTACTTTCCACTTGAGGATCATATGTCATTGATATTATTGTCACTATAAGGATTAAAATTTATGTATAAATGCATTTATTTCGGTAGATTGGATAGCATAACAGGAAGGGGGATTTTATATAGTGAATGTTACATATAAATCCCATAGAAAATTTTTGGGGTTGTGATGATTGTCATGGATATGTGTATTGGATCTAAAATAGTTCATTAAAATGAAGAAGAATATGCAACATTGTATCATGAAAAAGGAGACTGAGGAGGCTAACAACACTGTATAGAATCAATAATCATATATTAGTTTGAGGAGTGGGGAGAAATATCAGTGGATCTTGGGAGGAGTCGAAGCTCCTCCTTTGGAAACTTCTTTTCTCGCATTGATTATTTTTTCCTATGTTAAAATGTTTTTTTATGATATAAATTTTAATAATATTTAAGCATAAACATTGGGTAAACGTAAAAAAGGGAATGATATTGTGCTAGTTGGTAAAAACTAAGATCATTAATATGAAACAAATTATTAGAACCAACCATACTCTAAATTCATCAAATTAATAAATAATTTAGTGATGTTTTAACTAGAGGGAAATGATCCAGGATACATCTTTCATACAACTTTTTTAATATGGGAATACATTTTCAAATAGGATAGATAATTAAGGGTGGGAATCAAGATTAATGAAAAAAAATTATCATGATTAAAAAATGGTATCAACATTGCATGAATTAATGCATACTATTTTTGAGAGACTATAGGATCTATTTACCTATTGGTAAGTAATTCGAAAGATTGGATCAACCTCCTTTCACTATATCCAGAAATATTGATGTAAGAATGAAGATAACTAAAAAATTAAAAAATTAAAAAAACATCCAATATCATTTCTTTTCTCCACTTCAGTATTATATTCTATTTATCTATGAGTTTTCCTTCCTTTATTGTGTTTTTTCATCCTAAATTCGTAGTTTCTAGTTTTTTTCTCATCGCCATCATTTTCTTCCATCACTTCACTACTTATTTTTATACATTACTATTTTCTTGATATCTTTTTCTTGTCTAGTTAGTCACACTCACATATTGGATGTCCTTACCAATGGATCAACCCATATTAATTGATTTAATAGTTTTTATAAGGGTTTATAAAAAATTAATTTTCCTCAAACATAGTAAACTAGAGATGATATTGTTTAGATTTTCACACCATTTTCTGGGAGGGAATGTGCATCCAAATGAAAAAAATAATATATATAATGTGTTTAAAAAACTGTTGAATCTATTAATGAACAAATGGGATTCATGGAGTCATAGAGATCCTTCAACACATTATATCCCCAAAAGTTTAATTTCTATAAAATATATACTTGAGATAGGATATCTTTTGGAAAATAAAAAGAATAGGAATAACCAACAAGATGAAGAACATATTCTACCTGAACCTGTAAATGAGTTTATAGAGGTAATTAGAATTAGGTAACTTCATGGGATAAACATTTCAATCACTCCATCCTATATTAGAAAAATCTACGTGTCTCACAAGTATGAAATTATGTAATTTCACTTTTCCATGCATTCATAATTAAATAGGATGCACAATTAATATTTTATTAATTTCATTACATATTTATATTTTTTGTTGTAACAAATGCCTCTTACAGGGTTGAGAATGGTGGAACTGAATCTTATTGTTTTATCATTCTATTTGATGGAAAATTCTTGGATTTTGTTCCCAAAAATGGTTGAAGATATATTTTATACATGTGACGAACTGTAAAATGAGTTTTTCATGAATATTTTTCCCATGATAATGATAACTTAAATAAGGAATAAAATAAGAATATTTATTCAGGATGAATTTGAAATATTCCATAAAACGTGAGATAGATTCAGAGGCAACATTGGAAATTTACAAATAAGCAATTACCTTCATAAATTTGTATGGACTCATTTTATAATAGTCTCATCCCATACCACAAAAAGTTAGTAGATTAGTGTAATAAAGGTAAAATTATTGATAAAACTGATGATGAGATGAAATAAATTTTCAACACTTTGGAAAAAAAATCATAACATCAGTGTTCTAGGATATGAACCATTTTTTGGAAGGAAACCACACCTTCTCCCCATGATGATGTTCAATATTATATATTTTTCAATAAAAATAGTCAAAACATATTTAGGGATCGATGTCACCACTATGGTATATTTGGGCACTCAAAATCTTATTTTCCTAATTTTGATAGGCCTACACAAGCTCTATAAAATTTATATTTTAATTGATACGGTCCTTGAATGAAAAAAATAATGACCCTTTCTCAAACACATGAAAATGATATAGAAATCAACAGAACCTTTCTTGGAGTGAGAAGAGGGTAATATCTCGTGTTTTGGATCAAGTCAAAAAAGTACTTGAGTTAGTAAACATTTCATCTGGTGGATGAGAAGGATAATAATGTTCGCTTCAAAATGTAATTACGAGCATTGGATCAATTGATGGTGATGTTTTCCGATGATGTTTAAGTCTTATGAGGTTCCCTGATTGTTTTTATGAGTTTGTGATGCCTCAGACCTCGAGAACATAGTCTCAGGAGGAAACCACTATAGGTGTATAGTTGTTGTGCAATTAGCTTAACTGTGTGCTTCAACCATGAGTACCATTTTCTTTAGGTGAATAGTTATTCATAGTATTTAACCAAAATGATTAATTATCTACCTTTTTGTAGGTACACATCGATGACACACCTAGGTCGTGCGTGGTTATCCCAAACCACATGCATAGACCACACCTGTTGTAACAACCTGAGATTTTATGATAATTATTCTTTTTAATTTATTTGATGTCATGTGTTTTATCCTACACCAAGATTATCTTTTTCTATACGCAACACAGTATTAGCTTGCAGTATACGCAACACTATTCTTGGATTGTGTTACACAGAATTTCATGTTCGTTTGATAGTAGTCATTCTACGAAACATTGAGAATATATATATATATATTTAATGTATAAATGAAATATGGTTGGATTTTGTTATACAATACAAAAAATGAGTCTTTCACAACACGCAACCCGGACTTGGCTTGCATTACACGCAATCGCAACCTTCCTCGATAGCGTGTGTTTTACGCAATATGAGGTTTCACTAAAAAACGATATATTGTTATAATATTATGGACTAGCCGTTATGAATAGTATTAACTACATTTTTAATTTTATAAAATTATTTTTCATCATACATATTTTCTAGAACATGGTATGAGAAAAAAATAATTTTTCGAATAAAACAAGTATTTTTAAAAAAATGCAGTTTTCCACCTTTTAATGGTGCACCTACTTCAAATCTTGTTTGTGACATGTCTATAAGTTAAATATGACAAAATAAAAGTCTTCTTTCGAATCAGGATATAAAAATTTACTTTGGATAATTTTTTCATATTATTCTTATAACTTTCATATTTTAATGAATAGTAAAAACACCGTATATTTTAATTAAAAACAAATTTTTTCATCCCAGTAATTCATATGGTTAGATTATCCTTTTAATTGGATTTAAAGTGTAATTATAATATATTTTTACCATTTAATCTAATGTTGTTCATTGGAATGAATTTCACATTGAAATTGGATATAAACAAGTATCAATCTTTTGATAGTTTTTTCTTAAAAACATGCTATTTGTTTTGATAACAGTAATTAATTTTAAAATTAATTAATTCCACTTCTATGTTTTAAATTTTTAAAAATATACATCAATTTTGAATTCGGAATATCAAATAATGCACAAGCTGAATTTTTGGTAATTTTCTGAAAAACATCAATTTTCGATGAATTGTGAAACCACTTAGTGGTAGTTAAAAACTGTATTTTTCATTTAAATGAAATTTTACCACTTTTAGAATTGAATTTCTAAAATCCAAGAGACGTGGTTAATATCAAGGACTAAAATGTGGTTCAATGAGATGAAAATAATTTTTGGTGTATTGTATGTTTTTACTTTTATTTACCACGGTTAAAAGTAAATAGGACAATTAAGGGTACAAATGATATGAATATTACCCTAACACATGTCCTAAATCTATTTGATAAGTATAATTCTACCAAAAACAACCTTAGGAATAAACTATGTCCATTTAGGTCTGCATGGATTAGATTATGACATTTATTAGTAATTTATTTAAAGAAGGGTTAAAATAGTTAAAATCAATGTTTAATAACTAATTCATTTTTAATATAGGGTTATAAAAAAGATAAATTCGACTATAAATATTAATTATAAATCTAAAAATATTTCCTACCTAATGGTATTTTATTTATAATTTTTAGACATTAAATAATTTAAGTTATTTATGATACAATGGTGAAGCAGTAATTTCCTAAAGAATGAAATATTAAAATAAGTGATATTATAAATACCCAAATAAATGTAATTTGAAACTCTTTATGAATTTAACTAATTTTATAGGTTAATATGACATGTTAGTATTGATTTAATCAACTTTTTTCGAACTAATCATTCTGTTATAAGTTTCACAAAAAAATTACCAAATAGTGTCAAAATTGATATAAAATAGGTTTTAAAACAAATATTATATTATTAGTTGTTATTTTATTCCTAAAACTCTAAGGATCTGCCAAATGACTTATATAACGTTATATATATTAATAATAAAGAAATTGTGGTTCATTTCTCTTGTTATAGTATGTTTATTAACCTTATAGTGTAAGAATACAAGAAGACATGGTAAAAGTAAAATTATTTAACTTAAAGTTAAATCTAGATGATAAGGTTAAAATTGAAAACTAAACTTGTATAAATTATATTGTATGAGATGATTTCAACCAATAACAACCTTAGTTTCGAAATAAATCAATTTGGATCTATTAAAAACCGAATATGACTTCATAATAAAAAACAATTTATGTTTTCCTAAGCTGCCCCTCTCCTCCCTTATAAAATGGCACACCCTCCCTCTCCTCCACACACCACTTTGAGACTTCAAGCATGGAAAAACCCTGTCAATTTCTCATCTCCACTTACCTAGAATAATCCTACAGGTCCTGGTATTTTTCAAGGACCATCATTAGTGCCCTAAGAGGTGGTTAAGAAGAGACGCTTCAAAGAAGAGGTAATGTCTGTTACCGATTCTTCCAACTTTATTTCTTGTTCTACTTCCTCATCTTTAGTTGTTTCCTTATGAAGTAAGAACATCAGTATAACTCATATACTGATATTTTATTATAATTATTAAACAACCCTATTTCACCATCTATCCATCCTACGTAAAATGAAATCACCGCGCGTGCGTACGTACGGAAAACCGTATCCACGCCGTGGTGTAATCTGTTTTCGACCACCACCTTACTTGAATGGGTATAATGATGTAAATAAAAAACTATATATGATTATTGTGAAGTTATATTGATTCTAAAATATTATACATACACTTCAATACAATTCCATGATCATGGGAATGATAGCATCACTCGTGCGTACGTATGGACTAGCGTCTCCACGACGCGATGAGATTCATTCTCCATGTTAGCATTCATGAATGATTATAAAGAATATATAATAAGTAATCATGAAATATATGACATAATAATGATATTTTATTTATGTATATATATATATATGTATGTCATCTACTTAATTCCATTCAATTCAATATGGAAACGAACACAATGTTCATGCGTACGTACGGCCTACCGTCTCCATGAATGGTGTATTTCATTCCACTTATCGATCTGTCATATATATATGTATATGATGAATATATATTACATATAAATCATGTTTTACATTCTTAAATTAAGTAAATCATGATATAATTAATAATATAATGAACAAAAAGTCCAAACATGTATGATAAATAAAACGATTTTACCCAAAATGCCACTTTAACATAAAACATACAAAAGAATGGGTAATATAAAGTCAAAAGTGAATGATATATGATATTATAACAATGAATATGATTCTATAATAAGTCAATGACATTATTTAAATCATTATACAAGTGTTTTGGATACGTACGAACCATATCAGACCTAAGGTAAGGGATAATTATTCTAATCTTATTCTTATCCAAGATTGCTTATTCGTAAGTATTTATTGTGGTTATGTTTATTATCCATGTCCATATGTTTTCAAAATGTTGTAATAAAATGTTTACTTTTCTTCCATGGATGTTTAAAGTCATTATTTTTCTTTTTTTACTTTTACCACATCATATGGGAGGAATCATTCTTTTGTTTACCATACGAGGTACTTTTTGACTTTTCTGACAGAAGTACGAGAAGAATGTTATTTTTAACATATACGGCATTAAAGTATTTTTATGGTTTCATAACGCCTCATTTTCATGAAGCTTAATCTACAATATTTTATGAATATTTTCGACAAAATACTTTTCTTTTAAAATTGCATTTAATTTAGTGAAAAGAAAATGATTTTGAAGAAGAAAGGTTATTTTCCTCAAGAATTCATTTCAAGTGTTTTATCAAAACCATTTTCCATATAAGATGACATTATTTCATATGTGTATGTTTTATGTATAATGTCCCTATGATTTACATGGTTTCACTTTTCTTATGATGAAATATCTATTTGTTTTATATGGATTATGTGATGATGGGATGATGTTTTTGAAACCCATTTTCTTCTTTGGGTTATGATGAATGTTTTAGCTTTATTTTGTGGCACAAGTAATAATGATTTCATTATGAGATGGGTGGGACCTATATCTCCCTCCAATTCATTGGGTAAATATTTATATCTCATGAGATAGACATGGATGGAACGATAAGTTAATCTGGTTCAGCGTTACATTAATAAAACGAGGAGTGAACTCGATTCATAAAGGGACTTTATCCACTAAGATGATCTTGGAAGCAATGCCTTGGCTACTATGGAAATTATATCATGTTATTAATGTTATTCCATAATTAAAAGTTTTATTTACAAGCTATTTTATCATGATTGATGTCTTATTTTGATCTATGCCTTACGTAGTGCCATGTTTTATGTCATTGCACAAGATTTTGATGTTTAAAAATTATGTACATGTTTTTATGTTCAAATGTATATGGTTTGTTATATTTTCTCCATACATACCCTTAATGGGAATTTTAGCTCACTATTATTATGTTGTCTTTTCCCCAGGATATAATTAATGGTTTTAACTAAGAAAAAAGGGGAAGATCTTTATGGGAGATGTTGAAGATCTTTGACCATGATTAGAAGGATACGTTACAAGTTTCAAAAGACACTAAACTATTACAGTCCTTGTGTGTCTGTTTTTTTTATGTACTAAGTATTTCACAAAATTAATTTAATGTCCATGTATATCAAGCTTCAGGTCTCTACAGTTGGTATCAGAGGGAAGGTTTAGTTAACCTTTGAAAACTAGGATGCGAAAACATTAGTGAGATCCCTAGAGATATTTCTAAGGTATGTCTAGGGATGTCAATAAGGTTAAGTATAAGTATAGGTTATAGTCCTATAATTGCTCTAAAGATATAAGAATTAAACCTAATATGTTAGATATTGAAGGTACTCCCCCTTTATTATGTTGTTTTCCTAGCATGATTTTTGCCTCTCACACTATTCTTTTTGGGTTTTAGAAAATGGCTGGAAACAGGAAGAATCATGATAATGGAGGATATGATGGACAATGGAATGATATTCTTCATGAGCAACCAAATGAAATTGGATCTACAGGTCCACAAATCGTTATTATGCCTAATCATCATTCTCATAATATGATCAATAATCTCAACTTTGGTAGGTTTCCTGACTCAGCTAATAAGATAAATATGGTGTTTCATGATGATCATAGAGGAAAGAAAGTTCAATTCCCCTCATGTAAATCATGTGGGAAGAGGCATCTGGGAGAATGTTTCAAAGGAACTGGAAGATGCTTTGGGTGTGGAAAAGAAGAACACAAAGCTAGTAATTGTAAAGGAAAAGGTTCAGTTAACACCATGGACAAGGATAATGGTATTTCTAAGATATCAACAACGGTTAAGTGTTTTAAATGTGGAATGTACGGGCATTATGCAAACTAATTCCCTATGGGAAAATCATATAAATAGAATCAGCATGGTCATATGGGTAGTATTTATATGGATGATGATGAAGAGAATACAAATGATATGTGAAGTGAAAGAATTGTTCAAGCTCGGTAAACTGTTTAAGAAGGAAGTGGAATGATTACATGATTATCAAGAGTAATGTTTTATAAGTAATCTCATGGTACTATGGAATAAAGATACATCTAAGGATTGTTACACTGTAGACTTTCATTAAGTTTGGAAAGTGTATGATTAATGGTATCGGTAACCATGAAAGGTTATTTAGATATTTTTGGAAGGTAGATGATATGTGCATAATGAAGGGATAAGAAGATAATGAGATATTTGATTGTATTCATGAGCTCGTGACTGATATAAGGACTAAGTGATATTATGGTTTGAGTATATAAATTTTTTTGGGATTTTGGTATATGGAAAGTGTTAAAATTTAACAACATTCATGTTTTCCCTAAGGATCAATGGGTATTCATTTTTCAAGAGAATACATGATTAAGGTATTCACATGTTTGAAATTTGACCAGCAAGATATATATTATGATATATGGGAGATAAATGATGGCATTCATATGATTGTTATGTGACATTTCAAGTATTCATTTTCTTTATACTATGAGCTTGGACCGAAGTATTTTAGATAAGCCTAAATATTGGAATAGATTATGTTGGACATAAGTTAGTATTATTTAAGGATAGAACTATTTTCGATATTATTTATGGGATGTTATAGTAATGTAGTTTTAGAAAATGGACAACCTGCAGGACGGGTGACAGACCATCGCGTCAGACAAGGCTTTGGGAATCAAACCCACAACCGAAGTGTGCCAGGCCTTCATCTCCAACCACTAGCCTACAGGAAGTCCTTGGATAGTAGATACTAGTTTTATTATATTAAGCGGTATGATAAATGAAGTATAAGTCCCTTTTGGGAACCATATACGATTAATCTCACCATAGATGGAATTATATATATATCTTTTGCTAAACTAATGTTTGAGACAGATGGA
This sequence comes from Viscum album, assembly GCA_963277665.1. Taxonomy (NCBI): domain Eukaryota; kingdom Viridiplantae; phylum Streptophyta; class Magnoliopsida; order Santalales; family Viscaceae; genus Viscum; species Viscum album. The sequence goes on from OY728156.1 coordinate 1,376,997,797, forward strand.
ATGACCTATAATTCAATCACATGATCTGCTAACACTTCACGGAAGACAAATTCAACTTTATTTCTTTAAGATATGAAGTGGAAATCTTTTAAGGCACAAACAATGGTGAGATTGTACCGAAATAATGTAAGTATTCTTTTAATTCAAATTCTTCAACTTTAGCGAAATGATCTTGAAAACAAAAATGTTGTCCCAGTACTCTTATATCTGATGAATTAGATGGTACCTTATATCATCACAAATCTATGGCCTTGTGATTGTTTTCTTTTTCATAGCCTTGTTTTCTACCACTCTCCATCAGAACTTGATGGTTATATTTCTCTTCCATATTCATATTTTCACTTATGTTTTCCTATGTATAAACCTAGTGATTTGTTAATTTGGGTAACCATTACGTTTCATACGTTAGTTTTTAATGTTATGTTTTGGTATTTCATTTTATGATGTGGGTTTTAATTTAAAAAACTTTAAAGTAGAAAACCATGTATAATCCTGACGAATTTCGAGGGCATAATTCTTTTTAAGGGGGTAGAATGTAACAACCCGAGATTTTATGATAAGTATTCTTTTTAATTTATTTGATGTCATGTGTTTTATGCTATGCCAAGATTATCTTGTTCTATAAGAAACACAATATTAGCTTGTAGTATATGCAACACTATTCTTGGATTGTGTTACACACAATTTCAAGTTCGTTTGATAGTAGTCATTCTACGCAAAATTTAGAGTATATAAATATGTATATGCTTTCAACTTATAAATGAAATATGTTTGGATTCTATTATACAAAACATAAAAGGCGTCTTTCACAACATGCAACCCTGACTTGGCTTGCATTACACGCAATCGCGACCTTCCTCGATAGCGTGTGTTGTACGTAATATCAAGTTTCACTAAACAACGATATATTGTTATAATATTATGGACTAGCGGTTATGAATATTATTAACTACATTTTAAATTTTATAACATTATTTTTCATCTTACATATTTTCTAGAACATGGTATGAGAACAAAAAAAAAATTCGGATAAAATAAGTATTTTTAAAAAAATGTAGTTTTTCCGTCTTTTGATGGCGCACCGACCTTAAATATTGTTTTTAACAAGTATATAAGTTCAATTTGACAAAATAAAATTCTTCTTTCGAATATGGATATAAAAATTTACTTTGGATAAAATTTTCATATTACTCTTATAACTTTCATATTTTAATGAATAGTAAAAACACACTATGTTTTAATTAAAAACAACTTGTTTCATCCCAATAATTTATATGGTTAGATTATATTTTTAATTGGTTTTAAAGTGTAATTAGAATATATTTTTACCATATAATCCAATGTTGTTCATTGAAATTAATTTCACTTTGAAATTGGATATAAACAACTATCAATCTTTTGATAGTTTTTGATTATTAAAAACACGCTATTTGTTTTGATAATGAGAATTAATTTTAAAATTAATTAATTCCACTTCTATGTTTTGAATATGGAAAAATAGACATCAATTTTAAATTTGGAATATCAAATAATGCTTTGGCTGAATTTATGGTAATTTTCTAAAAAACTTCTAATTTTCGATGAATAGTGAAACCACATTGTTGTAGTTAAAAAACTGACTTTTTCATTTAAATGAAATTTTACCACTTCTATGAATTGAATTTTGAAAATTAGAGAGACACTGTTAATATCAAGGACTAAAATTTGGTTCAATGAGATGAAAATAATTTTTGGTGAATAGTAACTTTTTACTTTTATTTACCACGATTAAAAGTAAATAGGGTAATTAAGGGTACAAATGATATTAATATTACCCTAACACATGTCCTAATTCTATTATATAAGTATAATTCGAAAAAAAAACCTTTTGAATAAAATATGACATTTAGGTCCACTTGTATTAGATTAGGACATATGTTATAAATTTATTTAAAGAATGGTTAAAATAGTAAAAATCAAAGTTTAATTACTAATTCATTTTTAATGTAGGGTTATAAATAAGATAAGTTCTACTATAAATATTCATTATAAATCAAAAAATATTTCCTACCTAATTTTATTTTATTTATAAGTTTTAGACAATAAATAATTTATGTTATTTAAGACACAATGGTGATGCAGTAATTACCTAAATAATGAAATATTAAAATAATTGATATTATAAATTCACAATTAAATGTAATTTAAACTTTTTATGAATTCCAATAATTTTCTAGGTTAATATGACATGTTAGTAATGATTTAATTAAATTATTTTGAAATAATCATTCTGTTATATTTTTCAAAAAAATCAATTACCAAATAGTGAAAAATTGACATAAAATAGTTTTTAAAACAAATATTATATCATTAATTGTTATTTTATTCCTAAAAATCTAAGGTTCTGCCAAATGGCTTAGATAGGGTTATATATATTAATTTATAATGAACTTTGGGTTCGTTTGGCTTATTATAGTATGTTTATTAACCTTATAGTGTAAGAAAACAAGAATACATGGTAAAAGTAAAATTATTTAACTTAAAGTTAAATATAGATGATAAGGTTAAAACTGAAATGTAAAGTTTTCCAAATTCTATTGGATGAGAGGATTTATACTCATCCCAAACTTAGCTTCGAAATAAATCAATTTGGATCTGTTAAAAATAGAATATGTCTTTATAATAAATTAATATTTTATGTTTTCCTAGGGTGCGCCTCTCCTCCCTTATAAAAGGGGACATCCTCCCTCTCTTCCACAGACCACATTGAGACATCAATCTCGGCCAACCCCAGCCAATTTCTCATCTCCACTTCCCTAGAAACTTCCTAGAGGTCCTGTTTATCTTCAAAGAACTTCTTTAGTGCCATAAGAGGAGGTTAAGAAGAGGCGCTTCAAAGAAGAGGTAATGACCGTTACCGATTCTTTCAACTTTATTTTTTCTTCTAATTCTTCTTCCTTAGTTGTTTCATTATGATGAAATAACATCAGTATCACTCATATAATGATATATTATTATAAGTATGAAACTAACCTATTTCACCATCTATCCATCCTATGGAAAATGAAATCACCGCGCGTGCGTACGTACGGAATACCGTCTCCACGCCGTGGTGTAATATATTTTCCACCATCACCTTACTTGGATGGGTATAATTGTGTAAATAAATAACTATAATTGATTATTGTGAAGTGATATTGATTCTGAAATATTATACATACACTTCAATACAATTCCACGATCATTGGAATGATATCATCGCTCGTGCGTACGTACGGACTACCATCTCCACGACGCGATGAGATTAATTCCCCATGTTAACAATTCATGAATGATTAGAAAGTATATATAATAAGTAATCATGAAATATATGACATAATAATGATACTGGATTTATTTATATATATATATGTATGTATTTCGTCTACTTAATTCCATTCAATTCAATAAGGAAACGAAAACAATGTTCATGCGTACGTACGGCCTACCACTTCCATGAACGGTGTATTTCATTCCATTTATCGTTCTATCATATATATATTTATAAGATTAATATATATTACATATAATTCATGTTTTACATTCTGGAATTAAGTAAATCATGATATAATTAATAATATCAAGAACAAGAAGTCCAAACATGTACGATAAATAAAAATATTTCACCCAAAACGCTGCTTTAACATCGAACTTACAAAAGAACGGGTAATATAAAGTCATAGGTGAACCATATATGATATCATAACTATGAATATGATTGTATAATAAGTCAATGGAATTATGTAAATCATTATATAGGATTTTTGGATACATATGAAGCATATCATACCTAAGGTAATGGATAATTATTCCAATCTCATTTGTATCTGAGATTGTTTATTCGTAAGTATTTACTGGGGTTATGTTTATTATCCATGCCCATATGTTTTCATAAAATTTTTTCTTTTATTCAATGTATGTTTATATTCATTCTTTACCTTTTTTTTCTTTTACCACATCGAATGGAAGGAATCATTCTGTTGTTTACCATACGAGGTACTTTTTGACTTTTCCTACTAAAGTAAGAGAAGAATGTTATTTTTAAATTATACAACATGACCAGATTTTTATAGTTTCATAACGCCTCATTTTCATGAAGCTTACTCTATTATATTTTATGACTATTTTCAAAAAAATACTTTTCTTTTAAAATTGCATGTAATTTTGTGAAAAGAAAATGATTATGAAGAAGAAAGGATATTTTCCTCAAGAATTCATTTCAAGTGTTTTATCAAAACCATTTTCCATCTAAGATGACATTATTTCATATGTGTATGTTTCATGTATAATGTGTCTATGATTTAGATGGTTTCAATTTTCTTATTATGAAATATCCATTTGTTTTATATGGATTATGTGATGATGGGATGATGTTTTTGAAACCCATTTTATTCTTTGGGTTATGATGAATGTTTTAAGTTTATTATGTGGCACAAGTAAGAATGATTTCATTATGAGATGGGTGGGACCTATATCTCCATCTAATGCATTGGGTAAAGATTTATATCTCATGAGATAGACATGGCTGGAATGGTAAGTTAATCCGGTTCAGTGTTATAGGGCTGAAACGAGGAGTGAAATCGATTCGGAAAGGGACTTTGTCCACTAAGATGGTCTTAGAAGAAATGCCTTGGCTACTATGGAAATCATATCATGTTATTAATGTTATTCCATAATTACAAGTTTTATTTACAAGCTATTTTATCATGATTGATGTTCTATTTTGATCTATGCCTTATGTACTGCCCTGTTTTATGACAATTCACAATATTTTGATGTTTAAAAATTATGTACATGTTTTTATGTTCAAATGTATATGGTTTGTTTTATTTTCTCCATGCTTACCCTTAATGATCATTTGAGCTCACCCTTTTTATGTTTTCTTTTCCCTAGGATATAAGTAAAGGTTTTAGGTAAGAAAAAAAGGTTGATGATCTTTATGGGAGATGTTGAAGATCTTTCACCATGATTAGAAGATTACGTTCCAAGTTTCCAAAGACACTAAACTATTACCGTCTTTGTGTGTCTGTTTTTGTTATGTAGTAAGTAGTCTGAAAAAGTAATGCAATGTCCATATACGTCAAGCTTCAGGTCTCTACACCTATAGTGCCACTTGACCTGTAGCTATGAACAATTTTGGCATGCAGTTTACCAATTAGTCCATACGAACAAGATTGGGTGTGGTTACTAGGCAGAGAAGGTCACGAGGTGGGTGTATGATTTTCCAAACCATACAAAGAAACCATGATACTCATAAAAGATAATTAAATGATCATTCCTCCCCGACCTTTATGAAAAGGGGTCTCCTACCATTTTCTTCCCCGCCACACACAACACCTTCCACTTACATGGGAGCTCTCCTCCTCCTCACCTAGGCTTTGAAGCCTCTTCCTCATCAAAACATCATTCCGCTCACCATCAGCCTTTATTATGCATATTGGTAATAGAATCAATGATTTATCTCATTTTTTAGTTTATATTGCTATTTATGATGCTACTCTTAGTCAAGCTCTTTCCCTATATTTTCAGAATGTTTGTCTAATTTTTTGTCTTCTCTCATTTCAGCTAAAATCAAATGCCAATAATTGTTACTTATAATATCCAAAGCATAAGGTATGTGTTCTATATTCTTTTAAATAAAATTTTATTCATTTATATATCATTTCTATTAATTCATGCGCCATAATTTCTAGGTTTCTATTATAAATTTTTAAATGTCTTAAATTAAATTCATAGACCCCCTTGTATAGTGTTTTGGACCCATTTGATATGTTTGGAGGTTATGAACTCCAACTAAACAACCTTATTATGATGGGTTCACTAAATCAAATAATAATCATGGATCTCCTTATGCTTAAACCACATTTAGTGTGATTTGATTAAAATGTTTGTGTTTATATTAACTGCACGTGTCTGGCATGCATTCAAAATCACTCCATTTTGGGTGTATTATATTGTTCCTCTTGAGGGATAATCTTAAATTTAATTAAAATATTTTTTATGATGAAAATTTAATGGTTTATAATAAATCATACTTTTTAGGTGCACTGTCTTATGAATGTAAAAGTGAATTGATTGAGGATGTGTGGTTGATTGCGTTATGGTACCGATGTTTTTCCACATCCTTATTGTGAATTATAAATAAAATGGTGTTTTAATATTAATTGATCTTATTGTGAAATGCATGGTATTTTGGACTATATTTAGAATGTTAAAGTGGATTGTAAAAAGGATATTTTTCTCCTCAATCAATGTTGAAATCCACTTTACATAACATTAGACTAAGGTCCCAAATGGAAAGAGGTACTACAATACATTTTTATTATGATTGGAGGGAACTCAGTTAGGGTTTTTGATCATGATGTCTCATAACCCAAAGTAGAAGAGGATGGTAATGATGTATCACATAACATGGATTTTTGGGAATGAAATCTCAAACCCCCCGCAATTAGTATGTTGATCATGGAAGTCACATCTATGAGAGGGATGAAAAAAATGACTTCCATATCCCATTTTTAGATATTAGGATTATGAACGATTTATGATAAGAACCTATTTTATTTTCATTATTGTTTCGTTTGTGACTTTTAGAAGGTATTTTTTTATTAATTTATTGATATATTTTGGGAATTTCATCCCTTACAATGTGTGACACACTTCTAAATATAAAAGGTCACACAAGTTATGCCTCAAGTCATGACTAGTATAACATATTTATATACATGGAAATATATTTATTAATATATAAAATAAATATATGTATATATAAATATAAAAATACACCCATATATATATATATAGGTTGACATGATCATAGATAACTGACCTAGGATGAAGCATGTATAGTCAGCCAAGTTTCCTTGATTAACATGCGGTCAACATGTTAAAATTTATCATCACATCACAACATAACTCTTGATACACACACACACTACATTAATTTATAATAAAGGATTATATTATGTATTAGAAACCATTTTTGGTTCCCTATTGAGTATATCTAACACCTGGTTTGGGCCTCTTTTGTACTGTGGTACCTGAATAGATCTCATGATTTCAGGATCAAGTTCTTGGATTGTGCATGCTTATTATTATCCTTCTTTTCTAGGATAAATTATGGGATTAGAGGAGAAAACTAGTGATTTTGATATTTTGATGGATTATTTTCATGTATTTAATTTTTTATTTACTTTTTCTATAAATATATTACCTACTCTATGTCTATTTTTACATTGTATCATGTCCATTCATGACTCATTCTTTTATTTACTACTATCTTTCCGTTTATCCCTATTCGGTTCCCTTTATTTACTATTTACTCAACTGTTATATTTTTGATCCATAAGAAATAGTCTTTCCACTATACCATGTTTAAACCCCCTCTGGTTGTAGATAACCTCATGTTTACAGGGAGGCAAACTTGAGGTCTAGTGACCAATATTCTTGGGGAACCATTTTAGTGGTTCTTAGGTCGGGATGCTACAAATGGTATCAAAGGATTTATTTTCCTCTTTGGTTTTATTTTTTTGTGATGGTGTACAAGATATTAGGAATGTGTAATCACTTGGTAAATATATTTATTTGGAGTTCATCTAACCCACACATGAGGGAAATTTCATGTTTCTTGGTAATTCGGCTTTTGTTCATGATGCTAATATTCCAATTGTTTATTGTTTCACCTCGATTGATTGGGGTATTTTGATGGTTATCGATGTATGGATAATGTTTTAACAAATTGGCTCAATATGGAAAGATACAAGGGTTGTTCATTCATCATCATAGGAACATATATATTCCAATTCCATGAACATTGCATTACATGTAGAGTGAATTGTAGATTACTTGATGCATTATAACTTGTATAGACTACTCGATAAATATTTGGAATACATGTCTGTATATCATGTTAGGTACATTATTAGAAGGAATAGATATATATTATAGGTTTGTGTGTCCCCTCATTATTCATTGAATTTTCATGTCTCCATCTTTGATTTCAAATATTTAATGCATTTTCATATCTTACCTATTAATAATTATGATATATGGTTGATTAAATAAAATGCCCGCATCAACCTAAATAATGTTTTCAAATATATATAAATAGTTAAATTCTTTTTATTCAATCAATTGTTTTATGTTCGAGGGAGGAACCTTGGGTTACATGGGATGAAATATTAATGGTTTCAATTAAATGGGTGTCAGATCATTATTTAAAAATTGTATGGGTGCTCTATAAGTTAATAAGTGTTGACCATTTGGTCAAAACATTTCATACAAATGTTCAATATGTTGAAATTAAACATGGTAATCAGGTTGTAATTAATTAGAACCAATAGTTAAATTTATAAAGTGTATGGGTCTTTATAAGTTTGGGAATGAAAAAGTATATAATTGGACCAGTATATAAATACTTGTTTATTATAGAAACAAATATAAAAAAATGGTTACAACTTTGTGAATGTCATTTTTAACTTATATAGGGATGTATCATTTTAACATGGGAATTATAAATCATCTAACTCAACCATGATTCATTTATATATATATGATAATTTGAAATTATTATAGAAAATATCTATAATGTACATGATTTTACATTGATATTTTGGGAATGATGACCTATTTGACTAAATCTAAATTCCATATCAATCCCAAGTAGGCCGATTGGGGTATGATGCTTATGAGATAAATTGAACAGATCCAAGTATATTCATTATGACATGATAATATTATGCGCTATACCAATTAAGGGTGTTATAAAAAAATAATTGGATTACAGGGACCCCTGTTGGTCAACTTTTTTTCTTTGATACTCCATGGTACTTAACCCCATGGGGTACGATTATGTAAATGGGATGGTTATTAAAAGTGTATATGACCACTTATATGGTGTTACATATGAAATTATCATAAAATATTACTCGACCATTAAATTTATTTATTAAAATACATGTTATCTACATGTGAGCTTTATTATTAGGAGGTTTGAGTTAATTAAAATTTAAATTATAAACTAACGAGCATTTTTCTCTATAGATTGGATGTTGAAATTTTAGTTAACTAAGACAATTTTGGATAGTTTTGAATAAAATAAATCCTTGTAATGGAAATTATAAGATAACATGCCTAAACTTATGTATGCTATATGATAAAAAAAGGGATTAGAATAGTTATTTTTAAATATAGTACTTGAAATCCATTATCTACAAGCTGTTTAAATGTTTAAAAAATGAGCCTCATTTAAATACTATATAATTGAAATATTCTATTGTTTTTATAGATATTACCCTCATGCAAGGGTAAGTTTTTTATGTTTCCTTATAGTGGTTACATAGATTTTTCCCATAGAACCCACATTAATTCCTCTTAGGCTATGTTAGACCTATAGGTTATGTATTAGGGGCTAGTGATATTTTCAGGAAAGACCTTATTTTAGGATTGATGACCTATGATTTTTTAAGGGTCTATCCCAATAGAGGATACTCTCTTGAAACATTTAATAATGTCTAAATTCATGTGATTTTTTTGATGGGAGGTTCCATTTGGGTTATATTTTTTCGAGTGGGCTCCTAATAATAAAAAGACACCCCATGTGAATGTGTGATCATTCAATAAGTTTTACCATGTAATAGGAAAGATAATGGTGAAATGATCTAGGTTATCATGTCAGTTATGCCTTAGGAATGTATAGCCTCGTAAAAGGTTGGTGACCTTCTTTTATTTTGATAGGCTATCGTATGTCAGGAATGTGTAGTTCTAGTTTCACTTTCTCTCTATCATTGTGACACACATTCATACATATTGTTCTTGTTGAGTTAAAAAGGAAAAATTAAATCATATGTATTTGGAATGAAAATGTCACTTAAACAATAAATAATTTGGTTACTTGATTAATTGGATTAAGGGTCATGGTTTCTTGAAGGATACATTTATTGGTCATATCCAGAGTGGAGTGATCGGGGTGTTGTGGGATCATTATGAGCAATGTACCATAAGCTGAAAATTAGATGTTTTGTTGTCCTAGGGCTTCTATATAGAGTTATAAAAGGATTTTGTTTTGTTTCAAGGCTTATTTATGATATTTTTTCCCATTATGTATGATTCTTATGACACACATGACTTGGATTGGTTGGATCTTCACTTGTATGTATAATGGTGAACCTGAATTAGTTAATATATGAGTGGATAATTTTAATCTTTTCATAGGTTATGATTGCTAAATGTGTTTCGAACATGTCCCTGAACTAGGTTTTGTGGTGGTAGGATGTGTGCCTTCATATTTTTTACATTCTCAGTGACGTGGATACTAGGACACTCTTGTGGTGGGGAGTGTCAAATTGGTCAAAAAAATGTTTCCTTCCAAGTAGAATAAATGTGATCATAATGGCCCATTCAAAAATGGTCATAATAGGTTATAAATTGAAAAATCATGTATAATGTTAAAGAATAGAGAGTGAAACCAAGACATGTGTGGCCATTTAATGCTTAATTTCATGTGGGGATTCCATTTTAGAAATGAGTTGCAAGGGAGGTCTTGCCTTAATAATACTGATGTATTGAGTAGAATGGAATTCTATGACTTGATGACCAAAGACCTGTGAGAGTGTGAATCGGGTATGAAACTACGTGGTTCAATAGAGATCACCTACTCAGCAATGAATGTTTGGTACATTCCAGTTTCATTGGGTATCATTATAGGCAGTTCCCTTAATGAGTGCTAAAAAACAATTGTGTTGGGAACTATGAGATGGTTGAACCATGTTTGAACTTGCACAGTCACAATTGGGAGATGTGGGGTGGTGCATTGGATAAGGATTTTATTTCCAATTTATGATATGATATTGTATTAGAAGGAAAAATAAGCACCTAGTTATTAAATATGGGTGTACTCCATGTTTATAGCTGATCATGAGCTCTAACTTGACATCATCCTATACACACTAAGAGTGAACTAGCTCTTCGTTTAGCTAAATAAAATAAAATTACCTTTCTATTTTCATGAATGAACTCATTGGAAGTGTTCTCAAGGAGAATTTAAAAGGATTCATAATGGTGTATATTTCACCATAGGTAGTTAGTATATGACCCTCTTGAGAGAAGGGTCCTAACCGTATAGGTCCGATCATTAGATGGTCGTTTCGGTACTCATATAATTTTTGGTAAAATAACCTAGAATGGTTCAATTATGAGACATCATAGGAAGTCAATTCTAGGATATGGTGATCTTTCTCGATGTGATTTCATGATTCCTCTACATTAAGTAATTGGGATATAGTCTTGAAATGTTTCAACCATCTAATTTTGGTGTTTTTTGATAACTATCACCCAAATTTGGATTGACTAAAGCTATTTTGAATGAAGATATAAAGTCATTTTGTAACATTTTCATGCACGTCGTGTGTTTAGGTGGGTAGTGTGGGATGGTTCATATGATTGTTTGAACAGATAAAAAATTATTCAATTCAAGCTAGGTAAATATTAGGTAACCATTGAGAACAGAATGAGGAACAGGGGAAGGTTCATCACCCATTATTGGGTGAATAATTTTGAGAAACATGTTGAGAGAATTTTAGTACACTAAGATGTGGTTTTGTAGGGAATTCAATGGGATCAAATTCTATGACTCAAAATTTTCAATTTGAATTTTAAGACCAAATGTGATGAGTTTATTTGGAATATTTGAAAAATAGACAATGTCTTGACCAATTAATGGGGGTTATATATGCTCTCTTACGTACCATTGTAGGGTTCAATGGTAGTTAGAGCATAGTGTCGAGTTCCAGCAACTCTAGTATTGCGTGTTTAAAGCGATTCCAAGAGGTTTGTCGAACATTAGAAGTTGAAACATGACCGTTTCAGTATACATTATCAACCCGAGTTGGTCCAATTACATTTTATAAATTTTACCAAGTATTATTAGGGAAGATAAGTGTTGTGGTGGGGAGATTGTAACAACCAATGTTTTGGAATTGGTTGAAAATTCCCTGTGTTTTTTAACTGTTTGTTTGGTGGATGATCTAGATCTTTTTATGAGCTTATGAATCTAATTAAAATCTTTGGATCACATGAAAGTGTTTTGTTTTGGATTAGGTATAAGTATCAGGTCGTTACTATAGTTTTGGATGAGATTTGGATTCCCTAATCTCTGAAAACTCAGTCTCTGGCACAAACTGATATAGGTGCATGATTGGCACATGATTAGTTAAATAGTGTGGAACAAAAGTGTTGCCCATTTTCATAAGGGATATGGTTTATTAAAACCTGAATCCTCCATAAGTTTCTATGTTCCTTTTTGTAGGGGTTCAGAGCTGGCCCACATATTCTACATATAGTTTTCAAACTATGCATCAAAACCACACCTTCAGTTCCCCTTAACTTCTAGCTACAAATGGTTTATGTGCATGGTTTCTTAAAATAGTGTGAGATAATGATGAAGGGTGTGGATACTAGGAATATAAGGATGAAAATTTGGCACATGCATTTCTAAACCATTCAACCAAACCGGGAAGATTTTGATGGAGTTGTAAATGACAATTTTCCCCTTCTATTAATAAAAGCGATATCTTCTCTATTTTCCCTAGTCATGCATTATACCTCCCCCTCAAATGGGATCTATCATCCTTATCACATAGTATTTGAATCCTCTTCCATATATGAATTCAGTTTATCTCACCATCAATCCCATTGGTTGTGTCTTTGTAAGAGCTTCAATGCTTTATCTCTTTTATTCGTTTACCACACTATTTATGATGCTCTTCTTAGGCAGGCTCTATTTTACTGATGTTTATGTTGTTTGAAAAATTTTACAAATTTGTTTATTGTTAATCAAATCAAACGGTGATAATGGATTTGTATACTATCATTATCATAATGTGTGTTCTTTATATGCTTTCCCTCAATTTTTTTTATTTATAAAAAATTTATATTGTGTCGTTCATCCGAAATTCTTGGTGTCACTTATAAATTATGAAAATTCTTAAATTAAATTTATAAACCACCATGTATTGCGTTTTAGAACCTCTTTATATTGATGGAGGTTATGAAATAAACTTGAACCACCCCCTAAGGGTTGGTTTTCTAAATCACTTAATTATCATGGTTCTTCTTATGCCTAAACCACCCTTGGGGTGAGTAAATTAAAAGGGTTATGCTTATAGTAACTACACATGTTTGGATTGTGCTCTAAATAACATTTTATTATTGTATAATATTGTTCCTCTTTGTTGAATTAAAATATATTTTTGATGAAAATATAGTCTTTTCATATAAAATAAAATTTTGAGGTGATATGTCTTATGAATCAAAAATTGAAATGATTGATGATGTGTGGTGAGGATCCATATGGTATGGTTGATTTTCCACAAACGTTTTGTGAATTATAAAGATAATGGCCTATGTGATTTCATGAACCTGAGTTCCACTCAAAGGTTCCCTAATCTGGGTTGGCCACAAGGCCTCAATCACATCTCTTTAAATGCTAGAGGATTCTGACATTTAGTGTGAGCCTTGGGTGTGTTAGTGGGGAGACTATTCCCCCATTACTATAGTGTATCTCATTGGATAAACTAAAAAATAATAAATAAAAAAAGAATAATAATAACTATGGATTAACAGAAGAAGAACAGAATAACACACAATATAAGAAACTAGTGATACCACTTAAAAGATGATGATACTATTTTTCACATGTCTACAAAATTGGAAAAAAAGTATACATGGTATTAAGAAATAAATTATATGAAGGAGAATAAAAAAGAAGAAAATAACTATCAAAGAATGTCGAGCATTAGTTCGATCATCTACTACCAATAACCATCATGATGAATGAAAGAAATGTTATGTGTCTATTGAAAGAAATTTCCCATTATCGACGCCTATATACATGTAATTATTTCTGGTACCAATGGAGAATCAGATAGGGTGTGAGATAAATCTCAATAGACCACTAACAATGTTGTTTATAACATCAAGTACATGTAATATAAACTAAAATATTTTGCAGTCATGAAAATATAAAAATAAATTATTATAGTAATGTAAATTTCCAAGTACATGCTTCATCCTCAACTAGTGGTTGAACAAGTTTTCATTTCATTTATTAATTACATTCCAGTTTATTTACTAATTCATGTGAGGTATTACTATCACAATCATCATGTAATTATAATATTAGTAAAGGATCTAAGAAGGAAATGTAATCCTATAATAATGATAATAGTAAATAGGATCCATGTTAATGAAAAATGAATACATGACCTGAAGGACAATCCAACTCAGTAAAATCTATAGCTCCACTAAAGGGGAATGATTTTAATACAAGGGAAATCTCCCATGACATTGAAAAATAACATAATTATAACTGAGTCTAAGGAATTCATCCATCGTAAATTGGGATAAGAAATTACAAGGCCCAATGGTGTTTTCAAGGAATCACATTCCCTTAGATATCAAGATAGATCCAATGAGTTTATCCAAGGCATCCTATAATGATAATGGGGGGATACAACAGTGTAATTTTGGAAATCAACTAGTAGAAAGGGATATGGTTCCAAGGATAGTATCAACCATGGAAATCAGCATCCCTGAATTGGAATGGAACCCACAATTGATCAAGGCATTACCTTATGAATCAATTTATCGATCAAGTCATTCCACACCAATAATCACATCACGATATATATATAATTGGTGCATTATAATTGATTCATTATATATAATTATCCCATGTTATCCTTATTCAATTTAATAATTCATTTGGTTCATTCCATTACCTTTCGTTAGTGTGATAAGGCTAAAAGGCCATGGAAAAATTTACTTCATTAACCTCATTTCATTTACTTGATTCACTTCATTATCATTCCCTAACATGAAAACGTGGGCTTCAAATGTGCAACCATATGGAATTAATTTATAATAAACCAGTCCAAGTGATATCTATAATATATATTCCAAATGACCAGTTATATATTAAGTAATTAATTAGGACACATACTATATAAGGATCAGGTGAAATTACCATATACAAGGGCAGAACATTTCAATTCCAAACTCTTTTAATTAATTAAGGGCTTTATATTAGTAGGGTCAATCCAAAGATCACCTGGATGGTGGTGTTGAAAAAAAATAACAAACAACTAAATGAATATATATGGGAAACACCTTATATGGGGTTGTTGACGATGAGGTCATAACCTCCAATGATGGATTAAATTTCCAAAAAGAGTATTATCATAAAATTATAGAAAATATAATCAAGGAATTTGTTTTTAATAGTCTAAAAATGAGGAAATTAGTGCGCACACAACTATGAAAATTAATTGATTTGATCCACCTAAGGTATGAGTCATATACCAACTAACATAATCTCCTAAAACAATAATCACATAGTATCAACCAATATTTTGGTCTGTATCATAAGAAATATGATTAATGGATCAAAATACAAAAAATAGTTCATATGAGCCAGCATCTAAATATCATCATCGAGGGAAAGAAGAACGATGAATGGATTAAAAGGAATCATGTACGTACCAATGTGAATCTAATGTGACAATAATGGGTCAAATCTGAATTTGGAAAATTAAATGGGATCAAAACATATTAAAGGGGGATATGGGAAACCAAAACCTTTGAGGAATCCCTCTTCTATCCACTATAATGAGCAAAAAAGGGAAGGGTAGTGTTAAATATTTCATTAAAGACATTTTGGTAAATTTCCACAAGAAATAGGGGGCACATGGTTGTTATGCACAGTTTTCCAAACCATGCACCAATCATTCACCCATTTCTATGCTAATGGTTCACTCGCACGGTTAGGGAAACCACACACTAACTATGTGAATCACCTATTCTAAAAACTATAGACATTTCACTTGGGTGTATAGTCCCTAGCTCATGTTTTTGAAAAACCGTGATCCCTACTTGACCCCATTTTCATCCCTACATTGTAACACCCCGAGATATTATGAGATATATTATTTTTAATTTCTTTGATATATTCTATTATACACTACACCAATATTATCTTGTACTATACGCAACACCGCATTATCTTTGAGTATACGCAACACTATTCTTGGATTGCATTACACGCAATCGCGACCTACCTCGATAGCGTGTTGTAGTACGCAATACTCGGTTTCACTAAACAACCATATATTGTTATAATATTATTATGGACCCGTCGTTATGAATATTATTAACTAAATTTTTAATTTTATAACATTATTATTCATATTCTAGAATATGGTATGAGAAAAACATAATTTTTTTGTGTAAAATATGTATTTTTCAAAAATCGCAGTTTTCCCGCCTTTTGATGGCACACCCACCTTAAATCTTGTTTTTGACAGGTCTATAAGTTCAATTTTACAAAATAATATTCTTCTTTGGAATAAGGATTAAAAAATTTACTTTGGATTAAATTTTCATATTATTCTCATAACTTTCATATTTTAATAAATAGTAAAAACATGCTATATTTTAATTAAAACTACATTTTCATTGCAATAATTTATATGGTTAGATTTTATTTTTAATTGGTTTTAAAGTGTAATTAGAATATTTTTTTACCATTTAATCCAATATTGTTCATTGAATTAATTTCACATTGAAATTGGATATAAACAAGTATCAATCTTTTGATAGTTATTGTTTCTTAAAAACACACTATTTGTTTTAATGACAGGAATTAATTATAAAATTAATTAATGCCACTTCTATGTTTTGAATTTTTCAAAATAGTCATCAATTTTTAATTCGGAATATCAAATAATTATTAGGCTTAATTTTTGGTATTTTTCTGAAAAACATCAATTTTTGATGAATAGTGAAACCACTTAGTGGTAGTTAAAAAACTGACTTTTTCATTTAAATGAAAATTTACCACTTCTGTGAATTGAATTTCTAAAATCCGAGAGACACTGTTAATATTAAGGACTAAAATTTGGTTCAATGAGATGAAAATAATTTTTGGTGAATAGTAACTTTTTAGTTTTTTTACTATGGTTAAAAGTAAATAGGGTAATTAAGGGTAAAAATGATATTATTATTACCCTAACACATGTCGTAATTCTATTGGATAAGTGTAATTAGACAAAAAACAACCATAGGAATAAAATATGACCATTTAGGTCCACATGGATTAGATTAGGACATTTATTATTAATTTATTTAAAGAAGGGTTAAAATAGTTAAAATCAATGATTAATAACTAAATCATTTTTAATATAGTGTTATTCGTAAGATAAATTCAACTATAAATATTTATTAGAAATATAAAACGATTTCCTACATAATGGTATTTTATTTATAATTTTTAGACATTAAATAATTTAGTTTATTTATTACACAATGATGATGCAGTAATTACCTTATTAATGAAATATTAGCATAATTGATGTTATAAATAACCAAATAACTATAATTTTAGCCTTTTATGAATTAAAAAAATTATATAGGTTAATATGACAAGTTATTATTGATTTAATTAACTTACTTCTAACTAATCATGCTTTTATGATTTTCAAATAAATCAATTATCAAATAGTGTTAAAATTGACATAAAATAGTTTTTAAAACAAATATTTTATTATTAATTCTAATTTTATTCCTAAAAGTCCAACGTTTGGTAAAATAACATAGATAAGGATATATATATTAATAATGAACCACTTTGGGTTCGTTTGTCTTATTATAGTATGTTTATTAACCATATAGTTTAAGAAAACAAGAAGACACGATAAAACTTAAATTATTTAACTTAGAGTTAAATCTAAATGATATGGTTAAAATTATAACCTAAACTTGTCTAAAATCTATTGGATGAGAGGATTTAGACCCATACACACTTTAGCTTTTAAATAAATCAATTTGGAGCTATTATAAACTGCATATGACTTTATTATAAAATAATATTTTGAGTTTTTCCAAAGCTGCCCCTCTCCTCCATTATAAAAGGGCACCCCTTCCCTCTTCTCTTCACACCATTTTGAGCCTTTATGCTCGGCCATACCCTGACCATTTCTCTTCTCCACTTCCTTAGAAACATTCTGGAGGTTCTGATCTTCTCAAAAGACCAACTCTACTTCCCTAAGAGAAGGATTAAAGAGGTGCGTCGAAGAAGAGGTAATCTCTTATTTCGATTCTCTCAAGTTTCTTTCTTCATCAACTTCTTATTATTTAGTTGTTTCACTATAAATTAATAAAATAAGTATCACTCTTATACTGATAAGTTATTATAAATATTAATCAATCCTATTTCACATTCTATCCATCCTACGGAAAAAGAAATCACCACGCATGCGTACGTACGGAATACCGTCTCCACACCGTGGTGTAATCAGTTTTTCCACCACCACCTTACTTGGATGGGTATAATTGTGTAAATAAATAACTATATATCATTATTTTCATGTGATATTGATTCTGAAATATTATACATACACTTAAATAAAACTCCATGATCATGGGAATGGTATCATCGCTCGTGCGTATGTACGGACTACCGTCTCCACGACGCGATGAGATTCATTCTCAATGATAACCATTCAGGAATGATTATAAAGTATATATAATAAGTAATCATGAAATATATTACATAATAATGATATTAGATTTTTGTATATATATATGTATGTCATCTACTTAATTTCATTCAATTCACTAAGGAAATAAAAATTGCGTTCATGCGTACGTACGGCCTACCGTCTCCATGAACGGTGTATTTCATTCCATTTATCGATCTATCATATATATATGTATATACTGAATATATATTATATATAAATCATGTTTTAAATTCTGTAATTAAGTAAATCTGGATATAAGTAATAATATCAAGAACAACAAGTCCAAACATGTATGATAAATAAAACGATTTTACCCAAAACGCTACATTAACATGGAATTTACAATAGAAAGGGTAATATAAAGTCATAGGTGAACCATTTATGACATCATAACAATGAATAAGATAATTTAATAAGTCAATGACATTATTTAAATCATTATATAAGATTTTCGGATACGTATTAAGCATATCGGACCGAAGGTAAGGGATAACTATTCCAAACTCATTCTTATACGAGATTGTTTATTCGTAAGTATTTACTGGGGTTATGATTATTATCTATATCCATGTGTTCTCAAAATGTTTTCATAAAATGTTTAATTTTCATCCATGTATGTTTAAATTCATTTTTAACCTTTTCTACTTTTACCAAATCGTATGGAAGGAATCTTTCTTTTGTTTACCATACGAGGTACTTTTTGACTTTTTGGACAAAAGTACGAGAAGAATTTTATTTTTATCTTATACGGCTTGAACGGATTTTTACGGATTCATAATGAATTATTTTCATGAAGATTACTCTACAATATTTAATAACTGTTTTCAAAAAAACCCTTTTCTTTTAAAATTGCATGGTATTTTGTGAAAAGAAAATATTTTTGAAGAAGAAAGGTTATTTCCCTCAAGAATTCATTTCAAGTGTTTTTTCAAAACTATTTTCCATATAAGATGAAATTATTTAGTATGATTATGTTTCAAGTACAATGTATATATGATTTACATGGTTTCACTTATCTTATGATGAAATGATATCCATTTGTTTTATATGGATTATGATATGATGGAATGATGTTTATAAAACCTAATTTATTCTTTGGGTTATGATGAAAGATTTATGATTGTTTTGTGGAACACGTAATAATGATTTAAATATGTGATGGCTGGGACCTATATCTTCATCCAATTCATTGGGTAAAGATTTATATCTCATAAGATAGACATGCCTAGAATGGTATGTTAATCCGGTTCAGCGATACAAGACTGGAACGAAGAGTGAACTCGATTTAGAATGGGACTTTGTCCACTAAGATGGTCTTGGAAGTAATGCCTTGGCTACTATAGAAATCATAACAAGTGATAAATGGTTTCCACAATTTCATGAGTTATTCCCGTGCTATTTTATCAAGATTGATGTTCCTTTATGATATATTCCTTACATACATCCAAGATTTATGTCTTTTCTCAAGATTTTGATGTTTAGATTTTATGTTCAAGCTTTTCCATTCAAATGTTTATGGATTGTGTTATGTTCTCTATGCTTACACTTACTGAGAATTTGAGCTCACCCTTTTTATGTTTTATTTTCCCCAGGATATAAAGAAATGTTTTGGGTAAGAAAACAAAAGGGGAAGATCTTTATTGGAGATGTTTAAGATCTTTCACCACGATTAGAAGATTAAATTATGAGTTTCCAAAGACACAAAACTATTACGGTCCTTGTGTGTCTGTGTTTGTTATGTATTAATTATTCTAAAAAACTTATGTAATTACCATGTATGTCAAGCATTGGGTCTCTACAGTTGGTACCAGAGGAAAGGTTTAGTTAAACTTTGGAAACTAGGATGCGAAAACTTTAGTGAGATCTCTAGAGATATTTCTATGGTATGTCTAGGGATGTCCCTAAATATAAGTATAAGTATAGGTTATAGTCCTAGAATTATGATAACGATCAGGAATAACATAGGATTAAACCTATGATGTTAGAGATTGAAAGAACTCCCCTTGATTATGTTGTTTTTCTAGCATGATTTATGCCTCTCACACAATTCTTTTGGGTTTTAGAAAATGGCTGGAAACTAGAAGATTCATGTCAATGGAGAATATGATGGACAATTGAATGATATTCTTCATGATCAAGAAAATTAAATGGGATTTGGAAGGCGAAACATCATTATTATGCCTAATCAGCAATCTCATAATATGATCAATAATCTCAACTTTGGTAAGTTTCCTGACTCAGCTAATAAGAGAAAGATGGAGTTTCATGATGATCATAGTGGAAAGAAAGTTCAATTTCACTCATGTGATTCATGTGGGAAGAGACATCAAGGATAATGTTTCAAAGGAAATGGAAGATGCTTTGGTTGTGGAAAGGAAGGACACAAAGCCAGTAATTGAAAAGGAAAAGGATCAGTTAACACCATGGGCAAGGATAATGGTATCGCTACGACATCAACAATGATTAGATGTTTTAAATGTGGAATGTATGAGCATTATGCAAACAAATGCCCTAAGGTAATATCTCATGAAGATAATCATCATGGTCATATTAGTAGTATAAATGTGGATGATGATGAGGAGACTACAAATGATATATGAGATGAAAGAAGTGTTGAAGCTTGGTCAATAGTTTAAGAAGGTAGTGTAATGATTTATGTTTATCAAGAGTTATGTTGTATAGGTAATGGTACTATGGAATAAAGACACAGCTAAGGATTGTTACACTATTGTTTTTAATAAAGTATTTGAAAGTATATGTTGAATGGTATGGGTAACCATGAAAGATTTTTCAGATATTTTTGGAAAGTAGATGATATTCGCATAATGAAGGGATAATGAGAAAAAGAAATTTTTCATAGTATTCATGAGCTCATGACTGATATAAGGACAAAGTGATATCATGGTTTGAGTATATAGAAATTTTGTGATTTATGTATATGGAATGAGTTAACTTTTGACAGCACTCATGTTTTCAGTAAGGTTCTATGGTAATTCCTATTTCAAAATAATACATGATTAAGGTATTCACATGTTTGGAATGTTACTAACAAGAAATATCTTATGATATATGGGGTATAAATGATGGGATTCACATGCTTATTATGTGGCCTTTCATGTAATCATTTTCTTTATACTATGAGATTGGACATATATATTTTGGATAAGCCGAAAGATTGGAATCGATTAATTTAGACATCACATAGTATTGTTTAAGGATAGAACTTTTTGTTATGTTATAATATTATAGTTTTAGAAAAAGGAAAACCCGTAGGACGGGCGACAACCGTCATGTCGGACAAGGCTGTGGGAAACAAACCCACAACCGAAGTTCGAATGGCCTTTAGTGCATACCACTGGCCTACAGAAAGTCCTTGGTTAGTTGAAACAAGTTTTATTTTATTAAGAGATATGATATAGGAAGTATAAGTTCATTTTTGAAATCTTATACGATTATCCTTAAAATAGATGGACTTATGTATATTTGACAACTTTTTCTAACCTTTTGTTTGAAACAGATGGAATGTCCCATCATTCTATCACATGTTCTGTTAACACTTCATGAATAAAAAATTCAACTACATTTCATTAAGATATGAAGTGGAAATTGTTCAAAGCACGAACAACAGTGAGATTGTACCAAAATCAAGTAAGAATTTCTTCTAATTCAAAATTTTCAAATGTAGGAAAATGATATTGAAAACCAAAAAATGTTGTCCTAGTGATCTTATATCTGATTAATCAGATGGTACCTTAGATAATCACAAATTTATGGCTTTGTGATTGATGGATTTTTCTTAGACATGTTCTCTACCACTCTCCATCAGAACTTGATGGTTATATTTTTCTTCTATATCGGTATTTTCACCTATGTTCTCTTATATGGAATCCATGTGATGAGTTACTTTGGGTAATCGTTACATTTCAGACGTTAGTTTTTAATATTATGTTTTAGTATTCCTTTCTACGATGTGGGTTTCTATGAATAGTAGATGATTTATAACCCCGAAAAATTTCGAGGATGAAATTCATTTTAAGGGGGGTAGAATGTAACACCCTGAAATTTTATGAGATAAGTTATTTTTAATTTCTTTGATATATTCTATTATACACTACACCCATATTAGATTGTACTATATGCAACACCGCATTCACTTGCAGTATACAGAACACTATTCTTGGCTTGCATTACACGCAATCACGACCTACCTCGATAGCGTGTGTAATACGCAATACAGGGTTTCACTAAATAATGATAAATTATTATAATATTATTATGGACTAGCCTTTAAGAATAGTATTAACAACATTTTTAATTTTATAACATTATTATTCATCTTCTAGAATATGTTATGAGAATAAAATAAATTTTTCGTGTAAAATATGTATTTTTAAAAGATTACAGTTTTCCCACCCTTTGATGGCGCACCCACCTTAAATATCATTTTGAAATGTATATAAGTTCAATTTTACAAAATAAAATTAATCTTTGGAATTAGGATGCAAAAATTTACTTTGGATAAATTTTTCATATTATTCGGATAACTTTCATATTTTAATGAATAGTAAAACACGCTATATTATAATTAAAAACAACTTTTTTCATCACAATAATTTATATAGTTAGATTGTATTTTTAATTGGGATTAAAGTTTAATTTTTATATATTTTTACCATTTAATACAATATTGGTCATTGAAATTAATTTAACTTGTAAATTGGATATAAACAAGTACCAATCTTTTGATAGTTATTGTTTATTAAAAACACGCTTTTGTTTTGATAATGGGAATTAATTTTAAAATTAATTAATTACACTTCTATGTTATGAATTTTAAAAAATAGACATCAATTTTGAATTCGGAATATCAAATAATGATTAGGCTGAATTTTTGATATTTTTCTGAAAACTTCAATTTTCGATGAATAGTGAAACCACTTAGTGGTAGTTAAAAAACTTACTTTTTCATTTAAATGAAATTTTACCACTTCTGTGAATTGAATTTCTAAAATCCGAGAGACACGGTTAATATCTAGGACTAAAATGTGGTTCAATGAGAAGAAAATAATTTTTGGTGAATAGTAACTCTACTTTTTTATAACACGGTTAAAAGTAATTAGGGTAATTAAGTGTAAAAATGATATTATTATTTCTTAACACATGTCCTAATTCTATTGGATAAGTTTAATTCCACCAAAAACAATATTCGGAATTAAATATGACCATTTAATTCCACTTGGATTAAATTAGGACATTTATTATTAATTTATTTAAAGAATGGTTAAAATAGTTATAATCAATGTTTTATAACAAAATCATTTCTAATATAGGGTTATAAATAAGATAAATTAGACTATAAATATTCATTATAAATCTAAAAATATTTCATACATAATGGTATTTTATTTATAATTTTTATATATTAAATAATTTAATTTATTTATTACACAATGATGATGCAGTAATTACCTTATTAATGAAATATTAACATAATTGATGTTATAAATACCCAGATAACTGTAATTTTAGACTTTTTATGAATTTCACTTATTTTATACGTTAATATGACATGTTTTTATGGATTTAATTAACTTTATTCGAACTAATCTCACTGTTATAATTTTCACAAAAATCAATTACGAAATAGTCTCAAAATTGACATAAAATAGTTTTTTAAAAAAATCTTATATTATTAATTGTTATTTTATTTATTACAATCTAATGTTCTGCCAAATAACTTTGATAAGGATATATATATTAATAATGAACCACTTGGGGTTCTTTTGGCTTGTTATAATAATTTTATTAACCATATAGTGAAAGAAAACAAGAAGACATGGTAAAACATAAATTATTTAACGTAGAGTTAAATCTAAATGATATGGTTAAAATTGTAACCTAAACATGTCTAAAATCTATTGTTTGAGAGTATTTCGACCCATCCCAACTTTATCTTTGAAATAAATCAATTTGGGCTATTATAATCTGAATATGAATTTATTATAAAATAATATTTTGAGTTTTTCCAAAGGTGCCCCTCTCCTCCCTTAAAAAGGGTACCCCTTCCCTCTTCTCTTCACACCCTTTTTATCCTTGATGATCGGCCATAACCTGGAAATTTCTCTTCTCCACTTCCCTAGCAACATTCTGGAGATTCTGGTCTTTTCAAAAGACCAACTCTAATTTCTTAAGATAAGGCTTAAAGGAGGTGCGTCGAAGAACAGGTAAACTCTTCTTTCGATTCTCTCATGTTTCTTTCTTCTTCAACTTCTTCTTATTTACTTGTTTCATTATAAATTAATAACATAAGTATCAAACATATACTGATATGTTATTATGAATATAAAACAGACCTATTTCACCATCTATCGATCCTACGGAAAATGAAATCACCACGCGTGCGTACGTACGGAATACCGTCTCTACGCCGTGGTGTAATCATTTTTTGCACCACCACCTTACTTGGATGGGTATAATGGTGTAAATAAATAAATATATATGTTTATTGTAATGTGATATTGATTCTGAAATATTATACATACACTTCAATACAATTTCATGATCATGGGAATGGTATCATCGCTCATGCATACGTACGGACTACCGTCAAAATGACGTGATGAGATTCATTCTCCATGTTAACCATTCATGAATGATTATAAAGTATATATAATAAGTAATCATGAAATATATGACATAATAATGATACTGGATTTATGTATATATATATGTATGTCATCAACTTAATTCCATTCAAATCAATAAGGAAACGAAAACAGCGTTCATGCGTACGTACGACCTACCATCTCCATGAACGGTGTATTTGATTCCATTTATCGATCAATCATATATATATATATGTATATAATGAATATAAATTATATATAAATCATGTTTTACATTCTGGAATTAAGTAAATCAGGATATAATTAATAATATCAAGAACAACAAGTCCAAACACGTATGATAAATAAAACGATTTTTCCCAAAACGCTGCTTCAACATGGAATTTACAAAATAACGGGTAACATAAAGTCATAAGTGAACCATTTATGACATCATAACAATGAATATGATTCTTTAATAAGTAAATGACATTATTTAAATCATTATACAGAAGGATCGGATAAGTTCGAAGCATATCAAACCTAAGGTAAGGGATAACTATTCCAATCTCATTCTTATACGAGATTGTTTCTTCGTAAGTATTTATTGGGTTTATTATTATTATCCATGTCCATGTGTCCTCAAAATGTTTTCATAAAATTCTTAATTTTTTTCCATGTATGTTTAATGTCAGTTTACCCTTTTCTACTTTTACCACATCGTATGGAAGGAAGCTTTCTTTTGTTTACCATACAAAGTACTTTTTGACTTTTCCGACAAAAGTATGAGAAGAATGTTATTTTTAACTTTTATGGAACGAATAGATTTTTACGGTTTCATAATGCATTATTTATCATGAAGCTTACAATACAATATTTCAAAATTATTTTCAAAAAAATCATTTTCTTTTAAAATTGCAAGGCATTTTTTGAAAAGAAAATATTTTTGAAGGAGAAAGGATATTTTCCTCAAGAATTCATTTCAAGTGTTTTGTCAAAACTATTTTCCATCTAAGATGACATTATTTAGTATGATTATGTTTCAAGTATAATGTCTATATTATTTACATGGTTTCACTTTTCTTATGATGAAATGATGTCCATTTGTTTTATATGGATTATGTAATGATGGAATGATGTTTATAAAACCCAATTTATTCTTTGGGTTATGATGAATGATTTATGATTGTTTTGTGGTACATGTAAGAATGATTTTCATATGAGATGGGTGGGACTAATATCTCCCACCAATGCATTGGGTAAAGATATATATCTCATGAGATATTCATGGCTGGAATGGTAAGTTAATTTGGTTCAGTGATACAAGACTGGAACGAGGAGTGAACGCGATTCAGAAAGGGACATTGTCCACTAAGCTGGTCTTGGCAGCAATGCCTTGGCTACTATAGATACCATAAAAAGTGCTGAATGGTTTCCAAAATTAAATGATTTATTCCCATGCTATTTTATCAATATTGATGTTCTTTTATGATATATACCTTACATACATCCAAGATTTAGGTCTTTTCTTAATATTTTTTTGTTTAGATTTTATGTTCTAGCTTTTGCATTCAAATGTTTATGGATTGTGTTATGTTCTCTATGCTTAACCTTACTGATAATTTGAGATCACCCTTTTTATGTTCTTTTCCCCAGGATATAAATAAATGTTTTAGGTAAGAAAACAAAAGGGGAAGATTATTATTGGAGAAATTGAAGATCTTTCACCACGATTAGAAGATTAAATTACGAGTTTCCAAAGACACAAAAATATTACGGTCCTTGTGTGTCTGTGTGTGTTATGTATTAAGTATTCTGAAAAAGTAATGTAATGACCATGTACGTCAAGCTTTGGGTCTCTATAGTTGGTATCAGAGAAAAGGTTTAGTTAACCATTGGAAACTGGGATGCGGAAACTTTAGTGAGATCCCTAGAGATATTTCTAAGGTATGTCTAGGAATATCCCTAAGGTTAAGTATAAGTATAGGTTATAGTCCTAGAATTATGATAACGATCACGAATAACCTAGGATTAATCCTATGATGTTAGAGATTGAATGTACTCCCCTTGATTATGTTGTTTTTCTATCATGATTTATGCCTCTCACACAATTCATTTTGGGTTTTAGAAAATTGGTTGGAAACCAGAAGATTCATGTTAATGGAGAATATGGTGGACAATGGAATGATATTATTCATGATCAAGAAAATGAAATGGGATTTGGAAGGTGAAACATCGTTATTATTCCTAATCAACAATCTTATAATACGATCAATAATCTCAACTTTGGTAAGTTTTCTGACTTAGCTAATAAGAGAATGATGGAGTTTCATGATGATCATAGAAGAAAGAAAGTTCAATTTCCCTCATTTGAATCATGTGGGAAGAGACATCCAGGAGAATTTTTCAAAGGAAATGGAAGATGCTTTGGTTGTGGAAAAAAGGACACAAATCCAGTAATTGCAAAGGAAAAGGATCAATTAACACCATGGACAAGGATAATGGTATCGCTATGACATCAACAATGATTAGATGTTTTAAATGTGGAATGTATGGGCATTATGAAAACCATTGCCATATGGGATAATCTCATGAAGAGAATCAGCATGGTCATATGGGTAGTATTTATGTGGATGATGATGAGAAGACTAAAAATGATATAAGAGATGAAAGAAGTATTGAAGCTTGGTCAATCATTTAAGAAGGTTGCGGAATGATTTATGTTTATCAAGATTTATGTTGTATAGGTAATGGTATTATTGAATAAAGACACATATAAGGATTGTTACACTATTTTTTTTCTAAAGTATTTGAAAGTATATGTTGAATGGTACCGGTAACCATGAAAGACTATTCAGGTATTTTTGGATAGTAGATGATAGGCGCATAATGAAGGGATAAGGAGAAAATGAAATTTTTCATAGTATTCATGATCTCATGACTGATATAAGGACAAAGTGATATCATGGTTTTAGTATATAGAAATTTATGGATTTTGGTATGTGGAAAGAGGTAACATTTGACAGCATTTATGTTTTCACTAAGGTTCTATAGTAATTCATGTTTCATAATAATACATGATTAAGGTATTCACATGTTTGGAATGTGACCAACAAGATATATCTTATGATATATGGGGTATAAATGATGGTATTCACGTGCTTATTATGTGACCTTTCATGTAATCGTTTTCTGTATACAATGAGATTGAACATATGTATTTTGGATAAGCCGAAAGATTGGAATATATTAATTTAGACATTACATAGTATTGTTTATGGAAAGAACTTTTTGTTATGTTATAATATTATAGTTTTATAAAAAGGATAACTCGTAGGACTGGCGAAAACCAGTCGCGTTGGATGAGGCTGTGGGAATTGAACCCACAACCGAAGTGCGACTGGCCTTTATCACATACCACTGGCCTATAGTAAGTCCATGTTTAGTAGAAACTAGTTTTATTTTATTAAGTGATATGATATATGAAGTATAAGTTCATTTTTGGAATCGTATGTGATTAACCTCACCATAGATGGACTTATGTATATTTGATAACTTTTTCTAAACCTTTGTTTGAAACAGATGAAATGACCCATCATTGTAACACCCCAGGTAAATAAAGAATAAGACATTTTCACATTTATCCATATTTGGGAATAAAATATTAATATTACTTTAAAGGGTATGCTTTGATCGATGGCATACCCAATACGCAACAACGAGTTTCTTGGGAATCTTACGTTGCACTCTAATAATAAAAGAATATTATTTTAAATGGTAGTTAATGCCTAGTCATTGTAATGGCGGGAATGAACATAACTAACTAAAAAATTATTATATATGTTTTTAAAATATTTTTACTTTTTACAATAAATGATAGAGGATTAAAAATGCGAATGAATCCAATTTTAAGCGTAAACATTTAAATATTCTTTAGAAGATCGATTAACCGCCTTTTGATGATGAACCTCTTTTAAATAAATTTTTTGACAATTTCATGTGTTATATTTCATAAAATAAAATACTTCTTTAGAATCAGGACATCAATATTTACTTTGTGTAATTTTTTGGTATTTTTCCTCTAAAGATCATTTTTTAATGAATAGAGAAAAATGTTGTATTTTAATTCAAATCCTCTTTTTAATATAATTTATTTATATTATTATATTATCTTTTGATTTTTTTTAAAGTGAAATTATAATATATTTTGACCATTTCATCAAATTGTGGTCATTGGAATTAATTTCACTTTGAAATTGGACTTAAACTAGTGTCAATATTTTAATAAATATTGTTTCTTAAAAACACGTTATTTGTTTTGACTGTGGGAATTAATTATTAAATTAATTAATGAAACTTATATGTTTTGAATTTTTTAAAATAGAAATCATTTCTGAATTTGGAATATCAAATATAGCTTAGGGAGATTTTTTGGTATTTTTCTGAAAAACTTCAATTTTTGATGAATAGTGAAACCACTAAGTGGTAGTTTAAAAACTGTTTTTCCGTTTAAATGAATCTTTACAACATATGTGGTTTTAATTTCAAAAATCCTTCATACATGGTTGTCATTAGTATGTAAAATGTGGTTCAATGGGATTAAAATAATTTTTTGGTGAATAGTAACTCTTAAGTTTTTAATCGCGATTAGAGGTAATTAGTGTACTTTAAGGTAAAGATAATGTTATAATAATACGAAATGACCTTGAAACATGTTCTACTCTTATTGTATGAGTCATGGACGACCTCGAAAATCCATGGTTCAACTTGGGGGCCCCATGGAGCCACATTGGTTGGAAAATGACCTTAATACCTTTTTATTTAAAGTTAAAATTAAAATGTCACAAACATGTGTTGTTTTACTAAAACAATTTTTACATGGGGATATATAAGTCATATTTTTTACTATAAATATTAATTAGAGATCTAAAAAAATTTCCTACATCGTGATATATTTTTTATAATTTTTAGACATTAAATAAATTAATTTATTTATGACACTATGACGATGTACTGATTACCTCATAAATGAACGATTTAAATAAAATGAGAAGATATGGTGAAATATAAGTCTTACAAGTGTCACAAACCAATTGGATGGGTGGATTTAGAAACATTATTACCTTATCCTAGAAATATATCCTTTTGGGACATTTAAAATCAAAAATCCTTTTATAATAAAGTAATATTTTATAACTTTCCAAGAGTGCCCCTCCTCTCCTCTTATAAAAGGCCCCCACCTCTACCACCTTACACACACCTCTAAAGCCTTTGGCTCTTCCAAACCCTACCCATTTCATCTCTCCACATCCCTCTATTAATCATTGAAGCCTCACTTTGGGCATAATCCTTTCCATGGAAGCCTTTGAGCTCAAATCAAAGAGCGTTACCCGATTTAAAGGTAATGTCTTCCCTTGTGATCTTTTGATTTATTTTGCATCTCCAAACCCCTAAACTATTTTCATTAATTTTTTTTGTAACAACACCATTATCTTAAATATACTAGGATGTTGTTATAATATGGACTCAATCTACACTTTCACACACCTCCGTCTAATGGTTAATGAACATATTATTTCTGTGGATGACGAAATATTGCCTCAGGAAACCATGATTGTTCAGTATTCTTTTAACACCTTAAAAGGTGGACATTTAGATGTCACTATATTTATATATGATATATAATATGTTTATGTTTTCCTTAATCTTCTGTATTTTTCATTTATTTCATAACTTTATGGTTTCCATTATGGGTAAACGCGATATCTTCATTTTAGGAAGTGCGGACTACCGCCCCCTCAAAGTGATTTGATTCGTTAATGCCATATGTGGGACTTATAAAGAATGGAATTAATGTTATTACATATGATATCCGACTGGAATTATAATATATGGTTACAACATTATTATTTCATTCCATTGAATACAAAAAAATAATAAATGAAAGTAGCATTCATGCGTACGTACGGCTTACCGTCTCTATGAACGGTACATTTCATTTCTTATCTCCAAATGTTATGTACTATTATAAGTACATATATATATAATGTATATATATGTAATATATTACATCTAAATGATGGATATCATTCTACAATTCTAATATATATATCTCTCATTTTGTTTTAATTCCATTAATATGAAAAAAATGAAAGTAGTGTTCATGCGTACGTAGGGCCTACCATCTCCATGAACGGTGATTTTAATATTTTTATCCCCAAATTCTATGGAATAATATAAAATGAATATATACTGAATATATATGATATTTAAAACATAAATACTATTCTGGATATGATGTCCCTATAACTATATGGAAAATTATTTTCCAACAAGTTCAATTTTTACTCATATACCGAACATCGACAAAAACGTATGATATGAACTCACATTATTAACCAATTATTATAACATTATAATATGTGATATGAACTGAATAATAATACTTAAATGAGTTCCTTAATAAATTATAAATTGACCAAATTTTTTTATTCAGGATATTAAAGAACGATCGAGTCATGTCGGACACGAGGTAAGGGGTCCTACCCCTCTCCTTCTTTTTAAGAACACTCTTTTATGTCATTCATTTTAAGTTCATCGTTCTTATGATTGGGATGTTATTTTATATTAATATTTCTGTAATTTTTATGTTCATATGCTGAGAGAACCTACATTATCTCATCAACCAATTTTGGAAGTTTTGAGTGGCGCCGTTAGGCTCCCGAATTTTTGTAAGAGAACCAACCTCTCTCTTTCTTTTTAAGTACACTCATTTATGTCACATCTTCTAAGCTCCTCTTTTTTATGTTGGGGGATGTTCTTTTATATTCCTCTTGATGTAAATTTTATGTTAATATGATGAGAGTCCCTATTTGATCTCATTAATCCATTTTTGGAAGTTTTAAGTGGTGCCGTTAGGATGTAGAGTTTTCGTAAGGGATTTTTCATCTCACTTTTATTCCCCTGAGATTTATGCCACATTTGCCACCATTCTCGTTGAGTGGTATATATACTTCCCATTATTCTACTCTTTGTGTAATATAATTTCATTAATGATTATTTACATCAATGTTGAAATGTCCTTCTTTCATGGGTTGTATGTTTCGAAAGATACCCAAGTCATTAAGGGAACCTTTCACCCTCCTCTTATTAAAACACTTATTTTGTTGGGTCTTTTAATTTACATGTTGTTATGTTGGTATATGTTATTATTGATGTAAATTTTATGTCCAAGTGATGAGATATCAATTTTATCTCTCATCAACTCATTTTCTGAATTTTGAAGTGACACCGTTAGGCTGTCGAATTTTTGCAAGTGAACTTCTTAACCCAATTTTGATTCTTTGGGATAAACTTGAACTCCTTGAATATGTCATTCTATGAATATGTGTGAATAAACACTGATTGTTTTACACTTGATATCCACTTATATTTGGTGTATTCGTTTGTCACACATAATTATGTAATTGATTTATCCATAATCCAAGGATACCGTCTTTGTAAGGGAATCCGTCTCAATCTACTTTCATTGAGGCATATTTTGTTTTATACAGAAAAATATTTTATACAGTGTACAAACCCCTTTGAATTTTACGATTATTCAAAAGTAATCTTTTTATATGAAGCGTTTACTAAATGACAAAAGGGAATGTTTTTTTGTCATACGTATGCGGCGACAACGACTT
The DNA here is from genome assembly GCA_963277665.1 of Viscum album. Classification (NCBI taxonomy): domain Eukaryota; kingdom Viridiplantae; phylum Streptophyta; class Magnoliopsida; order Santalales; family Viscaceae; genus Viscum; species Viscum album. Next base: position 1,377,030,677 of record OY728156.1, read on the forward strand.
CTTCAACGCCGTGACCATTATTTGAGTTTCAGCTTCCTCTACAAGCCATAACATTTTTTAAATGAAAAATAAATACCATGTTTTACTTTTATTTTATTTTGGTATTGAAAATGGTTTTAATAATGTTTTTATATCATTGTGTTGTATTGATATCTTGTGATTGAAATTTGGAAATGTTATGTTTTCTTTATGCATGTTTTATGTGATACGATTATGTTAGGGTTCTTGGGAATTATTATGAAGACGGGTGGTTCCGTGATAAAAAAAGGATGGGTGAGCCTGATATAGCTCTCCAATGCATTGAGTTACGTGAAGGGGTTAAACGTTAAGGTTTCTACGAAGAGATTTTATGGAATATACTGTGATGTGTATTCCAAATGTAACCAAAAGGGTTACTCCCTACGTAAGAATGTTATGAATGCATCATGTTACCATTATGAATTATGATCTGTATGATTTATTCATGATTTGATGAGGTATGTTAAAATTCTTATGTTATATGAGTAAAGTATGATTTAATACATGGACTAATGTTTTCTTTTCGTAATTTTATATCCCTTACTGATATTTTTATGCTCATCCAATGTTTTTAAAATGTTTTTCACAGGTCAAGGGAATGGAGCATGATATGATGATATTGTCAAGGAAGTGTCAAGAAAGAATCCATGTTTTATTTTAAATATGTTTCCGTTGATGGGAAAAAACGAATACTATCTTTTATGTAACCACTTTGTTTAATTTTGGAATGTAATTTATGATTTATGATCTAATTCTCTAAAACTCTAAACCTGAAGAGATCCTCAATGTGAATTATTTATTTAATTCAATATTAAGTAAGGTTTATGGCCGAGGCCTTATAGTTTATATCAGAGGTCAGTTCAAATAACTTTAGAGGTTAGGTTATTCTCTAAGGATAAGTGACATTACTATAATGGTTAGGATTTCAGAAAGAGTCCTAGTTTTAGATAAAGTGAATGAGTAAGTATATCTTAGTGTTTATATTCCTCATTAGTACATGATGGTTTTGTTGATATACTCACACTGAAATTTCTGTTTTTAGTGAATGGATGGATCTAGAAGGCACCAAACTGACAATAGGTTTGAAGGAAACTGTGGTGGTTCTCTGATTAAGAGACTGGATGAAATGGGGGATTCAATGAGGAAACTCATGGTTGTTATAAACCAACTATCAAGGAGCCATGATCAACCACTTGAACCTTGGTATGTTCTGTAATGCATCATGTATGAGATGACCAATCGATGTGTAAGTTCATGTAATAATTATAAAGGTAACCATTAGAGTTTATATGATTCTTTCTTTTGAGGTAATTATGGGTTATTATATGTTATGATGGAAAATGAAAGGCATGAGATAAACTTGAGGTTAAAATATGTTATGATTATTTTTGAAGATTTTATCTCTTTTTGGGGAATGTTTTAATAATTATATATTTTTGGAAAAAGGACAACACACAGACCATGTGACAACCTGCCGCGTCAGACAAAGCTGCGAGAATCGAACCCACAACCAAAGTACGACTGGTATTTATCACCTACCACTAGACTACATGATGTCCCTGGTTAGTTTGACTAATTCTTTTTTAGTTAGATTATTTTAGGAATGAAGATTAAGTTTGTTTTGGTTTATCTATAGAAATTATTAACCTATCATGGAGGATATGTGATTAGGTTATTTACTTTTCAATATCAGAATTTAAGAGCAACTTATGTTACTTGGAGATAAAAGTTAATTTGTACCTTGGAAGACTATGTGATTAAATCCTTCAAATATTTGTGTTTCAATATTAGTTTGGTTTACATTGATGAATTTTGTGGACAATTGTTTATTGAATGGTCTTCATTGAACTTTGGGTTTTTTTGGAACAATTTTGGAGATTAAGAATATATTTTCTTTTTATAAAGAATAATACTTTTTTGGATTACCTAATATCATACTAAATATTTTTTTTTGGTTTTTTTCAAAAGACATGGGAAATATAGAGTTCACTTTTGTGTATTACGTGATTCTCAAGAAGTTTATTATAGTACTCTTAATGCGAACAAGTATTCCTAAATACTCGTCTTTTGGAGAAAATATGAGTTTGATTAAGGAATGTAGTAAATGATGAAAGTCTATGTGACAAGTAAGTATGTTTCATTATTATTTAGTTAAGCTCAAAAATAAATTCCTCAATGAAGAGTAACTTAAAACAAAAATGTTGTATGTTAACTTTTCCTACCGTGGAATCGAATACCGTTTAACCCATCACAAGTTTGTGATTTACTTATCGTTAACTTTCTCCTAGGCATGTTTACTATCGCTATACATTAGAGAATGACCCATTGTTTTTTTCTCTATCTCCATGTTTTCCTACATGGAATTCTAGTATGGGTTAACTTGGATGACCTTTGTACTTCTCTTTCTTTATTTTAAAGTGATTGGTTTACTGACTCTTGTTCCGATGTAGGATTTTCAATAAAGTTTCCAAGCCCAATTTTAAAATTACGAGGACGCAATTCCCAAAAGGGGGAAGGATGTAACACCCCAGGTAAATAAATAATATGAATTTTTTACATTTTTCCATATTTGTTAATAAAATATTAATATTACGTTAAAGGGGACGCTGTGCTCGATGGCATACCCAATATGCAACAACGAGTTTCATGGGAATCATACGTTGCACTCTAATAATAAAATATTACTATTTTAAATGGTATTTTACATCTAGCTGTTGTAATGGCGGTAATGAACAGAACTAGCTACAAAATGATTATATATGTTTGTCAAATATTTTTACTTTTTGTAATAAATGTTAGAGGATCAAAAATGTGAATGAATCCAATTTTAAGCGAAAACATTCTAATATTCCTTAAAAGGTCGATTAACTACCTTTTGATGGTGAAACTCTCTTAAATCCACTTTTTTACAATTTTATGTGTTATATTTGACAAAATAAAATTCTTCTTTATAATCGGGAAATCAGAATTTACTTTGTTTAAATTTTTGGAATTTTTCCGATAAAGTTCATTTTTTAATGAATAGTGAAACATGTTGTATTTTAATTCAAAACCACTTTTTAATAAAATTTATTTATAAAATTATATAATCTTTTGAATTGTTTATAAAGTGAAATTAGAATATATTTTTACCATTTAATCAACTAGTGGTCATTGGAATTAATTTCACATTGAAATTGGACTTAAACTAGTGTCAATCTTTTAATAGATATTGTTTATTAAAAACACGCAACTTGTTTTGACAGCGGGAATTAATTATTAAATTAATTAATGCAACATATGTGTTTTTAATTTTTAAAATAGACATCATTTTTGAATTTGGAATATCAAATATATCTTAGGGAGAATTTTTGGTATTTTTTTGAAAAACTTCAATTTTGGATGAATGGTGAAACCACTAAGTGGAAGTTTAAAAACTATTTTTTTCGTTTAAATGAATATTTACCACATATGAGGTTTTAATTTCAAAAATTTTCCATACATGGTTGTCATTAGGATGTAAAATGTGGTTCAATGGGATTAAAATTATTTTTTGGTGAATAGTAACTCTTAAGTTTTTAATCGCGATTAGAGGTAATTAGTCTAATTTAAGGTAAAGATAATGTTATAATAATATGAAATGAACATGAAACATGTTGTGACATTAATTTATGAGTAATGTATTAACACTAAAATTCATGGGTCAACTTGGGGATTCCATTGATCCACATTGGTTGGAAAATGACATTACTACCATTTTATTTAAAGATAAAATTAAAATGTCACCAACATGTCTGGTTTTACTAAAACATTTTTTACATGGGGTTATATAAGTAATATTTTTTACTATAAATATTCATTACAAATATAATAATATTTCCTATGTCATGGTATTTTTATTATAATTTTTAGACATTAAATAAATTAATTTATTTACGACACCGTGATAATGCAGTGATTACCTCATAAATGAATGATTTAAATAAAATGAGAAGATAGGGAGAAATATAAGACTTAAACCGGTCAAAAACCTATTGGATGGGTTGATTTATAAACCTTATCACATTATCCTAGAAATATATCCTTTTGGGACCTTTTAAATCCTAAAATCATTTTATAATAAAGTAATATTTTATAACTTTCCAAGAGTGCCCCTCCTCTCCTCTTATAAAAGGCCACCACCTCTACCAACTTACACACACCTCTCAAGACTTTTTATCGGCCAAACCCTACCCATTTAATCCCTCCACATCCCTATCTTTATCATTGAAGCCTAACTTTGGGCAGAATATTTTACATTGCAGCCTTTGAGCTAAAATCAAAGAGAGTTAACCGATTTAAAGGTAATTTCTTCCCTTGTGATCTTTTGTTTTATTTTGCTTCTCCAAACCCATAAACTATTTTTATTACTTTTTTTTGTCACAAAAACAGTATCTAATATATACTATGATGTTTTTATAATATTTATTCTAGCTACACTTTCACACACCTCCGTCTAATGGTTAAAGAACATACTGTTTCTGTGGATGGCGAATTACTGCCTCACGAAACGATGATTGTTCAATAATATTTTAACACCTTCAAAGGTGGCCATTAAGATGTCACTATATTTATATATGATATATAATATGGTTATGTTTTTTTTAAGATTCTGAATTTTTCATTTATGGCATTCCTTTATGGTTTCCATTATTGGTAAACGCGATATCTTTATTTTAGGAAGTGCGGACTACCGCCCCCTCAATGTGATTTGATTCGTTAATGCCATATGTGGGACGTAAAAAGAATTGAATTAATGGTATTAAATCTTATATCCTAATGGAATTATAATATACATTTATATCATTATTATTTAATTCCATTTAATACAAAAAAAAAGAAATGAAAGTAGCATTCATGCTTACGTACGACTTACTGTGTCCACGAACGATACATTTAATTTCATATCTCAAAATGTTATATACTATTATAAGTACATATATATAATGTATATATGTAATATATTAAATTTAAATTATGGATATAATTCTGGAATTATAATATATATAATATATCTCATTTTTTTAATTCTATTAATGTAACAAAAAATGAAAGTAGCGTTCATGCGTACGTACGACCTACCATCTCCATGAACGGTACATTTAATTTTTTTATCTCCAAATGCTATGGAATAGTATAAAATGAATATATACAGGATATATATGATATTTAAAACTTAAATAATATTCAGGATATGATGTACCTACAAATACATGGAAAATTCTTTTCCAACAAGTTCAATTTTGACTCATGTACCGAACATCGAAAAAAACGTCTGATATGAACTCGCTTTATTAACCAATTATTATAACATTATAATATGTGATATGAACTGAATAATAATACTTAATGGATGTCCTTAAGAAATTATAAAATGACCAAATTTTATTATTAAGGAGATTAAAGAACGATCGAGTCATGTCGGACATTAGGTAAGGGATCCTACCCCTCTCCTTCTTTTTAAGTACACTCTTTTATGTCATTCCTTTTCAGCTCATATTTCTTATGATTGGGATATTATTTTATATTAATATTACTGTAATTTTTATTTTCATATGATGAGAGACCCTAATTTCTCTCATCAATCAATTTTGGATGTTTTGAGTGGCGCCGTTAGGCTGTAGAATTTTTGTAAGTGATCCAACCTCTCTCTTTATTTTTATGTAATCTCCTTTATGTCACTTCTTCTAAGCTCCTCTTTGTTATGTTGGGGGATTTTCTTTTATATTACTCTTTATGTACATTTTATGTTAATATTATTAGAGACCCTGTCTGATCTCATTAATCCATTTTTGGAAGTATTAAGTGGCGTCGTTTGGCTGCAGAGTCTTCGTAAGGGTTTTTTCATCACACTTTTATTCTCGTGAGATTTATGATACATTTTCCACCATTATCATTGAGTGGTATATATACATCCCATGATTCTAATATTTGTGTAATTTACTTTCTTTTATGAGTATTTACATCAATGTTGTATTGTCCTTCTTTCAAGGGGTGTATGTTTCGAAAGATACCCAAGTCGGTAAGGGAACCTTTCACCCTCTTCTTTTTAAAAGACTGTTTTTGTTGGGTCTTCTAGTTTACATATTGTTGTGTTGGGATATGTTATTATTGATGTAAATTTTATGTCCAAGTTATTAGATACCCTTTATATCTCTCATCAACTCATTTTCTGAATTTTGAAGTGACGCCGTTAGGCTGTCGAATTTTTTCAAGGGAACTTCTTAACCCAATTTTGATTCTTTAGGATAAACATTCACCCCTTGAATATGTAGTTCTATGAATATGTGTGAATAAACAATGATTGATTTACACTTAATATCCACTTATATTTGGTGTATTACTTTGTCACACATAATTATTTAATTGATTTATCCTTAATCCTAGGATACCGTCTTTGTAAGGGAATCCATCTCAATCTCTTTTCATTGAGGCATATTTTGTTTTATACACAACATTATTTTATGCGGTGTATAAACCCCTTTGAATTTTATGGTTATTCACAAGGAATATTTTTATACAAAGCGTTTACTAAACTACAAAAGGGAATGTTTTTTGTTATACGTATGCGGCGACAACGACTTCTTTGCCGTCGTGACCATTATTTGAGTTTCGGCTTTCTCTACAAGCCGTACCTTTTTTTAAATGAAAAATAAATACCATGTTTTACTTTTCTTTTATTTTGGTATTGAAAATTATTTTCATAATGTTTTTATATCAATGTGATTTATTGATATCTTGTGATTGAAAAGTGGAAATGTTATATTTCATTTATGCATGTTTTATGTGATAAGATTATGTTATGGTTCTTGGGAATTATTATGAAGACATGTTTTTCCGTGATAAAATAAGGGCGGGTGAGCCTGATATAGATCTACAAAGCATTGGGTAACTCAAAGGGGTTAAACGTTAAGGTTTCTCTGAAGATATTTTAGGGAATATACTTTGATGGGTATTCCAAACGTAACCAATAGGGTTTCTCTCTATGTAATAATGTTATGAATGCCTCAAGTTACCTTTATGCCTTATGGTTTCTTTGATTTATTCATGATTTGATAAGTTATGTTAAAATGATTATGATATATGAATAATGTATGATTTCATTTATGGACTAATGTATTCTTTTCTACTTTTATATCCTTTACTGATCTTTTTATGCTCATCCCATGGTTTTATAAAAAATTCAGAGATCAAGGGAATGGTGCATGATATTATGATAGTGTCAAGGAAGTGTCAAGAAAGAATCCATGTTTTATTTTAAATATGTTTCCATTGATGGGAAAAAATTAATACTATCTTTTATGTAACAACTTTGTTTAAATGTGGAATGTAATTCATGATTTATGATCTAATTCTCTAAAACTATAAACCTGAAAATATATACAGTGTGAATTATTAATTTAATCTAATATTAAGTAAGGTTTATGGCCGGGGCCTTATAGTTCGTATCAGAGGTCGGTTTAGATAACTTTAGAGGTTAGGGTATTCTCTAAGCAAAAGTGACATTACTTTAATGGTTATGATTTTGGAAAGAGTCCTAGTTTTAGATAAAGTGAATGAGTAAGTATATATTAGTGTTTATCACCCTCATTTGTACATGATGTTTTTTTTATATACTCACACTGACATTTCTGTTTTTAGTGAATGGATGGATCTTGCAGGCACCAAAGTGACAATAGGTTTGATGGAAACTGTGGTGGTTCTCGGATTAAGAGACTGGATGAAATGGGGGATTCAATGAGGAAACTCGTGGTTGTTCTAAACCAACTATCAAGGAGTCATGAAAAACCACTTGAACCTTGGTATGTTTTGTAATTCATCATGTACGAGATGACCAATCGATGTGGAAGTTCAGGTAATAATTATAAAGGTAACCATTAGAGTTTATACGATCTTTACTTTTGAGGTAATTATGGTTTATTATATGTTATGATGGAAAATGAAAAGCATGACATAAACTTGAGGTTAAAATATGTTATGATTATTTTTAATGATTTTATCTTGTTTTGGGGAATTTTTGAAGAATTATATAGTTTTGTAAAAAGAAAAACATGCAGACCGTGTGACAACCTGTCGCGTCAGACAATGCTGCGGGAATCGAACCCACAACCAAAGTGCAAGTGGTATTTATCGCCTACCACTAGACTACGTAAAGTCCCTGGTTATTTGGATTAATTCTTTTTAGTTATATGATTTTAGGAATCAAGAGTACGTTTGTTTTGGGTTATCTATGGAAAGGATTAACCTATCATGGAGGATATGTGATTAGGTTAATTACTTTTCAATATGAGAATTTAAGAGCAAATGATGTTATTTGGGGATAAAAGTTAAATTGTACGTTGGAAGACTATGTGATTAAATCATTCAAATATTTGGGTTTCAATCTTAGTTTGGTTTACATTGAAGAATTTTGTGGACAATTGTTTATTGAATGGTCTTCATTGAACATTGTGTTTTTTTGGAAAATTTTTGGTCATTAAGAATAGATTTTCTTTTTATAATGGATTATACTTTTGTGGTTTATCTGATCTCATAATAAAAATTTTTGTTTTGGTTTTTTTCTAAAGACATGGGAAATATATAGTTCAATATTTTGGATTAGGTGATTCTCAAGAAGTTAATTATAGTACTCTTAATGCGAACAAGTTTTCCTAAATAATCATCTTTTGGAGAAAATATGAGTTTGATTAAGGAATCTAGTAAAATTTGAAAGTATACATGACAAGTAAGTATTTTTCATTAGGATTTAGTTAAGCTCAAAAATAAATTTCTCAATGAAGAGTAACTTAAAACAAAAATGTTGTCTGTTAACTTTTCCTTTGGGGAATCGAATACCATTTAACCCATCACAAGTTTGTGATTTTCTTATGGTTAACTTTCTCCTAGACATGTATACTATCACTATCTGTCAGAATATGACCCTTTGTTTTTTTCTCCATATCCATGTTTTCCTACATGAAATACTAGTATGGGTTAACTTGGGTGACCTTTGTACTTCTATTTCTTTATTTTAAAGTGATTGTTTTACTGACTCTTGTTTCGATTAGTGATTTTCAATAAAGATTCCAAGCCCAATTTAAAATTGCGAGGACAAAATTCCCAAAAGGGGGAAGGATGTAACACCCCAGGTAAATAAAGAATATGACATTTTCACATTTATCCATATTTGTGAATTAAATATTAATATTACTTTAAAGGGGACACTATGCTCGATGGCATACCCAATACGCAACAACGAGTTTCAGGGGAATCTTACGTTGCACTCTAATAATAAAATAATATTATTTTTAATGGTAGTTAACGCCTAGCCGTTGTAATGGTGGGAATGAAATGAAATAACTACAAAATGATTATATATGTTTGTCAAATATTTTTACTTTTTACAATAAACGTTAGAGGATTAAAAATGCGAATGAATCCAATTTTATGTGTAAACATTTTAATATTATTTAAAAGGTCGATTAACCGTCTTTTGATAGAGAACCACTTTTAAATCCAGTTTTTATAATTTTATGTGTTATATTTGAAAAAATAAAATTCTTATTTAGAATCGGGACATCAAAATTTACTTTGTGTAAATTTTTGGTATTTTTCCGATAAAGTTCATTTTTTAATGAATAGTGAAAAATGATGTATTTTAATTCAAAACTTATTTTTAATATAAATTATTTATATTATTAGATTATCTTTTTAATTGTATATAAAGTGAAATTAGAATATATTTTTACCATTTAATCAAATAGTGGTCATTGGAATTAATTTCACTTTGAAATTGGACTTAAACTAGTGTCAATCTTTTAATAGATATTGTTTCTTAAAAACACGATATTTGTTTTGAGAACGGGAATTAATTATTAAATTAATTAATGAAACTTATGAGATTTGAATTTTGTAAAATATACATCATTTTTTAATTTGGAATATCAAATATATCTTTGGGAGAATTTTTGGTATTTTTATGAAAAACTTCAATTTTTGATGAATAGTGAAACCACTAAGTAGAAGTTTAAAAACCTTTTTTTCGTTTAAATGAATCTTTACCACATATGTGGTTTGAATTTTAAAAATCCGACAAACATTGTTTTCATTAGGATGTAAAATTTGGTTCAATGGGATTAATATTTTTTGGTGAATAGCAACTCTTAAGTATTTAATCGTGATTATAGGTAATTAGTGTAATTTAAGGTAAATATAATGTTATAATAATATTAAATGAACTTGACACATGTTCTACCCTTATTGGATGAGTCATGGCCGACCACTAAAATCCATTGGTCAACTTGGAGACCCCATGGAGGCACTTTGGATGGAAAATGACATTAATACCTTTTTATGTAAAGTTAAAATAAAATTGTCACAAGCATGTGTTGTTTTACAAAAACAATTTTTCATGGAGTTATATAAGTCATATTTTTTACTATAAATATTCATTATAAGTATAAAAATATTTCATACATCATGATAATTTTTTATAATTTTTAGAAATTAAATTAATTTATTTATTTATGACACCGTGATGATGTAGTGATTACCTCATAAATGAATGATTTAAATAAAAAGAAAAGATAGGGAGAAATATAAGTCTTACACTTTTCACAAATCTATTGGATGGGTGGATTTATAAGAATTATCCCCTTAGCTTCAAAATATATCCTTTTGGGACCTTTAAAAACCTAAAATAATTTTATAATAAAGTAATATTTTATAACTTTTCAAGAGTGCCCCTCCTCTCCTCTTATAAAAGGTCCCCACCTCTACCACCTTACACACACCTCTCAAGCCTTTGGCTCGGCCAACCCCTACCCATTTCCTATATCCAAATCCCTATATTCATCATTGAAGCCTCACTTTGGGATGAATCCTTTCCATTGAAGCCTTTGATCTGAAATCAAAGAGTGTTACCCGATTTAAAGGCAATGTCTTCCCTTGTGATCTTTTGTTTTATTTTGCTTCTCCAAACCCCTGAACTATTTTTATTTCATATTTTTGTAACTACACCAGTATATTAATTATACTAGGATGTTGTTATAATATGTATTCTAGATACACTTTCACACACCTCTATCTAATGGTTAAAGAACATACTATTTCTGTGGATGGAAAATTACTACCTCACGAAACGATAATTGTTCAATATTCTTTTAACACCTTCAAAGGTGGACATTAAGATGTCACTATATTTATATATGATATATAATTTGTTTATTTTTCCCTTAAACTACGGTATTTTTCATTTATATCATACCTTTTGGTTTCCATTATAGGTAAACGTGATATCTTCATTTTAGGAAGTGCAGACTACCGCCCCCTCATCGTGATTTGATTCGTTAATGCCATATGTGGGACGTATAAAGGATGTAATTAATGTTATTACATATGATATACTACTGTAATTATAATATAGCTTTTTATAATTATTATTTCATTCCATTGAATACAAAAAAAAAGAAATGAAAGTAGCGTTCATGCGTACGTACGGCTTGACGTCTCCATGAACGGTACATTTCATTTCTTATCTCCGTATGTTATGTACTATTATAAGTACATATATATAATGGATATACAAGTAATATATTTCATCTTAATGATGGATATCATTCTGTAATTATAATATATATATCTCTTTTTTTTTAATTTCATTAATATGAAGAAAAAAAATGAAAGTAGCGTTCATGCGTACGTACGGCCTACCGTCTCCATGAACGGTGCTTTTAATTTTTTTTTGTCTCCAAATTCTATGGAATAGTGTAAAATGAATATATACTGGATATATATGATATTTAAAACATCAATTTTATTCTGGATATGATGTACCTATAACTACAAGGAAAATTCTTTTCCATCAAGTTCAATTTTTAATCATGTACAGAACATTGACAAAAATGTCTGATATGAACTCACTTTATTAACCAATTATTATAAAATTATAATATTTGATATGAACTGAATAATAATCTTTAGAGGAGGTCCTTATGAAATTATAAATTTACCAAATTTTATTATTCAGGAGATTAAAGAACGATCGAGTCATGTCGGACACGAGGTAAGGGATCCTACCCCTCTCATTCTTTTTAAGTACACTCTTTTATGTCATTCCTTTTAAGCTCATATTTCTTATGATTGGGATGTTCTTTTATGTTAAACTTTCTGTAATTTTTATGTTCATATGATGAGAGACCCTACTTTATCTCATCAATCAATTTTGGATGTTTTGAGTGGCGCCGTTAGGCTGCCGAATATTTGTAAGAGATCCAACCTCTCTCTATCTTTTTAAGTACTCTCCTTTACGTCACTTCTTCTAAGCTCCTCTTTGTTATGTTGGGGGATGTTCTTTTATATTACTCTTGATGTAGCTTTTGTTTTAATATGGTTAGATACCCTATTTGATCTCATTAATCCATTTTTGGAAGTTTTAAGTGGCGTCATTAGGCTGTAGAGTTTTCATAAGAGATTCTTCATCTCACTTTTATTCCCATGATATTTATGCTACATTTTCCATCATTCTCGTTGAGTGGTATATATAATTACCATTATTCTACTCTTTGTGTAATATACATTTGTTTATGAGTATTTACATCAATGTTGTATTGTCCTTTTTTCTTGGGGTGTATGTTTCGAAAGATACCCAAGTCGGTAAGGGAAACATTCACCCTCCTCTTTTTAAAAGACTTCGTTTGTTGGGTCTTTTAATTTACATATTGTTATGTTGGGATATGTTATTATTGATATAAATTTTATGTCCAAGTGATGATATACCCTTTTTATCTCTCATCAACTAATTTTATGAATTTTGAAGTGAAGCTGTTAGGCTGTCGAATTTTTGCAATGGAACTTCTTAAACCAATTTTGATTCTTTGGGATAACCTTTCACTCCTTGAATATGTCGTTCTATGAATATGTGTGAACAAACTCTGATTATTTTACACTTAATATACACATATATTTGGTGTAATCATTTTTCACACATAATTATGTAATTGATTTATCCTTAATCCAAGGATATTGTCTTTGTAAGAGAATCCGTCTCAATCTCCTTTAATTGAGGCATATTTTGTTTTATACAGAATATTCTTTTATATGGTGTATAAAACCCTTTGACTTTTATGATTATTCAGAAGGAATATTTTTATACAAAGCTTTTACTAAACGACAAAAGGGAATTTTTTTGTCGTACGTATGCGGCGACAACAACTTCTTCACCGCTATGACCATTATTTGATTTTTAGCTTCTTCTATAAGCTATACCTTTTTTTAAATGAAAAAGTAATACCATTTTTTACTTTTCTTTTATTTTGGTATTGACAATGGTTTTCATATTGTATTTATATCAATGTGTTGTATTGATATCTTTTGATTGAAAAGTGGAAATGTTATGTTTCCTTTATGCATGTTTTATGTGACACGATTATGTTTTGGTTCTTGGGTATTATTATGAAGACAGGTAGTTCCGTGTTAAACTAAGGGCGGGTGAGCCTGATATAGCTCGCCAATGCATTGGGTAATGCAAAGGGGTTAAACGTTAATATTTTTCCGAAGATATTTTAGGGAATATACTGTGATGGGTATTCCAAACGTAACCAAGAATGTACTCCCTACGTAAGAATGTTATGAATGCCTCAAGTTACCTTTATGCCTTATGATTTCTATGATTTATTCATGATTTGATGAGGTATTTTAAAATTATTATGTTATATGAGTAAAGTATGATTTAATACATGTACTAAAGTTTTCTTTTTGTACTTTTATATCCCTTACTAAGATTTTTATGCTAATCCCATGTTTTTAAAAAAAATCACAGGTCAAGGGAATGGTGCATGATATGATGATAGTGTCAAAAAAGTGTGAAGAAAGAATCCATGTTTTATTTTAAATATGTTTCCTATGATGGGAATAAACGAATACTATCTTTTATGTAACCTCTTTGTTTAAATGTGGAATGTAATTCATGATTTATGATCTAATTATCTAAAACTATAAACCTAAAAAAATCCTCAATGTGAATTATTCATTTAATTCAATATTAAGTAAGTTTTATGGCTGGGGCCTTATAGTTGGTATCATAGGTCAGTTTAGATAACTTTAGAGGTTAGGGTATTCTCTAAGCATAAGTGACATTACTATAATGGTTAGGATTTCAGAAAGAGTGCTAGTTTTTGATAAAGTGAATGAGTAAGTATATCTTAGTGTTTATGTTATTCATTAGTAAATTATTGTTTTGTTGATATACTCACACTGAAATTTCTGTTTTTAGTGAATGGATTGATCTATCAGGCACCAAAGTGACAATATGTTTGAAGGAAACTGTGGTGGTTCTCTGATTAAGAGACTGGATGAAATGGGGGATTCAATGATGAAACTCGTGGTTGTTCTAAACCAACTATCATGGAGTCATGATCAACAACTTGAACCTTTGTATGTTCTGTAATGCATCATGTATGAGATGACCAATCGATGTGGAAGTTCAGGTAATAATTATAAAGGTAACCATTAGAGTTTATATGATCCTCACTTTTGAGTTAATTATGGGTTATTATATGTTATGATGGAAAATGAAAGGCATGAGATAAACATTGTGTTAAAATATGTTATGATTAATTTTAAATATTTTATCTCTTTTTGAGGAATGTTTTAAAAATTATATAGTTTTGGAAAAAGGACAACACGCAGACCGTGTGACAACCTGTTGCGTCAGACATAGCTGTGGGAATCGAACCCACAACCAAAGTGCGATTGGTATTTATCGCCTACCACTGGACTACGTGATGTCCCTGGTTAGTTTGACTAATTCTATTTAGTTAGTTGATTTTAGGAATCAAGTGTAAGTTTTTTTTGGGTTATCTATGGAAAGGATTAACCTATCATGGAGGATATGTGATTAGGTTAATTACTTTTCAATATGAGAATTTAATAACAACTGATGTTATTTGGAGATAAAAGTTATTTTGTACCATGGAAGACTATGTCATTAAATCCTTCAAATATTTGGGTTTCAATATTAGTTTGGTCAACATTGAATAATTTTGTGGATAATTTTTTATCGAATGGTCTTTGTTGAACATTGGGTTTTTGTGGACAAATTTTGGGGATTAAGAATAGATTTTCTTTTTTATAAAGGATTATACTTTTGTGGATTATCTGATCTCATACTAACAATTTTGGTTTTGGTTTATTTCTAAAAACATGGGAAATATATAGTTCTATTTTGTGGATTAGGTGATTCTCAAGAAGTTGATCATAAAACTCTTAATGCGAACAAGTCTTCCTAAATAGTCGTCTTTTGGAAAAAATATGAGTTTGATTAAAGAATCTTGAAAAAGTTGAAAGTCTATGTGACAAGTAAGTATGTTTCATTATGATTTATTTATGCTCAAAAATAAATTCTTCAATGAAGAGTAACTTAAAACAAAAATGTTGTATGTTATCTTTTCCTACTGGGGAATCGAATATCGTTTAACCCATCACAAGTTTGTGATTTTCTTATGGATAACTTTCTCCTCGACATGTTTACTATCAATATCCCTCAGAACTTGAACCTTTGTTTTTTCTCCATATCCATGTTTTCCTACATGGAATCCTAGTATGGGTTAACCTGGGTGACCTTTGTACTTCTCTTTCTTTATTTTAATGTGATTTTTTTTACTAACTCTTGTTCCGATTTGGGGTTTTCAATGAAGTTTCCAACCCCAATTTTAAAATTGCGAGGTTGCAATTCCCAAAAGGGGGAAGGATGTAACACCCCAGGAAAATAAAGAATATGACATTTTCACATTTAACCATATTTGTGAATAAAATATTAATATTTCTTTAAAGGGGAGGCTATGCTCGATGGCATACCCAATATGGAACAACGAGTTTCTTGGGAATCTTACGTTGCACTCTAATAATAAAATAATATTATTTTAAATGGTAGTTAACGCTTAGCCATTGTAATGTAAGTAATGAATATAACTAACTAAAAAATGATTATATATGTTTGTCAAATATTTTTACTTTTTACAATAAATGTTAGAGGATTAAAAATGCAAATGAATCCAATTTTAACCGTAAACATTCTAATATTCTTTAAAAGGTCGATTAACCGCCTTTTGATGGAGAACCTCTTTTAAATCCACTTTTTACAATTTTATGTGTTATATTTGAAAAAAATAAAATTCTTCTTTAAAATCGGGTCATCAATATTTAATTTGCGTAATTTTTTTTTTATTTTTCCTATAAAGTTCATTTTTTAATGAATTGTGAAAAATGTTGTATTTTAATTCAAAACCTCTTTTTAATCTAATTTATTTATATGATTATATTATATTTTGAATTGTTTTTAAAGTGAAATTAGAATATATTTTTACCATTTAATCCAATAGTGGTCATTGGAATTAATTTTATTTTGAAATTGGACTTAAACTAGTGTCAATTTATTAATAAATATTGTTTCTTAAAAACAAGCTATTTTTTTGATAGCGGGAATTAATTATTAAATTAATTAATGCAACATATGTGTTTTGAATTTTGTAAAATAGACATCATTTTTGAATTCGGAATATCAAATATAGCATCGAGATAATTTTGGTTATTTTTCTGAAAAACATTAAATTTTGATGAATAGTGAAACCACTAAGTGGTAGTTTAAAAAAGAGTTTTTTCGTTTAAATGAATCATTACCACATCTGTGGTTTGAATTTCAAAAATCTGACATACATGGTTTTCATTAGGATGTAAAATGTGGTTCAATGGGAATAAAATAATTTTTTGGTGAATAGTAACTCTTAAGTTTTTAATCACGATTAAAGGTAATTAGTGTAATTTAAGGTAAAGATAATGTTATAATAATATGAAATGACATTGACACATGTTTTACCCGTATTTGATGAGTCATGGTGGACCAAGACAAACCATGGGTCTACTTTGGGACCCCATGGAGCCACTTTGGTTGGGAAATGACATTAATACCTTTTTATTTAAAGTTAAAATTAAAATCTCACAAACATGTGTTGTTTTACTAAAACAATTTTTACATGGGGTTATATAAGTCATATTTTTTACTATAAAAATTCATTAGAAAAACAAATCGATTTCCTACATCATGATAGTTTTTTTTATAATTTTTAGACATTTAAATAAATTAATTTATTTATGACACCATTATGATGTAGTGATTACACCATAAATGAAAGATTTAAATAAAATGAGAAGATAGGGTGAAATATAAGTCTTACACTTGTCGCAAACCTATTGATGGCTGTATTTATAAACCTTATCACCTTATTCTCGAAATATATCCTTTTGGGACCTTTAAAATCCTAAAATCATTTTATAATAATGAAATATTTATAACTTTCCAAGAATGCCCTTCCTCTCCTCTTATAAAAGGCCCCAACCTCTACCACCTTACACACACCTCTCAAGCCTTTCGCTCAGTCAAAACCTACCCATTTCATCTCTACACAGCCCTATCTTCATCATTCAAGCCTCACTTTGGGAAGAATAATTTCCATGAAAGCCTTTGAGCTCAAATCAAAGAGAGTTACCCGATTTAAAGGTAATGTCTTCCCTTGTGATCGTTTGTTTAAGTTTGCTTCTCCAAACCCCTAAACTATTTTTATTACATTTTTTTTTGTAACAACAATAGTATCTTAAATATACCAGGATGTTGTTATAATATGGACTGTAGCTACACTTTCACACACCTCCTCTTAATGGTTAAAGAACATACTGTTTCTATGGATGGCGAATTACTGCCTCACGAAACAGTGATTGTTCAATATTCTTTTAACACCATCAAAGGTGGCCATTAAGATGTCACTATATTTATATATGATATATAATATCTTTATGTTTTCCTTAAGCTTCTGTATTTTTCATTTATTGCATAATTTTATTGTTTCCATTATGGGTAAACACGATATCATTATTTTAGGATGTGCGGACTACCGCCCCCTCAAAGTGATTTGATTCGTTAATGCCATATGTGGGATGTATAAAGGATGGAATTAATGGTATTACATATGAAATCATAATGGAATTATAATATACCTTTATATCATTATTATTTAATTCCATTGAATACAAAAAATAAATAAATTAAAGTAGCGTTCATGCGTACATACGACTTACAGTCTTCATGAACGGTACATTTCATTCCTTATCTCCAAATGTTATGTACTATTATAAGTACATATATATAATGGATATATATGTAATATATTACATCTAAATTATGGATATAATTCTGGAATTATAATATATATATCTCTCATTTTGTTTTAATTCGATTAATATGACAAAAAATGAAAATAGCGTTCATGCGTACGTACAGCCTACCGTATCCATGAACGATGCTTTTAATTTTTTTTATCTCCAAATGCTATGGAATAGTATAAAATGAATATATAATGGATATATATGATATTTAAAACATCAATACTATTCTGGATATGATGTACTTATAACTACATGGAAAATTCTTTTCCAACAAGTTCAATTTTTACTCATGTACCGAACATCGACAAAAACGTCTGATATGAACTCACTTTATTAACCAATTATTATAAAATTATAATATTTGATATGAACTTAATAATAAAATTTAAATTAGTTACATAATAAATTATAAATTTACAAAAAAAAATTTCAAGAGATTAATGAACGATCGAGTCATGTCGGACACGAGGTAAGGGATCCTACCCCTCTCCTTCTTTTTAAGTACATTATTTTATGTCATTCCTTTTAAGCTCATATTTATTATTATTGGGATGTTATTTTAAATTAATATTACTGTAAGATTTATGTTCATATGATGAGAGACCCTACTTTCTCTCATCAATCAATTTTGGAAGTTTTGAGTGGCGCCGTTAGGCTGCCGAATTTTTCTAAGAGATCCAACCTCTCTCTTTCTTTTTAAGTACTCTCCTTTATGTCACTTCTTCGAAGAACCTCTTTGTTATGTTGGGGGATGTTATTTTATGTTCTTCTTGATGTACATTTTATGTTAATATGATGAGAGACCCCATTTGATCTCATCAATCCATTTTTTGATGTTTTAAGTGGCGTCATTAGGTTGCAGAGTTTTTGTAAGGGATTTTTTATCAAACTTTTATTCCCGTGAGATTTATGCTACATTTTCCACCATTCCCTTTGAGCAGTATATATACATCCCATTTTCTACTCTTTTTGTAATATAATTTCGTTTATGAGTATTTACATCAATGTTGTATTGTCCTTTTTTCATGGGGTGTATGTTTCGAAAGATACCCAAGTCGGTAAGGGAACCTTTCACCCTCCTCTTTTTAAAAGACATATTTTGTTGGGTCTTTTAATTTACATATTGTTATGTTGGGATATGTTCTTATTTATGTAAATTTTATGTCCAAGTGATGAGATACCCTTTTTTGTCTCTCATCAACTCATTTTCTCAATTTTGAAGTGACGTCGTTAGGTTGTCGCATTTTTGCAAGGGAACTTCTTAACCTAATTTTGATTCGTTGGGATAAACTTTCACTCCTTGAATATGTCGTTTTATGAATATGTGTGAATAACATCTGATTTTTTTACACTTAATATCCACTTATATTTTGTGTATTCTCTTTTCACACATATTTATGTAATTGATTTATCCTTAATCCAAGGATACTGTCTTTGTAAGGGAATCTGTCTCAATCTCCTTTCATTGAAGCATATTTTGTTTTATACAAAAAATTATTTTATACTATGTATAAACCCCTTTGACTTTTATGATTATTCAAAAGGAATATTTTTATACGAAGCATCAACTAAATGAAAAAAGGGAATGTTTTTTTGTCGTACGTATGCGGTGACAATGACTTCTCCGCCGCCGTGACCATTATATGAGTTTCGGCTTCCTCTACAAGACAAAACTTTTTTTTAAATGAAAAATAAATACCATGTTTTACTTTTCATTTATTTTGGTATTGAAAATGGTTTTCATAATGTTTTTATATCAATGTGTTGTATTGATATCTTGTGATTGAAAAGTGGAAATGTAATGTTTCCTGTATGCATGATTTATTAGATACGATTATGTTATGGTTCCTGGGCATTATTATGAAGACGGGGGGTTCTGTGATAAACTAAGGGCGGGTGAGCCTGATATAGCTCTCCAATGCATTGGGTAATGTGAAGGGGTTAAACGTTAAGGTTTCTCTGAAGAGATTTTCGGGAATATACTGTGATGGGTATTCCAAATGAAAACAAGAGGGTTACTCCCTACGTAAGAATGTTATGAATGCCTCAATTTACCATTATGCCTTATGATTTCTATGATTTATTCATGATTTGATGAGGTATGTTAAAATGATTATGTTATATGAGTAATGTATGACTTCATACATGGACTAATGTTTTCTTTCCGTACTTTTGTATCCCTTACTGAGCTTTTTATGCTCATCCCATTTTTTATAATTATTTTCACTGGTCAAGGGAAAGGTGCATGATATGATCATAGTGTTAAGGAAGTGTCAAGAAAAAATCCATGTTTTATTTCAAATATGTTTTCATTGATGGGAAAAAATGAATACTATCTTTTATGTAACCACTTTGTTTAAATGTGGAATGTAATTTTTGATTTATGATCTAATTCCCTAAAATTCTAAACCTGAAAAGATCCTCAATGTGAATTATTCATTTAATTCAATATTAAGTAATGTTTATGGTCGGGGCTTTATAGTTGGTATCAGAGGTCAGTTTGGATAACTTTAGAGGTTAGGGTATTCTCTAAGAATAAGTGACATTACTATAATGGTTAGGATTTCAAAAAGAGTCATAGTTTAAGATAAATTGAATAAGTAAGTATATCATAGTGTCCATCTTCTTTATTAGTACATGATGGTTTTGTTGATATACTCACACTGACATTTCTGTTTTTAGTGAATTGATGGTTCTAGTAGGCACCAAAGTGACAATAGGTTTGAAGGAAACTGTGGTGGTTATTTGATTAAGAGACTGGATGAAATTGGGGAATCAATGAGGAAACTCGTGGTTGTTCTAAACCAACTATCAAGGAGTCATGATCAACCACTTGAACCTTGGTATGTTCTGTGATGAATCATGTACGAGATGACCAATCGATTTGGAAGTTCAGGTAATAATTATAAAGGTAACCATTAGAGTATATATGATCCTTACTTTTGTCTAATTATTTTTAGTTAGATGATTTTAGGAATCAAGAGTATGTTTGTATTGGGTTATCTATGGAAAGGATGGACCTATCATGGAGGATATGTGATTAGGTTATTTACTTTTCAATATGAGAATTTAAGAGCAACTGATGTTATTTGGAGATAAAAGTTAAGTTTTACCTTGGAATACTATGTGATTAAATCCTTAAAATATTTGGGTTTCATTCTTAGTTTGGTTTACATGGAAGAATTTTGTGGACAATTGTGTATCGAATGGTCTTCGTTGAACTTTGGGTTTTTTTGGACAAATTTTGGAGATTAAGAATAGATTTTCTTTTTATAAAGGATTATACTTTTTTGGATTATCTGATCTCATAATAACAGTTTTGGTTTTGGTTTTTTTCTAAAGACATGGGAAATATATAGTTCTCTTTTGCGGATTTGGTTATTCCCAAGAAGTTGATTATAATACTCTTAATGCAAACAAGTCTTCCTAAATACTCATCTTTTGGAGAAAATATGAGTTTGATTAAGGAATGTAGTAAAAGATGGAAGTCTACGTGTCAGGTAAGTATGTTTCATTATTATTTAGTTAAGGTAAAAAATAAATTCCTCAATGAAGAGTAACTTAAAATAGAAATGTTGTCTGTTAACCATTCCTACTGGGGAATCGAATACCGTTTAACCCATCATAAGTTTGTGATTTTCTTATGGTTAACTTTCTCCTAGACATGTTTACTATCACTATCCCTCAGAACATGACCCTTTTTTTCTCCATATCCATGTTTTCCTATATGGAATCCTTGTATGGGTTAACTCTGGTGACCTTTGTACTTCTCTTTCTTTATATTAATGTGATTGTTTTAATGACTCTTGTTCCGATGTGGAATTTTCAATGAAGTTTCCAAGCCGAATTTTAAAATTGTGAGGATGCAATTCCCCGAAGGGGGGAAGCATGTAACACCCCAGGTAAATAAATAATATGACATTTTCACATTTATCCATATTTTTGAAAAAAATATTAATATTACTTTAAAGGGAATTCTATGCTTGATGGCATACCCAATACGCAAAAATGAGCATATTGGAAATCTTACGTTTCACTCTAATAATAAAATAATATTATTTTAAATGGTAGTTAATGCCTAACCGTTGTAATGGAGGGAATGAACAGAACTAACTACAAAATGATTATATATGTTATAAAATATTTTAACTTTTTACAATAAATGTTAGATGATTAAAAATGAGAATGAATCCAATTTTAAGCAAACACATTCTAATATTCTTTAAAAGGTCGATTAACAGCCTTTTGATGGAGAACCTCTTTTAAATCCAATTTTTGACAATTTAATGTGTTATATTTGACAAAATAAAAATCTTCTTTAGAATCGGGACATCAAAATTTACTTTGTGTAAATTTTTGGTATTATTCCGATAATGTTCATTTTTTTAATGAATAGTGAGAAATGTTTTATTTTAATTCAAAACCTCTTTTTAATCTAATTTATTTACATAATTAGACTATATTTTGAATTTTTTTTAAAGTGAAATTATAATATATTTTTACCATTTAATCGAATAGTGGTCATTGAAATTAATTTCACTTTGAAATTTGACTTAAACTAGTGTCAATCTTTTAATAGATATTGTTTCTTAAAAACTCGCTATTTGTTTTGACAGCGGGAATTAATTAATAAATTAATTAATGCAACTTATGTGTTTTTAATTTTCTAAAATATACAGTATTTTTGAATTCGGAATATCAAATATAGCTTAGGGAGATTTTTTGGTATTTTTCTAAAAAACTTCAATTTTTGATGAATAGTGAAACCACTAAGTGGTAGTTTAAAAACTGTTTTTTCATTTAAATGAATCTTTACCCCATCTGTGGTTTGAATTTCAAAAATCCGACATACATGGTTTTCATTAGGATGTAAAATATGGTTCAATTGGATTAAAATAATTTTTTGGTGAATAGTAACTGTTAAGTTTTTAATCGCAATTAGAGGTAATTAGTGTAATTTAAGGTAATGATAATGTTATAATAATATTAAATGACCTTGAAAAATGTTCTACCCTTGTTGGATGAGTCATGGCGGACCAAGAAAATCCATGGGTCAACTTGGGGACCCTATGGAGACACTTTGGTTGGAAAATGACATTAATACCTTTGTATTTAAAGTTAAAATTAAAATGTCACAAACATGTGTTGTTTTACTAAAACAATTTTTACATGGGGTTATATAAGACATATTTATTACTATAAATATTCATTAGAAATATAAAAATATTTCCTACATCATGATAGTTTTTTTTATAATTTTTATACATTAAATAAATTTATTTATTTATGACACCGTGATGATGCAGTGATAAATTCATAAATGAACGATTCAAATAAAATGAGAAGATAGGGTGAAATATAATTCTTACACTTTTCAAAAACCTATTGGATGGGTGGATTTAGAAACCTTATCACTTTACCCTCGAAATATATCCTTTTGGGACCTTTAAAATCCTAAAATCATTTTATAGTAAAGTAATATTTTATAACTTTCCAAGAGTGCCCATCCTCTCTTCTTATAAAAGGCCCCCACCTCTACCACCTTACACACACCTCTCTAGCCTTTGGCTTGGACAAACCCTGAAAATTTCATCTCTCCACATCCATCTATTCTTCATTGAAGCCTCACTTTGGGCAGAATTCTTTCCATGGAAGCCTTAGAGCTCAAATCAAAGAGAGTTACCTGATTTAAAGGTAATGTCTTCCCTTGTGATCTTTTGTTTTATTTTGTTTCCCTAAACCCATAAACTCTTTTTATTACATTTTTTAACAAAACCAGTATTTTATATCTACTAGTATGTTGTTATAAGATGGATTCAAGCTTCACTTTCACACACCTCCGTCTAATGGTTAATGAACATACTGTTTCTATAGATGGCGAATTACTACCTCCCGAAACGATGACTGTTCAATATTCTTTTAACACCTTCAATGGTGGACATTAATATGTCACTATATTTATATATGATATATAATATGTTTATGTTTTCATTAAACTTATTTATTTCACATTTATGGTATACCTTTATTTTTTCCATTATGGCTAGACGTGATATCTTCATTTTAGGAAGTGCGGACTACCGCCCACTCAAAGTGATTTGATTCGTTAATGCCATATGTGGGATGTATGAAGGATGGAATTAATTGAATTACATATGATATCCTAATGGAATTATTATATACATTTATATAATTATTATTTCATTCCATTTAATACAAAAAACGAAATGAAAGTAGCGTTCATGCGTACGTACGACTTACCGTCTCCATCAACGGTACATTTCATTTCTTATCTCCAAATGTTATGTACTATTATAAGTACATATATATAATGGATATATATGTAATATATTACATCTAAATTATGGATATCACTCTGGAATTATAATATATATATATCTCATTTTGTTTTAATTCCATTAATATGACAAAAAATGAAAGTAGCGTTCATGTGTACGTACTGCCTACCGTCTCCATGAACGGTGCTTTTAATATTTTTATTTTCAAATGCTATGGAATAGTATAAAATTAATATATACTAGATATATATGATATTTAAAACATCAATACTATTCTGGATATGATGTACCTATAACTACATGGAAAATTCTTTTCCAACAAGTTCAATTTTTACTCTTGTACCGAACATCGACAAAAACGTCCGATATGAACTCACTTTATTAACCAATTGTTATAACATTATAATATTTGATATGAACTGAATAATAATATTTAAAGGAGGTCCTTAATAAATTATAAATTGACCAAATTTTATTATTCAGGAGATTAAAGAGTGATCGAGTCATGTCGGACACGAGGTAAGGGATCCTACCCCTCTCCTTCTTTTTAAGTACAATATTTTATGTCATTCCTTTTAAGATAATCTTTCTTATGATTGGGATTTTATTTTATATTACTCTTACTGTACTTTTTATGTTTACATGATGAAAGACCCTACTTTATCTCATCAACCAAATTTGGATGTTTTGAGTGGTGCCGTTAGGCTGCCAAATTTTTGTAAGAGATCCAACCTCTCTCTTTCTTTTTAAGTACTCTCCTTTATGTCTCTTCTTCTAGGATCCTCTTTGTTATGTTCGAGGATGTTCTTTTATATTCCTATTGATTTAAATTTTATGTTAATATGATGAGAGACCCTATTTGATCTCATCAATCTATTTTTGGATGTTTAAAGTGGCGTCGTTAGGCTGCAGAGTTTTCGTAAGGGATTTTTCATCTCACATTTATTCCCATGAGATTTATGCTACATTTTCCACCATTCCCATTGAGTGGTATATATACTGACCATTATTCTACTATTTGTGTAATATAATTTCGTTTATGAGTATTTACATCAATGTTGTATTGTCCTTATTTCATGGGGTGTATGTTTCGAAAGATACCCAAGTCGGTAAGGGAACCTTTAACCCCCTTATTTTTAAAAGACTTCTTTTGTTGGGTCTTTTAATTTACATATTTTTATGTTGGGATATGTTCTTATTGATGTAAATTTTATGTCCAAGTGATGAGATTCACTTTATATATCTCATTAACTCATTTTCTGAATTTTGAAGTGATTCTGTTAGGCTGTCGGATTTTTGAAAGGGAACTTCTTAACATAATTTTTATTCTTTGGGATAAACTTGCAATCCTTGAATATGTCCTTATATGAATATATTTGAATAACCTATGATTGTTTTACACATAATTTACACTTATATTTGGTGTATTCATTTGTCACACAAAATTATGTAATTGATTTATCCTTAATCCAAGGATACCGTCTTTGTAAGGGAATCTGTCTCAATCTCCATTCATTGAGGCATATTTTGTTTTATACACAACATTATATTATACATTGTATAAACCCCTTTGAATTTTAGGATTATTAAAAAGGAATATTTTTATACGAAGCATTTACTAAATGACAAAAGAGAATTTTTTTGTCGTACGTATGCGGCGACACCGACTTCTCCGCCGCCATGACCATTATTTGAGTTTTGGCTTCCTCTACAGGCCATACTTTTTTTTAAATGAAAAATAAATACCATGTTTTCATTTTCTTTTATTTTGGTATTGAAAATTGTTTTCATAATGTTTTTATATCAATGTGTTGTATTGATATCTTGTGATTGAAAAGTGGAAACGTTATGTTTCCTTTATGCATGTTTTATTTGATACTATTTTGTTATTGTTCTTGGGCATTATTATGAAGACGAGTGGTTCCGTGATAAACTAAGGGCGAGTGAGCCCGATATAGCTCTCCAATGCATTGGGTAATGTGAAGGGGTTAAACGCTAAGGTTTCTCCGAAGAGATTTTAGGGAATATACTGTGGTGAGTATTCCAAACGTAACCAAGAGGGTTACTCCCTATGTTAGAATGTTATGAATGCCTCAAGTTACCTTTATGCCTAATGATTTA
This sequence comes from Viscum album, assembly GCA_963277665.1. Lineage (NCBI taxonomy): Eukaryota > Viridiplantae > Streptophyta > Magnoliopsida > Santalales > Viscaceae > Viscum > Viscum album. The sequence goes on from OY728156.1 coordinate 1,377,057,328, forward strand.
TATGATTTATTCATGATTTAATGAGGTATGTTAAAATGCTTATGTTATATGAGTAAATTATGATTTCATACATGGAAAAATGTTTTCTTTAATTTCTTTTATATCCCTTACCGATCTTTTTATACTCATCCCTTGTTTTTAAAATGTTTTTCACAGGTCAAGGTAATGGTGCATGATATGATGATAGTGTCAAGGAAGTGTCAAGAAATAATATGTTTTATTTTAAATATGTTTCCATTGATGGGAAAAACAAAAACTATCTTTTATGTAACCACTTTGTTTTAATGTGGAATGAAATTCATGATTTATGATTTAATTCTCCAAAACTCTAAACCTGAAAAGATCCTCAATGTGAATTATTCATTTATTTCAATATTAAGTAAGGTTTATGGTTAGGGCCTTATAGTTGGTATCAGAGGTCGGTTTAGATAACTTTAGAGGTTAGGGTATTCTCTAAGCATAAGTGAAATTACTATAATGGTTAGGATCTCAGAAATAGTCCTAGTTTTAGATAAAGTGAATGAGTATGTATATATTAGTGTTTATCTTCCTCATTAGTACATGATGGTTTTGTTGATATACTCACACTGACATTTATATTTTTAGTGAATGGATGAATCTTGCAGGCACCAAAGTGACAAAAGGTTTGAAGGAAACTGTGGTGGTTCTCAGATTAAGAGACTGGATGAAATGGGAAATTCAATGAGGAAACTCGTGGTTGTTCTAAACAAACTATCAAGGAGTCATGATAAACCACTTGAACCTTGGTATGTTTTGTGATGCCTCATATGCGAGATGACTAATCGATGTGGAAGTTCAGGTAATAATTATAAATGTAACCATTAGGGTTTATATTATCCTTACTTTTGAGATAATTATAAGTAATTATATGTTATGATGGAAAATGAAAGTCATGAGATAAAATTGAGATTAAAATATGTTATGATTATTTTTGAATATTTTATCGCATTTTTGGGAATTTTTTAATAATTATATAGTTTTGGAAAAAGGACAACATGTAGACCCTGTGACAACCCGTCGTGTCAGACAAAGCTGCGGCAATTGAACCCTCAACCAAAGTGTGATTGGTATTTATCGCCTACCACTGGACTACGTGAAGTCCTTGGATATTTTTTCTAATTCTTTTTAGTTAGATGATATTAGTAATCAAGAGTAAGTTTTTTTTGGGTTATCTATGGAAATGATTAACCTATCATGGAGGATATATGATTAGGTTAATTACTTTTCAATATGAGAATTTAAGAGCAACTGATGTTATTTGGAGATAAAAGTTAATTTGTACCTTGGAAGACTATGTGATTAAATCCTTCAAATATTTGGGTTTCAATCTTAGTTTGGTTTACATTGAAGAATTTTGTGGACAATTGTTTATCGAATGGTCTTCGTTGAACTTTGGGTATTTTTGGACAAATTTTCGAGATTAAGAATAGATTTTCTTTTTATAAAAGATTATACTATTATGGATTATCTGATCTCATACAAACAATTTTGGTTTTGGTTTTTGTCTAGAGACATGGGAAATATATAGTTCTCTTTTGTGGATTAGGTGATTCTGAAGAAGTTGATTATAGTACTCTTAATGCGAACAAGTCTTCCTAAATACTTGTCTTTTGAAGAAAATATGAGTTTGATTAAGGAATCTAGTAAATGTTGAAAGTCTACGTGACAAGTAAGTATGTTTCATTATGATTTAGTTAGGGTCAAAAATAAATTCCTCAATGAAGAGTTAATTAAAACAAAAATGTTGTCTGTTAACTTTTCCTATTGGGGAATCGAATACCGGTTAACCCATCACATGTTTGTGATTTTCTTATGGTTATCTTTATCCTAGACATATTTAATATCACTATCCCTCAGAACATGACCCTTTGTTTTTTTCTCTATATCCATGTTTTCCTACATGGAATGCTAATATGGGTTAACTCAGGTGACCTTTGTACTTCTCTTTCTTTATATTAAAGTGATTGTTTTACTGACTCTTGTTCCGATGTGGTATTTTCAATTAAGTTTTCAAGCCCAATTTTAAAATTGAGAAGATGCAATTCCCAAAATGGGGGAAGGATCTAATACCCCAGGTAAATAAAGAATATGAAATTTTCACATTTATCCATATTTGTGAATAAAATATTAATATTACTTTAATGGGGACGCTATGCTCGATGGCATACCCAATACGAAACAATGACTTTCTTGGGAATCTTACGTTGCACTCTAATAATAAAATAATATTATTTTAAATGCTAGTTAACGCCTAACCGTTGTAATGGCAGGAATGAATAGAAATAACTACAAAATGAATTTATATGTTTTTAAAATATTTTTACTTTTTACAATAAATGTTAGAGGATTAAAAATGCGAATGAATCCAATTTTAAGCGTAAACATTTAAATATTCATTAAAAGGTCGATTAACCGCCTTTTGATGATGAACCTCTTTTAAATAAATTTTTTGACAATTTCATGTGTTATATTTGATAAAATAAAATACTTCTTTAGAATCAGGACATCAAAATTTACTTTGTGTATGTTGTTTGTATTTTTCCGATAAAGTTCATTTTTTAAATGAATAGTGAAAAATTTTGTATTTTAATTCAAAACCAATTTTTAATCTAATTTATTTATATGATTATACTATATTTTGAATTTTATTTAAAGTTAAATTAGAATATATTTTTACCATTTAATCAAATAGTGGTCATTTAATTAATTTCACTTTGAAATTGGACGTAAACTAGTGTCATTCTTTTAATATATATTGTTTCTCAAAAACACGATATTTGTTTTGACAGCGTGAATTAAATATTAAATTAATTAATTAAAATTATGTGTTTTTAATTTTGTAAAATATAGATAATTTTTGAATTTGTAATATCAAATATAGATTAGGGAGAATTTTTGGTATTTTTCTGAAAAGTTTCAATTTTTGATGAATAGTGAAACCACTAAGTGGTAGTTGAAAAACCGTTTTTTCATTTAAATGATTCTTTACCACATATGTGGTTTCAATTTCAAAAATATGACATACATGGTTGTCATTAGGATGTAAAATTTGGTTCAATGGGAATAAAATAATTTTTTTGTGAATAGTAACTCTTAAGTTTTTAATCACGATTAGAGGAAAATAGTGTAATTTAAGGTAAATATAATGTTATAATAATATGAAATGACCTTCAAATATATTCTAACCTTATTGGATAAGTAATTTCCGAACAAGACAATCCATGGGTCAACTTGGGGACCCAATTGAGCCACTTTGGTTGGAAAATTACATTAATAACATTTTATTTAAAGTTAAAATTAAAATGTCACAAACATGTGTTATTTTACTAAAACAATTTGTAAATGGGGTTATATAAGTCATATTTTTTGCTATAAATATTAATTAGAATGATAAAAGTATTTACTACATCAGGATATGTTTTTTAAAAATTTTATACATTAAATAAATTAATTTATTTATGACACCGTGATGATGCAATGATTACCTCATAGATAAACGATTTAAATAAAATGAGAAGATAGGGTGAAATATAAGTCTTACAATTGTCACAAACCTATTGTATGGGTGTATCTAGAAACCTTTTCACCTTATCAACGAAATATATCCTTTTGGGACCTTTAAAATCCTTAAATCATTTTATAATAAAGTAATATTATATAACATTCCAAGAGTGCCCCTCCTCTCCTCTTATAAAAGGCCCCCACCTCTACCACCTTTCACACACCTCTCAAGGCATTGGCTCGGCCAAAACATTCCCATTTCAACTCTCCAAATCCCTATATTCATCATTGAAGCCTCACTTTGGGCAGAAGTCTTTTCCAATGAATCCTTTGAGCTCAAATCAAAGAGAGTTACCCGATTTAAAGGTAATGTCTTCCCTTGTAATCTTTTGTTTTATTTTGCTTCTCCAAACCCCTAAACTCTTTTTTTTACTTTTTTTGTAAAAACACCAGTATATTAAATACACTAGGATGTTTTTATAAGATGTATTTGAGCTAAACTTTTACACACCTCTGTCTAATGGTTAAAGAATAATACTGTTTCTGTGGATGGTGAATTACTGCCTCACGAAACGATGATTGTTCAATATTGTTTTAACACCTTCAAAGGTGGCCATTTAGATGTCACTATATTTATATATGATATATAATATGTTTATGTTTTCTTTAATCTTGTTTATTTTTCATTTATGGAATTCGTTTAAGGTTTCCATTATGGGTAAATGCAATATCTTCTTTTTAGGAAGTGCGGACAACCGCCTCCTCAAAGTGATTTGATTCGTTAATGCCATATGTGGGACGTATAAAGGATGGAATTAATGGTATTAAATATTATATACTACTGGAATTATAATATTCCTTTATATAATTATTATTCCATTCCATTTAAAACAAAATAAAAAGAAATGAAAGTAGAGTTCATGCATACGTATGGCTTACCCTCTCCTTGAACGGTTCATTTCATTTCCTATCTCCAAATGTTATGTAATATTATAAGTACATATATATAATGGATATATATGTAATATATTAAATCTAAATTATGTATATAATTCTGGAATTATAATATATATCTCTCTCATTTTGTTTTAATTCCATTAATATGACAAAAAATGAAAGTAGCGTTCATGCGTACGTACGACTTACCGTCTCCATAATCGGTGCTTTTAATTAGTTTTTTATCTCCAAATTATATGGAATAGTATAAAATGAATATATACTGCATATATGTGATATTTATAACATTAATACTATTATGGATATGATGTACCTATAACTACATGGAAAATTCTTTTCTAACAACTACAATTTTTACTAATGTACCGAACATCGACAAAAACATCTGATATGAACTCACTTTATTAACCAATTATTATGACATTATAAATGTGATATTAACTGAATAATAATCTTTAAAGGAGGTCCTTATGAAATTATAAATTTAACAAATTTTATTATTCATGAGATTAAAGAGCGATCGAGTCATGTGAGACACGAGGTAATGGATCCTACCCCTCTCCATTTTAAGTACACTCTTTTATGTCATTCCTTTTAAGCTCATATTTCTTATTATTGGGTTGTCATTTTATATTACTCTTACTGTAATTTTTATGTTTATATTATGAGAGACCCTAATTTCTCTCATCAATCAATTTTGGATATTTTGAGTGGCGCCGTTAGGCTGTCGAAGTTTTGTAAGAGATCCAACCTTTCTCTTTCTTTTTAAGTACTCTCATTTATGTCACATCTCCTAAGCTCCACTTTATTATGTTGGGGGATGTTCTTTTATATTCCTCTTACTGTACATTCTATGTTAATATGATGAGAGACAATATTTTATTTCATTAATCCATTTTTTGGAAGTTCTAAGTGGCGTCGTTAGGATGCGGAGTTTTCGTAAAGTATTTTTCATCTCACTTTTATTCCCGTGAGATTTATGCAACATTTTCCACCATTCCCGTTGAGTGGTATATATACTTCCCATTATTCTACTCTTTGTGTAATATAATTTCGTTTATGAGTATTTACATCAATGTTGTATTGTCCTTCTTTCATGGGGTGTATGTTTCGAATGATACCCAAGTCGGTAAGGGAACCTTTAACCCTCCTCTTTTTAAAAGACTTCTTTTATTTGGTCTTTCAATTTACATATTTTTATGTTGGTATATATTCTTATTGATGTAAATTTTATGTCCAAGTGATGAGATACCCTTTTTATCTCTCATCAACTCATTTTCTGAATTTTGAAGTGACTCCGTTAGGCTGTCGAATTTTTGCACGGGAACTTCTTAACCCAATTTTGATTCTTTGGGATAAACTTGCACTCCTTGAATATGTCATTCTATGAATATGTGTGAATAACCTCTGATTTTTTTACACTTAATATCCACTTATATTTGGTGTATTCATTTGTCACACATAATTATGTAATTTATTTATCCTTTATCTAAGGATATAGTCTTTGTAAGGGAATTTGTCTCAACCTCCTTTCATTGAGGCATATTTTGTTTTATACACAATATTCTTTTATAAGGTGTATAAACCCCTTTGAATTTTCTGATTATTCAAAAAGAATATTTTAATATGAAGAGTTTACTAAATGACAAAAGGGAATGTTTTTTTTCGTACGTATTCGGCGACAATGACTTCTCATCCGCTGTGACTATTATTTGAGTTTCGGCTTCTTCTACAAGACATTCCTTTTTTTTAAATGACAAATAAATACCATGTTTTACTTTTCTTTTATTTTTCTATTGAAAATGGTTTTCATAATGTTCTTATATCAATGTGTTGTATTGATATCTTGTGATTGAAAAGTGGAAATGTTATGTTTCTCTCATGTATGTTTTGTGTGATACGATTATATTATGGTTCATGGGAATTATTATGAAGAGGGGTGGTTCCATGATAAACTAAGGGTGGGTGAGCCCGATATTGCTCTCCAATGCATTGGGTAACGCGAAGGGGTTAAATGTTAAGGTTTCTCCGATGAGATTTTAGGGAATATACTGTGATGGGTATGACAAACATAACCAAGAGTGTTACTCCCTATGTAAGAATGTTATGAATGTCTCAATTTACCTTTATGCCTTATGATTTCAATGATTTATTCATGATTTGATGAGGTATGTTAAAATGATTATGTTATATGAGTAAAGTATGATTTCATACATGGACTAATGTTTTTTTTTGTAATTTTATATCACTTACTGAGATTTTTATGCTCCTCCCAAGTTTTTGAAATGTTTTTCACAGGTCAAGGGAAAGGTGCATGATATGATGATAGTGTTAAGGAAGTGTCAAGAATGAATCCATGTTTTAAGTTAAATATGTTTCCGTTCATGGGAAAAAATGAATACTACCTTTTATGTAACCACTTTGTTAAAATGTGGAATTTAATTCATGATTTATGATATAATTCTCTAAAACTCTAAAAATGAAAAGATCCTTAATGTGAATTATTAATTTAATTCAATATTAAGTAGGGTTTAAGGCCGAGGCCTTATAATCATTCTATCTCATGTTCCGTTAACACTTCACGAATAAAAAATTCAACTAAATTTCTTTAAGAGATGAAGTAGATATTGTTCAATGCACGAACAATAGTGAGATTGTACCAAAATCAAGTAAGTATTTCTTCTAATTCAAAATTTTCAACTTTAGGGAAATGATATTGAAAACCATAAAATTTTTTCCTAGTGCTCTTATATCTGATGAATCAGATGGTACCATAGATCATCACAAATTTATGGCTTTGTGATTGATGTCTTTTTCATAGCCATGTTCTTTACCACTCTCTATCAGAACATGATGGTTAGATTTTTCATTCATATCCATATTTTCACCTATGATCTCCTATATGGAAACCCAGAGATGAGTTACTTTGGGTAATCGTTACATTTCATACTTTAGTTTTTAAAATTAACTTTTAGTATTCCTTTTTACGATGTGGATTTCTATGAATAGTAAACGATTTATAACCCCGACGAATTTCGAGAACGAAATTCATTTTAAGGGGGGTAGAATGTAACACCCTGAGATTTTATGAGATATATTATTTTTAATTTATTTGATATCTTCTATTATACACTACACCAATATTATCTTGTACTATACACAACAAATCATTAGCTTGCAGTATACGCAACACAATTCTTGTCTTGCATTACACACAATCGCAACCCTCCTCGATAGCGTGTGTAGTACACAATACCGAGTTTCACTAAACAACGATATATTGTTATAATATTCTTATTGACTAGCTGTTATGAATAGTATTAAATAAATTTTTAATTTTATAACATTATTATTCATCTCCTAGAATATGATATGAGAACCAAATAAATTTTTCATGTAAAATATTTATTTTCCAAAAATTGCAGTTTTCTTGCCTTTTGATTGCGCACCCACCTTAAATCTTGTTTTGGACATGTCTATAAGTTCAATTTGACAAAATAAAATTATACTTTTGAATCAAGATATAAAAATTTACTTTGGATAAAATTTTCATATTACTATGATAACTTTCATATTTTAATGAATAGTAAAAACACAATATATTATAATTAAAAACAACTTTTTTCATTGCAATAATTTATATGGTTATATTATATTTTTAATTGGTTTTAAAGTGTAATTAGAATAAATTTGTACCATTTAATCCAATATTGTTCATTGGAATTAATTTCACATTGAAATTAGATATAAACAAGTATCAATCTTTTGATAGTTATTGTTTCTTAAAAACACGCTATTTGTTTTGATAATGGAAATTAATTTTAAAATTAATTAATTCCACTTCTATGTTTTGAATTTTGTAAAATAGAAATCAATTTTTAATTCGGAATATCAAATAATTCTTAGGCTGAATTTTTGGTATTTTTCTGAAAAACTTCAATTTTCGATGAATAGTGAAACCACTTAGTGGAAGTTAAAAAACTGACTTTTTCATTTAAATGAATTTTTACCACTTCTGTGAATTGAATTTCTAAAATCCGAGAGACACGGTTAATATGAAGGACTAATATTTGGTTCAATGAGATGAAAATAATTTTTGGTGAATAGTAACTTTTTACATTGTTTTTCCACGGTTAAAAGTAAATAGGGAAAAAATTTGGGTAAAAATGATATTATTATTACCCTAACACATGTAATAATTCTATTGGATAAGTTTAATTAGACCAAATAACCTTAGGAATAAAATATGACCATTTAGGTCCAATTGGATTAGATTATGACATTTATTATTAATTTATTTAAAGAAGGGTTAAAATAGTTAAAATCAAAGCTTAATAACTAAATAATTTTTAATATATGGTTATACATAAGATAAATTAGACTATAAATATTCATTATAAATCTATAATAATTTCTACATAATGGTATTTTATTTATAATTTTTAGACGTTATATAATTTAACTTATTTATCACACAATGATGATGTAGTAATTACCTTATTAATGAAATATTAGCATAATTGATGTTATAAATACCAAAATAACTGTAATTTTAGACTATTTCTGAATTTCACTAATTTTATAGGCTAATATTACATGTTAGTATTGATTTAATTAACTTTTTATAACTAATAATTCTGTTATGATTTTCACAAAAATAAATTACCAAATAGTGTCAAAATTGACAGAAAATAGTTTTTAAAAAACATTTTATATTATTAATTGTTATTTTATTCCTAAAAATATATGGTTCGGCCAAATAACTTATATTAGGATATATATATTAATAATGAACCACTTGGGGTTCTTTGGGCTTTTATAGTTTGTTTATTAACCATATAGTGTAAGAAAACAAGAAGACACGATAAAAATTAAATTATTTAACTTAGAGTTAAATCAAAATGATAAGGATAAAATTGTTACCTAAACTTGTCTAAGATATATTGGTTGAGATAATTTCAACCCATCCCCACTTTTGATTCTAAATAAATCAATTTGGAGCTATTATAAACCGAATATGACTTTATTATAAAATAATATTTTGAGTTTTTCCAAAGGTGCCCCTCTCCTCCCTTATAAAAAGGGCACCCCTTCCCTCTTCCCTTCACTCCCTTTTGAGACTTGAAGCTCTGCCATAACCTGACCATTTCTCTTCTCCACTTCCATAGAAACATTCTGGAGGTTCTGGTCTTCTCAAAAGACCAACTCTACTTCCTTAAGAAAAGGCTTAATGGAGGTGCGTTGAAGAAGAGGTAATCTCTTCTTTTGATTCTCTCAAATTTCTTTCTTCTTAAACTTCTTATAATTTAGTTGTTTCTTTATAAATTAATAACATAAGTATCACTCATATAATTATATGTTATTGTAAATATGAAAAAACCCTATTTCATCTTCTATCTATCCTACAGAAAATGAAATCACCATGCGTGCGTATGTACGGAATACTGTCTCCACGCCATGGTGTAATCTGTTTTTCAACCACCAACTTACTTGGATGGGTATAATGGTGTAAATAAATAACTAAATATTATTATTGTAATGTGATATTGACTCTGAAATATTATACATACACTTCAATACAATTCCACGATCATGGGAATGGTATCATCACTCGTGCGTACGTACAGACTGCCGTCTCCACGACGCGATGAGATTCATTCTCCATGTTAACCATTCATGAATGATTGTAAAGTATATATAATAAGTAATCATGAAATATATTACATAATAATGATACTGTATTTATGTATATATATATTTATATGTATGTATGTCATCTACTTAATTCCATTCAATGCAATAAGGAAACGAAAACAGCGTTCATGCGTACGTACGGCCTACCATCTCCATGAACGGTGTATTTCATTCCATTTATCGATCTATCATATATATATATATACTGAATATATATTATATATAAATCATGTTTTACATTATCTAATTAATTAAATCATGATATAAGTAATAATATCAAGAACAACATGTCCAAACACGTATGATAAATAAAACGATTTTACCCAAAACGCTGCTTTAACATGGAATTTACAAAAGATCGGGTAATATAAATTCATAAGTGAACAATTTATGACATCATTACAATGAATATTATTCATTAATAAGTCAATGACATTATTTAAATCATTATACAGGAGCTTCGGATATGTACGAAGCATATCAGACCTATGGTAAGGGAAAACTATTCCAATCCCATTCTTAACCGAGATTGTTTATTCGTAAGTATTTACTGGGGTTATGATTATAATCAATGTCCATGTGTTCTCAAAATGTTTTCATAAAATTTTTACTTTTCGTCCATGTATTTTTAATTTTATTTTTACCCTTTTATACTATTACCACATCGTATGGTAGGAATCTTTCTTTTGATTACCATACGAGGTACTTTTTGACTTTGGCGACAAAAGTACGAGAAGAATGTTATTTTTAACTTATATGGCATGAAAAGATTTATACAGTTTTATAATGCATTAATTTCATGAATATTACTCTACAATATTTCATATTTATTTTCAACAATATCCCTTTCTTTTAAAATTGCATGGCATTTTGTGAAAAGAAAATGTTTTTGAAGAAGAAAGGATATATTCCTCAAGAATTCATTTCAAGTGTTTTGTCATAACTATTTTCCATCTAAGATGACATTATTTGGTATGATTTTGTTTCAAGTATAGTGTCTCTATTATTTACATGGTTTCACTTTTCTTATGAGGAAATGATATCCATCTGTTTTATATGGATTATGTTATGATGGAATGATGTTTATGAAACCCAATTTATTCTTTGGGCTATAATGAATGATTTATGATTATTTTGTGGCACACATAAGAATGATTTCAATATGAGATGGGTGGGACCTATATATCCCTCAAATTCATTGGGTAAAGATTTATATCTCATGAGATAGACATGGCTGGAATGGTAAGTTAATCTGGTTCAGTGTTACAGGACTGGAATGAGGAGTGAACTCGATTCAGAAAGGGACTTTCTCCTCTTAGATGGTCCTTGCAGCAATGCCTTGGCATCTATGGAAATCATAACAAGTGATGAATGGTTTCCACAATTACATGATTTATTCCCATGATATTTTATCATGATTGATGATCCTTTATGATATAAGCCTTACTTACTTCCAAGATTTATGTCTTTGCTCAAGATTTTGATGTTTAGATTTTATGTTCAAGCTTTTGCATTCAAATGTTTATGGATTGTGTTATGTTCTCCATTCTTACCCTTACTGATCATTTGAGCTCACCATTTTTATGATTTATTTTCCCCAGTATATAAAGAAAGGTTTTAGGTAATAAAACAAAAGGGGAAGATCTTTATGAGAGAAGTTGAAGATCTTTCACCATGATTTGATGATTAAATTCCGAGTTTCCAAAGACACTAAACTATTACGGTCATTGTGTATCAGTGTTTGTTATGTATTAAGTATTCCGCAAAAGTAATGTAATGTCTATGTATGTCATGTTTTGGGTCTCTACATACATGGTTACGAGGTACCATGTGGGATGGGTCTCATCGTTCCTACTAACCACATGAGAAAGTGTTTTTATACATTGGATAGGGATTCAAGCACCAAAAATTCCCCAAACACCCACGAAGCCTTTATGAACTCAGTTAGAATCAATATTATATTTCAAAAATAAATAATTAGATTACATTTAATATGATAAAATCTATGATAAAAACAGTGTTCTTATAGTCCTCCCCCACAATGGAACTCATTCCTACATTAACCTTCCATGGGTGATGAAACATTATACGAAAACAACTTTGGTCATTGGGCATGTACATTAGCCTCCTCATCTAAACTCTCATCCAGTAGTTGGTCGTCATTTCATAGCATCCATACTAGAGGGGCAGAATAACCTCATAAATCCTTCATGATCTAGTCAATGATACATATTGTATACTCTTCAAAAGTAGCCTTAACATTTAACTCAACTTTCTTGAGATCAAAAGAATGAGATTGGTCGACAAGATAATGGAGAAAAAGTGAAACATGGAAGACATAGTGAATGGAATGATGCCTATAAGGTAATAACAACTGATAGGCTAATTGACCAACTCTCTCCATATTCTGAAACTATCCGAAAATCCTATAGACATGTTCCCTTGCCTCCATAATTGTTTATACCCATGCCAGAGAGATTCCAACAAGAATAGTTGATCCCTAACCATGAATTCTAGAAGTTTTTTATGGAAATAAGAATATTATTTCATGGTTGATTGAGTAGTATAAATATTATTCTTAATCATCTAAAACTACTCTAAAATCTCCTTCATGATATGAAGACCTAGTAGATCTAACTCACCTACCTATAACCAGCACAGGGGTGAGTGAAATAACCTACAATACAAGTACTCGAGGTGATCCATCTAAACTATCACGTCAGATAAATTTTCATATGTGGAATAGATAAGATAGATATGCTTCTCCCATGAACCACAAAAATAAATGAATCATTCCTAAATCGTTTCCTATAACACATGTATTTTCCATTCTGACTAACCATCGGTCTAATGGAGAAAGGTTACTCTCAGATGCCCCTGTATACCAATAGAATTTAATAACCCCTACCTGAACTATGTTTTTAAGTGAGCATACCTATCTTGAACAATTGTTTGAGGGAACCAATTTAGTTAGATGATACCACATACCTAAATTATTCCGAATTTATCAACAAATAATTTCTATTGGATGAAAAAAAATGTGGGATACTTTAATCATTGTGTATAAATAACAACCAAAAGTGTGTCTCTACCATAAGGTGACCTTAGTAAGACAAATAAAATGTTCCTGGAGACATATCCCCATTTCCATTCCAAGACTCAGAGAGAATGTATCAATCCTATGAGTCACTGGTGCTCCTCTTTAATCTATAGAATGGTGGAACACCAAGAGATAAATCCATTTATCTGAAACATCATTAAATGTCACCAGAACCAGCATCAAAATTCTCAATACTTTTTAGAAATTCATGGATGAAATACCCCCTAAGAATCATGATAATCCTGCATCAGTTCCTCTATCATATATTTAGGAACCTAGGAATTTCCATGAATACCTAGGCTTTTCTCTCTATCTACATAACAATCCATAGGTGGGTCCTCTCTGAAAATAATCAATAAGAGAACCAAGCCATCTTGGTATGAAAAATTCATATTATTTTACAAATAAAAGATTAAAGAGGTAATTGTCATGGCTAATAGATATGACTAATCATGATTCTATAGATAAATCTCATAAAAGAGGGACATCAATTTCTATTATCCACTGGATTCCCGTATGGCTTTTCCTGAGTTTTCCATATCAGCTCATCAGCTACAGTAGTGCCCTATCCAGGCATATAGGAAAGATAAAAATTGATGTTCTGTACATATTTGTACTCATATTCACTATCATGGATTCATGTCATAATGTGTAATGATATATTTTTTGATCATGTAGTCTTTATATATCATAAAGTTCTCACATATCAGATTGTTTCTCTAGCAACGAAAGGCAAGGACAACTACTACTAGCTCGAGGACATGCATCCGATAATTTCTATCATGAGGCCACAAATCACATGATATATGTGAAATTTATCTATGATCCTATCTTTGAAATTTTCCTAGTCCAATGCCAGATGTCTCATAGAACATTTTATATCATGTTTCTGGCTTAGACAGAATCAGAATAGGTTCTAGGAAAATCCTTTCATTCTCCTCATGAATGGATTTCTTTCATTCTTATGACAACAAAAACATGAGACCCTACTTCTTAAGACCATTAAAATGTGAAAAAATGTATGAAATTGCCTATATGAAATTATTGTAATATACAGAAAAAACCATGAAACTCTATATATCAAACATGTTGTTTGGATGCTCCCAAAAATCCACAACAATCACTTTCCCTAGTTCAATAGATACTACTAATTAAGAGTAAATATATACCAATAATTATACTTTTTCAATCTATAAGTGGTTCTTTTATAGCTTGGAATCATGTTGATTCTGTCTCAGTATATTTAGAATGATCTCATGATATTTTTCATGGTATCTCTGAGTGTCATAATACACCAATATGTATTCCAAAAAGAGAAAAAAGAGAATCTAAAGAAGGGTGGAAAACCCTATTCATCAAAACCACGAAAATGGAATGCATTTTTGTAATACTAAATAGAAAAAATAAATATTCATATAGACCATACCTATTATGAAAAGAAATAAGAGGTATTTATGATGGCCAAAAATAGACATGATGATAGCCTAATCATAGGTTAATCTTAAAAAACACCGTAGCTCATTGTAGTTGATCAAAGAGATCATCTATTTAAGGTAGTAAATATCAGTTCATGAAAATAAATAGGTTCAACCAATAATAATAAATGCCTAAATGAAGGTTCATATCCTCCTTCTTAGTTGAAAGCAAAAGTGCATCCCCAAGAGGATGTGTTAGTCCTTATAAAACCTTTAGCCTCTAGATCTTCCAGTGACAACTTGATCTCTTAGATCTCGGTAGGTGCCTTCTAGTATAGAAGAATGGATAGTCGAGATTATCCTAGAACAATATCAATCATAAAATATACCTATCCTTAAGGAAGTGTGATAGAAAAATAATTAGGAAAAACATCCTTGAAATGATATAACAGCATAGGGGATTTAGCCGAAGCTAAACCTAATCCTCCCCAAAGAGATTATAAATCTTCTTGGTCACTCCACATTTCAGTTGATTCTCTGGTATAACTCTACTATTAGAGAAATCCCACTCACCCCTGTGTAGATAACTAATACCCTTTGGCGATGTAAATGATACCCCATAGTTATAGTATTCTATATAGGCATAATATTATACCATCCAATTTATCCAAAAAATAACATATTACCCTCTCATTTCAATAACAAAGAGGTCCCACAAGAAAGGGAAACTACATATCTCTAAGGGAAGGTCCTTGAATTTTTATATTTCCACTTACTGTACTTCAAACAGTGTTTCTAGGGTCACGAAACCACATTAATACTAAATTTATATCACGATTAATTAAATAAAAAATAAATAGTAAATTTAATTTCAATCCCCTAGATCAAATAATGAAGATACTATAGTGGAGGCTAATATAATTGAACATCAAACTGTAGATATTCCAACAGTCTGATCCTCAGGTATCATCCATAAAGCATGTAACTGGCTCGATCCATGACCCTATGATGTAGCTGGACTACCTAGAGTATTATAGATCTATTGGTTCTAATTGTCTAATAACTAGAAACCATGGCCATGAATTCCTTCTCAACAAGTACTACCGATGATACTCAAACTCCCTGCTTAAAGTTTCATAAAAGAACCATCCCATGAATTTTGAGCTAATGAGGATCCTCTTCCACTAGAAGAATATGGAATGTTATGATAGAATATATAATGATATAACATATGTCCAATAGAAGGACACTTCATTGGGTCTATATCACACTAATATTTTAGATACCCCTTCCATCCACACTAATAGAATAAAATGAAGATAGATGTGTGGATACTCTAAATGTCATTTCTCTAATGCGAAACCTCAAGGGAGTGTTTCCTACTACTAGAGGAACTTCTAGCATGCCTAAGAACTGAGCCTCTATGACATATACTATAACCTTAACTAAGCCTGAACTCAGTGATTAGAGCCTAATAGATGTTATCAGAGAAAATAGATACGTGAAAAATGTTCACCTGAGTACGGGTGGCATATTAGATCACACCCACAAAAATTCTATCATGCGAAAGATCATTACCAGCTAGAAGTGGTGGAGATCACTAAAAATCAGTAAAATGCAATGAATATTCCAAGACTGGAATAGAATCTTCTACTAGATTCATGATCATTATAGATCAGTTATCCCTCATCATATATGGAAACAATTGTTCATATATGGTAGTCTAAAAATCAGCCTAGATCATTCCCTAATTGATACCATCCTGGGAAATTACATCCCAAAAAATTTTGGTGGAATCAAGAATCATATATGCTGAAATATTGACCCTTAAATCTAGGGGAATATCTAGATTCTCAATGATAGACATGGTGGCCTCCAGCTAAGACTTAGCAACATGTGGACCACCATCCCCTAAGAAGGCCATGGGATATTGTTGTTGGAACTCAAGAGTCGTATCATCCATTATAGAAATATTTTATAGAGAACCCTATATAGACTTCATCAGACATAGGAAACTATCATGAAGTTGAGCATCAATTCCCAAATTATGTATAATAGGTGGTGCCTCCAGTGGCAATCTCAATAGTAAGATTAGTGGATCAGGGTCCACCATGTCTTAATAATAGTCATTGCAACCCTTCTAGCACATGATATGAGGAATTCGTGGAGGAATAGGTCTACAAATTCCAATCACACACCAACTGAATGCAGATAGAGACATTATTGGAGAAGATTATAAGAGTGTTGGATCCATAGCCCTGGTATACTACCCCAAATACCCACTTATATAGATAGGTACTGGTGTGCGTTTGAGTTTAAATTACTCGGGGTTCGACTAAATGAAATTGGAATAGAACCTTGCCTATTAATTTACTAGAAACCATTTATTTTTATGTATTATTTCACATTTTTATGTTTCATTTTCATATAATCATATACCCAAGAATATTTAAAATGGACTGTCAGTCCCAGTGAATTTGGGCCAATACACCTTATCAATAGAATCAAAACCCATTTAATTTTTAGTCAACCTACTCTATATTTAGTCTCAAAATGTAATGGGTTATATATGATGTCTTGACTCCATAATCAATCCATTCAAATACATGGGGGTCAAACACCACATGAATTGAAATAGGAAATCAATTAATCACATCCAAAGAGTAGCATGGGTATAATATAACTACCATATCATCACTCAATAATCAAAGAAAAAAAGGAAATTGAAAGAAGTGAAATGAACCTATATGGCATGAAATATACATGAGATGTGAATTCTAGTTGCCTATGATAATGAACATAATAATTCCCATTGACCTCATATCATTGGACTAAGGATGAAATGAAATCCTCAATGAGAATAATATTAATAACAATCACATTACACATGTGTCACCTCCTGGTGAAATTACATCAACTATAATAAGAAAAAGTTGAACATTAATCATTATTTCAGGAAACTCAAAATTTTCCCCAATCATGGATTAGCTATGTCCAAACATATATTATAATCAAGTTCCAATTAATTCATATTTTAATGTATGTTATATTCAAATACTAAATAACGAAAAGAACCCCTGATAATACATTATGACATCACGAACTTGGGTTCGTCTCAAAGGTTACATAGTCCTGATTGTCCACAAGGCCTCAAGTTCATCTCCATCAAATCTAGAGGTTTCAGACTAACAATGAGGTCCTTGGTTGTGTTCATGGGGAGACAATTCCCTCCTTACGAAATTGTAGAAAATTCTGAAAAACCTAAGAAAATGCAAAATAGTTAAAGCATAATATGCAAATATGGAACAATTTAAGAATATAAGATTAATAAAAACTCAAGAAACTAATAATAGTACACAAAAGATGATGATAATGTGTTCAATGTGTCTTCAAAACTAGAAAATAAGTATTCATGGTTGTTGAAAATACAAGCTATGAAAAAGAAGTAAAAAATAAGACAAAACCTATCCAAGAATCCCATGATCCAACTTCTTCATCTACTAACATGATCCATTCAAATGAAATAAAGCAGTATTAGGTGTCTTGATTAGGTCAATTTCCTTTTTCATCACTTGAACACATGAATCCTACCTGGGTATCAATGGTGGCCTATATTGGGTGTGAAACAAATCTCAGCAGGCCACCACTTATGGAATCTATAACGTCTAGGTTGTGCAATATAAACTGAAATAGTGTACATCCATGTATATATAAAAGTAAATTAGTGTATTATTTTTAATTCCCAAGTACTTTCTTCAGCCTCATCTAGTTTCTACACATGTAATCATTTCAATTTTTTAATGTTGCATTTTATATTGTATGTCACATGGGGTATAACCATCATTGAAATCATTTCATGAAAATAATAGTAAATGATCCATGAATAATAAGGTATCCTATTAAAATGATAATAGTAAAGAGGATCCAAGGTAATACCCAAGGAATCCTTGACATTAGTTGTTGATCCATCTTTGTAACAATTTGTATCCTAAAAAAGGGTTAAGAGTGTAATCTAAGGGGAATCACCCAAGTAATTCCACAATAACATAATTCTAACCAAGTCCAATGTATTAATCCAAGGTAAAATGGGAAAATCAATGATTAGGACCAAGGGTGTATCCATGGAACCACATGTTCGTAGTTTTCATGCTGAATCCATTGAGTGTATCCAAGGAATCCTATAATGATCATGGAAGGATACAAATTTTTCATACATGAAATCTACTAATTGACTAGGATTGTGTCCAAGATTGGTACTAACCATGGAAACTATAATCCCTAAAATAGAATGTTATTCTCGAATACTCAAGGCATTCCATTGGGAATATAGGGTTGGATAGAGTTTCACCACTCATATAATGATGTCATGGTTTATATACAAGAGGAACCTTATAATCGATTCATTATATAAAATTATTCCATGTAATACTCATTCCATTTAATAATTCATTTGGTTCAAGACATTTCCTTTCATTAGCGTAAAAAGGCTAATTGGGAATGAGCCTATTTTGGTCATTAAACACATTTCATTAATTTGGTTTAGTCCTTTACATTTCATTAACATGACATGGTGGGATATGGATTTTCAACCATATGAAATTTATTAATAATAATCATGTCCAAATGATATCCATAAAACACCTTCCAATTAACCATTTAAACCTTAATTAATTAATTATAAGACACTTTTAATGGGTCAAGTGACATTACAATATACAATTACTGACCATTTCAATTCATAACTCATTTAATTATGGAATTTCTTACAATTATCCAGGTCATGAAAAATCAAAAATAAATAGTGGTTTAGACTAACATAACAAACCAATCAAGGTATATATATTGAAGAAACCCTACTTGTGGTGTTTGATGTTGAGGTCATGACATCCAATGGTCATTAATATTTCTCTTAAGGGTATAAGAATGCAATTCTAATGACTATTATAAAGTAATGTGATTTTAATAGGTCACGCCTGATGAAAAAGATTTGTAGACAAATATAAAATTTTAATAAATGGCCAAACCTTATGGATTAGTCACAAAGAGACTACCTTAATCTCATATGATTCTCCTTGTACATTATCAACCTTTAGTTTTGTCTAGATCATAAGAAGTTTGATGAATGGACAAACATCCAGAAAATAGGGCATATGAGCATGCATCTAAATATTGTCATTGAGGGAATAAAGAATGATGAATGGATAATAAGGAATCTAGTATGTATTGATGCACATCTAATATAATGAGCGAGGATAAAATAAGACTTTAGACAGATGAATGAGACCATGGTATATTGAAGAGGGATTTGGGAGCTCAAAATAGGAGAAGAGGCCATATACTCTCTGATGGAATGAGAAATAGAGGAACGAAATGCTTTAAACATTTAATTGAGGTTATTTTGGTAATTTTATTGTAAAATAGACATTTCATAGTTTGGTCGAATTATTGGCCAATCCTTGAACCAATAATTCACTGAATGTTGTGCTATGATGGCACCCATATGGTTAGGCTGCATGGTTTGGGAAACCATGTGAGAACTATGGGAATAAACTATTATAAAAACTATATACATTTCACATGGGTGTGAGGTATATATTTTATGGTTTAAGAAAACCATTAACCTTGCCTCACCCCATTATCTAGCCACACATGGTTAGGAGGGACCATGCGTGCTGGGTCATTAAATGTCTACTAAGTGTACAAGCTAGTGTTTTTCTCCACCAGCTAGTGTTTAGAGCTCCAGAAAATCCTTATACACCGACAAAAACTGTTTGAACTCATTTGGAATCTATATTAGTTCTAAAATAAACAATTAAATCATATTTTAGAGGATACATACCTGAGATATAAATCGGGTTCTTATAGCCTAGTATTATAAATTGATCCAATTATTTCCCAGATGGTCTTATGGAATATATTTAAAATTTAAAGTGGAATATAACAAAAAGGATCCTTCCTGACTTTTTTGAAGCTATTTTCCTCTTTTAGAAATTTTTGGATATGTTTTCAAAAGGCAAGTTGGATCACCTTACATTTTTATGATGACTTGGGGCACCTTAGTGGGGGTTGTTGAGAATGTCATCCCACACCTCCAAGTTGACGATGATGAGCATGTTGCCTCACATATCTTGGGTTATTGGGAATTTCATATCATTCCCCTTTGATTAAGATATTGAGAATAGAAGTCAAATTCAAGAGTAAGATAACAGACCTGACTTTAGTATCATGTTTTCAAATATTAGGATTATCATCATTTTGTTATAATAAAATATTTTATTAACATTAATTTTTACTATGAGAATATTAAATGGGATGACATTATTCATTTATTGAGATATTATGGGAATGATGTCCCATAAAGTGCATGGCACTCATCTGAATATATAATGATGCCTGAGTTATGCCTCATGTCCTGACAAGTATGTAATATTTATAAATATTGATATATAATATTGTATATATATAGTGCATACATATATATATGTATATATATACGTGGTTACATGTTAAGAGACATACTGTCTATGGGAAAAATGTGTATAGTTATATTATTTTCCATAAGGATACTGAGTCTGACTATTTTACATTTATTATCACATAACTCATTTACTTTTGATATGCTGGCAAACTGATTTATTTTTTATTAATGAGATGAATTATGAATTTCACGTTTTTGGTGTTGGACCAATGAGTATAACTCACACCTTTTCAGGCCTCCATTTCACTTGGGAACCCAAACCAATATCATGATTGTTGTATTGGGTTCTTAGGTTGTGCTTTTTTACTATTATCCTTGTTGTCTAGGATGGAGTAAATGAGCACATGAATGAGCTCATGTGGATTATGCTATTGGAGATAGATTCTATTTTTTTGTTTCCTTACCTATTCTATATACGTATCACCTGAGTTATACATAATTGTACGTTGCAAATTTTCTATGCATGACTCATTTAATCATTTACTATTATCTGATAGTTTATCCATGTTATTGTTTATTCAATTACTATTTATTCTTCTATTTTATTTTTGATCTAGAGGGTATAGTCTCCCCACAATACCACCTTTCAAACCTCGCATCTAGTTGGAAGCCATTAGGGTATAGGGAGGTGAACTTGATGCCTAGTGAATAACCAAATTAGGTAACCATTTTAGTCGACCACATGTAAGGATGCTATAAAGGGAGTTATTAGAATTAGTTCTCTCACTCGATTCCAACAATAACCTATGAATCAATTCCAACCTCAACAAAAGGCTGAAACTTCATTTTCTCAAGATAAATCAAAGGGTATGTTGCAGTATTTGATCAATATTTTTTATTAGATAATAGATAAAAATATTTTTTTATAAATAAAAAATAAATGGTAGGATAATATATTTGGAATAACAAGTGAGACAGTTATCTAGAGATTCCAGTGGTGAAGACATGGGTAAACTGATAAACACCATTGAGAAGAATATTAGGGATATTATTATGGATTTCAAAACCAATAGTGGTCATTAAACCCTTTATGAAGCTTTAAAAGATCACAAATATTTCCATAAGGAAAATCTGGATAAAACAAAAGCCCTAAATCTGGAAAATGAAGACTCTAAAAGACTAAACAACCCAACTAATATTCATTGAAATCTATTATACTTACTAAAAAACAAGATGAAAATTACGTTAAATTTGTGAAAATAAAGGGGAAAATATTAAATAATAAAATTATTTAATGAAAAAAACTAAGATGAATGTAACCCACACAATTCCTTTACATGAAAGAGTCAAAAATAGTAATCAATATATACGACTTTTTAAATTTCTCAATGGTTTTAAGAAATTGAACATTGAAATCACTTTTGTCATTATTATCTACATTTTCTCCCTTCCCTTCATTACTCCTTGTTCATTTTTCCCTTCTCTTCTCTCGTTTGATCCCATTGACGACCATAGACCCCGGTGTAGCCCGTGTTAGCTATTCCCCTACTATTCTTTCCTGGTTTGCTGCGTTTCTGACCCCACTCTGTTATGGTGCACTGGGTTTTCATCATAATGATTGGGATATGCAAGTCAAGTCCAGTGGGTTTCCCAGATCCATGTCTCCCATCCAGAATCTTCTATCTCGTGGATTTATGTGTTCAACATGTAGGTCCTGGAGAAGAAGCATCTATGTCGAGGCCATGCCTGATTCATCGCTAATCTGGGTTAATTTTCCTTCACCACTCAACAGGTCGGACTATTATGATGGTTTCAAGGAGACTTTGGGATGTGTGCTCGGTCAGCCATGGTCTTTCAAGAGGTGATTCTAGACCCCAATCCAAGTTGCATTGGTCTTCTTATTCATTGATGTATATGTTTTTGGTGAAAAGGTCTAAAGGATTTTCCATCTGTGACTATAGTGTCGACTTTGGATCTGGTTTGGTTTTTAGATTTCTATAATCATTGAATGGTTTTGATGCTTTTTTTTTGTGATTTTTCTGTTTCTGGTTGAGATCTATTCATTTTTTTTTTTGAATTTTATGTGCTTCGACGACCTCTATCGAGTGGTGTTTGGATGGTAGAAACAAATGTTAATGGGAGGTAATGTTTTTAGTGGTGATTTTTTCTGTTTTAAAAATAGGATTAAATGTTTTTATTGTTTTGTTTTCTCCATTAACCATTTTTTATTGTGATGGAGGTCACTGAGGATCATGGTGGTTCAGTGATGGAAGATAACAAGTGAGGATTGTAGATTCATCCCACAAGACACTTCTCTCACGAGTGGCCCATGGATCGAGGCCTCCTTGAGGAAGGTATTTTTTATTGAATTTAAAATATTGTCTAAACTTATTATTTGGTATCCCATGTGACTTCAATGGTTACCGCTTATCCTAAAAGAGGATATTTTGAAAATAAAAAATTGATTTTTTAGTCAATGTAGTGTTGTCTTTCAAAATAGAATACTTAACGAAAATGAATATCTAGGGAGATTTATCGTCCCATGAATCTTTAGATATAGTTGTGCATAGTTTATCTATCTATGTGACCAATGAGGAAGCATTAAAATGAATCTAGTGAATTTGTTTCAACACATGATATTAAGAGTTTCCCAACCCTCCACTATTGTTTTACAACATTTAGATTGATCTATTACATACCCAGTTGGTAGGTCAGATGACTTGTTAGTGGGATTTGTAAAGAGATTTTCTCCTATTGATTTTATGATTTGGGATATATATTGTTACCAGGAGGTACCTATCATTCATGGTAGTATCATTCTAGACAATCGATGTTCTTCCATTTCTATGTTAAATAGAAAATTAATTTTTAATTTTGTTCAATAGAATGTGGAAATTATGGTTTTTATAAAATTAATGTAACCATCCATGAACAAATCAATTTTAGAGATGCCAATTATGGAGTTTAATAATCTTTTAATGAGAAGGAAGAGGATATTTTTATGAAGCAATAATAAATTGTTAGTGTACCTGAGATACCTACTAAAACGTCTATGGGAATCGGTTCTATCAATGAGAATGATCATTTAGATGAGTTGGGGTATTTACTGGAACACCAAGATATATTTTCCTTAGAACACATGTTGACATTAATAAAATAATCCTGATATGAGGATCAATTTTTGTGAACAATATTCATGATGTGTAAGCATTATATACAAACATATTTAAGAGAGGAAAAGAGGACCATTAACCTTTCTATTCCAAGTGTCTTCCATCAAGTCAACAAGAACCCAGTCTGAAGATCAATCCCTTTCTATCTGATTTGAAATATTATTTTTTGGATGAAATATCAATACTTTCAGTCATCATCTCATACAAATTAAATTCCATTTAAGAGGATAACCTATAAGGTGTCTTGAAGAAGTTCAAATATGACATTGTTTGGCCTATTGATGATATTAAGGGTATATTTTCATCATACTATACGGATAAAATTACCGTGGAACTAAACAATAAAACTAGATTTTAAGTATTGAGAATTCATAACTGAAACATGAAACAAGCGGTTATAGTAATTGTTATTAAATTGATAGATTTTGGAATAATTTATACAATTTCAGACAGTCCATTGGTGATCCTAATACATTTTATCCATAAAAGAGTGGATTCATAGTTATTAAAGATGAAAAAATGAACATGTTCATGTTACAATAATAAACAAATGGGGATTCTTCATAGACTATAGAAAATTTATTGCTAACACTAGGAAATACCCTTTCCATTTTCCATTTTGGAATAAATAGTAGA
Organism: Viscum album; assembly: GCA_963277665.1. NCBI lineage: Eukaryota > Viridiplantae > Streptophyta > Magnoliopsida > Santalales > Viscaceae > Viscum > Viscum album. Next base: position 1,377,082,243 of record OY728156.1, read on the forward strand.
GTTGTTGTATGAGAATGAATTCATTAAAAATTTTAATGGACATTGTTGTTACAGCTAAATTTCTATAGATACTGTGGATCTAGAGAAAAAATTATTCACTTCCCCATTTAAGAGATTTTCCCAAAAAATAATGAAAGATTTATTTTGTGGTTCCCCAACCAATTTTTTATGATGTACGGTGGATTTTTAATTAACATTATTGATTGGATAATTGATGTTTTTTGAATTATTATTTGGTTGTTTCTATTGACTTTGAACACTATTTACACAAAATTTACAATGTTTCAGAGAGATTTTAAGACACAATCTTTGAATTTAATATGGTAATGTGAATATTAGTAGTCAAAGAGGGAATTTTATTAAGTGATAAGGTTTTTAAGAGTATGATAGTGGTTGATAATTTAAAAATAGAGATAATATGGAAAATTTCCCCTCCTAAAATTGTGAATGTATTTTGGATTTAATCTAGACATGTCAATTACTACCAATAATTCAATACTAATTTATCTAAAATACCAAGGCCATTATGCTGATCTATTATTAAGTATAGAATATCCAATTTGATGTTAAATTCTTAGAGTCCTTTATCCTCCTCATGGAGAAACATAGAAAATAACTTATGATCACCTACACAGACTAGAAAATTCCTTTTGAGGTGATGTGTGATTCTAGTGATGTGCCTTTTAGTGCATCTTTTGGGGAATTTAAGGAGAGGAAAATATATTTTTCTTATTATGCTAGTAAAAAATTATATTTTTCCAAAAACATTGTACCAAAATTGAAAATAATTTTGAAGTTTTATTTTTTAATTTGGGGATTTTTAGGTTGTACATGATGGGTTCCACAGTCATTACAATCATAGCCCACTCAAATACAAAATATCTTTCAGCTAAAAATGATTCCAAAAAAACTCTTATGAGATGTAATATTTTTCCAAAATATTTTAATTAAAAAATTTTGTGTATTAAAAAATCTAATAAAATGGTACTATATGAACTTTCTATGTTACCTAATAACCAAACTAGGAAGGGAAAATAAATTAAAACCTATTCTTATGATGAGAAACTTTTTTCTACAATAGTGAAGAAATATTTTTGATATGAAGACAATTCCAACATTCTTATTATAGGATTCATGATCAATTATTTTTTTTATAATTTAAAAAGGAAATTATTTTTTAAATTGGAATTAAATTTATCAGATGATATTTTACTATTTAGAAGATATTCAAATGGAATTCTTATGAGATGTGTGGTTGAGGAGTAAATGATTCCAATTCTGGAGAACTATCATCACCTTTTGGTGGACATCATGGGGGTGAGAGAACTTCACAAAAGCACATGTATGTTTTTTTCTACAATATTAATGTCTCAAAATATTTTTAGGATTCTGGAGATAGGATGTGAAATATTATAGAGGCAAGGAAATGTTGGTAGAATATAGTAGCTACCACAAAAAAAAAATTTGAGGTAGAAATTTTTTAAGTATGTGATTTGGTATTTATGAAGACATTTCAAACTCTTATGAGAATGAGTAAATAATTATTGTTATGAAAAATGTGTAAAAGATGAATGATATTGTTTCTATCAAAAAACAATATTTATTTTTATGTTGTTAATTTGATGAATAATAATATCATTACAAGATTCTATGTTCCAAATGCATTAATTATAGACAATAAAACCAAATTCAAAAACTATAAGAATAAGGATTTAAGGTAGAAGTATGGGTTTGGACACAAAAATTGAATAACCTATTAAAAAAAATCCAATGGGAAGGATGAAATATAAAATAAAGGGATTAAAATTTTCCTGAGAAGATAGTGTATGGTTCATGAAAAAACTAGTGTATCAAATTGGATGAAGCATTATAGAACTATATGATTTACTATAAGATTACCATATGTGTTTATCCTTATATGATAGTATTTGAAAATAAATTTCATCATCCTATGGAGTTTCATCGTACAATTCATTTGTTAGTGAAGGCCATGAACTATGAATTAATAATGACATAAGATTGTGGAGTTGAGTGAGGTGGAAGAAATTATGGGGTAATATTATGATAATTATAAAATTTAAAAAGAGAGACCAAAATTATTTAATGAATATATCAATTAGAATTGGGAATATTAGGTTCAACAATGGGGTTATTTCAATTAATTTAATAAAGATACTATTAATTGGAAATTTGAGAACCATGTGGTATATACAATTCACCAATCATAGAGAGCTATTCAATGGGGTTGTTTAATTAGTTGGAGAGAATAACATGTCCTCTTTGGAAAGTTGATAGAGAATAAAACACTACATTGAGGGTAATATGTAAGAACCATGAACTATCTCCTTATTCAAAATATAACCCCTTGCTGAAGTCAAAATAAAGACTAAAAACTCAATGCTTCAGTGTATTCAACCCACGGTTCACTATACTATATTATTTGATTTCATTTTTGTTGAATTACTGTTATATTTTTGTTTTTATTCCATCTTCTAATATTTTTCTCACCATTTTTTAAAGAAGATAGATCTACTATAAAATTTACCATTGTATAATTTCAAGGGATTTTTGAAGACAAAGAGGAGTTACCTTTTGGAAAATATTGAAGAAAACCCTCTTAATTTCTAACTAGGTTTAATTTATATCTAATGTGATGGTATATAAATAATAATATTGATATGTTTTAGTTTTGTAGGATCTGTGACATGATAATCAGATAAAACATCTCAAATAAAAAAGGGGGATTGAGTTAGACTAAACCGAGTTGTTACAATAAACACATTCATGATAGTACTGTTTTTTATATTTTAATTATAATAATTTATGTTGCATGTTTGTATGAACTAATTTTTGGGGAAAATTTCACCTAATTTTATGAAAATTTTGAATTTATTATCTTGTTTGGGTGATATATTAGTGATGAAAAATCTGTTAAAAATAAAATTGATCAACAATTAAAAAATTTATTTCCCGCAAAAATGATTACGATATTCAAATTCTACTATTTCATTTATTACAATGATTATTTTTTAGAAAAATGATTAGTGAATGTGTTTGTTTATAAAAATCTTAATCATTAACATTTCAAAAGAAATGTTTTGAAAATCTATTTAGAGGTGTGAAAAATTTTCTAGTTTGAAGCATTAATGTAACCCATTTAATAATATTTGAACAATTGATTTATCATTTTTTGTTGAAAGAAAAATTTTCCCCAACATTATGATTAAACAATAGAAATAATGATGGGTTTTATTTGTTGGAGAGTGTGGTGTTTCATTATGGTTAAATATAATTCAATTTTATTAAAATTATGAATATGATTTTTTTTAAAATTCCCTCCCATATAATCATCATTTTTGAATATATTTAAACATTATATTTTATTTATTTATATGTAAAATAATTTTTTTGGTATATATCTAGGTTAGGAAAATAAAACATATATGTATTCTACAATGGTGAATATTTTATTCTCAGTTGAGGGCCTTCATTGGGTCTTACATTGTTATAATGTCATAATTTCTGAGTTTTATTGTCCAATTTTTTTATGGAAATTCATTTTGTTAAATAAAAAATTATGTGTGATGGATCATTGTTTTTTAATTTTAATAATAATTTTGTGAAAGTATATGTTTGATGTTGAACCTAATAGCATATCCCTGGGTAAATAGATATCCATATGGCACTAACACATTCCAAATTAATATAAATCCATTGAAATTATTATAAAAAGAGAAATTGTTTTCCCATCACGAATCTCTAATATAAGGGCACTGGTTTTGTTGTGTAAATAAATAATATCCACATTCAATAAATGATTTTCATAATGATACACAAATTTATTTCTGGGAAATATGAAATAATTTTCCATATTAAAAAAATTTGTTCCTTAAGGTCTGGAGAATATAAAACCTGAATAAACCAAAGGAAAATTGATCTATTAGAATATATTTTGAGTTTTATCAATGATATGCGAAATAGATTGTTGGTTGTGGACCTTAGGAGAGAGTGAAAGCTGGTAGTGATTCCTATTATATATTTAATTTCACTTGAATCTCATTATTACTCTCTTTTAGAACTGGATATTGAGTTGGATTTAATTAGTGTAGGGAGATTAATTAACATATGAGGTGTGATTTTTAAAAAATAAATGGTTCACTGATTTTCCTCAATTCAAGTGGGTATTTGATCTAAGACAAGATAATAATTTTTAGAGTCATTGTAAATAAATAATAAAATGGATTTAATTTCCCGAGAGTGAAATTGATTAAGTGTGGATGAATTTCAAGTGAATCTATTTAATTGCATATTTCCACATCCATTTTTCAAAAATAATGGTGATTTAGTGTGAAATTGATATTATAATAGATTTTTATTTAACACTAGGTGGGATTCTATCATAAATATAATTATAAATAAATCATATTAAAAATTTGGATTTTTATGTCTTAATTTGTTAATTATTAATTTCTATAATTTTAATGTAAATTTTGAATAATATATTTTTTTGGGATGGATGATATTTTCAAGTTATTATGAATGTTTTTAGAATAAATTCATTCATAATTTTATGAGTATAATTTTTCATTTTTAACTGCAAGTATTTTTCCAATTGAAATTTTAAAATGAATAATCTTGTTTAAATGTTGATTTTTTGAAATTATATTTTTTTTGTAACCACAACATAAATTTGGAAAAGGCCCATATTGACCATTCCTCTATAGAGGTGACCTCAATATGAAAATGGTCAAACATCCAATAAGACCACATGTTGGGGATGGAGTGACCATATGGAAAAAATGGGAAATTGATGCATCAAAAACATGCCCTTGTATTCAATTGATCATGAGAATTTGAAAATATTAGTACTATGGGATCACACATATTTGGTAAATAAATGGGGTTACCACGAAATTCAATCAACTTCTTTGGGAAAATGTCATAACTATAAGATCAACTCTAAAGATTTACAAGAAGTTGTAAATCCCATCCACATTCATGGTTAACCATTAAAGATGTTTTTTAAATGGAATTAGATCAACCAAAACATTCAATTATGTGAAAGATCCAAAACCCAAGCCAAGGTCACAAGGAGATGGGGGCGATAACAAACTTGATTTCAAGGAAAGATAACTATATTCCAAAATGAAGTTGATGATGATCTAGGAATAATGGATCTAGTATCCTCCATTTAATCTTATCCTAAGAAGACATATAACCATTTTATAGTCGATCATCATCGGGATGTTCTACCATTGATGAAAATGACTTTTCATAAGTTAGAATAAATCTTAAATGAGGTTATGCAAGGAGTAAACAGTGCATGAGAATATTCGAGACAATTTTTAGAACTTCAATGATTAATTGAGGCACTGGATTTGAGATATGGGATTGAAAAACATATAAAATGGTGATTCATAGGACTACTCATTATTTAATCAATACAATTAACAAAAATCAATTCCATCCATGTTCTATTGAATAAGTCTTTCAATTTATCAAATCCCATTCGAATAGGTGAACTAAGATTATGTTAAACCCAATTGCAAACATGAAATTAAAAAAAATGTACCAAATTGATAGAGGATATTTGATCTAGATATATTTAATAGTTTTAATATTATTAAGGAAACTTAGCCCATTACTGTATAAAGAAGATGATTGATATGTGAAGGAGAATTCATTACCAGTGAGCAGAGATGTTCTTGAAATTTCAATTTCTAGGGGTTTGTGTTTGCTAGCGTTATTCAATGACTATGACGGGGAAATATTTTTTTATATCATTAGTTATATGGAAGAAGACAGGTATTGGAAAAAAGATAGATAAAATTATTGAATGAAGGATGAAGTAGGTATTGATTAAGTAAAGTTGAATATAGATCATTTGAATAAGCCTAAGCGTTGAATGATATTCAGAGGATTATTCCTGATATAATTTTATAATGAATTGGTCCAAGATTATGAAGAATTTAAGTTGTCAAATTAATGGATTTCAGAGGTATTTCATGCTTGTAATTTATTCTGGAATAGGTTGTACATTAAAATAGTTGTTTATTTCAATGAATTGTTTTTTAAAAATCAAAATCTATAAGTCATTACATATCAATGTTATGGAATGGTAGAAGACGAAGTAGTTAATAATAATTTTTTGGTGTATTTAAAATTATTCAAAGGTACAGTGATGAATTAATATATTTTACATGAATATATCATGTGATTTTTATGGTTCTAGAAGAATATTAATATTAAAATATTTGGCTATGAAAATTTATTTGGGCCATGTTGTAGTGGCCAATAAAATAGTTTTATAAGCCCTTAGACCAAATCTATAACCACCCTAATAAAAAAAATACATTCATGGGTTCCATAAAACTCAGAAATAGAGAGATTATACTATGAATTGGGATCATGTAGATAACGGTTGTTTTCTAAAATTGGCATAACTCGTATCAAGTTCAACAGCCCATTTTCTTCCACAGTCTTCTCCAATAAAAAATTCTGAAAAAATTTGGTTTATTGTGGGAACTAAATTAGGGTATATGAGAATAAAGCACACCCCCCATGTTGTTCTTCCCAACCACTAAACATTCAACAAGCTGATCATCTGAAATTCTGGCTATAGTCACCACTGGTGTAAAATTACAAGGATAAATGAATTCAGTTATGGGAGCTCGACTAGCATCACTGGAAGGGACAATTTTATATAATGAAATTCCATGTGGATCATATGTTGAATTTTCGGGGTCATGGAGATTTTCTTGGAGTATAGTATTTGTACACATAGTATTGTTTCTGGTAAATAAGAATATATGACAAAGGATAGAGTAAAATAAGATGGTGGAGGAGGCTGAAAAAAATATCGAAGAGGATCTTCAATCAAATTTCCATTATAGGAGAATGTAGAAACAATAATAGAGATTAAGAGGAGTTGGATCACCCCAACCATGAACTCATTTTATCTAAATTTTTCATTATTTTAAACATTTTTATATTTTTTAATGTTATTGATTATATTTTTTCATAATCATGACTATTTTCAAAAACTAAATTGTGGAATAGAATTTTAATTGTTAGTAAAATAACTTCATTCACATAAAATGTATTTCTGAAATCTTACCTCTTATTCAGATTTCAAAGTTGAAAATAATTTTGAAATGTTGGAACTTGAGATAACTATTCAAGTATACATCTTAATTACAACATCGTAATCTAAGAATCCATCTTAAAATAATATAAATCATCGAGGATAGAACATTATTATTAATTAGGATGAGTGATCATAACATAAAATTGATATCATCATTGCATGGATTTGTTGATTCTATAGTTAAGAGACTGTATGATCCATTCACCCACTTTTGGGTAATTCAAAAGAATGGATCAATAACTTTTCACCAAATAATAAAATATTTTTGCTTGAATGAAGGTAGAAAACAAAACAAAACAAAACAAATAAATATATCAAACCAGACAAATGAATTCCCTAACCTCACTTATGGATTCCGTCTTATTTATCTATGATTTTTTCACTATTTTTTATTAATATCATGGTATTTATTTCTTTTTAATCACCACCATCATTTTCATCCATCACATCACTACTATTTTTTCCATGTTACTATTTCATTAAGAATTTTTACTAGTATACTTGGTCACAAACACATATTTTATGTCTTTCCATATGGACCAAAACCTATTAACTACATTAATTTGTTTAGAAGTTTTTTAATAATTAATTTTCACCAATCTTAGTTAATTATCTAAGTGTCGATTAAAGTTATTGGAAGAAAAATAATTCACATTCATGGTGGATGGTAAGGGAACATCAGGGTAGTGATGATTAAATTTTTAGATAGAAAATAATATTTCATAATACGCCCTATGAAAGGATTTATATTGTATCATTTCAATAATATTATTGATCAGTAACAAAATATTTCAATGTTTATTGAGTTATATAAAAACAATTTATTAAAAAAATATGAAAATTAAATTGGAAATAAGAAAATTTTTTGACCAATTTGAAAGCATTTATTTAAGAATAAATAATTTATAAAACTAGAATAATGATAATTTCATTTTGAAAAATGAAAATATTGTTAGGATATTTCATAGAAAAACAAAAAATGATAAAAATACAAGAGTCACATGGAAAATGTTAAACATGGTATTTTTGAAAATATTTTTATCATATTCATAAAAATATGAAGTCATGGGTTATTTTTAATATTATATACGTAAATAGTGAACTAAAAAATATAAAAAAATTAAATTTTAAAAAATAAACATCAATTATATATCCTTTTAAATATAATAATGTCATAAAAATATATGTGAGATGCATGATAAAACATTGTTTTTTGCAAAGATGGAAAACCATATTAATATTATGAAATGTCTTTGTTGAAAACCCAGATCGTAAATAGAGAAATAAAAAATAATATTAAAATAAGAGAAGGAAAATATAGAGGTTACATTAGAAAGCACATAGTTATGTCTCTCATTATAAAGTTAAACATTATAGGGAAAGAAAAATATGGATAAGGAGGGGAAACTCACATTAAATAGGATTAGAATTATTCTCCATAATGATATTCTCTTTTGAATATCAAATTATATATTGGTAAATTATTTGAATAAAAAGTCATTTTCAAGTTGATAAGAATAGAAAGTATGAGGAAATAAAATCATGGTGTGGAAGAACTGAATCTTATAATAAATAATTTTATATCAAAGAATTTTAACTCAACAAAAGGAGTTGAGTCAATAAAAACATTCATAGTAATTATAATATCAGAATCAAAGAACATTTGAGGGATACCATGAAATTGAAATTCAAATATCACTAAATTAAAGATATTAATTAATCTTTAAGTGAATGGGGAATAAAATAAACTATATATGAAAAATTATAGTCCACAATAACTAATATGACTCATGGACTTGAAAATGAGATCACTAAACACATACCTTATTTCCCCACTTACTCGAATGTAGGCTAAGCTAATATATAAAAACAATAAATAACTTATTATTCTATTTCATAACCTTATTTATATAAACCCACTTTTTTTAACCTGATTTATAATTATTATGTTCATTTATATAATTTTTTTATTGTAAATTTTTGATATTTCGTGTGAGTAATCTTCTTCATTTTTGACTAATTTCATAATAGAGTTTTATTTATTCATTATTCTCATAATGTAAACCATTATTAGATCATACAAGGATCAGAAATTTATGTTTTATACTTAATTAAAATGTTAAATTTTCATTATATTGGAGTTACGGTTGTGATCCTTAAATGTGAACTTGATTATGAGCTTATTTTAGTTATTTCTAATGAAGGGATTTTGGAATCTTAATTAATAAGTTTGAAATTTTCTTTACCACTATAGAATATATTAATTCTTTAAATAATTATGTAATATATAATTAGTAATTAATTTATCATTTTTATCAATGACATTATTTTAAATCATTTTTCAACTAGGTGGTTAGAAATCCCCAACCCTGAACCTAAAATAATTAATGAGTGATTCTAATTAAGAAATTGCTTTAATTTGGAATAATATCATTATTATATAATAATGATGATATAATTTAGGTTACAGTTAATCATATTTTAGTATTTTTTTAATAAATAATAACAAAACTAGATGAAAAATAATAGACTATACTCTATGGTGGCGGTAGTCCTCACAACACATGGTTAACGTTTTCTTTTATCAAGAAATGAGAGGGAAAATGGAGTACTGTAGTTTTTTTTATAATAATATTTATATTATATATTTTTATTTTGTTATTAAATATCACTATTAAAATCACTGAGGATATTCAATGGTGAAAATAATGAAAGTTGTCACTTCATAGACATCATAGTATGGACAATGTAAAAATGAATATTACTCTTAAGAGAAAATATGAAATGTGGTTAATAGTTATTAAATTATAATAATAAATTTTATTATAAAAAAAATAATTATGTATTTTTAAAATATTTATAAATTTAGTTTTGAGTGAGTAATAAATAAAATCAAATAAGATCATAATAAATAGTCACATTGAGGACCGGGGCTTTCCCTCAAGAGACTCCTTGTAAATAAAGGATAGAAGACAATAACTCGTGATAATAGAAAAAATTATAAGTAACAGTATTATAAATGAAATAAACATTTTATATTTTTTTGTAGAATCCAAATTCATTGGGTGGTATTGAAGGGGTGGTGAGAGACCCCTTTTATAAGTGCTGAGAATGGCATTTTGTAAATATTTTAACTTAATATTAGAGAACACATGTTTCACTTTATAATAAGACTCCAAGACAAAAAATCATGGATTAGTGGAACATATATGTTGAATAATAACCCAAAAAGTTACATTAAAACATGTTTTAATAACGTTTCATTTATTTTACTCTTATAATTTTCACTTTTACCTTTTTTTTGTTTTACTATGGTAACTATTTTTTACTAAAAAAATATTGTTTTAATTCATAATAGTAAAATGGATCTTATAATTAATTTAAAAATAATGATTAAAAATATCAAATATATTTAATAATAAAAATTTTCTATATGGTAAATAAATTATGTTTAACATTTTGGAATGTAACGTGTAAAAACCCATTTTTAGAAAAATATTATTTTAGGAATAAAACTTATATTTACGATTGAATTATTAATGTATTTGGAGTTATGTTGATATAAATTGGTTAATTATAAAAAAATAAAATTTTTGTGGATTTAAAAGCAATAAAAAGGAATATATAACAAAAAATATATAACAAAAATAGAAGACCATGAAAAATATATTTTATTGGAAAATATTACATAATTTGTTAAATATAGGGTTTTAAAATTCAAAATAGTATTTATAAATTTTTATTTTTACACCATAATACATTTTTTATAATTTAATTTATATGATTTTGTAAGTTACACTTATTTATATAGTCTAAAACACTTGAATTTAGAAAAAAATATATTTTTCAACATTCACCTAAAAATTAATTATTCGAAAAAATTATAAAAAAATTCACATTATGATAATATTGATGTGTGGAAGTCAAAAATGAATTTATTTTTTATAATTAAAATTATAAATTTTCTAGATTTATCCATTATATGAAAACATAATATATAAAGAAAAAATGATTTTTTGAAAAATATCATTTTTTCCTTAATTGATTTCATAATATGGTTACTTCCATTTCAACCAGCTAATTTGAAGGCTATATTATAATTGTAGAATTTTAGTTTAACATATCACAGATTAATTTTAGATATATTTTTTAGAATAAAATATTAACATATTATTTATTTAAGGAAAATACTTGATGCAATTTCGTGTCGTTGCACCATAGTCATTAGGATAACGCCATATGTATATCATCAGTCGAGTCATGTGCTCAATTCATGGGTGAATAAATTTTATTTCATAAAAGATTCATATAGAGGGTTGTTATTATTGAAATTAAAAAAACCCACATTCTAACACTTAATGTGTAAAATAATCCCTTTTTATAGGTAGCTCATAAATATGGATTAAAACTTTGAGTCCCTAGCCAATAAATTAGATATATATATATTTGACTACCCAAAATAAACTTTTTGATGAACTACCATATAAATGAATTTAATTATATAGTTCCATTTCAACCAATGAACCAAATATATCATATTACATAACTCATAAGGTATAAAGTCATTCTCGTCGTATTTAATTAATGTTGTATCACTTATGGTGGACACAATGTTCTTAAATTTACATGATAATATAATATCATTGTTATCATTAATACATAAAATAATATGATTAAAAATATATATTAACAATAATATCAAGTATATGGATCAATACACACATCCAAAGATAATAATATCCATTTACATATATATAATGTGAAATTCCTATTGGCGGTTTGTCCTTATAACCCCAATATTATAGAATTACAAGAAAATAAATTCTTTAGTGGTAGACTATTATTATTAAGAGTATCAAACACTTTATGTTCAAAACATCTAATTTTTTAGATATATTTCATTGAGAAGATATAACTTATATTTTATAATACTTTGATAGCACTTTAAGGTTCTCATTACAATGATAAACAACTATTTACTTTAGATGTAACTAATACTCTATATACATTATCAAATTAATGTTAAATAAATGAATAATCATTATGTGAAAAAATATTTATTAATATTTAGGTGTTAGAATATTTTGGTAATAAAAATTAAAAATTTAGTACGTTATAGATAACTAAATCGAACTCTTATTATAATAATTTTAGTTGTGCGTATTCAATAATTAAATAACTCCTAAATGGGTTCTCATACCAAAAATATGATATTTTATTTGTGTATGTAATGTGGTATATTTCTTATAAGTGTCATAATATTCACAACATGTATTCAAAACCTAATAATAATAATTTGAGGGATTATATTGTAATAAAAATAAATTTTTTATTATTATTTTTGTGTGTGGAGATGTGGAAGTTACATGTCACTAGTGATAAAGAAAGGACATATGAAAAGGTGATTTTATGACATGTTTGATGAATTTAAGGTAGATATTGTCACGAGTTGTCTAACAATGAAGAAATGGATCAATTCATGACATTTCTAGGGAAATTAAATAGTGGATTTTATGGTTGGATATATAGAAAAATAATTATCTATTTTTTTATAATTGTCTCTCTCCCTCCACTAGAAAATGGATCCTTCATATAGTTTTATTTCTGTTAGTGGAAGCTCCTTGATAGGAAATTCATCCATCCCTTGCTTCGTATGACATAATTTTTTCATTTGAATAATTTTATTTGGTGGTTTCAATGATGAATAAAAAAAAATTATTTTCTTGAAATGGGTGTTTCAGAAAAAGTTAATAATTTTTTTTATTTCATTTTCTTTGTTCTTTTTTATCTTAAATTATCATCTTCTAAAAGTATATTCGCTAATAATTAACATGATTATGAATATTCTATAAAAAATAACCAGATGTTGAAAAATTATCATGTTTGAATATATTATTCTTTTCAATACATAGAAAATGAAGTAAAAATGTATTTCCTATTTTAAATATTTTCATATCATTACATTGATTATTTAGAAAACAATTATAATAATCAAACTGTAAGGATTAAAGAACATTTTAATTGATTTATTTTCTCATCACATAAATATTTTTTTATACTTTGATAATTCTAGTTTTATTTTATATTTATTTAATTCTTCAAAAGTAATAAATGTGGGGAGAAATCCTCTATGTCAATCGAGAATTTTATTTTAAGAATTATCATTTGTTTTTTTCTAAGATAATGTTTTTTCATTTTATTGAATATTATAATTATTATTTATCTTTGATAAATTATCTATTTTATAAATAAATAATTAATCAAATAATTTTATCCAATTAAATTATATTATAACAAGAATATAAAAATTTCTCCCATATCACACTTCCATTTAATAATGAACCAAAATATAAATCTTTTATTTAGTGGTAAGGTAATCCTCTAATCACCACCTTCTCAAATATTATCGAATCATTATTCCCACATGAGTTTGTTTAGGATTTTATGATGATATAATGAATTTTAGCTAAGTAATAATGGATTTTAGTGAATGATAATGATTGAAATTTTTTTTCATAATGATTAGTGGAATTATTAGGTGATACAGAACTAGATGATTAGGGATGGATAGAAATTATCCTAGTGTAGTATATGGGAGGCTCTGAGAGAATAAATATTAGAAGGTAGTGGAGGATAAAATGGTAACATAGTTGATGAAGATGTTTGTGGTTTGAAGTGGATGTTTTTGTGATTATATAAATTTAAAAGCTACACAATGTGAAGTCTTTATTCACATGTCTTGTACTTTTCCATTGATTTTTAAGCATGTTCATTAATTTCACATTATATTTTACCCCAAAATTCTCACTAAATTACTTATAATCCATGAAAATAGTGTTTATTATGGAATTAAATATTATATTCATTGTAAATTTGTGTAAAAAATCATATATCTTGGCTGTTCGTGCAGTGGTGTGTAATTACAGTGTTTTATAGGGATCTGAAAACCATTATTAATGGCAGTAAAATTGATTAAAAACTCTAACCCATATCACTATAAAATAATATATTAAACTATGCACAAATGAAATGATGAAAACTATAACTTTTATTCCTTACATTGAATTTGATTTGACCAAAAATTTTAATATCATTAAATGAATTTGATGATGATCAAATTGTTTTATTCAAAGGACTCCCGCATACGGAGGCATACATGGGCTTTTAAGTCACCCAATGTTCAGGTGGGACTTTTTATCCTCCACCACATTCTAGTAACTCAGGATTTAAAGGAAGTATAATAAAGGGAAGTACAAGATGGGGTTATTCCAACTATCGATCAGGTAGTATAGAATGCACACACACATACACATTGAATGTGGTACAACCTACTTATAGATATCCCTCATGGATATTACTATAGGGTTGTCACATTTACTCATGAATTATAATATAATATTAAATTCTACAAACGAACTAATGAAACTCTAGAATGAATAAAAAACTCTCATGTGTTATATATTATAAATAGTTCATTTATGATAACCATCGTTGAATATTCCACCTTAACATTAACTCTTAAGGTTTAATTTTTATGAATATCATAGTCATTCACAAAAAATATTCCATAAGATATAATAGTCATATATTATGACTTGATCATGAAGCCACCCTTTAATTTCATTCAATATTATAATAATATTATGAAATTAGTTGCATGAAATTGTGTATGTTATTCCTTTAGGATATACCAAATAATTAAATACAATATAACCAATTTTATCACATATAAAAGGTTTTATGGTATACCAACTCCTTAAATATCTCAATTGTACTAAATCCTCATAGACTTCTTACCATTAGACTTATATCATATCATGTATGTAAACTTATGAAATCATATCCAAAACACTTTTGGAAAAATTGAAAAATAATTTTGGGAGGTTATCATTACATCACCATGTTTCACATCATATGCAATACATTGTTAATACCCATAAAAAACACCTTTGGATTATCTATAAAACAAATTTATTGTATCTATTTGACTGTAAATCAATCCAACTTGGTTATCCACAATTTTTAACCCCACAAGACTTTATATAATTACTGATAGATATTTATTTCATAATTCATAAATCTATGTAATGTGTGGCCTCTAGATAATATCCAATGTTACTCATGCTACATAGGGATCTTGAGTGATCTTCATCAAACACATGTAGCTCTATCCATGTGTCCACCACCATATCACATGCTATAATGCACTGTTAAATATTTATCAATTATAATATATTAAGTGACAAAGGGACATAGAGTATATAATTACTATATATACTAATCATACATTCATAAATCTTTCAGTATTGTCTTACTAAGAAGATGAACACATAACATGTCATTCACATTTATAGATGAGGACATCCCATGTCCCTCACCTGAACATATATTCACTTCATATATACTATCCATGTTAGGTTTCACAAACATTAATCAATCTTAATTTAGGGATTAGATTTTATACTCATTAAATTAGGAGATAAATCCCATATTAGTTGATATCTAAATGAAAACATGAAAAAATGAATACCCAACCACCCCGAATTAGCTTATTATTATGGCTTCCAAAATAAAGGTATTAAATTATGAAGGTTCTCAAGCCAAGTACCTCACCAAATTTAGTTATTAGGGATAAATATGATCCATTCACCCCAATTATACAATGTATATAATGTATGATACTCTATATTATATACTTAAGTGGTCATCTAACACACACAAAACTCATTTTTTCCATACAAGCATATTATGTATGTCGATATAAGAATCATACTCATACCAACCATTACATTTTTTTCAAAACCTAAAATACTCCATGATGAAAATTGGTTATAGAAAAATCAATATTTTACATTGAGTAGTCATTTATCATCACATTTAATGAAATTTCAATCAATATATACATTTACGTAGCCAAGGTGAATAAATGATAAAGTGAATATTTCCTTTTATATTATACATTATATATTCTTAAAAATATTTAAATAATATATAACCAAAACATATATAAGATTATAATTTTTCAAACAATATATGATATAATTCCATATAAAACATTTTTTTCTATACATTCTATGGTTTTGTTAAATCATTGCACATATATGTATTTTATTCAACATCTATAAGTGGACACCTGATAAAATAATCCCACTATACTCTTTAGTGAGTAACAACCATGAAGAATTTTTTTTTGAATAATGGTTTTATTTAATTATCATATTCCCAATGTTCAAAACCTTGAATATTCTCAAACTTTATAACTTCATAACAACAAGGGTTATAATGTTAACCTCTATTGTAAATTTAAAACTCTTTCTATTTTTATAACCATCCTTATAATACTTTCCATCACATAAAATCCTTGAAATGGTTTTTATAAATTATGTATCTATTTATATTATTACTTATTAGGATATCCGAAACTCCTTTAGGATAATGTAATAATAATTTTTTATAGTAATTAAAAGTAATTATTTACATTTATCATTTCTATTATACCCTAAATATATTTTATGATATCACATGAAATTCAATTTTTATAATGACTGGAATAATCCTTTAAGAAATAGTGATCTTTACATCCATACAATTTATATTTATGGTAACTATATATTCATATTTACATTTATCTTTACTATCATTCCCAAAATATATTTTTGGATATAGTGTGAAATTCACTTCATATTCTGATGGGTATAATTCTTTAAGAAATAGTGACATTCACATTAACCCTATAACTATAAGTAAATCATTACATTTTTCTTTACCATAACATATATCATACATTTTAGGATAGTAAGATTAAAATAAATTTAATTTTTGATTGGTATAATATTTTATTTATCATCATTGGACTTATTAAAACCAAAAAATACTCCCAGGAGCCTTTTAGATACTATATTAGTTTTATAACATTATTATTATAAAAATAATAATTTATGTTATGACATTAAACTTATTTTATTTTCATTTGAATTATTTAAAAACAAACGATTTTCTATATAATATATTTTTTTCTATGTGTTTGATTAATTTTCTCTCTAAAAGAAGAAACTCCATCAAATTATTCCACCAAGGGGTGGTAGAAACATCTTACCTCATATTTTAACATACATTTTGATAAAATAATTTTATCCTAGAAAAACATTATTATACTTATCTCGGTTTCAAAATAGGTTATAGATTTTGATGAATCACAAAACATGATTATTTAATTTATTATCTCATATTTTTTGTTGAACCACTTTGTTAAGAAACAAGTCCTCATATCATATATGTTAAATAAGATGAATATACAGATATTTTCACTTAGATCCATCTAATATTGATTTATTCATTAACATTAAATTACCTCATGTAAAAAATATTTATAAAATTAGATTAATTTAATCAACAAGATCTTTAAATTATTCCCTAAATTTTATATTGATGTATATTTATGACATTTATAAATATATAATTGGTACAAATATCTTTCAAAACCGAACAATTGATTTCTATATAATTGATAAATGACATATACATTCCATGATGTTTCATAAAACATCATCACTTATCATAAAAAAATACCTCCCATGGAATCATTATTTATTAAGTAATTACACCCTTAGGTTTTAATAACCATAACTAGTTACATAAAGTATCTTTTTTGGACCCTCTAAAAAACTTTTCTTCTTTATGTTTGAACTTTTTCTCTTTTTATTATCAATAATGCACAAGAACTAAGATAATATTCAAAATTCATCTACTGTCAACACATTGAGAATACCAGATAAACATCTATTGAAATCAATAACATTTTATGATTATTTACATCCCTTACAATAATATCAATTCTTTAACATGAACAAGACACATAGAAAATATTTTTTCTATCTAAGTCATTATAATACTCACTCATATTGAATATATGATCAAATTATAAATTTAATTAGGTTAATTTTCATCAAACTCATATTAAAGATTATGTATTTCATTCTATTATTCTTAAAATAATCTAGATTTACCCATTAAATAATATCAAGACTTATTACTTGATAAGTGGTTTCTCTACACACATTTAATTTATATTTCCTAAGAATGTTTCTTAGGTTACCATTCATAGATATTCTTATATTAAACATTTATTTCCAAGGATTGATTTCAATGTTATGTATTATGATGTTGATGCCATTAGATACCATAAAATATTTTATCATTTGAGTGTCATGTATTCTTACCATTTATAATGGCATCTTATTAAATGGTATCCCATTAAAATGACAACACAAATAAAACTCACCCTACCCATTAGTAGTCCAAGAAATATATTTCACCTAGATAGGAGTCTAATTTGGAGTTCCTCTCACCACCAATCTATTTAATTAGGAAATGTTCCCAATTATATAACATACGAATCAATTAATTTTAATAAAACAAATCATTGTCCAATCTAACAAATGGATAAACTCAACAACATTTATTTGTTATCCTTCCTATGGGATTCCCAACTAAGTGTAACTGATATAAAATAGTGGTATTTGGTTATCTAATTATTATGGGTCTTTATTTCCACCATGCCTTGCATAAGTTAATCCCTAAGAACAAACCATTATTATAACTAACCTAGTTTAATGATCGGGGTCGTGACATGCACTACTATGGAAGGAATCTAACTCTCAGTATTTAGTATAGGTTTTTATCATTGGAGGAATGGAACTAGAATCTCCCGACAATGCTTGAGATCTCCTCTCAGACCACTCCTTCTTCTAGAGTATCACTCTCTCTTTTCCGATGATGGAGTATCTACTCTGTCTGCTTCTCCACTCTCTCCCGCTTTTTCCACTATCTAGGCTCTTTCTTCTTATCAGTTGTTCCATCTAGGGTTTCATTACCCTATCCTCCCTATACATCATGGAACATTTCATTTCTTCAAGGTAATCTCCTCTACACTCAGACCTTGAGCTCCACTGCTCTTATCACAGTCAGATCTAGAACGAGGATACTCAAGGGTTTTAGGTTTAGCGTACCTATGGTTTTAGATTTCTCAGAACCACATCATTACTTCAATCGAGTGATGACCCTTGTTTTTTCCCTTTTCAATCCTTCTAGGGATTCACCCCTGGTATCCTTTTGTCATGTCATCTTTTTGGTTACCAATTTCATTTATTCCTCATTTTTCTAGATGATTTTGACTATCATTTTTTCATTGTTGGGGCATTTTGTGGGTGATGGTTTCTCTTTTTGTTGATGGTATACGTGACAGTGTTTGATCCCAATGGATTGATGTGGATGTCTGTCTGCTCTCCCCTCTCTAGAGTCTAGGTAAACCTCCCCCTTCTAGTTCGGTTTGGTGTGATGGTCTGTATGATGATTTGGGTGTGTGTTGGGTTGTGGTGATGGGATCCCAGTGGTTCATGTGAATAGCATCAGTTTTGTGTGGATGTGGTGATGGAAAATGGAATAGGCGGTGGTGCAGAAAGGTTGACTAGGGTAAAGGTGTTACAATGACTAGGGGTCTATTTTTTCATGATCTTCTTCTATGCAGGATTCATTGACATCTCACTGGTCTTTGTGGAGAATTTCCATTTCATAGTTTGTTGGAGGGTTTAGGTGGATCGTGTGGTCACGAGTAGTTTTTTTCACTCAAGGATGATGGATAAGGTCACACCATCATGGAGAATTTTTTAGGCTCATTATCGAAGGTTTGATTTGTCAAGTTCCTTTCGGTTGTTTCTTTCACCTTCTTCGAGGACTTCTTGGTGTGGATCTTTTGTTCTTTGTTGACAATGATGCTCTGTGGATGGCGGTTTGAAGTTGTGATCAAATTATGTGAGAATGGGTTGCAGGGTGGTTCTTTGTCCTTGAATGGATGTATTTTGAATGTTGAAAATTGAATTTTGTGTATTCGGTGAATGGTTGGTCCTAGGTATGGGTGAGATTATAAGGATATGGTGTCTTGTTGGTCTGATGGATTTATCTAGTTGTAGTTGTACAAGGTTCACAATTACACATTAAAAGTTACATCTGAAAATAAAAAAATATGGATTGTGGAGTATAGGTTGTAATCCCCCATTTGATCTCATGTTATTCACTTTATAAATGTGTGATTTTTTTAATTTGGTTTTGAATTCTATTCCTTATACCTCATCAATATATTCAAACTATATTAATGTGAACTCGTTACATAACTCTAGGTTTTTGTTACTCACCCAATTGTAGAATCTAAATATATTTTCACATATAAATATGTATCATATGAATTTGGTATAAAAAATATTCATGAAAAGGATTATAATTATATTAAATTTGGAATCTCTTCATGAGAATTCATGAAGCCAAAAATATTAAACCCCAATCTTTTTAGAATAAGGCATAAGTCGCTAGGATAGTGGTAAATCCAACCCAAATTCCCTCAGCATAGTGATACTTTACTCAAGAGAGAATTTTCATTATCATAACTCAAACATGAAATATGTATAAATTATATTTTATAACTAAATTCAAGATATTAAATTTAAGTACAAAACAATGTTATGGTAGAATTAAAATAATTACATTTTCATACTTATCATGTAACTACATTGATTCATGTATGATAATTTATAGTATTAGTTTAACATTTAATCAAACAAAGACATATTTTCATAATATTAAAAATTTATATATATATAAAATGATGTGAATAAATTATAAATAAATGTACAATTCATAAATTTGAATGTGAGATAAATATTTATGACAGTTCATAAATAAAATAAAATTATAAACATGTTAAAAATTATCTATTTATTAAAAACATACCATAATATTAAATATAAATATTGTATAGACATTTCATATTATGAACTCTATAAAATTCATTATATAGATAATCACTTTTAACATATGATAATTTATGAACTATATTCAATTTGTAATTAAATTTATATTATGCAGAAAGTTTACATAATTTTAAATGTCAAATACTCAAATTTATTTAATCATTGGTGAAATCAATCTTCAAAAATAATTTTAATGCGGTTTAAATTATTTTTCCAAACAAGGTTTTAAATCAATCAATCAAAATTAATAATTATGAACTATTCATAATTTAAATATAAACACTTTTTATTTTATCGTTATTTTTTAATTTATAAATAATTTATAAATTATAATGATGATTTTTAAATAAACCCAATAGTAACTCTATTTAAAAATCATAAGGTATGAAATATATTTTTCTAAAATTACATTTCTTATTGTTATTTTAAATTGAAAAATATTTAATTTTAAATATTCCATTAATTATTTAATCTAATTAAAAATTGTTTATAAGAAATTATTTAATATACCCTTTATAAATTTATAGGTATCACCAAAATACATTATATCATTATTTATAAACAATTTGTAAATAATAAAATCCAATTTATAATTTAATTAATGAAAAATAAAATTTTATTCAATAGTAATAATTTACAATCTAGTGGGAGTCATATAATATGATTTATAAACATGTATTTATAAAATAGATAAGAGATAAAATCCATATTTTATGAATAATAGATTTGGCATCACCTGTGATACCATATATCATAGTTTATGACTCACACTAATATTTATAAGGTGATTCGATACTCAGTTTTTCATAATAAGGCATAAATATCATCATATATGTTTTCTAGGAGTCATACACTATTACTAATAAAGATATATGGGATCTATATCGAGTCACATATTTAGGTTTCTCCATATAAAATGACATGATTCAAATGAATAGAAAAAGAAAGAATCATATTTTATATTTGAAAAATGAAATGTAATACAATATCAATACTCTTCATATCCATCATGATTTCAAAAATATAAAACAAATTTATGTTCTAGTAATGTTATAAGCTTTGATAAGAATCTAATAAATATAATTATAAGTAGTGGAAGTGATTAATAAATCCAAACCAAGATCACTATGCCGTAATATATGAAACTATGAATACATAAAATGAAGGAAAACTACAACAAGTGTCACTTAAACAAATTTTTCCTCAAAAACTACTTTCAAAATATTCTAATGGGATTAATGAATATCATAAAAATGGATTTTCAAGGAATCAAACCTACATATGTATTAATAGGCATCTAAATCACCAAATATTTAGGTGGAACTATTTATCCATCATATCATGCTAGACCTCATTACGTAAAGGAGGTTGAAGAAAGGTATCTCCAGGATGAGGGTGTATCATAAGTGGCTTCATTAGTATAATATGAATACACACACACACATTGAATGGGGAATTGCCTACTTATACAAATCCATTGAGTATGCTCATGAGTTTTGTCACATTGAACCATGCTTTTTAATGCATGAACTAATGTTAAAAGCCAACTCATGAAACTCATTAATGAATAATGAACTTCCATTAATTATATTTTATAAAAAAATTATTCATGATTTTCATTGTAGAATATTTCACATTAATGGTAACTATTGAAATTTTTCTATCATGATTTTAATAGTCAGTAGCAAGTAATATTCTATATGTTATGGAAGTCTTATATCATAATTTTTTTATGCAACCACCCTGTGAAATCATTCAATAATATTATATGAATGAGAATCGAGTGGAATGAAATCCTGAATTTCATGAAATTACTATATACCATAACATTAAATAAGGTATAACCAATTATATCATATAAAAATGATTTATTTTATACTAACACCTTTAGTAATCATGCTCATGAAAATAGAATGATCTAGACCCCCATGACTTGTTCCACCTTTAGATACGCCATGTATATTATGTTTGGATGCTCGACTTGTGAATGATATATACACTAGAAGCCTGTGTTGAATAATATATTTATTATACCACAGAGATTACATTTTAATCTAAAAAATACTTACACACAAAGTATCTCATTGGACATGTTGTATATATCTACATCAGAGAATTTAAGCAGCCGCAGGTATATGACCATATTTTCCAAGAATAATAAAAAACATTGTACCTATTATACATGTCGTGTACTAGGATATTTATAGAATTATCTATTATTTACCACCTATTTGTCTATAATATATTGATTATTAATCTATTTTGAGTATTTCCTCATATAGATCTCAACAATATGATTCTCCTAGTAATCAAATACTATTCGTGTGGTGGTTTTGTTAGTTTAAGGATATTAGATCTAATAAGGTAATGAAAGTTTGTGGATGAGACATTTGGAGTAGACATGGAGTTCATTTTGTCTTCCATTTGTTGGGTCATGTTCCTATATACATTAGGTTCAAATACTCTATTGGAATCATACACATGATATGGTGAAATCCCGCATATGGAAAAGGGACTTATCACTCCCCCTTTATTGGGGATAAATCCTTCATAGGGGTGAGGTACTCCATTGATTAGTATTTAGACTCACTGATTAGTTGAATTTCCACACTACTAATCTGTATAGGTCTATTTTATTTTTTCAAATTTGGTTCTATTAGGCATGAAATGCACATGTATAATAAGCCCCTCTTAGTAAAATGAATCATGAAAAGATGGGATGTATAAAATAGTGAACTACTTGAATTTGGTGCCAATTTCTATGATGGATAATTAGATACCTTTTACTAAGATTATTTCCTAATTTATGTCCCGCTTGAGTTATCATGGATTCCAATTGGGTATATTTATACTCACCTCTTCACCAGAATTGTGCCCATAAATGTTGTTTCCAAGTAGATGATTCACAATGCAATACTGAATAATAACATGTTATGTTCATGGAGGTGGTGCATATATATGATTGGTAGGGGTCATTATTGATGGTGCTCCTGATTGTGTTGACATACCATAGAGATCATTTGATTCATTGGTTGAGGGTTTTCCTTGTCTTAAGATATTGGGATTTGAAATTTTCCCTGTTTATGATTTTTATTTTTTTCATTGCATGTATAGAGTTCATAGTCCCATGAATAATGCACTATAATTGCATCATTTATATATTGGTTATTAATATTATATGTTTAATCTAATAGATGTGTGAATATTTTTATATAAAAGTTAGAGTCCACCCAAATGTCTGATGTACCTTCTTGGTGCTATTTTCATGCCCCTGACCTATTAGATGTGGGATTGGGGTGTCATACCTAGATAATTGTTGACCCAAGGGGGGTCATACTAGATCAAGTAATGTCATAATGGAATCAGAGTAGTATGAGTCATAAGGATAAAATTTAGAGTTAGTGCCCTTGTAAGAATTGGTTTAGGGTATTTAGAGCAATAATGTTAAAGGGAATTTCGTTTTATTAGTAGACTATGGAAAACAATGATTAGTGTAGGTGTTAAATTATTCATTCAATAGGAATATAATAAACTATTAGTTGATACATATGTTTAGGTAATTAGTTTCAAGATTTAATAGAATAGTACATGAATAATGTAGTGTGTTAGTTTTGTACGAATTAACAAAATTTTAAAGATATAACTTCCAGATATGATTAAATTACATTGGGTTTATATTATCAGAAACATAATTACACATTATAGATCGACTCAAAATCATAGTAAAATATTTGTTGAGCCATTGCATCACATTATCTTCTAAAAAATAACCATCTGATTGATGGGGATTTAGTCTAGGGACCTGATATTGATGTGTTACTAACATAAGTTGAGAAGTGGGTTGAGGGATCAACATTTGAGAGGAGTAAAGACCCACATGTAGTTTATATATAATTTCACATAGAATAGTATGATACTATTCATATATTGGGTGTACTTCATGAGTTTCAAAGATAGATACCCTCTAAGTTTCTATGTTCATTGACTTTTTAAAAGTTGAGCATTAGCCCGTGAATAATAGGATGTGGTGTGTTTATGGATTTTTAAACTTTCAATAGGGAAATATTATAGTCTATAACTGTACTAAAAGTTTCAAAAACATCCTGAGGTATTCATGGGATATGACTAAAAATCGATATCTTCTTGACTAGAATATTTAGAGTGACATTTGAAAATATATTCAAGTTGGGACTGTAAACTAGTAAATTATATAATATGTTAGGGAACTACAATAAGACATATAGATTAAGGATTTCCTTTATGAGATATAAAACGGAACCATGATAGGTTCTATTCTCTCAAAGGCACAATAAGAAGTAGTGACTAAACGATTTATTTAATGAGGATATCATCATTATATGGATTTAAATATGTGACCTCAGTCCATGGGATTAACAAAATGAATCCCATAAGGGGCCTAACTAGTAGGGAGTGACTATTTTCTATTACACTAGATGATTTGTAAACTTGTATAGATATTACATAGTTAGATAATAATCATATGGCAGTCATGGGGACATAGTGGATATACCTGTTTGGAATAAGTAGTGCACATACCAGGGACCTCCATGAGGTGGTTAGGGTGGCCCTCTTAGAGGTAGACATGGCAGAAGAGAATCTTGGGGTGGGTGACGTTTTGATCCACTTATACCTCCACCACCTCTATGAATTTTATGGATGGATTAGTATACAGGTCACATGTTGGAAATGAAGAGATTAAACCTGGCTATATCAGATATGTTTCATGTTATGATTTGAGTCTTCTCTAACTTAATAACCATACACATCATTACTGGTGTGAGTCATTAATTTCATATCATACCTTTTGATCATGATATAGATATCCTAGTAATTCTATTAAACTGAACACTTTGGCTAGTAAATCCCATTTACAATAGTCATTATATCTATCATATCTATCAATGGTGTGCACATACCTATATAAGAGATATGTTCTCTGGGACCACATTGTAATTTAGATGATACATTATGCCTATTAAATATTTTACGATAAAACCATCTTCTGTTTACATTATAATAAACTATATCCATTATTTTAATATTAATAAACTATTTATCACTTTATGATTGTTATTTTTTGTGATATAGTATGTGATGATGCTCCAAGAGTAGTTTTCTCAATGAAAGTTCATTTAAGTTCTTTGCTCTGATAATAACCTAGATGTTCCATGAAATAAATATAATAGATAAGTTCTATATTTGGATTAATTAATTTTAGGTACAAAAATGATATAGGCTATTAGGGGTGGAGATGCATAGGAATTTTCGGCACCTTCCCATAGTGTACACCGCTGGTAATTTCTAATGTTGAAAATTATTAAAACATGACTTGTTAGTAGGAAATCAACATTTATATGTGTTTTTGGATGTTCATATCTATAGGCATGTGTATTGTTCCTTATAAATTCAAATTATTATTAATGGTTATTATGAGTTATGTACTTTTATCTATTAATGAAAACAGTAAAGACATATGTTCATGATGTAGAAGGATATATTCGGTTCTTCATGAGTAATATTTCATTAAAGAATAATGCGAGAAATAATTTTCCCCTTATATTACTTAGTTGAAGTTGATATGTCAAGAACATAAATGGACATTATATATGATAAATAAATCCATGTCCATGGTATTATATAGGAATGTTTAATTTTTATAATGGTAATTAATCAGACATAGAGCACATAAGTTTATAGAACTAGAATGAAACCTACTTGATTAGAGATATCACAATAAATGGATTATATTACACAGTAATCATATATATTTATATTTATTTCATTGTGAAATTATTTTATTTCTATATGGGGTCCATGGCATTTTCCTAGATGATAACATGGAAATTTGGGTTTCTTTTCCTAATTCCACAGGGAAAGAGGCGTAGAGGGTCACACATTAAGTGTTTACAAAACCGAATTTAAATAATAATATTTGGTGAATAAGGAAAAGATATTTATTTATAAAATATATAGTCATTGTTTGAGGTCCAATAAATATTATAGATGAATTATGACCCAAGAATGATCCTACAAAAAATAATATATATTGCATATTATTGGAATAAATATTATTTAATTTAATTTTTGAGTTTAGTATATGTAAATAAATAATAATAATATTATTATTGTTAATATGGGGATCTATAGGAATTAATAAAAATAATAAGGGTGCATATAGAATTATTATTTCCTAATCCTTACAGTATAAAGATGAAATTATATTATATTTCTTTTTATGTGGCCAATTTCATTTGGTTGTGCACAATAACATCCAAAAAAATTCACTTAAAGCGCTATAGGGATCCCTCTCTAAGAACACTATCATGAATAGAGATAAATACTCCTCAGCCTCCACTTTGAAGACTAACGAGATTATAGTGAACCCTTCTTCATGAAATTATGAGGGCGGTCTGATGAAAATGACGTAAGTGTGGGGTTATACCGAGCTATAACCCAGAGATTTATACAATGATATTCTATGGTTAGTGGAACACGTGTGGACCATTGATAGAGGGAATGAACTCTTTCTTCTTATAATGAATTGATAGTACAATACAGATACATTTTGAAGATCATTTAATGAAGAAATATTTAATATCAAGGTAATTCATAAATTATTTGAATTAATTATAAATAATTAGTGGTGATCCTGCCTATTGGTTCTGACAATCAATCCACAATTATTTTTTGAATCCTTTATGCAGATCGTGACATTTATCATCTTGAATATATTAGATTAGTCATTTATTATGACAAAAAACATAGTTGAGAATTCTATAACCGATGATTCCACTATGCTCATAACCATCAATAACATCATACATGACATGGGATAGTTATCTATAGTTCATGTATGGGTGGATTTCTTTCAATGCAGATTTATATTTCATTGAACAAATGATCTGATGTTTACCATTACTGGAGACCGAGGCCCCTTTTCAGGATGAGTTGTTCCAACCTCATGGGACATTAGACAATTACAAAAATTAAGAGGAAACTCATTATATTACATAGTAATAGAGGAGAATATTAAAATTTTCATACAGGATTTTCATGGGTTCCCCCTTAATGCGAAGTCAATTTTTATATCAAATTTAATCCTATGACCAAATAAATATCAATATTAATATATCTTATAGTGATAATAGGGGTTTTTATTGAATCTATTACAATAAATTTTTATTTTCCTAAGTATTCACTATAGTGACATAAACTATGTTCGATCTCTGAAGGAGGCCAACCACAAAGAATAACTTTTTTATTGTAAATATTTATTGCCAAAATATTCTATAATTAAAAAATTAATCCTAAATATTGGGGGGGAGAAATTTATGTCATATTATAAACATATGAAATCATATGAAAAAAAATTAAAAAATGGTGTTATTATGGAGAGAAGCTACCATCCATTGGAGTTCAATGAAAATACTTATTCTGCATATATTAATTCTCAATATTATATGCATCATGGTTATCAAAACCTATCTATCCACGCCCTATTTTTTTTAAATTTAAAGTAACATACAATAAAATTATTCAAGAAAAATTAATCTCTTCCAAATCAATATAGAATACAAAATCTACCATATTCGTTACTTAAATATTGAAGTAAATGAAAATAAATTAATAAGTATGTAGAAAATGAAAACATTGAAAATGAGGTAACCACACGTTACTACCAGTTTATCAAATGTTATATTAGCATAATAAAACAATGAAAAAAAATCATGTGATAGAAAAATAAAATAGTCTATGTTTCCCCCTAAAAAGGATTATTTCTCTATAACTATGATTAAGAGAAGGTTACAATGGTGAAAAACAACAATATAAAATGAAAATAAAGAGATAAAAATAATAAAATTGGTATAAATATCAAAAATAGTAAAATATTTATAATATACCATAA
This sequence comes from Viscum album, assembly GCA_963277665.1. Taxonomy (NCBI): domain Eukaryota; kingdom Viridiplantae; phylum Streptophyta; class Magnoliopsida; order Santalales; family Viscaceae; genus Viscum; species Viscum album. Next base: position 1,377,111,119 of record OY728156.1, read on the forward strand.
AATGTTCATCTATGTGTCAAACATTTCCTTTTCATATAAAAATGACATAATTTTTGAATGGAAGTAAAAGAACACATTTATAAGAAAGAGTGGTGGTTTTTTTCCCCTCCAGTTATGTCATTCAAATTTAAATAATTGTTTACTCATTATACCCCTAAATATTCAAAATTTATCATTTTTAAAATTTTTCCTATACAGCTTATAGACTCACCCAAATAGTTTATGGTCCATTTAACACATTTATAAAAATTTATGACTTATTTTGTAAAGAATTATTTTCGGGTCTAAAAGACTCTTCACATTCCCATTCCACGGTTTCTAATGAATTTACAGCCTTGAAAAAAGTTGAATATAGAGAAGTCATAGTTGAGGAAAATATTTCCCTTCAAATTATACAAATCTATGTAATTTTTTTTCTCATTTGTACTATAAAATTGGGAGATATTTTCCTAGGATTAAATGACATCAAAACTGTTGGTAGAATATTTTTCCACATGTTAATAAATCAATTTGGCCTTCTATCCTAAGATTAATCAACTAATTCAATTAAATTTAATGAATACCAACAACCATTTAATCATAAAAAATAAATTTTTCAATTTAAAATATTTTAGTAAATTTTATGACAAAAATAATAAACTAATATCTTTCCATGAGAATATCATAAATAGAAATATTCCCCTTTTCAATGTATTTTTACATAATGAATGGAAAGTTTTAATTAAATAAAAAATGATTACATTATTGGATATTATAGTAAAAAATAATCTATGACAAATGTATAATGATAAAAAATATATGATAGTTTTTGTATTATCACACCCCCACATCTAATAATTTTCACTCCTATAAAGAAATCATCAAACATCCATATAAAGTTAACATAGAAATCCATAATTAGAATATTTAAATATTCACTTCCAAAATATAATTTATCATGTATTGTATATAAATAGTAGGTATATTTTATTTTAATCATTCAAATTTTATTATTTATAAACTAAAAAATATATCCATGACCCTATCAATGAATAACTCATTTAAAAATTCATGTCACTTTTCAAAAAAGTTAAATTTAATGTACAGTTATTCTAAAACTATTAAAATTAATGCCTCGTTATAGGATTTTAATATGTCTAATTCCTCAACACCATAAGACACAAATCAGTTTTCAATAATGATGTCATTTTCATGGTGATTTTGGTGGCAAAGTGTTGGTGGGTAAAAAACATAAATTTCAAATCTAAAAAGATGTTGTTGAACTCTTAAATACAATATATGAATATTCAAGTAAAAGCATATGAAATTTCTTACTCAAATATCCTTACAAGATATACACTATAGCCCCATTTGTGACATGAGTCATTAGTTAAAAAAATAAATACAATAAAGGATTTCATCCAAATTCTCCATAATATTTTATAGAGTATGTTATAAAAAATGAATATAGTGAATGAATTACATTTTATGGCCTTGATTTAAGAAAGGGTCATGTGTCATAAAATCAAACATATTGAATAATTAAATATCATCTCATTTTTTTCTTTTTTTGGGTAAAATGATGATGATGAAGAATAAATGATGATAATGACTGAAAATCATTCTCTGGTCACTACCTATAATAGTTTCACACACCACAAAGGCAAAAAAATGAGCTGATTTCTAAAGATTACCCATGATAGGCCCTTTCTCTCACACCAAAACATGTTGTAGACCAACAAATATATTAAGTGTTAAGGTAGGTAAAGATAAATATAATTGTAATATGGTTTCAACATATATGTAAATTTATATATTGAATGGGATAAATATAAATTTTATGTAAGGGTTAGCTCTTAGGATAAAAATGTTGGATAGATAACAAAGTGCCTAAATCATATTAAAAATAATTTATGAACTCTAATAATTTGAAATAGAAATAATCACATGTTCTTATTTCGATAATAAAATCAATGTTTTTCTCAAGAAATCTAGGGTATTAAAAATAAATTTTAAAAGGGATTTAAAATACCTTGAAATAAAAAATAATAATATAGGTTATCATTTTATGGGAGTGGATTTAAAAAATGGGTCAAATCATTAAAATTAAGGAAAATTGAAGTTATGGAAAGATATTATGTAATGTTTTTTAGTAAATAAATTCATTTTTTATAAACTAAATTCAAATCTATAAAAATATATTAAAGAGTGAAAATGACAGTAAATTTTCACTTAAGATAAAATATTCTAAAACGATGAAAAAATAAACGATAAAACACCTATAAAGATTGAGTGAGATATCATGATACTCATACACGTAGATCTAGTGATAAAAATTAAGATATTTCAATTCTGTCTTTGAATAAAAAATGGAACTCAAATTTAACAATCCACAATTAGAAAATCATAACCAATATTGAGTCACTTACATACCTAAATCATTATTGGTTTTTAGTTTTAGTGAATCAGGAAAACAGCAATGTAATAAAACCCATATATTTTTATCCAAATTGGAATTTTATCTATTATAACAAGATTTTTTTGTTCCATGATAAGACTTAGACTTATCCCACAAAATTAATAACACATGATACTCTTTTAAACATTTGTTATATAATATCATTCTTCATAACATGGGGAAATGATAACATAATAAAGGGTGATCTTAGATACTCAGTAAGAGTAAAAATAGGACAAATTAATCAATAATGATATGTAATCATAAGAATAACATAAGGGAATGGGAGATTAATCAATGTTCAAGAGAATCAGATAACAGAATTTATAACTATAAAAACCTAGATCACGAGACATGAATCTTTGCATTAATATTTAACATAAAATAGGATTCATATGAATCAACAATCATGAGGCACGTGAAATCAATATTGTTCAAAGGAACTATTAATCCTCATAGAATGAATAAGATAAAAATTTTGGTACCCTAGGACATCTTCATTCATCCTGGAATCAACGAAATAAGATAATTCCAATATTCTCTTATGTTGAACTTATATCCATATAACTCCATTTTCTATTTTGAGTTACTTATATTCAAAAATCATAATTCTATTATATGTTACTTCTATTTAGTTTATTTCACCACATTACCCAATGAATTGGTGAGATATATCATTCTCACCAATTATCTTGATATATATCTATAAAAACAATCATCACAAGCTATATCAGGATCACATAACATCATAAACAGTATTTGAAATGAATAACATCAATAAATTTTATAGATAATTTATCTTATTTTAAAAAACATATAAATATCTATCTTTCCATTCATAAATTGATAAACCCATGGAAAAGTAACAACTATCATATTGATTTATTCATAATCTAATTGACTCTTGAGAATGTAATTGGATTCATAGAATCATCCGTTAAAAATCATTATAATAAGAAATGTATAAATAAAACATAAATGGTAACATAATATTATATCACTAGTGATCCATTAAAATCATTAATTTTTTTAATATTGATGAAATATACCATTAAAATGGAATTAGAAAATTTCATGGAAAATGCAGAGAAATATCCTATTTTAAAAAAATTTAACTAAATATTTGTAGAATATTGAGAAACCCATTTTCATTGAATATATCCATGAAAAATTATAAAGGATGATTAAAATAAAATAACATTCCTGATAGTATAAAAAAACATTCATTATGTATACGTTTAAAGATAACATTAATTTATCAATTTTGTAAAATATATAAAACAAAATTTTCAAAAAACATATTTTAAAGAATAACTTTAAACATTTTAAAAAATTTTAAATATATTTCAAATGAAAATTTTAAAAAAATTTAGGAATAAGTAAAAATTGCTATTGATAAATTTGAAGAGCGGGATCATGGATGGAAAATTTTGTTGACCAAATAGAAAATAATGTTCGATGTTCCTAAAAAAAATTTATAGATAATTTTATGAGAAAAGTGAGGAAAATAATAACATTACTTGGAAATTATAGTAATTAGTATATTAAAGTAAATTATATTGGGTTTAAAGGATAATAAACATATAATTTACATTAGTGGAAATTTATCATTTTCTATCCTAAAAATAAATGAGATTTTAACATAAACCCTTAGATATTTATTAAAATTTGAATCATTAGCCCATGAAATAATGAAATTAAAATGAATCTTTAAATACAATAAAATTAAGTATATTAAAAATATATCATATCAAATGGTAGTATATACTCCTTATAAAAACAATATGTTCATAAGATTAAAAATTTATGAATGAAAAAACAGAGAGAGAAAGAACCCTTAAACTATTGGTATTGCTTGAATAAAAACAACGTAAAATATATAACAATAGATGTATTTTTAAATACCCAACATTTATATTAAAAAATAAAAATATACATTCATGGGAATTATATAAACCATAAAAAAGAAACAAGTTGTGAATATGTCATATGTCTCACATACTTAAAAGCAAGATAAGAAACCCTTATATCCAGCCTTAAATTGACTTGTACATGATCTTAACCTCGTATATAAAAAATTTATATTTATTGAAAATCAATTTTTAAAAAATATCCATACTAATTATTTATAATATGATTTATATAAAACATCTTATCACATATTTAAAATCATTATTCTATGTGATAACTGTTCTATTTTTTATGCTTGTTTGGGTATGGTGGTTCTTATATATATAACTTGGTCTTGGATTCAACATCTCCCGAAATATAAAATTTAAAAAATATCATATTTTTTCATTATATATACATTTATGATAATTTATATAAGGTGGAGATAGAAAATAAATTTCATCCCCTCATGGAGATGGTAGTCAATACCTATACATTGGTGATGTTCTTACATTTAGATTAATGGAATGAAATAAAAAAAATAGCAAATCATCATTATATAATCATAATTTAATAATATATATCATATAAATTTATTGAATATATCATTATAGCCACACATACAACGATTAAATGGAGGAAGAATAACATTGCTTATTGGAGGGGGTATTCCACTTGTCGCACGAGCAAAATTATCATCATTAAATAGAAGTGAGGGTTAGAATGTAGATAAAATTTTATTCTTATGAATCATAATAATAATTTAATATTATACATAACCAACCATGAGAGGTAGTGATTACAAATAAAATACATTAGCTGTGGAGATGGTGGTCCGTAATTACGCATAATGACATTTTTATTTTCTATTTTTACAGATGACACATAAATAATGGTTATTATATTAAGATAATAAAATATATGAAATATAATTCTAATGATATTACAATTTTAATATGGTTAGATAATAGTTGGAGTTGGTAGAATAAAAAATATACATAAAAGGAAACCGTGTTTTTTTAGAAACCACTTTTGGATCTCCTTTTAATGATCCATTGGTTGTTCTTTTAAGAATCCCAAAACCAATATAATGTGTATATGAATGTTTATAATAATTTTTTAGGTTTTTCTAGATATATGTATCAATATGGTGTGAATTATATAGGATGGAAGGTTTCTTTTTATATGTTAGGTGAGTGGAAATTTTATAAATACATGAAATATTAATATAAAATTTTTGTATAACCATTGTGTCCAATAAAATTTGAATGGGTAAAGTCAATAATCTAGATAATTTGGAAAAGGGATGAAGAACAAATGAGAAAAATATTTAAATGATAATTTTGATAAAGATCGATTTGGAAAATAAAATAGTGTTTTCCGAACTATAATCCCATCGCAGAGCACCGCTCCGTAGGGCAGTTTGTGGCCTCAAAAAACTACCGCAAACCGATAGGTTCATGGGGTAATGAAAACGATGTTGATCCCTAAAATAATAAATTTCATTCATGAAATTGAGGAGGAAAATTTCACCTTGCGTATGAGGCCTCCTACGAAGTAAACAGTTTGCAGTTGAGGATAACTGATGAACTCCCTCGAATGAAACGATGTAGTTCGTAAGAGAGAGGTGGTTATTTTTACCACTGCGTATGAAAACACCACAGACTGAGTCATATATGGGTCGGTTTTCCCATATGGTCTTCCTCAAATGGTTTCATGTAACCCACACATCCATCTTCTCTACCCTCCTATAAAAGGACCCTAAGGGGAACCTAGAACGGGACTGAATGTGATTACAACCAAACAAACTTATTGAGGACCCTATGGAGATTTATTTTTGAAGATATCAATCAAGGAAGTGTGAACTACATTGGAAAATAACCTATATGTATATCCCACCATGTAACACAATATAAAAAAATATTAATGGTATGACCTTGAACCCAATCTATTCACAGATGAACTTATCGCAAGGGGTAGATCCAATGTCCGTTCTTCAAATCAGTACCTAACATAGCACAAATCTATATTTATTTAACTATGAACTATGTAGAAACTCAATACACATATGGATACTAGTGTTATGTAGAGCCATGAAACGTAGATAGAATTTGATGCCACAAGACACCCTGTTACGTGGAATGAATTGGGTACCATATAGAAAATTACTAATCGGACCGTATCCAAGTTCATTTACTATCATGGTATGTGGTTGACCCTTCCATCCACATAGAAACATGATATGGGGAGAGGTCCCCTTAATTCATGGGGAATTGGTATGTACTATGGGGTACCCTTTGCATTCCACCCTCTGATTTTGCTTATCTTTTTTTATTTCAGTCACTTCATATGAATTACTACCATGGACATGTCAAATGACATTAAACCAAATCCTCTTCCAAATACACCAAACCCATATGATAAAACCATTGGGTGAATCATCATGACCCCATTAGTTTTTATACTCATTTTAAGAAGAGTCATGTGGGTGATCTTTGTAATGGTGCAGACTGCTGAAATTTCAATAATTTTACATTACCATGGTATCCCGGGGTCTATCCTTTGGATAACAAGGTGAACCTACCCATTCTAGGGATCAAGGGTAATCACATTCTTTTTACATTGATTAAGGTCAATGATATACAAGTTAAATCATTCGTGACATTCCATTTGATGAGATACAACATTTCACCCATTTACCAGAACCAATTTTAGGGAATCCCTCCAGACTAAACCCCTTTGATCATAGGATGTGGTGCTCTCACCTCGGCCTCTACCACTCGCATACTCATACTTTTCCATCAGTGGAGATGAGAACATGTGTGGATTATTTAATAATTCACATACTCTTGTTTCTCAGACTGAGCATATCTCACATGGTCTTAAAGGCTTGTGATGATCACATCACCGGCACAATCCCCTTCTAGAAATGAACAACATAACCTCTGATTACCACCATAACTGGGATACATAGGATGCATTTCTAATGCACGAACACAATGGTTATCCTCCTAAAATTATAACCCAAATATTGAACCCAAATTCATTAAGGAATCCTTCACGATGTAAGTCCCAACTCTTATTTGAAAGGTCCTTCTCTACCAATGCAATCCCCAAATCAAGCCTCCTTTATGGGAAGCTTCAATGCATAAGTGCCATTATACCAAACTATGAGGGATTTGATTCCAACCAAACTTTGATACGTAGGATGCATCCCCGAGGAATAAAACATACATTTAAACATAACCTAGTCTTTTCATGGTCATTTTCCATGGAGGGTCAACCTTTAACCTGAAAAATACATCAACTTCGGGTATGTTGGGCAGCCTCGACCTAAGTCCCACACCAAATATTAACTTGGAACCTTCCACATATTATTCCTTTCTGCATGACATTAAAATGCATGGATGTGTCCACATCCTAGAACCATAAAAGTTGATGTGTCCGGATAAGTGGCACTGAACTACTTGGGCTCAAATTCCTCTCAGGAGGATACATATGAAGACCATATTATGGGTTCGACCCCAAAAATCAAAATAGTCTCCATCACCCTTGGATAATGATAAACTCCAAATCACCTCATCCTATGGATTAAACATCATTGTCCTAGAAAATGACTAGGGAACCCCTAATTTGTCCAAAAAATGGTAACATTTATGAAGAACCTCAAATTCATACATGTGTCTTCACCAATATAGAATCTCAAATACATACAGATGATTCTAAACCAAGGAATATTGTTTCTTGATCATGAAACTTACGAGTAATCTATAGACACATACTTGGGAATGAACCAAGGATTCATGAACATAAAAAATTTCTTAAAGCAATAATAAAGTCACATAATAAGAAATAATTTCTCCCGTAAAGGGTATGATGTGCCTGAATTACCATCCTCTCGACCAATGTGAGCCCTAAAGTTTCATTGGTCTAATAAACCAACGAGTGTATGCCTTTGGAAATAAGGTCTATTAATCATGGATAACAGGGTTTTTGGGTGTTTCTAGCTCCATGAATAATCACATTGGAGACCATCTGAGGACATCATACACAACATGGAATGATTGCCCAAACATTGAACCCCTACAATCACCCACCAATACTAATCAGCCATGGATCCTAATTCATAACAAAATAAGATATACATACTAGTTTGAGTGAGACCATATCACTCACAAAAAAGGTTCCATCACATGAATCAGGTCAAAAAAAATTGTGAACCCTACATGAATCCTTAACCAAGGTGGCAGGTTACCCCACCTCAAGCCCCTTTCATATCTAATAGAAAGCTTTCCAATCATGATTATCAATAAAGAATGTGTTCATTATATGATACATTTATGGGGGGTTTTGTTTTTTATTTTTATATATATTTTATGTTATTTATAGACAAACCATTAATCTAATGTCATCTCGACTGTTTTCTCAGACATGCGTGTTCACATCTGCATAGACAACCAGGTCCACAATGAAGAACATGACAACATCTCCCACCCAGCGTCTTCAATTCTGGGTTTAGAATGCACTGATTAATAAGTACCATAAAAATGAAACTCTTCCCACCATTGAGGTAGAAAGGAATTAACTTTAGGCTTTATAGTCCCACCAGTTTCCCATGCAACGGTAGTCAGTGTTCTAGAATCGGGAACCCCCAAAATGTGATGAGTACCTACCTTATTGTAGGGAGGTAGATGAATTAGACATTAATACCTTCATCCTAGTTACTCAAGGGACTTATAAAATATCCCCAACTGAAAGTCATCGCCAAAAAATGTGGGACCCAATAACCTAATTTTGAAGATGAAATTACATCAAGGGCCCCTGCTGAAGTCCAACAGACATAGGCCACTCAGGCAGCCTACCTTAGGAAGTGAACATATAATCAAGAGTAGGTCATCACCCTAGTTACCCAAGAGGTGTTTCTCCATACAAACTCTGTTTCATGATTTGAGTAGGTATACAATACTACCCCCACTTCTGAAGCCCAACATAGTTATACAGTAGCACATTATTAGAGGGATCAAATTCCAGCTAATGCTCATCGGTCCCACCATGAAAATAGGGAGGCACATTTTCAGAAGAATAAAATCTATACTAATTCACAAGAATATTGTTATTCTGAATAGGGTGGACAACTTTGGGAAATCACACAACACTTCCAATGAAAATAAAGACCATCAAAATAATATGGTGGAAAATAGATAGGAGCAGAGTAAAATTCCTAATAATTCATACCAAGACCATTATCCAAATATGGAAAAAAATCTATAGGCATACACACTTCCATGTAGATGAATATGAATCCCACTGGTCAAATATGGTGGAAATCAACCACCAGAGTCAAATTCTCACTTACCACACGAAATCCCACCAGTTAAACTTAGTGGGATGAAAATATATGCAAATTCAAATCCTGCAGATGCATATGAAGCCCATGACGAAAATATCGCAACAGAAAAACAGAATAAAATTTATACTAGAAAATATAATTCCCACAAGATAAATATGGTGGAAACATGATAATGTAGCTGGCACTTACAAGATTAAATTCACGTGAATAATCGTTCATCTTCCCTAAAATAGGAGAACATCTAGCAGCCATTAAAAACAAACAGAGGACCTGAGTATGTACAAATTCCTTCTCTAACATCCGAATGCGAATTTAAACCCATTAAATCCAAAGAAATATCTCATTACATCTTAGTAATGAAGTATGATCAAACATTGATTTTAGATCATATACTCCATACCATTCAAGATTTCATCACGTCTAAAAAAAGTGAGGAGTTTGGCCCACAGCCCTATCCCCCCAAAGATGGTGATTTATCCACAAAATAAGACAGTCACTTTAGAGCAGATGTGCATCCCTACTATGGCCCAAGAGGGTTTACATCCATATTCCATGATACCATGACAACCGGATCGGGAAAAAACACTCGTTCCAAATGGAAGACACCAGTACAACATGGTGGTCACTCCATGGTAGGAATATATCCCTTAAATAACTCAAGATGATCATCAGAGTATCCCAAAAACATCATAGGAACTATCCGAACATTAACTCATATATGAAGGTTTTTAACATTAGTTGGTGGACCTATTTTCCTGCAATATAACACCCAAAAATGAAGGTTACAAAGTTAGTTGGAAAATGAATACAACATTCTTGATTCTTATAAACTGGATACTAGAGTTCATGATGCTATCATACATTTATCTATAAAGGATCAAGATCATATCTATCCATTACTAAATTATGGAAGTGGAAGTAGCAGTTTCGAATGTCCACACCACAATTTTTTTACAAGAATCTTTTAAGGTCCTCCTTAGAGCACCCATGTGGGCTTACTTCATGGGAATAAATTATCAATAAAGAGATACTTTCTTGATATGAGTGTCATGGTACCCCTCCCCTTGACCAGAATATTGAATAGATAGATGGTCCTCCCCTTGATGGCGTCCATAATAATGGTCCTCCCTATAGTATATGCTATAGAATTTATCCTTCTAGTTGGATATAAAGAAATGATGAAAGTATTCTCCATGATGGAATTAAATAGAAAGGCCCTCCCCATTGTTACATCAGGTAACACATAGGTACTCCACTCATTTCAGAGAATCTTGAAATTCCACCCCTATAAGAACATTGAAGATATTCTCCCTGTAGCCGAATATGAATCTATATATTAAGTAATCTCTCTGATGCATGTCATTGCAAATGGATTCCCAGCAATGACAAAAAATAAAAAGAAGGTACTACACATATTGTTTCTACCCTGAAGGTCGTGCACCTAATATAGGCATTATAAAATCACCCTACGGTCAGAGACTAAGCTGAAATGGTAGCCCTATCCAACAAAACATTAATTGTGATTGTCCTCCCCATAGACAAAATTCATACCGATGATAAGGTCATCCTCTCACCAGGTCCAATAAAGGAAATCCCCCAGATTCTGTGGCACTTGGAAGGATGGTGTCAGATGATCTAGAAACGATATCGATGATAAGAGACATCCTTTCCCATCTTAGAGACAACCTGAGGCCACACTAACCATCTAAGCCTCCATCACAACATTCTTGAATCAATGAAATTCCTACCCAACCCATTACTCAGGATGAAATAATCACACAAGAATCCATGTTGGGCACACAAAGTAGGGTAAGACATCATGGAAGAACAATAATATGTTTTACTCAGGAGTAGGAAACTAGCTGAGGATGACATATCAGTTATGTTCTGGCCCACAACCAGTTCTCAGTTTAACATTCCAAGAATGTTTTCATAAGTATGTATACCCATCATTTTTCATAATATCTGGACCACTCTCTACTAGTTTAAAATGAAATTTCTACCATTTGATGAGTATGTAAACAATGTTGATGTATTGGGGGAGAATCCGTTGAAAATTGAACTTGAATCCATTTCGTCTCCATGATGTGTCACGACCCGCCCTCGGGGTCCGTGCCGTGACTACCCCAAGCCCGCCTTCCATAGGCCCGGGGCTGGCGACTAGCACCAAGGCGTAAATCCCGGTAAAAAGGGAAGGCATTGCCTTTGTAAAGTAAACAAACACCACAGAGTAAGCAAGCGGAAAGTAACACTAAGCAAAACAGAGTACAACTAAAAGTGCGGAAAGTAAAAAGGGGCCGGAAATACAAGCCCAACTGTAAAGTACAACTCGAAAGGGAAAACAGCAACTGAAAAGTAAAGAAGCTACGCCGAGCTGTCCACTGGAAATCCCACCTGAAGGGTGGGTACAGATAGCTCCTCTGCTCCTCGGGTCCCGCCGTCTGCTCCAAGTATGTCCCGCCCAGTGGTCTGCCTCTGTGTACCGCCTCGTCGTATAGTCCACCTCCAGGTACCGTCTAGTCCTCGAACACTCGGCCTCTGCCAGTACTGGCCGTCGTCTGCAACCAACACAACGAGGTGCGGGCATAGCCCGTGCAGGGGTGAGTATAACGATACTCAGTAGGGACCCCGAGACCCTCAAGGTCTCACTAAAACCAACAAGGATAACCACAAGAAGATCACAACAGATAAACTCTACTTAGGTATATGCCCATACATATACCTAAGTTATCAAGTAACCCATCTCAGACATGAGGAAACACAAGGATCATGAGATCAACGGATAACCACTACCCAGGTATATGCCCATACATATACCTAAGTTATCAAGTAACCCATCTCAATCATGAGGAAACACAAAGGTCAAAAGTCTCAGCTCAAACCAGGATTTTTATTATCGAAACCGTAACTGCTGAAGAGCTCCGACTCTAGAGTGTACAGTGGTCCTGTCACGACTCCGAGGCCACCGCTCACTAACCTAAGACTGCTGAGGTACTCCTCCTGTCGAGTACTGCGGGTTTGCGGCCAACTACCTGGCGCTCCGTCCGCTGAGGGTCTGTCGCCAAATACCGGGCGCTCGCCCAGATAGCCTACTGAGGTACTCCTCCTGTCGAGTACCGCGGGTTTGCTGCCAACTACCAGGCGCTCCGTCCGCCGTGGGTCTGCCGCCAAATACCGGGCGCTCCGTCCACTGGGCTAGTCGACTCACTCCAAGTCGAGTCGGTCAAGCAGTCGTCAGGTCTCAGCCGGCTACACGGTCTCCGTACTCCGCACGCACGTCTCCACCGTCGCGGGTCTGTCGCTACAACCAAGCGCACACACTCCGTAGAGTATCTCGGTTCCGCCGCTACAACCAAGCGCTCCACCGCTAAGGGTCTGCTGCTGCATCCATGCGCACCACCACTGTCAAGTACCACGGATCCGCCGCTACACCCAAGCGCTCCCCCGCCCGCTCGTCTCCGGAAGGGTCCACTCCACGAGCTACTGGTCGATACTCCAAGTATCTCAAAGTCCCACGAAGAAGTGTCTCAAAGGTCCGTCTCGTCACAGGGGTCTCAACGCAACAGACGGCGCGTCGATCGGACGCCCGGTCTGTGAGTTATTAGCCTATTCGTCCCAGGGGCCCGGATGGTTTCGTGAGCGAAACCAATCCCGGCCGTATCTCAACTGTACCCCGAACTCCCATAGGATAAACTCAAAGGGACCGTTACTCAACGTAACCACCAACGCTGCTGACAGCTCGTCAAGCGGACGTCCTGTCTGAAAGATATCAGCTTTTCCTTTCCAGGGGCCCGGTTGGATTTCGGGTACAATCCAACCCGGCCATACTCCGACTGTATCCAAAACTCGGGCGGAGTATGTCAAAAGTTCTGTCTCATCAAGAGGAAGTCAACGAAACAGACGGCGCGTCAATCGGACGCCCGGTCTGTGAGTTATTGACTTTTTCGTCTCCGGGGCCCGGTTGGTTTTTAAGGAAAAACCAACCCGACCGTACTCCACCTGCGTCCAAACCTCGGGCGGAGTATGCCAAAAGATCCGTCTCACTAAGAGGAACACAATGCGACTGACGGTACGTCAATCGGACGTTCGTAGCTCAAGATATGAGCGTTTCCGCTCCGAAGGCCCGGTTGGTTTCGTGAACGAACCAACCCGGCCGAACTCAAAGTAAACCGAAACCTTGAGTGCGATATACCGAAACGACCGTCTCGATCCAAGGATCGCGTAGCCGCAGACGGTTCGTCGTTCGGAGGTCCGAGGCTCAAGTTATGAGCCAAAAACCAAATCAGGTTCGAAACGGGGGGGTCCGGGTCCGGGCCGACCCGGCCCGACCCCCCCCTGGGCGGCGGCGGGCCGCGGCGCCGCACGGGGCGGCAGCACGCGGGGCTCAGCCCCGCGGTTCCTTCAAAAAAACGGCGCGGCAACTGCCGCGCCCTTGATTGAAACCGCCCCACGTGGGGGCCGGTTTATTTAAGAGAGCCAGGGGGGCCGGATGCCCCCCCTCCTTCAAGAACCGCCCCCCTCTTTAAAAGGGGGGTTTTTATGGGAAGGTCGGGGGATTAATTCCCCCGGTTTTTAAGACATCCGGCCGGCCAGCTGGCCGGCCGGTTTTCTCAAACGGGACCGGAATTTCCGGTCCCCTTCTTCGGCTTCCGACGCCGGCGGCCCGGCCGCCGGTCTTCCCTTCCGCCGCGGCCCGGAACCGGCCGCGGTCTCCTCGTCCCGCCGCGGCCCGGAACCGGCCGCGGTCTTCTCATCCCGCCGCGGCCCGGAACCGGCCGCGGCGTTCGTCATCCGGCGCGGTGCGTCGGCACCGCGCCCCTTCGCCGTGATTTGATTCTTTTCAACGCGGCGCGACGGCGTCGCGTTCTTGAAGATTTTTCCTCGGCATGGCGCGACGGCGCCGCGTAAATTAATTGTACGATCATCCGCGTGGTGCGACGGCACCACGCTACTTGCTTCCACCCGCATGAATAAACATGAACGTTGGAGGGGGGTTCGGCCGTGTTCGTGCGGTCCGCCCCCCCCCCCCCCCCTCGCGTTAACAATAACACTTAAATAAAATATTTAAATGCCTCACGTAGACATGCGATCCACGAGCAAGAAAAGGAAAAAAAATAAACCAAAATGAAATCAACAACCCCTACCTCGGGTTTAAGATTTGAAGATTCGTCTACGTTCCGCGGAAGACGGCGTCGCGGAGGTCGGGCGTCGCGGTCGTCGTTCGTCAAATCCGTTGACGAAGAGATATGTCCGATGCGACACGTCGTTGGCGGATCTTCGTTTGCCGACGAAGAAGGCCCGAGGAGGATGCGGCGTTCCCTCTTGTTGACACCGAGGACGAAGAAAAGAGGCGTCGTTCTTCGTCGGAGTTTGGGCGTTCTTCGTTCTTCGTCAGAGCTTGAAGATGAAGAGGAAGCTCTCCAAAAGACAAACAAAGAACCCAAAATAAAATAAGACTACCTCTTATTTTATTAACACATAACACAAAACAATTTCAATGTTTGAAATTCAAAAAGACTTAACTCCCATAAATTAATTAAGTAACTCAAGTTATTAAAATAAGGAAGAGTTACATAATTAAGAGGGGGTTTAGAGGGGTTAGGGAATTTGAAAAGAAAAAGGGGTTCGTGTGGGCCCCACCACACTTAATCCTCCCAAGGGAGGTTAAGTGGGTGTGGGTCCCACTTCCAACCTCCTTTGGTAGGTTTTTAATAAGTTAAAAATAAAATTTGTCTTACACAATTTTATTTAACTTAACTGAAAATCCCCGAAACTAACTTCCAACTCGCAACAAACGCAACTCCCGAAAAGGTCTCTTTAAGCGAATATCGGTGCTGCGAGTTCATCGGTGCCCTCAGATTTCAATTCCGAGCACCGGATCAAAAGTTAGGAATTCCCGCTCGTTCGTTCACTGAACGTACCCGAGCCAACTTCGGAAATTAATTCCGGGCACTCCGGACCTCGGAATCAGGTGCCGTCTGAAACCGCGCTCTTGTAAAATTTTAAAGAAAATTAAGAAAAAAATTTCCTTGAATTTTACGGGTCTTTACATTACTCCCACCTCAGGGCTTTACGTCCCCGTAAAGCTACATGAAAAACTAGGGAAACAAAAGAGGGTACTGAGCACGCATCTGAGCCTCCCGCTCCCATGTGCTCTCCTGGAGATTCCCGTGCCGCCATCTGTTGCGCACATGAGGAATCGTTTGCCCACGCAGGACCCGCTCCTGTCGATCCTCTATCTCCACCGGGACCTCCGTAAAAGTCGCCCCATCGTCAACGTCAAGCTCCCCATGGTCAAAGATGTGCGTCGGGTCGTGCACGTATCTCCTCAGTTGAGACACGTGGAAGACGTCATGCACCCGGTGTATCTGAGGTGGTAGAGCCAGGCGATAAGCCACCTCACCAACCCTGCTGAGGACCTGGAAGGGTCCGATGAAGCGCGGAGATAACTTGTCGCCTCGGCCAAATCTCCGAATACCGCGTCGAGGTGAGACCTGCAAGAAGACGTGGTCACCATCCTCGAACTCTAGTGGCCTCCGCCTCCTGTCAGCATATGACTTCTGCCGGCTCTGTGTTGTCCTCATCCGCTCCTGGATGACATGGACCTCTTCTGACGTGGCCCGGACCATCTCTGGTCCCATAAGAGCTGCGAGATTTCTTCTTTGCCGATAAGAGAAACCTGGTCTCATCCCCTGGATGAACCACATTCTTTGCCTAAAACAGTCAATCCTAACATGGATGGTACTAATCCATACCAAGGATGACGTCGTAAGGCCTCGACGCTACTACTAAGAGATCCAACCGTTACTCTCGCCTCCAAGGGTTGAGTCACACTGTCGGCATCAGTGTGTGGTAACTGGTCTCCTCCAGTAGATGTCTCACAAGTGAGGGTCAAGTCAACAGTCAACTGGAACCTCTTAGTAACATCACAAAAGAGGACAGGAAATAAAACATCACAAAGGTATGCGTCTTTTTTTATTGCAGCTCATATTACAAGACGCTACACAAAAGCAACATCAACATGGAACTAGAAGTACAAAAGACGTATCCACTAGTTCCTCCCCTGTCCACCTGCTCCCAGAGCTCCAGCATTTGTCGCTGCCTCAACCTCGGTGGCTCCCTCCAAGCCTGCGGATCGAGGAGTCGGACAGTCACGTGCCAGGTGACCCTTTCCGCGGCATGAGTAACACAACCTGCTCCTTGCACGGCTAGCTCTGTTCCCACTCCGGGTGCCCTGCACCACCGGTCCTAAAACCCGAGATCGCCCAACTGCTGGTCTGGTCCTCCTGGACCTCTGCATCATCTGTCTACTGCCCACAGATGACTCGGCTTCTGATCGAAAAACACGTGGCAAAGGCAGAATCTCCTGTACATGCTCGGGGTGTAGAGATACTGGCACAAACTCCACCCTGAAGAAGGTCTCGAAGTCTTCCCAAGCGAAGTTCATCTCATCGCAAAACTGAAACAAGTGGCTCCACCACCTACCTGCTGCTGCGTGTAGTAGGCTCGCAGCGAGGATCACCATGAAGTCTGCTGGTGTCCTCACTAGCCTAAACACTCGTACCACTGCCTCCAGCCAGTCCTCTGCAGCCTGGGGATCCGTCTCCCCGCGAAACCTGGGCGGTCGCTGGCGCTGGAACTCGTGCAGCGCGCTCAGGCGTCGTGCATCGCCTTCTGCTGGTGCCTCCGCTGGTGCCTCAACTGCAAGAGGGCCCTGTACCGAAGCCCCGTCGCTCGACAGACTGTCAGCACGCTCATCCCTCCGGGCTCTAGCTGGTCGTCTGAGAAAAGACATCCTGAAAGAAACAACGTAACACGATCAAACGATTTTACCTGGTGAGCTGACCTGGTTTGAGCTGTTTTAAGGGGAAAAAACTTTTGAAAACACACACGCAATCAGTGTTTTCGTGCACAAAGTCGGAGATCAGTTGTCAGGGTCCTGGTGTATGGATACGTCGGCCGCCCGCACCAACACTGGACTCCCTGAACTGAAAACCACACTCGGTACCCTTAACACTATTGCTTCACAGAAAGAAAGATCAGAGTCTGCGGTAGAACCGACCACCTCTGATACCAATTTGTCACGACCCGCCCTCGGGGTCCGTGCCATGACTACCCCAAGCCCGCCTTCCATAGGCCAGGGGCTGGCGACTAGCACCAAGGCGTAAATCCCGGTAAAAAGGGAAGGCATTGCCTTTGTAAAGTAAACAAACACCACAGAGTAAGCAAGCGGAAAGTAACACTAAGAAAAACAGAGTACAACTAAAAGTGCGGAAAGTAAAAAGGGGCCGGAAATACAAGCCCAACTGTAAAGTACAACTCGAAAGGGAAAACAGCAACTGAAAAGTAAAGTAGCTACGCCGAGCTGTCCACTGGAAATCCCACCTGAAGGGTGGGTACAGATAGATCCTCTGCTCCTCGGGTCCCGCCGTCTGCTCCAAGTATGTCCCGCCCAGTGGTCTGCCTCTGTGTACCGCCTCGTCATATAGTCCACCTCCAGGTACCGTCCAGTCCTCGAACACTCGGCCTCTGCCAGTACTGGCCGTCGTCTGCAACCAACACAACGAGGTGCGGGCATAGCCCGTGCAGGGGTGAGTATAACGATACTCAGTAGGGACCCCGAGACCCTCAAGGTCTCACTAAAACCAACAAGGATAACCACAAGAAGATCACAACAGATAAACTCTACTTAGGTATATGCCCATACATATACCTAAGTTATCAAGTAACCCATCTCAGACATGAGGAAACACAAGGATCATGAGATCAACGGATAACCACTACCCAGGTATATGCCCATACATATACCTAAGTTATCAAGTAACCCATCTCAATCATGAGGAAACACAAAGGTCAAAAGTCTCAGCTCAAACCAGGATTTTCATTATCGAAACCTTAACTGCTGAAGAGCTCCGACTCTAGAGTGTACAGTGGTCCTGTCACGACTCCGAGGCCACCGCTCACTAACCTAAGACTGCTGAGGTACTCCTCCTGTCGAGTACTGCGGGTTTGTGGCCAACTACCTGGCGCTCCGTCCGCTGAGGGTCTGTCGCCAAATACCGGGCGCTCGCCCAGATAGCCTACTGAGGTACTCCTCCTGTCGAGTATCGCGGGTTTGCTGCCAACTACCAGGCGCTCCGTCCGCCGTGGGTCTGCCGCCAAATACCGGGCGCTCCGTCCACTGGGCTAGTCGACTCACTCCAAGTCGAGTCGGTCAAGCAGTCGTCAGGTCTCAGCCGGCTACACGGTCTCCGTACTCCGCACGCACGTCTCCACCGTCGCGGGTCTGTCGCTACAACCAAGCGCACACACTCCGTAGAGTATCGCGGTTCCGCCGCTACAACCAAGCGCTCCACCGCTAAGGGTCTGCTGCTGCATCCAAGCGCACCACCACTGTCAAGTACCACGGATCCGCCGCTACACCCAAGCGCTCCCCCGCCCGCTCGTCTCCGGAAGGGTCCACTCCACGAGCTACTGGTCGATACTCCAAGTATCTCAAAGTCCCACGAAGAAGTGTCTCAAAGGTCCGTCTCGTCACAGGGGTCTCAACGCAACAGACGGCGCGTCGATCGGACGCCCGGTCTGTGAGTTATTAGCCTATTCGTCCC
The DNA here is from genome assembly GCA_963277665.1 of Viscum album. NCBI lineage: Eukaryota > Viridiplantae > Streptophyta > Magnoliopsida > Santalales > Viscaceae > Viscum > Viscum album. The sequence goes on from OY728156.1 coordinate 1,377,130,404, forward strand.
AGGGGCCCGGATGGTTTCGTGAGCGAAACCAATCCCGGCCGTATCTCAACTGTACCCCGAACTCCCATAGGGTAAACTCAAAGGGACCATTACTCAACGTAACCACCAACGCTGCTGACGGCTCGTCAAGCGGACGTCCTGTCTGAAAGATATCAGCTTTTCCTTTCCAGGGGCCCGGTTGGATTTCGGGTACAATCCAACCCGGCCATACTCCGACTGTATCCAAAACTCGGGCGGAGTATGTCAAAAGTTCCGTCTCATCAAGAGGAAGTCAACGAAACAGACGGCGCGTCAATCGGACGCCCGGTCTGTGAGTTATTGACTTTTTCGTCTCCGGGGCCCGGTTGGTTTTTAAGGAAAAACCAACCCGACCGTACTCCACCTGCGTCCAAACCTCGGGCGGAGTATGCCAAAAGATCCGTCTCACTAAGAGGAACACAACGCGACCGACGGTACGTCAATCGGACGTTCGTAGCTCAAGATATGAGCGTTTCCGCTCCGAAGGCCCGGTTGGTTTCGTGAACGAACCAACCCGGCCGAACTCAAAGTAAACCGAAACCTTGAGTGCGATATACCGAAACGACCGTCTCGATCCAAGGATCGCGTAGCCGCAGACGGTTCGTCGTTCGGAGGTCCGAGGCTCATGTTATGAGCCAAAAACCAAATCAGGTTCGAAACGGGGGGGTCCGGGTCCGGGCCGACCCGGCCCGACCCCCCCTTGGGCGGCGGCGGCGGCAGCGGGCCGCGGCGGCGCACGGGGTGGCAGCACGCGGGGCTCAGCCCCGCGGTTCCTTAAAAAAATGGCGCGGCAATTGCCGCGCCCTTGATTGAAACCGCCCCACGTGGGGGCCGGTTTATTTAAGAGAGCCAGGGGGCCGGCTGCCCCCCCTCCTTCAAGAACCGCCCCCCTCTTTAAGAGGGGGGTTTTTATGGGAAGGCCGGGGGATTAATTCCCCCGGTTTTTAAGACATCCGGCCGGCCAGCTGGCCGGCCGGTTTTCTCAAACGGGACCAGAATTTCCGGTCCCCTTCTTCGGCTTCCGACGCCGGCGGCCCGGCCGCCGGTCTTCCCTTCCGCCGCGGCCCGGAACCGGCCGCGGTCTCCTCGTCCCGCCGCGGCCCGGAACCGGCCGCGGTCTTCTCGTCCCGCCGCGGCCCGGAACCGGCCGCGGCGTTCGTCATCCGGCGCGGTGCGTCGGCACCGCGCCCCTTCGCCGTGCTTTGATTCTTTTCAACGCGGCGCGACGGCGTCGCGTTCTTGAAGATTTTTCCTCGGCGTGGCGTGACGGCGCCGCGTAAATTAATTGTACGATCATCCGCGTGGTGCGACGGCACCACGCTACTTGCTTCCACCCGCATGAATAAACATGAACGTTGGAGGGGGGTTCGGCCGTGTTCGTGCGGTCCGCCCCCCCCCCCCCCTCACGTTAACAATAACACTTAAATAAAATATTTAAATGCCTCACGTAGACATGCGATCCACGAGCAAGAAAAGGGAAAAAAAGAAACCAAAATGAAATCAACAACCCCTACCTCGGGTTTAAGATTTGAAGATTCGTCTACGTTCCGCGGAAGACGGCGTCGCGGAGGTCGGGCGTCGCGGTCGTCGTTCGTCAAATCCGTTGACGAAGAGATACGTCCGATGCGACACGTCGTTGGCGGATCTTCGTTTGCCGACGAAGAAGGCCCGAGGAGGATGCGGCGTTCCCTCTTGTTGACACCGAGGACGAAGAAAAGAGGCGTCGTTCTTCGTCGGAGTTTGGGCGTTCTTCGTTCTTCGTCAGAGCTTGAAGATGAAGAGGAAGCTCTCCAAAATACAAACAAAGAACCCAAAATAAAATAAGACTACCTCTTATTTTATTAACACATAACACAAAAGAATTTCAATGTTTGAAATTCAAAAAGACTTAACTCCCATAAATTAATTAAGTAACTCAAGTTATTAAAATAAGGAAGAGTTACATAATTAAGAGGGGGTTTAGAGGGGTTAGGGAATTTGAAAAGAAAAAGGGGTTCGTGTGGGCCCCACCACACTTAATCCTCCCAAGGGAGGTTAAGTGGGTGTGGGTCCCACTTCCAACCTCCTTTGGTAGGTTTTTAATAAGTTAAAAATAAAATTTGTCTTACACAATTTTATTTAACTTAACTGAAAAACCCCAAAACTAACTTCCAACTCGCAACAAACGCAACTCCCGAAAAGGTCTCTTTAAGCGAATATCGGCGCTGCGAGTTCATCGGTGCCCTCGGATTTCAATTCCGAGCACCGGATCAAAAGTTAGGAATTCCCGCTCGTTCGTTCACTGAATGTACCCGAGCCAACTTCGGAAATTAATTCCGGGCACTCCGGACCTCGGAATCAGGTGCCGTCTGAAACCGCGCTCTTGTAAAATTCTAAAGAAAATTAAGAAAAAAATTTCCTTGAATTTTACGGGTCTTTACATGGTGGCCCTAATCAGAGTTGCGAATGAAAGACCTTGATCTGACATGTATCCCTACACTACAAAAGATTCATTGACTCATCTGAAATGCCGCATCTGGTGTTTATAACCAAGGGTGAGGAGAACATGGAACTCTACACTTCACCCCATGTCCCATCCAGAAGAACCCACTGGAGGTGAAATCATTCAATTTTATCATAACAAGATGGTAGTAGAATGAAATACCTGCTCAAGAAAGGTGGAACGTTCGTCAAGAACTTGCATTGAGTAAGTTACAAAATCCTCAATCCCAACAAGGGAATGCAATCAAAATTCCCATTAACTGGTCTTTTAAGAAAATTTATAAGGTTTAATTCCTAAGGTAATGTAATAAATGAGAACTTATCATGTCCTTGGAAACAAATAATTCACATACAGATGCACAACCATATATAGCCCACACCCCCATGGGAATGCATGAGATTAAGAAGGAAATAATAACAATAGTAATTAACATAGTACGAGATCAATCCCAAACCCCTGGCCTAGTGGAATTTTTTTTATAAAAAATGCCCATGTAAGAACAACAAATATGGGCCAAGATACATCAATAGAAGAATGGGGAAAACCCCATACCTATGAGATGGGGGAATTTTTACTTCAACCACCTACCCAGCTGAAGTCAGTCATTTCTCACTTAGGGAGGATAATGAAAAAAGATGTTACCCATTCAATTATGGCATGTGACTCATGTCCCTCGAAAGGAGATGTATGACCAATTAATGTCAAGGTTCTATTTGGGTTACCCTTCATCATAAAACATAAAGAGGACCCTGGAATGGAAGGATAATATAAAAAAATGGACCTAATAAGCTCTCCTACCATTCATCACCTGGTATTCTTCCCCAAATGTGGTATGCTTCAGTTAATATCATGAATGTAAATCCAACATACATCATTGAAAATTTTAAGCATAATGAGTATATAATAGAAGAAGTTTACCTCCCGGATGTGGTCCACATTGGGCATATAGGTGTGCATACTCGGAACCAGAGAGCCTCTCTAAACATGGGGAATCCTTCATCCAATCCATTACTACATCACTTGTGAGTTTCCAAGAACCAGGATAATAAAAACAAGGTCAGACATGACCTATATCCTTCTCATATTCAACAAAACATTCTTTTTATGCTAAAGGAGATATTATCTTGACCAAAGGAAGAAATGAAAGAGCTAAAGAGAATCAATTATGAGCTCTAGAAAGAGGTGTATCATCCTTGATGGCTCTTTTAGGGAAATGAATTGAGGCCCATATTATATTCCAATCTAGAATTAGGATCATAAATATATTTTAATCTATCTATAAAAGGATTTTATGATTTATGCATATTGAAGAATAAACTGGAGCCATTCTTAGAAAATCAATAATGGATTCCCCTGGCTGGGTACCCAATTCAATTAGTAGTCTCGAAATAATTTGTGGAACTATACTCTCCTGACCATAAGAGTCCAAATGAGCATCTCTACTCAATTAGGATACCCTAGGCCCCAACCCTATACTTATTTAATCCATAATCAACATAAAATTAGACACATTTTCTTCATTCACATTGAGGTACACATTCATGGTGTGAGGAATAATCTCAATATGCTATCACCAAAAGTGAACATATAACCTGATACCATTTTTGAATGATCCCACAATATTCATGACATAGTAAAGAGAAAACTGGTATGAATTGATAATATAAATCCACAATCAATCCTAGAATTTATATTTGGATCATCTAAACATCCCGTGACAAGTGAATAGAGGTGGATGTCATAACACTCAATCTATATCTTATCCTATCAATTTGTGGGTATGTGGTCCCGATCAAAGATACCTTATTTGACCATCACCATAAATGTATCTAATGAAGATACATGTCTATAGGGGGTTCACAAACGAGATTTGGTACCACCTTAAACAAATATAATAAATAGGAAAGGATTATATGTATCCATTGGATATTATGAAAATATGACATTGTTCTGGATGTCATACTACAAAAGACATGTGTAATCCCATATGATGTGTAATTCCTAGACCATATTCTATAAGGAATCATGATATTGTAAAATAGATAATTCAAAAGGTGGGGTGAAATGTAGGTGATATATTCAGAATTCTATCTATATTTGTGGTAATAACTCAGTATCAATTCAATAAAATTCTCAACAGTCTTATTCCAAGAGATGTCTAAGATATGCAATAATAGATAACCCATTTGATCCAAAAAATCATCTTAGGAAACCTATTCAAGAGATCATCAACAATCCTAGGGGATATCAACATCATGTTTTCAATGGAAATGCACCAACCCAACACCTTTTTCATCCCATGGATTCTAGAAATCTATATATCTTTTTGGTTACATAATATAGGAGGGGTTATGGGATGACCATATGTAATATTTATACAAGGAGAATCCCAATAACAAATAGAACTTCTAGTAATAGTAACATACAATAATATAAAGCTCAAAAATGGTATCCTCAGAATTAACTTTGGGTATCAATTTTGTATATCACTTTATTTTGGGATTATCATCTAAATACTAGGAAGCACCTCTATAAATCATAACAGCATCATGAGTAACCATTTGAAAGCATAAGTGAGGTGTCAGGTTAGATGAATGCTTAATATCACCACTATTTCCATAGGTCATTGTGCTAACATGTTTGATATGGGTTCTAGGGTAACACCCAGTATCATCACAAACCAAAACCATGACACACATTCTCAGACCAGTTCAACCACTGGGGTACCAACTAGGGTACCCTATGTCAATATATGGGCGAGACATTATACACAAGAACCATCAAGTCCACACATAAAATGATTAATCCCTATTAGGATACTATAAGTTTGAATATAAGTTAATCTATCCCACCAGAGATCCATAGAAATAGTAAACAAAGGGAGGCATCCCACACAGGATCCTCCAGGATATAACATTAGTAGAGAAATCCCATATGTGATCCTCTATGATGGATCATAAAAAAGTGACATCCCTCATGGTATCCCTGGTTACAAACTGTTCTCTCTAACCAACACCCATCTCTCAGGGTAAACACATCCCACAACCCCATCTCTAACTACTAAAAGCCTCATAGGCCAAAAGGGCACACCTCATAAGGGAGGTGTCCTAAATGGATAAGAAACAAAATCATACTTATAGGGAGATGTAAAATGGACCATATAAGAAAACATTTCCCACAATATGAGAGTATAAATGAAAAATATACCCACTTTATCAAGTCATAAACTAGACTTGATAACTAGGGGTTGTCCAAAGAAAAACCAGTCGAGGGAAATGGTTTTCTTGTTCCATGTACACAAATCATTGTGTTAACCCTGATGTAACACCCCAAGAATATGAAATTTCCACATTTATCTATATTTGTGAATAAAATATTAATATGACTTTAAATGGAACGCTATGCTCGATGGGTTACCCAATACAAAACAACGAGTGTCTTTGAAATCTTACGTTGCACTCTAATAATAAAATAATATTATTTTAAATGGTAGTTAACCCATAGACGTTGTATTGGAGGGAATGAATTGAAATTACTAAAATACAATTATATATGTTTGTTAAATGATTTTACTTTTATCCAATAAATTTTATAGGCTTAAAATACAAATGAATCCAATCTTAAGCATTGAATACACTAGTATTTTTAAATGATTGTTTTACTACCTTTTGATGGAAAAACATGTTTAAATCAAGAATTTGAAAATTTTATAAGCTCTATTTTTTCAAAATAAACATATTATTTATGATTGGGACATTGAAATTTACCTTGGGATATTTTTTTCAATGAATAGTGAAAAATACTGCATTTTACATCAAAACTGCTTTTTCATATAATTAAATTATATGGTTATAGTATCTTCTTAATTTGATTTAAAGTTTAATTAGAATAATTTTTTACCATGTAATCCAATGATGGTCATTGGGATTAATTTCACTTTGGAATTGGGCACATACAAGTGCCAAACATTTCATGAATATTCTTTCAAAAAAACCCGTTATTTGTTTTGACAACGGGAATTATTTTTAAATTAATTATTGCAAATTATGTGTTTGGAATTTGGTAAAATGGATTAAATATTTGGAATCATAAGGTCCAAATTATGTAATTAAGACTCTTTTATTTTTGGACATTATGAATAGTAACGACGGTAATTATCTTTAATTATCTTGATTAATGAGTAATCAGGTAGTTAAAGATAATAAAATAAAATCATAATAATAAACAATGAACACATAATGTGTCCTAAGGCTACTGGTTGTCTCATTTCTTACCATGGGATGCCTTGTGCCAAACTTTGGGGCCCCATGGATTCACTTTTGTAAGAAAGTGTCTTTTTATCTTTTTATTTTTAAAGAATGTTAAATGTAACAAAGAATGTATCACCTGAGAAAAATATTTATAATTTTCCCTACATAAATGATAGTTTGGAATATATAGAGTAATTGGAAAGATAAAAATATTTTCTACATCATAGTATTTTTTTTATAATTTTTAGACATTAAATAAATTAAATTATTAGTGACATCATAATGAAGCAGCGATGACCTCATTGTTTAACGATTTACGTAAAATAGAAATATAACCAAAAATCAAAGAACTAAACATGTCCAAAACCTATTGGATGGGTGTATTTCAAACCCTTATCACCTTATCCTCGAAACACATCAATTTGGGACCATTAAAATCCGAAACTTATTATAATATAAAGTAACATTTCTTTACTTTCCATGAGTGCCCCTCCTCTCCTCTTTTAAAAGGCCCCCACCTATACCACAATACCCACTCATACAAAGCCTTTGGATCGGCCAACCCCTACCCATTGTGCCTCTTCACATCCCTCTATAACTCCTTGAAACCTCACTTTGGGCAGAAGTCTTCCCAATGAAGCCTTTGAGCTCAAATCAAAAGGCGTTACCCAATTTAAAAGTAGTGTCTTCTCTTGTGTTCTTATGTTTTATTTTGCTTCTCCAACTCCATAAAATCTTTTTATTCATTTATTTTGTAACAAATACAATATATTAAATATACTATGATGTTTTTATAAGAATTATTAGAGATACACTTACACGAACCTACATCTAATGGTTAAAGAACATACTGTTTCTGTGGATGGCGAATTTCTGCCTCACGAAACGATGATTGTTCAACATTCTTCTAACACCTTAAAAGGTGGCCATTAAGATGACACTATATTTATATATGATATATAATATGTTTATGTTTTACTTAATCTTCTTTATTTTTCATTTATGGCATACCTTTATGGTTTTCATTATGGGTAAACGCGATATCTTCATTTAAGGAAGTGCGGACTACCGCCCCCTCAAAGTGATTTGATTCATTAATACCATATTTTGGTATGTATAAAGGATATATTTAATGATATTATATATGATAACATACTGGAATTAAAATACTATTATGTATCATTATGTTTTAATTCCATTAAATATGAAATAGAAATGGAAGTAGCGCTCATGCGTACGTACGACTTACCGTCTCCATGAACGGCACATTTCATTTCTTATATCAAAATGTTATGTACTATTATAAGTACATATATATAATGGATATAAATGTAATATATTACATCTAAATGGTGGATATAATTCTTGAATTATAACATATATATATATATATCTAATTTTGTTTTAATTCTATTAATATGACAAAAAAATTATTGTAGCGTTCATGCGTATGTACGGCCTACTGTCTCCATGAACGATGATTTTAATTTTTATCTCCAAATGCTATGTAATAGTATAAAATGAATATATACTGGATATATATGATATTTAAAACATCAATACTATTCTGGATATGATTTACCTATAACAACATGGAAAATTATTTTCCAACAAGTTCAATTTTTGACTCATGTACCAAACATCGACAAAAACGTCTGATATGAACTCATATTATTAACCAATTTATATAACATTAAAATATATGATATGAACTTAATAATAATATTTATAGGAGTTCCTTAAGAAATTATAAATTGACCAGAGTTTATTATTCAGGAATATAAACAAACGAACAAGACAAGTCGGACTTGAGGTAAGGGATCCTACTCCTCTCTTTCTTTTTAAGTACACTCTTTTATGTCATTCCTTTTAAAGCTCAACATTCTTGTTATTGGGATGTTATTTTATATTAATATTACTCTAATTTTTATGTTCAGGTGATGAGAGACCCTATTCTCTCTTATCAATCCATTTTGGAAGTTTTTAGTGGCGCCGTTAGGTTGCCGAATTTTCGTAAGAGATCTATCCTCTCTCTTTCTTTTTAAGTACTCTACTTTATGTCACTTCTTTTAAGCTCCTCTTTGTTATGCTGGGGGAAGTTATTTTATATTACTATTTATATAATCTTTATGTTAATATTATGAGATACCCTATTTGATCTCATCAATCCATTTTTTAAAGTTTTATGTGGCGTTGTTAGGCTGCCGAGTTTTCGTAAGGGATTTTTCATCTCACTTTTATTTCCGTGAGATTTATGATACATTTGAAACAATTTCATTTGAGTGGTGTATGTAATTCCCATTATATTACTCATTGTGTAATATAATTTAATTTATGAGTATTTACATCAATGTTTTATTGTCCTTCTTTCACGGGGTGTATGTTTCGAAAGATACCCAAGTCGGTAAGGGAACCTTTCACCCTCCTCTTTTTAAAAGACTTCTTTTGTTATGTCTTTTACTTAAAATACTATTATGTTTGGATATGTTCTTCTATATCCTTATTGATTTAAATTTTATGTCCATGTGATGAGATACCTTTTTTTATCTCACATCAGCTCTTTTTCTGAATTTTGAAGTGACGCCGTTAGGCTGTCGAATTTTTGCAAGGTAACTTCTTAACCCAATTTTTATTCTTTGGGATAAACTTGTACACCATGAATATGTCATTATATGATTATGTATGAATTTCCTCTGATTTTTTTACACTTAATACCACTTATATTTCGTGTATTCGTTTGTCACACATAATTATGTAACTGATTTATCCTTAATCCAAGGATACCGTCTTTGTATGGGACTTCGTCTCAATCTCCTTTCATTGAGGCATATTTTATTTTATAAACAACCTTCTTTAATGGTGTGTATAAAAACCTTTGACTTTTATGTTTGTCCAAAAGGAATATTTTTATACGAAGCATTTTAATAAACGATAAAAGGTGAATGTTTTTGTCATACGTATGTGGCGATAATGACTTCTTCACCGCCGTGACCATTATTTGAGTTTCAGCTTCCTCTATAAGACATAATTTTTTTTAAAAGAAGAATAAATACCACGTTTTAATTTGCTATTTAAAATGGTTTTATTGTTTTTATTATATCACTGTGTTATTGATATCATGTGATTGAAATGTGGAAATGTTATGTTTCCTTTATGTACGTTTTATGTGATACGATTATGTTATGGTTCTTGGGCATTATTATGAAGACGGCTGGTTCCGTGATAATCTAAGGGTGGGTGATCCTGATATAGCTCTCCAATGCATTGGGTAACGCGTAAGAGTGAAACGTTAAGGTTTCTCCAAAGATATTTAGGGAATATACTGTGGTGGGTATTCCAAACGTAACCAAGAGGGTTACTCCCTACGTAAGAATGTTATGAATGCCTCAAGTTACCTTTTTTTATTATTATTTATATGATTTATTCATGATTTGATGAGGTATGTTAAAGTTCCTATGTTTTATGGGTAAATTATGATTTCATTCTTATGTATATATGAACTCATGTTTCCTTTCCATATTTTTATAACCCTTACTGAGCTTTTTATGCTCATCCCAAGTTTTTGAAATGTTTTTCACAGGTCAAGGGAAAGGTACATGATGTGATGATAGTGTCAAGGATGTTTCAAGAAATAATCCATGTTTTATTTTAAATATTTTTCCGTTGATGGGAAGAATGAATACTGTCTTTTATGTAACCACTTTGTTTAAATGTGGAATGTAATTCATGTTTCATGATCTATTTCTCTAAACCTCTAAACCTGAAAAGATCCTCAATGTGTAATCTTGCAATAACTCAAGATTAAGTAAGGTTTAAGGCTGGGGTCTTATAGTTGGTATTAGAGGTCGGTTTAGATAACTTTAGATATTAGGGTATTCTCTAAGCATAAGTGACATTACCATAATGGTTAGGATTTCAGAAAGAGTCCTATTTTTAGATAAAGTGAATGATTAAGTATATCTTAGTGGTTATCTCCCTGTAACATCCCAGGTAAATAAAGAATAAATAATTTTCATATTAATTAATATTTACGAATTAAATATTAATTTTAATTAAAATGGGTTTCTACATTCGATAGCATACTCGATACGCAATGATGAGTTTCTTTGAAAACTTACGTTGCAGACTAGTAATAAAATAATATTATTTTAAATGTTAGTTTACATATAGTCGTTGTACTGGTGGGAATGGATAGAAATAACTAAAATATTATTATATAAGTTTTTAAATGTTTTTATATTTACCCAATAAAAGATAAATTCTTAAAATACGGAAAGAATTCAATTTTAGGCATTTATACCCTAATTTTCACTAAGGGTTCACTTATCACCTTTTGACGGCGAACCGTCATTAAATATAGTTTTGATCAATATTATAAATTCTTTTGGACCAAATATAACTCTTCTTTAGAATCGGGACATCAAAATTTACTTTGTGTAAATTTTTGGTATCTTTCGGATAAAGTTCATTTCTAAATGAATAGTGAAAATTGTTGTATTTTAATTCAAAACCTTTTTTAATCTAATTTTTAATATGATTAGATTATATTTTGAATTGGTTTTAAAGTGAAATTAGAAAATATTGTTACCATTAAATCCAATAGTGGTCGTTGGAATTAATTTCACTTTGAAATCAGACATAAACTAGTGTCAATCTTTTGATACTTATTGTTTCACAAAAACATGCTATTTGTCATGACAGCGAGAATTAATTATTAAATTAATTAATTTGACTTATATGTTTTGAATTTTGTAAAATAGACTTCATTTTTGAATTTGGAATATCTAATATAGCTTAGGGTGAATTTTTGGTATTTTTCTGAAAAACTTCAATTTTTGATGAATAGTGAAATCACTAAGTGGTACTCATGAAAACTGATTTTTCATTTAAATGAAATTTTAACACCTCTGTGATTTGATTTTTAAAAATAATACATACATGGTTATCATTAAGAAGTAAAATGTGGTTCAATGAGATTAAAATAATTTTTTGGTGAATAGTAACTTATTATGTTTTTAATCGCGATTAGTGGTAATTAGTATAGTTTAAGGTAAAAATAATGTTTTAATAATATTAGATGACCTAGACACATGTACTACCCTCATTTTATGTGTCATGGCCGACCAATTCAAGCCATGGGTCAACTTGGGGACCCCATGGAGCCACTATGGTTGGAACATGACATAAATACCTTTTATTTAATGTTAATGTAAAAAATGGCACAAACATGATATGTTTTACTAAAACAATTTTTAAATGGAGTTATACAAGTCATATTTTTGATTATAAATAGAAATTAGAAGGATAAAACTATTTCCTACATCATAGTATTTTCTTTATAATTTATAGACATTAAATAAATTAAATTATATATGACATAATAATGATGCAGCGATGAAATCATTATTTGACGATTTAAATAAAATAGAAAGATAATGTAAAATATATGAACTACACATGTCCAAAACTTTTTGGATGGGTGGATTTAGAACCCTTATCACCTTATCCATGAATTATATCAATGTTGGACCTTTTAAAACCGAAACACATTTTCAAATAAAATAATAGTTTCATGGTTTCCAAAAGTGCCCCTCCTCTCCTCTTATAAAAGGCCCCCACATCTACCTCATTTCACACACTCCTCAATCCTTTGGATCGGCCAAAACCTGCCCATTTACTCTCTCCACATCCCTCTCCTCATCATAGAGGATTCCATTTGGGCAGAAGCCTTTCAAAGGAATCCTTTAGACTCAAATCAAAAGGGGTTACACTTTTAAAGGTAATTCATTCTCTCATGTTCATTTGTTTTATTTTTCTTATCCAACCCCCTAAACTATTTTTATTTACTTCTTTTGTTACAACACCAGTATCTTAAATATAATATGATGTTGTTATAATATTTATTCGAGCTACACTCTCAGAAAACTACATCAAATGGTTAAAGAACATACAGTTTCCGTGGATGACGAAATTCTGCCTCCCGAAACGATGATTGTTCAATACTCATCTAACTCCTTCAAAGGTGGCCATTATGATGTCACTATTTTTATATATGATATATAATATGTTTATTCTTTCCTTAAGCTACTGTATTTTTCATTTATGGCATACCACTATTGTTTCCATTGTGGGTAAACATGATATTTTCATTTTAGGAAGTGTGGACTATCGCCCCCTGAAAGTGATTTGATTTGTCAATACCATATATGGGATGTGTAAAGGATAAAGTTAATGATATTATATATGTTATTATACTGGAATTATAATATACTCTTATATCACTATGATTCCATTCCAGAAAATACGAAATAGAAATGGAAGTAGCGTTCATGCGTACGTACGGCTTACCGTCTCCATGAACGGTGCATTTCATTTCTCATCTCTGAATGTGATTTAATATTATAAATACATGTATATGCTGAATATATATGATATATATGTTATCCAAATCATTAATATCATTCTGTATATAACGAACCATTGACCAAATTAACAACATGTAAGTGTAAGAAGTCTATTTTTGACTTAAGAACCAAATACTGACAAAATGAACATTATTAACTTAAATGATTACATGATGTTCATAACATGGTATAAAAGGAATAATGTACTTGAAAAGGGTTCATATGAAAGTATAGATTAACTCATGTTTATTATTCAGGAGATTAAAGAACGGTTGGGTCAAGTCGGATACGAGGTAAGGGACTTCGTCTCAATCTCCTTTCATTGAGGCATATTTCATTTTATACACAACTTTCTTTTATACGATGTATAAAACCCTTTGACATTAACTTTTACACAAAAGGAATCTTTTTCTACGAAGCGTTTTACTAAACTACAAAATGGAATGTTTTTTTAACATACGTGGTGACAATGACCATTTCCGCGGCCGTGAGTATTATTTGGTCTTTGGCTTCCTCAACAAGCCGTAATGTTTTTAAAATAAAATAAATACCATATACTCTTTTATGTATTTTGGTATTGAAAATGGTTTTGATAAAGGATTCTATTATGATATATTGTGATTGAAATGTGGAAATGTTATCAATCCTTTATATTGGTTTTATGTTTTATGGTTTTATATTGGTACTTGGACATTTGACGGGTGGTTACGTGATAAACCATATAACGGGTGGTGCCGTGAATACCAGGACGGGTGGTTACGTTATAACCTCCAATGCATTGGGTATGGAAGTCGGCCGTATGGCTATTCCATTAAGTATGTATAGAAATTGGCCATATGGCTTTTCCATTAAGTGATATGTGTGGAAGTCGACTGTATGGTTATTCCACTTAGGTATGTTTATGTCCCAAGTTACCTTTATATATGCTATGTGTTCTTTATATGGGTTTTATGGTAACCCTTTGGTTAAAAAAAGGTAAGTAATGATACTTTATTCAGTGAAGAGTTTTTACTACTTCATGAAGGTGAAGGTATTACATTGATAGAGTATACATGTTTTACTTTATGTTTGAAAAAGTAACAGTTTTCATTCTTTGTGTATCCCTTACTGAGCTATTTATGCTCACCCCAAGTTTTTCGAACTTTTTTACACAGGACATAAAGTGGAATAAGGTCAAGGATGGGATCAAGGGAATGTCACGCTATATAAAACATGGAACTAGACATGTTTCTTTTTAAGAGTTTTTTTATGCAGACTTAGTAGAAGTGTCTACTTTTTAATCTTTTGAGATGTAATAGTTATGTTCAAATTCTCTAAAACTCTAAACCTGAAAAGATCCTCAATGTGAATTATTCATTTATTCAATATTAAGTAAGGTTTAAGGCTGGGGCCTTATAGTTGGTATCAAAGGTCGGTTTTGACAAATTTAGGAGTTAGAAAATTGTTAAATTATAAGTTAATTTATGATATGATTGAAATGATATAGCATTTACAGATTACCATGTTGCTTCGCCTAAGATATTTCTGTGTTCAGAATGGTTTTCCGCAGAGGAAACAAAGAAGCTATGTTGGGACGACATCAGGAGGAAGACAACCTTCCAAATCAGCTACCTGAGATGGTCGGAATCGGAACTGAACAGTTTGTTGCAGTGATGGCACAGTTGACTCCGGCTATAAATGGTGGTGGTATCCATGCACGAGATTAGCCAGATCAACAACAAAGGAACATGTCAGTGGTGGAACATTTCACGAGGCAATATCCCCCATCATTCAGAGGATCATCTGACCCTGTGCAAGATGAAGGGTGGATTAAAGCACTGGATAAGATTTTTGATGTCATGGGGTGTTCAGAACATCAAAAGGTTAGTCTTGCTATTTACCGTTTTGAAGGTGAAGCTGATCAGTGGTGGTTGATGGTGAAAAATATTAGGGATAGTGATGAGATTGAAGATCTTCACTGGGACGAATTCAAAGGAATGTTTCTTGAGAAATATTTTCCTAAGGTGGTTCGTCTTACGATGGAAAAATAGTTCCTAGAATTGAGGCAGGAGGATGATTCAGTGGCTGCTTACGAAGCAAAGTTCACTCGATTGGCAAGGTATGCTCCGAACTTCATATAAGATCTTGATAGTAAAATAAACCATTTTTAGTCAGGGTTAAAGCCAAAGTATCGAAGGGCTTTAGCTTCTCGTGAGTTCAAAAGTTATGAAAAACTTGTTCGATGTGCGGAGAAGGTGGAAATGGAGTTTTCCGATGATCAGGTGTTCTATGACAAACAACAGAATAAGAGGTCTAGTTGGCAGGAAATGGGGAAGAATTAATCAAAGAAGCAAGGAGGTAAGAAAACCAAATATCCATCCTATGAGAAGTGTGGTAAAATGCATCCTGGAGAATGTTTATCCAAGTCTGGTAAGTGCTTTCAGTGTGGTAAGTCTGGTCATATTGCTCGTAACTTTAAGGAAGATGATAAAGCAGGCAATGAAAAGCCAATGGTAAGATGTTTTAAGTATAATGAAATGGGTCATTATGAAAACGAGTGTCCAACGAAGAACTCAACTGGGGGAATGCATCTAGACTACAAGCAGAATGGGGTGGTGAAATCCTTTGCAACAACTTCAGCAGATGTTGGGCCATTGAATGAAGTGGTATCAGGTACACTGTTTCTTTTTCAGATTATGCCAATGTGTTGTTTGATTCAGGGTCTACACACTCTTTCATTTCTGAGAAGTTTTCTAGTAAATTTGAAATTCTGCCTCAAGATATGAACCCTGAACTTATGGTAAAAACACCCGGAGGGAATGTTGAGACAAAAAGGAATTATAAGAACCTTCCTATTCTTGTGTGTGGAAATAATCTACCAGAAAACCTTATTGTTTTGCATCTAGTAGAGTTTAATGTTATTTTGGGAATGGATTGGCTTTCAGTTTATCATGCTAAGATTGACTACAGAGCTAAAATGGTTTCTTTTCAGAAAGATTTTCAGTTTGTGTACAAGAATGAACCCTTGATTTTGATAACGTATCAGGAAGGTGAGAAACTAGTAAAAGATGGAAATGAATGTTACCTTGCACATATTGTTGAAAATAAAGGAACTGTTCAGATTAATGATGTGCCAGTGGTAAATGAGTATCTTGATGTTTTTCCTGATGAGTTGCCTGGTATTATTCATGATCGGGAAGTTGAATTTACTATTGACTTAGTTCCTGATTCTAAGCCAATTTCAAAACCCCCTTATCGAATTGCTCAAGTTGAACATTTAGAGTTAATGAAACAATTGCAGAAGTTATTAGATAAAGGTTTCATTTGACCTAGCACATCACCATGGGGTGATCCTGTCTTGTTTGTTAAAAAGAAATATGGATCAATGAGACTTTGCATGGATTATAGAGCCTTGAATAATATTACTGTTACGAACATGTATCCTTTGCCTCATATCGATGATTTTTTTGATCAGCTCCAGGGAGCTCAGTATTTTTCGAAGATTGAATTGAGGTCGGGGTACCATCAGTTGAAATTAAAAGAAGCAGATGTTCCGAAGAGTGTGTTCCATACTAGATATGGCCATTATGAATTTGTAGTTATGCCTTTTGGGTTAACTAATGCTCCTGCTGTATTAATGGACCTTATGAATAGAATTTTCCATGAGTTCTTGGATAAGTTTGTGGTTGTTTTCATTGATGATATTTTGGTGTTTTCTAAAAGT
Organism: Viscum album; assembly: GCA_963277665.1. Classification (NCBI taxonomy): domain Eukaryota; kingdom Viridiplantae; phylum Streptophyta; class Magnoliopsida; order Santalales; family Viscaceae; genus Viscum; species Viscum album. The sequence continues at coordinate 1,377,147,261 of OY728156.1, forward strand.
AAAGAGGAGCATCAAAGTCATTTAAGGGTTATCTTGCAAACCTTAAAAGAAAAAAAACTATATGGAAAATTCAGCAAGTGCGAGTTTTGGTTACAACAAATTTCTTTCCTGGGTCACATTGTTTCAAAAGATGGCATAACTGTTGATCCTACTAAAACAAAAGTTGTTGAAGAATGGCCGAGACCTACAAATGTAACCGAGATCCGTAGTTTTCTTGGTTTGGAAGGTTACTACCAAAGGTTTGTTGAAAATTTTTCATGGTTATCTAGTCCAATGACTAAGCTAACACGTAAGGGTGTTAAGTTCATCTGGACAAAGGAATGTGATGATTGTTTTCAGGAGTTGAAAAGAATATTGGTGAATGCTCCAGTTTTGGCAGTTCCTTCCAGGAATGGGGAGTTTGGTATATACAATGATGCTTCGTTGAAGGGACTTGGCTGTGTCATAATGCAGAATGATCAGGTAATTGCTTATGCTTCACGTTAGTTGAAAACTCATGAGGTAAATTACCATAAAAATGATTTGAAATTAGCTTCTGTTGTCTTTGCTTTAAAAATTTGTAGGCATCATTTGTATGGAGTAAAGTGTGAAATATATACTGATCACAAGTGTTTAAAGTATATATTCACTCGGAAAGAATTGAACATGAGACAGAGGAGATGGCTGGAATTAATCAAGGATTATGATTGTACAATCCACTAACATCTGGGAAAAGCAAATAAAGTGGTTGATGCTTGGGATGAAAAAGTAATGCTTCATTAACCATGCTACGTTTGGAACGAGATCCTTTGGTTTTGATTTGATGAACTTTGGCATAGAAGTTGTTGGAGTATGAAGTCCTTCTGTTTTGTTTCAGGTATCAGTGAAATATTCTCTATCAGACAGAATCAAGAAATCACAAAAGCAAGACAGCGAGTTGCATAAAAAGGTAGAGCTGGTTCAGAAAGGTAATTTTCTTGAATTAAACATTGATAACGATTGTGTTTTGAGGTTTGGGAAGAGGTTATGTTTGCCTTGTGATTCACAGTTGAAGAATGAGTTGTTATGTGAGGCTCATAGTTCCCCGTTTTCAGTTCATCCTGGTAGTACTAAGATGTACAGAGATCTGCGGGAGTATTACTGGTGGGATGGAATGAAAAGAGATATTGCTGATTTTACTGTGAAGTGTTTGACATGTCAACAGGTTAAAGCAGAGCGGCAGTTACCGAAAGGGATGCTTCAGCCTTTACCAGTTCCAGAGTGGAAATGGGAAAACATATCCATGGACATTGTTGTGGGATTACCGAAGACATCTCGAGGTAATAATGCAATCTGGGTTATTGTAGATCGCTTGACCAAGTCTGCTAATTTCTTTGCTATACAAGATACTTTCTCTCTTGATCAACTTGCCCGTTTGTATCTTAAAGAGATAGTCAGGTTACATGGAGTTCCTCTCTCCATTGTATCGGATCGTGATCCCAGGTTTACATCTAACTTTTGGAATGGCCTTTAGAAGTCGTTGGGTACTGAATTAAATATTAGTACAGCTTTTCATCCTCAATCAGGTGGGCAGTCAGAACAAACAATTCAGACCTTGGAAGATATGCTATGAGCTTGTTTGATGGATTATCAGGGATGTTGGGACCAACATCTTTCTTTGGTTGAGATTTCTTATAATAACAGTTTTCATTCCATTATACAGATGGCTCTGTTTGAGGCATTATATGGGAAGCGGTGTCGAGCTCCATCTTTCTGGGATGAAGTGGGTGAAAGGAAGTTGATGGGACCAGAATTGGTAGAAGATAAGGCAGAAAAAGTTCAGCTGATACAGAAACACATGAGAACAGCTCAGAGCAGGCAGAAGAGTTATGCAGACAACATGAGGAAGGATCTATCTTTCGAGGTAGGTGATCATGTTTTTCATAAGGTTTCTCCCTGGAAAATTGTGATGAGATTTGGTAATAAAGGAAAGCTGAGTCCAAGGATCATTGGACCATATGAAATTCTGGAGAGAGTTGGATCAGTTGATTACCGAGTGGCTTTACCTCCGAGTTTATCTCAGGTACACAATTTTTTTCATGTTTCAATGTTGAGGAAGTATATGCCAGATCCATTTCATGTTTTGAGTCCAGAGGTAGTTCAGCTGGAAGAGAACCTATCTAATGAAGAACAACCAGTCCAGATTCTTGACCACAGGGAGCAGGTGTTACGGAATAAGGTGATTAATCAGGTAAAGGTTTTGTGGAAAAACCATGTGATTGAAGAGGTAACGTGGGAATCTGAAAATGCTATGAGGGATAAATACCCCCACTTATTTTGATAAGTGAATAAAATTGCGAGGACGCAATTCCCAAAAGGGGGGAAGGATGTAACATCCCAGGTAAATAAAGAATAAAGAATTTTCATATTAATTAATATTTACGAAATAAATATTAATTTTAATTAAAAGTGGTTTCTACATTCGATAGCGTACTCGATACGCAACGATGAGTTTCTTTGAAACCTTACGTTGCACACTAGTAATAAAATAATATTATATTAAATGTTAGTTTACATGTAGCCGTTGTACTAGCGGGAATGGATAGAAATAACTAAAATATGATTATATATGTTTTTAAATGTTTTTATATTTACCCAATAAAAGATAAATTCTTAAAATACGGAAAGAATTCAATTTTAGGCTTTTATACCCTAATTTTCACTAAGTGTTCACTTATCACCTTTTGACGGTGAACCGTCATTAAATATAGTTTTGATCAATCTTATAAATTCTTTTGGACCAAATATAACACTTCTTTAGAATCGGGACATCAAAATTTACTTTGTGTAAATTTTTGGTATTTTTCCGATAATGTTCATTTTTTAAATGAATAGTGAAAATTGTTGTATTTTAATTCAAAACCTCTTTTTAATATAATTTTTAATATTATTAGATTATATTTTGAATTGGTTATAAAGTGAAATTAGAAAATATTTTTACCATTAAATCCAATAGTGGTCGTTGGAATTAATTTCACTTTGAAATCGGACATAAACTAGTGTCAATCTTTTGATACTTATTGTTTCACAAAAACACGATATTTGTCATGACAGCGGGAATTAATTATTAAATTAATTAATTTGACTTATATGTTTTTAATTTTGTAAAATATACTTCATTTTTGAATTCAGAATATCAAATATAGCTTAGGGTGAATTTTAGGTATTTTTCTGAAAAACATCAATTTTTGATGAATAGTGAAATCACTATGTGGTACTTATGAAAACTGATTTTTCGTTTAAATGATATTTTACGACCTCTGTGATTTGATTTTTAAAAATCCGACATACATGGTTGTCATTAAGAAGTAAAATGTGGTTCAATGAGATTAAAATAATTTTTTGGTGAATAGTAACTTATTAAGTTTTTAATCGCGATTAGTGGTAATTAGTGTAGTTTAATGTAAAAATAATGTTTTAATAATATGAGATGACCTAGACACATGTATTAACCTCATTGGATGTTTCATGGCCGACCAAGACAAGCCATGGGTCAACTTGGGGACCCCATGGAGCCACTTTGGTTGGAAAATGACATAAATAACTTTTATTTTATGTTAATGTAAAAAATGGCACAAACATGATATGTTTTACTAAAACAATTTTTAAATGGGGTTATACAAGTCCGGTATTTGATTATAAATAGTCATTGGAAAGATAAAAATATTTACTACATCATAGTAGTTTTTTAATAATTTTAAGACATTATATAAATTAAATTATTTATGACATAATAATGATGTAGCGATGTCATCATTATTTGACGATTTAAATAAAATAGAAAGATAATGTAAAATCAATGAACTACACATGTCCAAAACTTATTGGATGGGAGGATTTCGAACCCTTATCACATTATCCACGAATTTTATCAATGTGGGACCTTTTAAAACCGAAACACATTTTCAAATAAAATAATAGTTTCTTGGTTTCCAAAAGTGCCCCTCCTCTCCTCTTATAAAAGGCCCCCACCTCTACCTCATTTCACACACTCCTCAAGACTTTGGCTCGGCCAAACCCTGCCCATTTACTCTCTTCACATCCATCTCCTCATTCTAGAAGATTCCCTTTGGGCATAATCCTTTCAAAGGAAGCCTTTAGGCTCAAATCAAAAGGGGTTACACTTTTAAAGGTAATTCATTCTCTCATGTTCATTTGTTTTATTTTTCTTCTCCAACCCCCTAAACTCATTTTATTTACTTATTTTGTAACAAAACCAGTATATTCAATATACTAGGATGTTGTTATAAGATTTATTCGAGCTACAATCTCACACAACTACATCAAATGGTTAAAGAACATACGGTTTCCGTGGATGGCGAAATTCTGCCTCGCGAAATGAGGATTGTTCAATACTCATCTAACACTTTCAAAGGTGGCCATTATGATGTCACTATTTTTATATATGATATATAATATGTTTATTCTTTCCTTAATCTTATGTATTTTTCTTTTATGGCATACCACTATTGTTTCCATTATGGGAAAACACAATATCTTCATTTTAGGAAGTGCGGACTACCGCCCCCTGAAAGTGATTTGATTCGTCAATACCATATGTGGGATGTGTAAAGGATAAAGTTAATGATATTATATTTTTTATTATACTAGAATTATTATATACTCTTATATCACTATGATTCCATTCCAGAAAATACTAAATATAAATGGAAGTAGCATTCATGCGTAAGTACGGCTTACCGTCTCCATGAATGGTGCATTTAATTTCTTACCTCTGAATGTGACGTAATATTATAAATACATGTATATGCTGAATATATATGATATATATGTTATCCAAATCATTAATATCATTCTGGATATAAGGAACCTTTGACCAAATTAACAACATGTAAGTGTAAGAAGTCTATTTTTGACTTAAGAACCAAATACCGACAAAATGAACATTGTTAACTTAAATGATTACATGATGTTCATAACATGGTATAAAAGGAATAATGAACTTGAAAAAGGTTCTTAAGCAAGTAGAGATTAACTCATGTTTATTATTCAGGAGATTAAAGAATGGTCGGGTCAAGTCGGATATGAGGAAAGGGACTTCGTCCCAATCTCCTTTCATTGAGACATATTTCATTTTATACACAACTTTCTTTTATACGGTGTATAAAACCCTTTGACTTTTACTTTAATACAAAAGGAATCTTTTTTCTACGAAGCTTTTTACTAAACGACAAAAAGGAATGTTTTTTTAACGTATGCGGTGACAATGACCTTTTTCGCCGCCACGAGTATTAATTGGTCTTTGGCTTCCTCAACAAGCCGTAATGTTTTTAAAATAAAATAAATACCATATACTCATTTATGTATTTTGGTATTGAAAATGGTTTTGATAAAGGATTCTATTATGATATATTGTGATTGAAATGTGGAAATGTTATCATTCCTTTATATTGGTTTTATGTTTTATGATTTTATATTGGTACTTGGACATTTGACGGGTGGTTACGTGATAAACCATATGACGGGTGGTGCCGTGAATACCAGGACGGGTGGTTACGTTATAACCTCAAATGCATTGGGTATGGAAGTCAGCCGTATGGCTATTCCATTAAGTATGTATGGAAATTGTCCGTATGGCTATTCCATTAAGTGATATGTGTGGAAGTCGACCGTATGGTAATTCCACTTAGGTATATTAATGTCAAAAGTTACCTTTATATATGCTATGTGTTCTTTATATGGGATTTATGGTAACCCTTTTGTTACAAAAAGGTAAGTAATGATACTTTATTCAGTGAAGAGTTTTTAATACTTCATGAAGGTGAAGGTATTACTTTGATAGAGTATACATGTTTTACTTGATGTTTGAAAAAGTAACAGTTTTCATTCTTTGTGTATACCTTACTGAGCTTTTTATGCTCACCCCAAGTTTTTCAAAATGTTTTTCATAGGACTTAAAGTGGAATAAGGTCAAGGATGGGATCAAGGGAATGTCACGCTATATAAAACATGGAAGTAGACATGTTTCTTTTTAAGAGTTTTTTTATTATGGAAACTTAGTAGAAGTTTCTACTTTGTAATATTTTGTGATGTAATCGTTATGTTCTAATTCTCTTAAACTCTAAACCTGAAAAAATCATCAATGTGAATTATTCATTTAATTCAATATTAAGTAAGGTTTAAGTCTGGGGCCTTATACTCCCTCATTAGTACATGATGGTTTTTTTGATATACTCACACTGACATTTCTGTTATTAGTGAATGGATGGATCTAGTAGGCACCAAAGTGACAATAGGTTTGAAGGAAACTGTGGTGGTTCTCTGATTAAGAGACTGGATGAAATGGGGTATTCAATGAAGAAACTCGTGGTTGTTTTAAACCAACTATCAAGGATTCATGATCAACCACTTGAACCTTGGTATATTCTGTAATGCATCATGTACGAGATGACCAATCGATGTGTAAGATCAGGTAATAATTACAAAGGAAACCATTAGGGTTTATATGATCCTTACTTTGGAGGTAATTATGGGTTATGAAAGGAATGAGATAAACTTGAGGTTAAAATATGTTATGATTATTTTTGAATATTTTATCTCGTTTTGGGGAATGTTTTGAGAATTATATAGTTTTGGAAAAAGGACAACATGTAGACCATGTGACAACCCGTCGTGTCGGACAAAGCTGTGGGAATCGAACCCACAACCAAAGTGCGACTGGTATTTATCGCCTACCACTGGACTATGTGAAGTCCCCAGTTAGTTTGACTGATTCTTTTTTGTTAGATGATTTTATGAATTAAGAGTAAGCTGATTTTAGGTTATCTATGGAAATGAATAACCTATCATTGAGGATATGTGATTTGGTTAATTAATTTTCAATATGAGAATTTAAGATCAACTGATGTTATTTGGAGAGAAAAGTTAATTTGTACCTTGGAAAACTATGTGATTAAATCCTTCAAATATTTGGGTTTCAATCTTTGTTTGGTTTACTTTGAAGAATATTATGGACAATTGTTTATTGAATGGTCTTCGTTGAACTTTTGGTTTTTTATTGGACAAATTATGGAGATTTAGAATAGATTTTCTTTTTATAAAGGATTATACTTTTGTGGATTATCTAACCTCATACAAACAATTTTGGTTTTGTAATTTGTCTAAAACATGGGAAATATATAGTTCTCTTTTGTGGATTAGGTGATTTTCAAGAAGTTGATTATAATACTCTTAATGCGAACAAGTCTTCCTAAATTCTCATCTTTTGGAGAAAATATGAGTTTGATTAAGGAATCTAGTAAAAGTTGAAAGTCTATGTGACAAGTATGTATGTTTAATTATGATTTAGTTAAGCTCAAAAATTAATTCTTCAATGAAGAGTATCTTAAAACAAAAATTTTGTCTGTTATCTTTTCTTATTGGGGAATCAAATACCGTTTAACCCATCACAAGTTTGTGATTTTCTTATGGTTAACTTTATCCTAGACATGTTTAATATCACTCTCCATCAGTACATGAACCTTTGTTTTCTCCTCCATATCCATATTTTCCTACATGAAATCCTAGTATGGGTTAACTCGGGTGACCTTTGTACTTCTCTTTCTTTATTTTAAAGTGATTGTTTTACTGACTCTTGTTCCGATGTAGGATTTTCAATGAAGTTTACAAGAACGATTTTAAAATTGCGAGGACGCAATTCCCAAAAGGGGGGAAGGATGTAACACCCCAAGAATATGAATTTTTTACATTTATCCATATTTGTGAATAAAATATTAATATGACTTTAAATGGAATTCTATTCTCAATGGTTTACCCAATAAGCAACAACGCGTTCCTTTGAAATCTTACGTTGCACTCTAATAAAAAATATTATTATTTTAAATGGTAGTTAACACATAGACGTTGTATTAGATGGAATGAATAGAAATAACTAAAATTTTATTATATATGTTTGTTAAATGATTTTACTTTTATCCAATAAATTTTAGAGGCTTAAAATACAAATCAATCCAATCTTAAGCATTGAATACACTAGTAATTTTAAAAGATTGTTTTACTACCTTTTGATGGCAAACCATTTTTAAATCAAACTTTTGAAAATTCTATAAGCTCTATTTTTTCAAAATAAACATATTATTTATGATTGGGACATTGAAATTTTCCTTGGGTTAATTTTTGGTTTTTTTCTAACAATGTTCATTTTTCAATAAATAGTGAAAAATACTTCATTTTACATCAAAACTTCTTTTTCATATAATTTAATTATATGGTTATATTATATTTTTAATTAGTTTTAAAGTTTAATTAGAATATATTTTTACCATGTAATCCAATGATGGTCACTGGAATTAATTTCACTTTGGAATTGGTCATAAACAAGTGCCAAACCTTTCATGAATATTGTTTCAAAAAAAAAACCCGATATTTGTTTTGACAACAGGAATTATTTTTAAATTAATTATTGTAATTTATGTGTTTGGAATTTGGTAAAATGTATTACATATTTGGAATCATAAGGTCCAAATTATGTAATTAAGACTCTTTTATTTTTGGACATTATGAGTAGTAACGATGGTAATTATCTTTAATTGTCTTGATTAATGAGTAATCAGGTAGTCAAAGATAATAAAATAATATCATAATAATAACAAATTACCACAACATGTGTCCTATGGCTACTGTTTGTCTCATGGAAGACCATGGGATGCCGTGTGCCAATATTGGGGGCCAATTTAATCACTTTTGTGAGAAAGTGACTTTTTATCTTTTTATTTTTAAAGAATGTTAAATGTAACAACGAATGTATCACCTGAGTAAAATATTTTTAATTTTGTATACATAAATGATCTTTTAGACTATAAATATTAATTGGAAAGATAAAAAGATTTTTAACATCATAGTAGTTTTTTTTATAATTTTTAGACATTAAATAAATTAAATTATTTATGACATCATAATGATGCAGCGATGACCTCTATATTTAACGATTTAAATAAAATGTAATGATAATGTAAACTCTAAGACATACACATGTCCAAAACCTATTGGATGGGTGGATTTCAAACCCTTATCACCATATCCTAGAAACACATCAATGTGTGACCATTAAAATCTGAAACTCATTCTAAAATAAAGTAACATTTTCTTACTTTCGAAGAGTACCCCTCCTCTCCTCTTATAAAAGGCCCCCAACTCTACCACCTTACCCACTATTCCAAAGCCTTTGGCTCGGGAAACACATACCCATTTTGCCTCTCCACATACCTCTCTAACTCCTGGAAGCCTCACTTTGGGCATAAGTCTTCCCAAGGAAGCCTTTGATCTCAAATCAAAAGGTGTTACCCAATTTGAAAGTAGTGTCTTCACTTGTGTTCTTATGTTTTATTTTGCTTCTCCCACCCCCTAAACGCTTTTTATTCATTTATTTTGTAACAAATACAGTATCTTAAATATACTATGATGTTTTTATAAGAAGGATTCATGCTACACTTACACGAACCTACATCTAATGGTTAAAGAACATACTGTTTCTGTGGATGGCGAATTTCTGCCTCACGAAACGATGATTGTTCAACATTCTTCTAACACCTTCAAAGCTGGCCATTAAGATGAAACTATATTTATATATGATATATAATATAATTATGATTTACTTAATCTTATTTATTTTTCATTTATGGAATACCTTTATGGTTTCCATTATGGGTAAACGTGATATCTTCATTTAAGGAAGTGCAGACTACCGCCCCCTCAAAGTGATTTGATTCGTTAATACCATATGTGGTATGTAAAAAGGATATATATAATGATATTATATATGATAACATACTTGAATTAAAATCCTATTATGTATCATTATGTTTTAATTCCATTAAATATGAAATATAAATGGAAGTAGCGTTCATGCATACGTACGGCTTACCGTCTCCATGAACGGTACATTTCATTTCTTATCTCAAAATGGAATATACTATTATAAGTACATATATATAATGTATATATATGTAATATATTAAATCTAAATTATGGATATCATTCTGGAATTATAACATATATATATATCTCTCTCATTTTGTTTTAATTCCATTAATATGACAAAAAAAATTAAAGTAGTGTTCATGCGTCCGTACGGCCCACCGTCTTTATGAACGGTGCTTTTAATTTTTATCTCCAAATGCTATGGAATAGTATAAAATGAAAATATACTTTATATATATGATATTTAAAACATCAATACTATTCTGGATCTAATGTACCTATAACTACATGGAAAATTATTTTCCAACAAGTTCAATTTTTACTCATGTACCAAACATCGACAAAAACGTCTGATATGAACTCATATTATTAACCAATTTTTATAACATTAAAATATGTGATATGAACTGAATAATAATCTTTATAGGAGTTCCTTAAGCAATTATAAATTGGCCAAAGTTTATTATTCAGGAATATAATGAAATGAACAAGACAAGTCGGACTTGAGGTAAGGGATCCTACTCCTCTCTTTCTTTTTAAGTACACTATATTATGTCATTCCTTTTAAAGCTCATATTTCTTATTATTGGGATGTTATATTATATTAATATTACTGTAATTTTTATGTTCATGTGATGAGAGACCCTATTCTCTCTCATCAATCCATTTTGGATGTTTTGAGTGGCACCGTTAGGCCGCCGAATTTTCGTAAGAGATCTAACCTCTCTCTATCTTTTTAAGTACTCTCCTTTATGTCACTTCTTTTAATCTCCTATTTGTTATGTTGGGGGATGTTCTTTTATATTCCTCTTTATATAAACATTATGTTAATATTATGAGATACCCTATTTGATCTCATAAATCCATTTTTGTAAGTTTTATGTGGCACCGTTAGGCTGTCGAGTTTTCGTAAGGGATATTTCATCTCACATTTATTCTCGTGAGATTTATGCTACATTTTCCACAATTTCCTTTGAGTGGTGTATGTAATGCCCATTATTTTACCCACTGTGTAATATAATTTCATTTATGAGTATTTACATTCATGTTTAATTGTCATTCTTTCACGGGGTGTATGTTTCGAAAGATACCCATGTTGGTAAGGGAACATTTCACCCTCCTCTTTTTAAAAGACATATTTTGTTATGTATTTTAATTAAAATACTATTATTTTGGGATATGTTCTTCTATAACCTTATTGATTTAAATTTTATGTCCATGTGATGAGATACCCTTTTTATCTCACATCAACTCTTTTCCTGAATTTTAATGTGACGCCGTTAGGCTGTCGAATTTTTGCAAGATAACTTCTTAACCCAACTTTGATTCTTTGGGATAAACTTGTACACCTTCAATATTTCATTATATGATTATTTGTGAATGTACTCTGATTTTTTTACACTTAATACCACTTATATTTCATGTATTCGTTTGTCACACATAATTATGTAACTAATTTATCCTTAATCCAAGGATACCGTCTTTGTATGGGACTTCGTCTCAATATCCTTTCATTGAGGCATATTTTATTTTATACACAACCTTCTTTAATACGGTGTATAAAACCCTTTGACTTTTACGTTTATCCAAAAGGAATATTTTTATACAAATCATTTTATAAAAAGTCAAAAGGGGAATGTTTTTGACATACGTATGCGGCGACAACGACTTCTCCGCCGCCGTGACCATTATTTGAGTTTCGGCTTCCTCTACAAGCCATACTTTTTTTTAAAAGAAAAATAAATACCATGTTTTACTTTGTTATTTAAAATGGTTTTGATAATGTTTTTATTATATGACTTTGTTATTGATATCTTGTGATTGAAATGTGGAAATGTTTTGTTTCCTTTATGTATGTTTTATGTGATACGATTATGTTATGGTTCTTGGGAATTATTATGAAGATGGGTGGTTCCGTGATAAACTAAGGGCGAGTGAGCCCGATATAGCTCTCTAATGCATTGGGTAACGCGAAGGAGTGAAATGGTAAGGTTTATTTGAAGAGATTTAGGGAATATACTGTGGTGGGTATTCCAAACGTAACCAAGATGGTTACTACCTATGTAAGAATGTTATTAATGCCTCAAGATACCTTTTTTGTCTTATGATTTCTATTATTTATTCATGATTTGATGAGGTATGTTAAAGTGCCTATGTTTTATAGGTAAAGTATGATTTCATTCTTATGTGTATATGAACTCATGTTTCCTTTCCATATTTTTATAACCCTTACTGATCTTTTTATGCTCATCCCAATTTTATGAAATGTTTTTCACAGGTCAAGGGAAAGGTACATGATGTGATGATAGTGTCAAGGATGTGTCAAGAAAGAATCCATGTTTTATTTTAAATATGTTTCCGTTGATGGGAAGAAGGAATACCATCTTTTATGTAACCAATTTGTTTAAATGTGGAATGTAATGAATGTTTCATGATCTAATTCTCTAACACTATAAACCTGAAAAGATTCTCAATGTGTAATCTTTTAATAACTCAAGATTAAGTAAGGTATAAGGTTGGGGTCTTATACCTGAAGTTGGTGTCATCCCATGTGTATCTTATATTAGATGAATCCACTCTTTTAATGTAGATAAAAACCCACTCTCACAACTATGTTTCCCCAAAATTATTCTTAGGATTACTCAAATAACTCCCAAGGATCTACCATCATGATCTAGATGGGAAATACTGAAAATCAACTACTATTTTTTTCATTTCTGACACTAGGGTGTAATATATCCCAAAACCCTCAAAATGGTAGAAGGTGAACATTACATGATATATACTCTAAAACCTCCTAACTGTCTATGTATTTCTAAAAAACCTAAAAAACATGGTGTATAGCTATGTACTACTAGAAGACATTTTCATACAACGATTCTGGCCATGTACTTTCACGTTGTTAGGAAACAACCTAGCTATGTCTGTGTAATACTATATGACCATGTCCCCATTACATGGGGTGTCTTCCCAAGTACCTGACCACAATTCCATATATGAATCCTTGATGTGTACTCTATGTACATAGTGTATTCTTATAAGGCACCACCCTTAATCCTAAATTAAAATTGAATTAAATGAATAATTCATATTGAGGATCTTTTCAGGTTTAGATTTTTAGAGAATTAGATTATAACTATTACATCTCAAAAGATTACATAGTAGACACTTCTACAAAGTCACTTTTTTTTACAAAACATGGACTCGAAAAAAAGAGTCATGTCTAGTTCCAAGTTTAAGACAACATGAATTTTCTTTGATCCCATCCTTAACCCTATTCCACATTATGTCCTGTAAAACAAATATAAAAAAAACTTGGGGTGAGCATAAAAAGCTTAGTAAGGGATATACAAAGAAGGAAAAATGTTAGTTTTTCGAAACATCAAGTAGACCATTAATACTTTATCAAGGTAACACTTTTCACTTGTATGAAGTAGTAAAAACTCTTCACTGAATAAAAGATCATTACTTACCCTTCTGTGATGAAAAGATTACCATTAAACCCATATAATGAACACATAACCTATAAAGGTAACTTGGGGCATAAACATAGTTAAAAGGAATAACCATACGGTCGACTTCCACACATATCACTAAATGGAATAACCATACTGCTGACTTCCATGCCCAATTAATTGGATGTTATAATGTAACCACCCATCTTGGTATTCACGGCACCACCCGTCATATGGTTTATTGCGTAACCACCCGTTGAATGTTCAAGTACCATTATAAAATCATAAGACATAAAACAAATATAATGGAAGGAAAACATTTTCACATTTCGATCACAATATATCACTTAAATATATTGACATAACAAATCCATTATGACAACCATTTTCAATACCAAAATAAAAGAAAAGTAAAACTTGGTATATATTTGTCATTAAAAAAATGTTATGGCTTGTAGAGGAATCTAAAACTCAAACAATGGTCATGGTGGCGAAGAAATCATTGTCACCACATACATACGATAAAAAGACATTCCATTTTGTCATTTAGTAAAAATTCTTTGTATGAAAATATTCCTTTTGAATAAAAGTAAAAGTCAAAGGGGTTTGTACACCGTATAAAGAAAAGTTGTGTATAAAAGAAAATTTTCCTCTATGAAAGGAGATTGAGACGAAGTCCTTTAAAAAGATCATTATTTTAAAATAAAATAGATCTATTATCTATATTCACTATAATTTCACATAATGAAAGTACAATATAAGACATAATAATATCATGACATAATTTGAAAGTAGGAGATTAACCCAAAGAATAGAAATTGGGTTAAGAAGTTCCCTTACCTCGTGTCTGACGAGACTTGATTGCTCTTTAATCTCCTGAATAATAAACCAAAGTTAATTTCTACTTGGTTAAGAACCATTTTCAAGCTTATTATTCCTTTTATATCACTTATTTCCTTGTTATAAACATTGTGTAATCATTTAAGTAAATAATATTTGTTTTGTCGATATTTGGTTCTTAAGTCGAAAGTGTACTTCTTACAATTACATGTTGTTCATGTGGTAAAAGATTCATTGTATCTAGAATGATATTAATGATTTGGATATCATATATATCATATATATCCAGCATATACATGTATTTATAATAGTATATAACATTTAGAGGTATGAAATGAAATGCACCGTTCATGGAGACGGTAAGCCGTACGTACGCATGAACGCTACTTTCATTTCTATTTCATATTTAATGGAGTGAAATCATAATTATATATAGGTATATTATAATTCCAGTATAATATCATATATAATATCATTAACTAAATCCTTTATATGTCCCACATATGGCATTAACGAATCAAATCACTTTGAGGGGGCGGTAGTCCGCACTTCCTAAAATGAAATTATCGTGTTTACCCATAATGGAAACCATAATGGTATGCCACAAATGAAAAATACAGAAGCATAAAGAAAACATAAAAATAATATTTATCATATATAAATATAGTGACATATTAATTGCCACCGTTAAAGGTGTTAAAATAAGATTTAACAATCATTGTTTCATGAGGCATAAATTCGCCAACCACAGAAACAATATGTTTTTTAACCATTAGACAGAGGTGTGTGTAAGTGTTGCTTGTATCCTTCTCATACTAAAATACTATTATATTTAAGATATTGGAGTTGTTACAAATTAAAGGAATAAAAAGAGTTTAGAGGGTTGGAGAATAAAAATAAAACAAAAGAACCCAAGTGAAGACATTAACTTAAAATCGGGTAACTCTTCTTGGTTTGAGCCAAGAGTGTTCCTTGAAGAGCTTTCATCCCAAGGTAAGGCTTCTAGGATTAGGTGAGGGATTTGGAGAGATAAAATTAGTAGATAATGGCCGAACCAAAGGCTTGAGAGGTGTGGGTAAAGAGGTAGAGGTGGGGGACTTTTACAAGAGGGAGGAGGGGCACTCTTGGAAAGTCAAGAAAAGATACATTATTATAAAATGATTTTTGGATAAAAAGGTCCCACAATTATCTATTTCTAGGATAAGGTGATAAGGGTTCAAAATCCACTCATACAATAGGTTTTTGACAAGTTTAGGTCATAGATTTTACATTTTCGTTTCATTTTATTTAAATCGTTAAATAATGAGGTAATCGTTGCATCATCATGGTGTCATAAATAATTTAATTTATTTAATTTCTAATTTTTTTAAAAATATCATGATGTAAGAAATCTTTTTAGATTTCCAATGAAAATATATTTTAAAATTATTACTTTTATAACCCCATGTAAAAATTGTTTTAGAAAAACAATACAAGATTGTGACATTTTTATTTTAACTTTAAATAAAAAGTTATTAATGTCATTTTCCTACCAAAGTGGCTCCATGGGGTTCCCAAGTTAACCCATGGATTGTCTTGGTCAGAAATGACACATATAATAAAGGTAGGACATGTGTATAGGTCATTTCATATTATTAAAACATTATTTTTACCTTAAATTACACTAATTACCTCTAATCACGGTTAATAAACTTAAAAGTTACTATTTACCAAAAATTTATTTTAATCCTATTGTACCACATTTTACATCCTAATGAAAAACGTGTATGTCTAAATTTTTTAAAATCAAATCACAGAAGTGGTAAAGTTTCATTTAAACGAAAAACCAGTTTTTTAACTGCCACTTAGTGGTTTCACTACTCATCAAAAATTGATGTTTTTCAGAAAAATACCAAAACTTCACCCTAAGCTATATTTGATACTATGAATTCAAAAATAATGTCTATTTTACAAAATTAAAAATAGATATGTTTAATTAATTAATTTAATAATTATTTCCCACTTTCAAAACAAATTGCATGTTTTTATGAAACAATATATATCAAAAGATTGACAGTAGTTTAAGTCGAATTTCAAAGTGAAATTAATTCCAATGACCACCATTGGATTAAATGGTAAAAATATATTCTAATTTCACTTTAAAACCAATTCAAAAGATAATGTAATCATATAAATAAATTAGATTAAAAAAATGTTTTGAATTAAAATACAACATTTTTTACTATTCATTGAAAAAATGAACTTTATCGGAAAAAATACCACAAATTTACACAAAGTAAATTTTGATGTACCAATTATAAAAAAGTGTTTTATTTGGTCCAATAGAATCTATAAGAGTTACCAAAACAATATTTAAATTGATTTCTCCATTAAAAGGCGATAGTTCGACCTTTTAGTGAATATTAGAGTATCTATGCCTAAAATTGAATTCTTTTATTATTTTAAGCCTTTATCTTTTATTATATAAATGTAAAAACATTTAAAAAACAAATATAATAATATTTTAGTTATTTCCATTCATTCCCACTAATAAAACGGCTATGTGTTAACTACCATTTAACAAAAATATTATTATATTACTATTATGCAATGTAAGATTTCAAAGAAACTCATTGTTGCGTATTGGACACACTATCAAACATAGAAACCCCTTTAAAGTAAAATTAATATTTAATTAGAAAATATTAATAAATATGAAAATGCTTTATTCTTTATTTTCCTGGGATGTTACATCCTTCCCCCCTTTTGGGAATTGCGTCCTCGCAATTTTATTCACATATCAAAATAAGTGGGGGTATTTATCCCTCATAGAATTTTCAGATTCCCATGTTGCCTCTTCAACCATATGGTTTTTCCACAAAACCTTTACCTGGTGAATTACTATATTTCACAACACTTGCTCTCTACGGTCAAGAATCTAGACTGTTTTTTCTTCATAAGAGACAATCTCTTCCAAATGAACTACCTCTGGCCTCAAAACATGAGATGGATCTGGAATATACTTTCACAACATCGAAACATGAAAAACATTGTGTACCTGAGATAAAATTGGAGGTAATTCCACTCATTATGCAATTGATCCAAATTTCTCTAGAATTTCATACGGTCCAATGAACCTTGGACTCAGCTTTCCTTTCTTACCAAATCGCATCACACTTTTCCATGGTGAAACTTTGAGAAAAACATGATCACCTACCTCAAAAGATAGATCCTTCCTATAGTTATCCGCATAAATTTTATGTCTTCTCTGAGCTGTTCCCATATTTTTCTGAATCAATTAAACTTTTTCTACCATCTCTTCTACCAATTCTGGTTCCATCAGCTTCCTTTCATCTACTTCATCCCAAAAAGCAGGACTTCGACACCGTTTTCCATATAATACTTCAAATGGAGCCATCTGTATACTGGAATGAAAACTGTTATTATATTAAAATTCAACCAAAGAAATATTTTGGTCCCAACTTCCTTGATAATCCATCGAGCAAGCACGTAGAATATCCTCCAAAGTTTTAATTTTTCGTTCTGACTTCCCATCTGACTGAGGATGAAAAGATGTACTAAAATTTAATTCAGTACCCAATGACTTCTAAAGGCCTTTCCAAAAGTTAGAAGTAATCCTGGGATCACGATCAGATACAATAGAGAGGGGAACTCCATGAAACCTGACTATCTATTTAAGATACAACTGAGCAAGATGATCTAGAGACAAAGTATCTCGAATTGGAAGGAAATGAGAATTTTTAGTCAATCGATCAACAATAACCCAAATTGCATTATTACCTCTAAGTTTCCTCGGTAATCCCACAACAATGTCCAAGGATATATTTTTCCATTTCCACTCTAGTACCGGTATTGACTGCAGCATCCCTTTCGGTAACTGTCGCTCTTCTTTAACATGCTGACAAGTCAAACACTTCACAATAAAATCGACCATATCTATTTTCATTCCAACCCACCAGTAATACTCCTGCAGATCTCTGTACATCTTAGTACTGTCAGGATGAACTAAAAACAGGGAACTATGAGCCTCACATAACAACTCACCCTTCAACTATGAATCACAAGGCACACATAATCTCTTACCAAACCTCAAAACACAATCATTATCAATGTTAAACTCAGGAAACTTACCCTTATGAACGAACTCTAACGTTTTTCTGCAATCCACTATCTTTCTTATGCTCTTGGTTAATTCTGTCTGATAGGGATGATCTCACTGACACCTAAAAATAAACAGAAGAGCTTTCTGCACAAACAACATCCATGGCAAAGTTCATCAAATCAAAAACCAAAGGATCTCGTTCCAAATGTAGCATGGTTAATGAAGTATTACTTTTTCGACTCAAATCATTATCCACTTTATTTGATTTTGCAGGATGGTAATGAATTGTACAATCATAATCCTTTATTAATTCCAGCCATCTCCTCTGTCTCATGTTCAATTATTTCTGAGTGAATATATACTTTAAACTTTTGTGATAAGTATATATTTCACACTTTACTCCATAAAAATGATTCCTCAAAATTTTTAAAGCGAAAACAAAAGCAACTAATTCCAAATCATGTGTATGATAATTTACCTCATGAGTTTTCAACTGATGTGAAGAATAATTAATTACCTGATCATTATTCATTAGGACGCAACCAATTCAATTCAATGAAGGATCACTAATGATAAAAAAATCACTATTCGAGGAAGGAAGTGCCAAAACTGGATCATTTACCAATCATATTTTCAACTCCTGAAAACTATCATAACATTCTTTTGTCTAGATAAACTTAACACCCATCCTAGTTAGCTTTTTCATTGGACTAGAAAACCGTGAAAAATTTTCAACAAACCTTCGGTAGTAACCTACCAAACCAAGAAAAATACGGATCTCGGTTACATATTTTTGGTCTTGGTATTATTCAACAACTTTTGTTTTATCAGGATCAACAGTTATGCCAATTTTTGAAATAATATGACCAAGGAAAGAAATTTGTTGTAACCAAAACTCACACATGCTGAATTTTCCACACAGTTTCATTTCTTTTAAGGTTTGCAGGATAACCCTTAACTGACTTTCATGCTCCTCTTTACTTTTAGAAAACACCAAAATATCATCGATGACAACAACCACAAACTTATCCGAGAACTCATTGAAAATTATATTCATAAGGTCCATGAATACAACAGGTGCATTGGTTAACCCAGAAGGCATAACTAAATATTCATAATGGCCATATCTATTACGGTATGTAGTCTTCGGAACGTCTTCTTCTGTAATTTCAACTGATGGTACCCCGACCTCAAGTCAATCTTAGAAAAATACTGAGCTCCCTAGAGCTGATCAAACAAATCATCGATAAGAGGCAAAGGATACTTGTTCTTAACAGCAATGTTATTCAAGGCTCTATAATCAATGCAAAGTCTCATTTAACTATCTTTCTTTTTAACAAACAAGACAGGAGCACCCCATGGTGATGTGATAGGTCGAATGAAACTTTTATCTAATAACTCCAGCAATTGCTTCTTTAACTCTAAAAGTTCAACTTGAGCCATTCGATAAGGGGGTTTTGAAATTGGCTTAGAATCAAGAACTAAGTCAACAGTAAATTCAACTTCTCGATCATGAATAATACCAGACAACTCATCAGAAAAAACATCAAGATTCTCATTTACCACTGGCACATCATTAATCTAAATAGTTCCTTTATTTTCAAAAACATTTTCAAATTAACATTCATTTCCATCTTTTACTTGTTTCTCAACTTCCTGATATGTTATCAGAAGCAAGGGTTCATTCTTGTACACAAACTGAAAATATTTCTGAAAAGAAACCATTTTAGCTCTGTAGTAAATCGTAGCATGATAAACAGAAATCCAATCCATTCCCAAAATAACATCAAACTCTACTAGAGGCAAAACAATAAGGTTATCATGTTGATTATTACAGCACACAAGGATAGGAAGGTTCTAATAAAAAAAATTTCTCAACGTTAGCTCTGGTTGTTTTTACCATAAGTTCAGGATTCATATCTTGAGATGGAATTCCCAATTTACTTGAAAACTTATCAGAAATGAAAGAATATGTAGACCCTAAATCAAACAACACATTGCCATAATCTGAACAAACATACAGTGTACCTGATACTACTTCATTCGATGGAACAACATCTGCTGAAGTAGCATCAAAGGATTCACCACCCCTTTCTGCTTGTAGACTGGCTACTTTCCCTCAGTTGAGTTCTTCATTACACACTCATTTTCATAACGACCCATTTCATTACACTTAAAACATCTTACCACTGGCTTTTCATTGCCTGCTTGATCATCTTTCTTATAGTTACGAGAAGTATGACCAGACTTACCACAACAAAAGCACTTTCCAGACATGGATAAACATTATCCAGGATGCATTTTACCACACTTCTCACAGGATGGATATTTGGTTTTCTTACCTCATTGATTCTTTGATGAATTCGTCCCTTTTTCCTGCCAACTGGACCTATTATTTTGTTTTGTCAAAGAACACCTGATCATCGGCAAACTCCATTTCCACCTTCTCCATACATCGAACAAGTTTTTCATAACTTTTGATCCCACAAGAAGCTAAAGACCTTCGATACCTTGGCTTTAGCGTTGAGTAAAAACTGTTGATTTTAATATCAATATCTCATATAAAATTTAGAGAATACCTTGCCAGTCGAGTGAACTTTGCTTCATAAGTAGACATTGACTCATCCTACTGCCTCAATTCTAGGAATTGTTTTTCAATCCTAAGACGAACCACCATAGAAAAATATTTCTCAAGAATCATACCTTTGAATTCGTCCAAGTGAAGATCGTCAATGTCATCACTATCCCTGATATTTTTCACCATCGACCACCACTGATTAGCTTCTCCTTCAAAACGGTAAATAGCAAGACTAACCTTTTGTTGTTCTGAACACCCCATGACATCAAAAATCTTTTCTAGTGCTTTAATCCACCCTTCAGCTATCACGGGTTCAGATGATCCTCAAAATGACAGGGGATGTTGCCTCATGAAATTTTCCACCACTGACATGTTCCTCTACGGTTGATCTGTCTTATCTCGTGCATGGATACCACCACCATTTATAGCCTGAGTCAACTATTCCATCACTGCAACAAACTGTTCAGTTCCGATTCCGACCATCTCAGGTTGCTGATTTGGAAGGTTGTATTCCTCTTGATGTCGTCCCTACATAACTACTTTGTTTCCTCTGCGGAAAACCATTCTGAACACATAAATATCTTAGGTGAAGCAACACAGTAATCTTTAAATGCTATATAATTTCAATCATACCATAAATTAACTTATAATTTTTCAATTTTCTAACTCCTAATGTTTTCTAAACCGACCTTTGATACCAACTATAAGGCCCTGGCCTTAAACCTCACTTAAAATTGAATTAAATGAATAATTCATACTGAGGATCTTTTCAGGTTTAGATTTTTAGAGAATTAGGTCATAACTATTACATCTCAAAAGATTACACAGTAGAAAGTTCTACAAAGCAACTTTTTTTACAAAACATGGACTTAAAGAAAAAAATTCATGTCTAGATCCATGTTTAAGATAACATTAATTTTCCTTGATCACATCCTTGACCCTATTCCACATTATTTCCTCTGAAAAACATTTCAGAAAAAACTTGGGGTGAGCATAAAAAGCTCAGTAAGTGATACACAAAGATAGAAAACTGTTAGTTTTTCAAAACATCAAGTATATCATGAATACTTTATCAAAGTAACATATTTCACCTTTATGAAGTAGTGAAAACTCTTCACTGAATAAAATATCATTACATACCCTTTTTAACCAAAATATTACCATAAAACCCATATAAATAACACATAACATATAAAGGTAACTTGGGACATAAACATACTTAAATGGAATAACCATACGGTCGACTTCCACACATATCACTAAATGGAATAGCCATACGGCCGACATCCATACCCAATGCTTTGGAGGTTATAACGTAACCACCCGTCCTTGTATTCACGACACCACCCGTCATATGGTTTATTATCTAACCACCCATCAAATGTCCAAGTACCATTATAAAATCATAAGACATAAAAAAAATATAATGGAAGAAAAACATTTTCACATTTCAATCACAATATATAACTTACATATATTGACATAACAAATCCATTATATAAACCATTTTTAATACCAAAATAAAAGAAAATTAAAACTTGGTATTTATTTTTAATTAAAAAACGTTTTGGCTTGTAGAGGAATCTGAAACTCAAATAATGGTCACAGCGGCGGAGAAGTCGTTCTCGCCGCATATGTACGACAAAAAGACATTCTCTTTTGTCGTTTAGTAAAAACGCATCGTATAAAAAGATTCATTTTGAATAAAAGTAAAATTCAAAGGGCTTTATACACTGTATAATGGAATATTGTGTATAAAACAAAATATGCCTCAATGAAAGGAGATTGAGACGAAGTCCCTTAAAAAGATCATTATTTTTAAATAAAATATATCTATTATATGTATTCACTATAAGTACACATAATGAATGTAAAATATAGGACATAATAATTTCATGCCTTTATTTTAAATTAGGAGATTAACCCAAAGAATAGAAATTGGGTTAAGAAGTTCCCTTACCTCATGTCCGACGTGATCCGATTTCTCTTTAATCTCCTGAATAATAAACTATAGTTAATTTCTACTTTCTTAAGTACATTTTTCAAGCTTATTAATCCTTTTATATCACTTATTACCATGTTATAAACAATATGTAATCATTTAAGTAAATAATGTTTGTTTTGTCGATATTTGGTTCTTAATTTGAAAGTGGACTTCTTACAATTACATGTTGTTCATGTGGTAAAAGGTTAATTGTATCCAGAATGATATTCATGATTTGGATATCATATATATCATATATATCCAGAATATATATGTATTTATAATATTATAAAACATTTAGAGGTATGAAATGAAATGCACCGTTCATGGAGACGGTAAGCCGTACGTACACATGAACTCTACTTTCATTTCTATTTCATATATAATGGAGTGAAATCATAATGATATAAAGGAATATTATAATTCCAGTATAATATCATATATAATATCATTAATCCATCCATTATAAATCCCACATATGGAATTAACGAATCAAATCACTTTGAGGGTCGGTAGTCCGCAATTCCAAAAATGAAATTATCGTGTTTACCCATATTGGAAACCATAATGGTATGCCAAAAATGAAAAATACAGAAGCATAAGGAAAACATAAACATAATATATATCATATATAAATAGAGTGACATCTTAATGGCCACCATTAAAGGTGTTAAAAGAAAATTGAACAATCATCGTTTCGTGAGGTAGAAATTTTCCAACCACAGAAATAGTATGTTATTTAAACCATTAGACAGAGGTGTGAATAATTTTATCTCTAATACTACTCATAAAAATATCCTAGTATATTGAAGATACCTGTTTTGTTACAAAATAAAGTAATAAAAAGATTTTATAGGGTTGGAGAAGCAAAATAAAACAAAAGAACACAAGTGAAGACATTACCTTAAAATCGGGTAACTCTTCTTGGTTTGAGCCAAAAGGGTTCATTGAATAGCTGTCTGCCCAAGTTAAGGCTTCTTGGATCAGGATAGGGATGTGTAGAGATACAATGAGCATATATTGGGCTATCCAAAGGCTTGAGAGGTGTGGGTAAGGAGGTATAGATGGGGGCCTTTGATAAGAGGGAGGAGGGGCACTGTTGGAAAGTCAAGAAAAGATACTATATTATAAAATGATTTTAAGATAAAAAAGGTCCCAAAATTATAAATTTCAAGGATAAGGTGATATGGGTTTGAAATCCACCCATCCAATAGGTTTTTGACAAGTGTAGGTCTTAGATTTTACATTATCGTTTCATTTTATTTAAATCGTTAAATAATGAGGTAATCGCTGCATCATCATGGTGTCATAAATAATTTAATTTATTTAATGTATAAAATTTATAAAAAATATCATGATGTAGAAAATATTTTTATATTTCCAATGAATATTTAATGTCAAAATTATGACTTTTATAACCCCATGTAAAAATTGGTTTAGCAAAACAATACATGTTTGTGACATTTTTAATTTATCTTTAAATAAAATGTTATTAATGTCATTTTCCGACCAAAGTGGCCCCATGGGGTCCCCAAGTTGACCCATTGATTATCTTGGTCTGGAATGACACATACAATAAGATAAGGACTTGTTTCTAGGTCATTTCATATTATTAAATCATTATTTTTACCCTAAATTACACTAATTACCTTTAATCACGATTAATAAACTTAAAAGTTACTATTCAGCAAAAATTTATTTTAATCCCATTGTACCAAATTTTACCTCTTAATTACAACCATGTATATCGAAATTTTGAAAATCAAATCACAGAAGTGGTAATGTGTAACACCCCAATATTTCAAAGTGTGTTATTTTTTTCAAAAATAATTCTATAACTTGCACTACATGCAACAACGAGTTCAATCGCACCATGACTTACAAAATAAGACATTAAAAAGAGGTTGTGAATATTATTAACTAAATTTTATATCCTTATAATTTTAGAATCCATATTATGAGTTTCTTAGACATAATGGAAGAAAAAATTCATTTTCAGTATTGCACTTTTATCAACTTTTAATAGTCAACCCTTTTTAAATACAATATTTTAAACTTTTTGACTAAATGGGGACATCAATATTTTAAAATGAAACATCTCAAGCTTCCATGGTACGCTTTCCTTTGAATAATACAGTAGCGTGTGTTGTACGCAACTTCGAGTTTTAACACACACCATAACCGATCAAACTAGCCGTTATGAATAGTAATACCTACATTTTGAAATTATATATATTTTATATTTCAAAACGGGATTCATTTTTGGATTTGGAATATCAAATTTAGCCTAAGGTGAAATTTTGGTACTTTTCGGAAAAATTTAATATTTTGATGAATAGTGAAAATTACTAAATTTAAATTAAAACCAAATTTTTTAATCAAAATAATTAATAGTGATAAATTATGAATTTGAGAGGTTTTAAAGTATATTTTGAATATATTTTTACCATTTAATATAATGTTGTTCATTGGACATAATTTTACAATTAAATCGATCATAAACAAGTGTCAATCTTTTGATAGTTATTATCTCTTAAAAACACGCTTTTTGGTTTGACAGCGGGAATTAATTTTAAATTAATTTATGCCACTTCTGTGTTTTGAATTTAGAAAAATGGATTCCATATTTGGAATCAGAATGTTCAAATTGTGTAAATAGATAACTTTTATTTTTAGACATTTTGAATAATTACTGCTGTAAATATTTTATTTACCATGGTTAAGAGTAAATCCGGTAAATGAGGGTTAAAAAATAATATTATAAAAATACTAAATTACACTAAAACGCGTCCTATCCTTATTGGTTGATAAATGTTCGTCCATAGGAATATTTGGGTCGATTTTGGGACCCCATGGTGCCACCTGTAGGTGATAGAGACACTTTATTTTAATTAAGTTAAAATGAATACAAAAATGACACAAGCATATAACTTTTAGCAAAACAATTTTTACATATGGTTATATATGTTGGATTTTAGATTATATATATTAATTAGAAATATAAAAATCTTTCCTACATAATGATATTTTATTTATAATTTTTAGACATTAAATAATTTAATTTATTTATGAAACAATGATGATGAAGTAATTACTATACTAGTGAAAAATTAAAATAATTGATATTATAAATACCCAAATAAATATGTTATGAAACTTTTAATGAATTAAACTAATTTTATAGGATAATATGATATATTAGGATTTATTTAATTAACTTTTTTCTAAGTAATCATTCTGGTATGAGTTTCTCAAAAATCAACTATTGAATAATGTCAAAATTGACATAAAAGAGTTTTTAATACTATGATTATATTATTAATTGATATTAAATTCCTAAAAATCTAATGTTCGGCCAAGTGACTTATATAATGATAGGTGTATCATTAATTGACCACTTGGGGATCTCTTGTATGTATATGGTATGTTTATTAACCATATAATATAAAAATAAAAAGAGACATTGTAAAAGTGAAACTAATTAACATAGAGTTAATACTCAATGATAAGGTTAATATAAGTACCCAAATCTGTCTAAATTCTATTGGTTGAGTTTTTTTCGACCCATCCCCACCTTAACATTTAAATAATCAACTTTGGAGCCATTAGAAACCGAATATTAATTTATTATAAATTAATATTTCTAGCTTTTCCAAAGGTTCCCCTCACCCCTCCTATAAAAATCACTCCTCCTTCTCATTTCCTCACACCTTCAAAGCCATTTGGTTCGGCCAAACTCTTCCCAAATACTCTCCCAAATTCCCTCACTACAAACTATAGGCATTATTTTGATCATAAATCCAACCTATGGAGCCCTTTTGATCAAATCAAAAGGAAGAACCCGAAGAAGAGGTAATGATTTCACCACACTTTTCCAAGTTCCTTTCTTCTTCCACTTCTTCTTCCTTTGTTTTTACAATACTAAAAAAATAACTACAGTATCATATATATACTATGATGTTATTATAAATATGGTACAACCATTTTCATTATTCTATTGACCCTTTGAATAACATGTCACCATACGTGCATACGTACGGCTTATCGTCTCCACGTCGTGGTGTAATTGTTATTCAATAT
Source organism: Viscum album (assembly GCA_963277665.1). Classification (NCBI taxonomy): domain Eukaryota; kingdom Viridiplantae; phylum Streptophyta; class Magnoliopsida; order Santalales; family Viscaceae; genus Viscum; species Viscum album. The sequence continues at coordinate 1,377,174,257 of OY728156.1, forward strand.
ATTATTATTTGGATGGTTATAATAATGATGTGTAACTCATGTAAATAATAAATTTAACCTGATAATGATTCTGTATATATTATATAACATCCAATTATATATTATTTTAATATCAAAAGAATGATATTGTCGCTCGTGCGTACGTACGGACTACCGTCTCCACGAACGCGACGAGATTCATTCTCCATCGTATCCATTCAAGTATAATTATCATTTGATGATTTAAAAATGATGTTTAAGGACTTGATATCATTCTGGATATGAATAAGATATAACCTATCCATAACAAACATGGATTACGTAACAAAACATATAAAAGAAAACGAGTAAGTTAACAACCGAAACGACGATAATACTATGATATTATTAACAAAGCAATGTTAAAAGATCATATATGATATCATATTAATATATATGATTCTTGTATAATTTAATAAATATTATTTAACCATTAAACAGGAGGTTAACCTACCCCAACCAATGAAAAGTACAAGTTAAGGGTTATTTCACAATCTCTTCATTATCCGAGGTTGTTTATACGTAATAATCGTCTGGGATTTCTTTATCATCCACATACATGTTTCTTCGAAATGTATTTCAAAACATTTTTACTATTTAAAATAAATATGGGTTAAAGTCATTTATACCCTTATTTATTTTTAAAGGAATCTTTCCATCATTTTCCAAACAAGGCACTTTTAACCTTTCAACAAATTTAAGGTAAGAATGTTTTTTTAACTTATACGGCGGGTGAGGCTATTTACTGCCTATATAAGATCGTCAAAGTGTCCCTTACAAGCTTATAAGAATATTTTCAATGTAAATTTTTTATTTTATAATTATGTGACTTTAAAATGATTTCAAAATTAATATTTTAAGAATTTTTGAAAGGTACTCTTTATCAAGATCATAATTTTAATTGTTTTAAATATTTATCTTTCTAAATATTTTAATTAATGTCCATGTTTTCAAAATAATTTTAAGGATTTATTTATATGCACATGAATGTTCGAAAATGATATTTCTTTTCAAAATTTTCAATGTGGTATGGGATACTTTGATTCAAAAATCTCTTTTAAATTACTTCCTTTATAAATTAGTGACTTTTCAATGATTTCGAGAAAAGAGATATTTCTCTCAAATAGTTATGATTTCATCTATGTCAACATCCTTTGATGGATTTTAAGATTATTTGAAGTTTATTTATTATGATACAAAACTTTTGTATTGTATTGACGGTTTTGTGATATGTTTTACTGTGGATGTGTTATTTTTATACAATTCATGGTTTATGGAGAAAGTGTTGACATTTTGTATGCTAGTTTTAATACGAATGTTTATGTTATGTTTAAACCATTTCATATGGGAATGCATTGGACTTAATAAGTGATGGGGGGAGCCCGCTATAGCTCCTCGATGCATCGATAGGTCTAATGAGGCAAACTAGTGTCTTGGCACAAGGCCTTGGTAAAATCTTATTTATAGTCTTGGCACGAGGCCTTGGCTATGTGGTTATGATAGTCTGTCATTATGCATTCCATCATTATGAAAGTGGTTATTGATTTTTCATGTGATTATTCGATTAGTAGAATATCCATGTGAATAAGTAAATGGCATTATTTCATTTTACTTTTTCCATACTATGTTGAAGTTAAAGTTTAAAAGGCTTTTGTTTTAGTTATACATTGCCTTAAATGTTTATTCTTATTTATGAAAGTTTCCTCTATATTGTTATCCTTACTGGGTATTTGAGCTCACCCCTTTTTTATGTTTTAATTTTTCCCAGGATGTGAAGAAGTAAGTTATGAATAACCTGCAAGGATTTTATGTGGGGATATGAGTTTGGAATATGGAGATTATGTTGTTGTAGTAGTTTTTCACTTTATGATGTAATTTAAAACTTTATGAATATATCTAGTGTTTATAAGGCTACTAAACCAATCGGTTTTTCGAGATTTGATCTTTCTTTTGATCATGCCAATGTTATGTAATAATGCACCGACTCTGGGTAACTAGGTTCAGGGCGTTATAGTTGGTATCAGAGGAAGTTTAGTACAAACCTTGGAAACTAGATTTCGATAAACTCTGATTAGAGCACATAGACCTAAGATGAACATTGAGGATTAGTATAGAAGAACATTCTAGAATTTTGGTATTGTAAAGATTTTGTGATTTTTCTGAGCAATACATCCCTGTCTGGATACGAACAGGTAGAGGCGGCTATGGCACAGATGTACCTAGGGGTAAAACCCAAAAACACCGCTTTGAGCTAGACTCGAACGGGAACTGGTGCACGACAACGGGCCTTGCTGCACTCTTGGTTACGACACTCCCAGGGGATATGCTTAGGATAACTCTCATTTTCTTTACAAATCATTATGAAGGGTTTATGAGTATATACTTCCTAAAAGGAGACATTTTTATGATTATGGATTATATCCATAAACTATTAATTTTATGTTATGTGTTTTACAAGTTTGGGATTAGGTATTGTTATTCATAAACTAATCTAGTGTATGCCATTGTTTAAGAATTGGCGCCCAGTAGAAGGAATGAGAACTTCAACATTGAACATGATCCAAAGAGAAAGAACGATCATATCTTTCATGGTCTTAAGCCAGAATTTATAAGAGAAATAGTCTACCTTGTATTATCATCATATGAAGAAATAATATCATGTGTTGATAAGAAAAGTAAAGAGTTTACTGAGTCCTATGGCTTTGATGGGAATCAAGAGAATAAAAGGATGGAAGAGAGAAAGATGGATAAAGGGAAGAGGGAAAAGAAGAATTTTCCCATATGTGATAACTGTGGGAAAAAACACCCTGGAACTTTCCTGAAAGGAATGGGAGTTTTTTATAAGTGTTGAGGAAAGGGCACAAAGTACGTGACTGCAAGGGTAAGAAAATGGTTTCAAATGTACAATGCTTTATTTGCAAGGAGTTTGGACACTACGTGAACCTATGTCTCTTTCATCAGACTATGCCATAAATGAGGCTATTGGATAATAATCAAGTTATGATACTACCACAAATGAAGAGGAATGATTAGAGTTCTTATGTTGATTATGTCATTTGAGTGTTTTATCAACAATATACTTGTTATAATAATTATGGAGTATATAAGTATTGTATTGCAGTACTATTTTATTATTGACTTGAGATTGTGTGGAACAAAGAAAAGTGACTCAATAGCAGGTTAATTTTTTGGAAAATATATGGTTGAGAGAAAGATAAACCATAATATGGTTCCGATACTAATGTAGTCATTTTAGAATAATACATGATTGTTTTGGGTAAATTATATTGGATATTCTTGACTACCTTGAAACTGATTAATGTTTTGTATATTCAATCATTGTTTGGGTTTACAACATTTTTGGATTGAAATAGTATATCTATTATTCTAAAAGGAATAAGGGGTCATGAATGTAATCAATAAGGTTTTATAATAATTCAGGATGTTGCAGTGTTTTAAAAGAATACATGATGAATGTGATCACATGTTATTATGCGAAAAAAAGATCTTCATTGTGTTTACCTTCCTTATAAATTTTGGACTGAAGTATTTTGGATAGTTCTAGTTTGGATTGCCATAAAAGGACAACCCGGAGGTCGGGCGGCAACCCATCGCGTCCGGCAAGGCCGCGAGACTTGAACTCACAACTGAAGGGAGACAAGGGTGTATCACCTACCTCTGACCCACGTGATGTCTGGGATTAAATAATGTTGTTTTTTTTAAATATCTGGTAGATGAATTATAAATTCATTTTTTTGGAACCCTATATGAATAGGATAAATAGAATATTTTTTTACGTTCTATTATCTTTTAGAGTGAAAGATGAGTTTGTGGTAGAAATTAGTTAAAGGATGGAACTCTACTTTTCATGAATATATTTTTCTTCTTCTCTTATTCTATGAAGAAATTAATTCTTATGCTTTATTTAAGGAATCCTAAAACCAAAAATGTGTTATCCTAATACAATATGTTTTGTTGAACCAATGGTATTTCAAATCATCATATATTGATGAATTTAAGGACCTCAATTTTACACTTGTTTTTGATTGATGACCTCAATCACTACTTATAAATATTTACGTTTTTCCTCCAATTATATGTCTCTAATTGCAACCAATGTTCTCCTAATCGAGATCATAATTTGGTGGTGACCCTTTTATTTCTCTTTTCCTCATATTAACACTAAATTTTAGTAACATAATTTCTGATGTGGGTTTTCCCACAAAGATATTTTCTATTTTCAACCTTTTATTTTCTAAGAACAATTTCAAATTGCGAGGACACAATTTATTGAAGGCGGGGAGAATGTAACACCCCAAGATTTCATAGTGTGTTGTTTCTTCAAAAATAATTCCATAACTTGCACTACACGCAACACCGAGTTCAATCGCACCATGACTTACCAAACAAGACATTCAAAAGAGGTTATGAATATTATTAACTAAATTTTATATCCTTATAATTTTAGAATCCATTTTATGAGTTTCTTAGACATAATGCAAGAACAAATTCATTTTCAGTATTGCACTTTTATCAACGTTTAATAGTCTACCCTTTTTAAATACAATATTTTAAACTTTTTGACTAAATGGGGACATCAAAAATTTAAAATGAAACATCCCAAGCTTCCATGGTATGCTTTCCTTTGAATAATACAGTAGCGTGTGTTGTACGCAACTTCGAGTTTTAACACACACCACAACCGATCAAACTAGCCGTTATGAATAATAATACCTAATTTTTGAAATTATATATATTTTATATTTCAAAATGGACTTAATTTTTGGATTTGGAATATCGAATTTATCTTAAGGTGAAATTTTGGTACTTTTCGGATAACATTAATATTTTGATGAATAGTGAAAATTACTAAATTTTAATTAAAAACAACTTTTTTAATCAAAATAATTAATAGTGATAAATTATGAATTTTAGTGGTTTTAAAGTATATTTAGAATATATTTTTACCATTTAATATAATGTTGTTCATTGGACATAATTTTACAATTAAACCGAACATAAACAAGTGTTAATCTTTTGATAGTTATTATCTCTTAAAAACACGTTTTTTGTTTTGACAGCGGGAATTAATTTTAAATTTATTTCTGCCACTTATGTGCATTGAATTTAGAAAAATGGATTCCATGTTTGGAATCATAATGTTCAAATTGTTTAAATAGGTAACTTTTATTTTTAGACATTTTGAATAATTACTGCGGTAAATATTTTATTTACCATGGTTAAGGGTAAATCCGGTAAATGAGGGTTAAAAAATAATATTATAATAATACTAAATTACCCTAAAACGTGTCCTATACTTATTGGTTGATACATTTTCTACCATAGGCATATTTGGGTCGATTTTAGGACTCCATGGTGCCACTTGTAGGTGATAGGGACAATTTATTTTAATTAAGTTAAAATGAATACAAAAATGACACAGGCATATATCTTTTAGAAAAACAATTTTTTTAATAGGGTTATATATGTTGGAATTTCGATTATAAATATTAATTAGAAATATAAAAATATTTCCTACATAATTATATTTTATTTATAATTTTCAGACATTAAATAATTTAATTTATTTATGACATAATGATGATGAAGTAATTACAATAATAGTAAAAATTTAAAATAATTGATATTATAAATACCCAAATAAATATAATATGAAACTTTTAATTAATTAAACTAATTTTCTAGGATAATATGGTATATTAAGATTGATTTAATTAAATTTGTTTGAAGTAATCATTCTGGTATTTGTTTCACAAAAATCAACTATTGAATAGTGTCAAAATTGACATAAAAGAGTTTTTAAAACAAATATTATATTATTAATTGATATTAAATTCAACAAAATCTAAGGTTATGCCAAGAGACTAATATAATTATAGGTGTTTCATTAATGGACCACTTGGGGGTCTCTTTGATGTATATGGAATGTTTATTAACCATATAATATAAAAATACAAAAAGACACTGTAAAAGTGAAACTAATTAACTTAGAGTTAATAATTAAAGATAAGGTTAATATAAGTACCCAAACGTATCTAAATTCTAGTGGTTGAGTTGTTTTCGTCCCATCCCCACATTAAAATTTAAATAATAAACTTTGGAGCCATTAGAAAAAGAATATGAATTTATTATAAATTAATATTTCTAGCTTTTCCAAAGGTGCCTCTCACCCCTCTTATAAAAAGGAACTCCTCCTTCTCATTTCCTCACACCTTCAAAGCCTTTAGGTTCCGCCAAACTCTGCCCAAATACTCTCCCAAATTCCCTCACTACAACCTAGAGGCATTAGTTTGATTATAAAGCCAACCTAATGAGCCGTTTTGATCAAATCAAAAGGAAGAACCCGAAGAAGAGGTGATGATTTCACTACCCTTTTCCAAGTTCCTTTCTTCTTCCACCTCTTCTTCCATTTTTTTTACCATTATAAAATAATAACTCCAGTATCATATATATACTGTGATGTTATTATAAATATGGTACAACCATATTCATTATTCTATCCACCCTTTTAATAACATGTCACCATATGTGCGTACGTACGGCTTACCGTCTCCACGTCGTGGTGTAATTGTTATTCAATATATTATTATTTGGATGGGTATAATAATGATGTGTAACTCATGTAAATAATAAATGTAACATGATAATTATTCTTTATATATTATATACCATCCAATTATATATTATTTTAATATCAAAAGAATGATATTGTCGCTCGTGCGTACGTACGGACTACCGTCTCCACGAACGCGATGAGATTCATTCTCCATCGTATCCATTCATGTATAATTATCATTTTATGATTTAAAAATGATGTTTAAGGACTTGATATCATTCTGGATATGAATAAGATACAACCTATCCATAACAAAAATGACTTACATAACAAAACATATAAAATAAAATGAGTAAGTTAACACCCAAAACGACGATAATACTAAGATATTATTAACAAAGCAATGTTAAAAGATCATATATGATATCATATTAATATATATGATTATTTTATAATTTAATAACAATTATTTCCCCATTATACAGGATTTTAACCTACCCCAACCAAGTAAAAGTACAAGGTAAGGGTTATTTTACAATCTCTTCATTATCCGAGGTTGTTTATACGTAATAATCTACTGGGATTTCTTGATCATCCACATCCATGTTTCTTCGAAATGTATTTCAAAACATTTTTACTATTTAAAAATAATATGGGTTAAAGTAATTTATACCCTTATGTGTTTTTAAATGAATCTTTCCATCATTTTCCAAACAAGGCACTTTTAACCTTTCAACAAATTTAAGGTAAGAATGTTTTTTTAACTTATATGGTGGGTGCAGCTATTTACCGCCGTTATAAAATCGTCAAGGCTTCCCTTACAATATTATAAGAATATTTTCAAAGTAAATGTTTTATTTTATAATTATTTGAATTTTAAATGATTTCAAAATGAATAATTTAAGAATTTGTGAAAGGTACTCTTTATCAAGATCATATTTTTAAATGTTTTAAAGATTTGTCTTTATAAATCTTTTTATTAATGTCCATGTTTTCAAAATGATTTTAAGGATTTATTTATATATACATGAATGTTTTGAAAGGATATTTCTTCTCAAAAGTTTCAATGTGGTATGGGACACTTTGATTCAAAAATCTCTTTTAAATTACTTCCTTTATAAATGTGTGACTTTTAAATGATTTCGAGAAAAGAGATATTTCTCTCAAATAGTTTTGATTTCGTCTTTGTCAACATCCTTTGATGGATTTTAAGCATATTTGAAGTTTATGTATTATGATACAAAACTTTTGTATTGTATTGAATGTTTTGTGATATGTTTTAATGTGGATGTGTTATTTTTGTACTATTCATGGTTTATGGAGAAAGTTTTTACATTTCGTATGCTAGTTTTAATACGAATGTTTATGTTATGTTTAAAACTTTTCATATTGGAATGCATTGGACATAGTAAGTGACGGGTGGAGCCCGCTATAGCTTCTAGAGGCATCGGTAGGTCTCATGAGACAAACTAGTGTCTTGGCACAAGGCCTTGGCAAAATCTTATTTATAGTCTTGGCACGAGGCCTTGGCTATGTGGTTACGATAGTCTGGCATTATGCATTCCATCATTATGAAAGTGGATATAGATTTTGCATGTGATTATTCGATTAGTAGAATATCCATGTGAATAATTAAATGGAATTATTTAATTTTACTTTTTCCATAATATGATTAAGTTCAAGTTTAAAAGGCTTTTGTTTTAGTTATACATTGCCTTAAATGTTTATTCTTATTTATGAAAGTTTCCGCTATATTGTTATCCTTACTGGGCATTTCAGCTCACCCCTTTTCTATGTTTTAATTTTTCCCAAGATGTGAAGAAGTAAGTTATGAATGACGTGCAAGGATTTAATGTGGGGATATGAGTGTGGAATATGGAGATTATGTTGTTGTTGTAGTTTTTCACTTAATGATGTAATGTAAAACTTTATGAATATATCTAGTGTTTCCAAGGCTACTAAACCAATCGGTCTTTCGAGATTTGATCTTTCTTGTGATTATGCCAATGTTATTTAATAATGCACTGACTCTGGGTAACTAGGGTCGGGGCGTTACATAATGTTTCATTTAAATGAAAAATCAGTTTTTTTTTACCGCCACTTAGTGGTTTCACTATTCATCAAAAATTGAAGTTTTTCAGAAAAATACAAAAAATTCACCCTAAGCTATATTTGATATTACGAATTCAAAAATGGTGTCTATTTTACAAAATTTAAAACATATAAGTTTCATTAATTAATTTAATAATTAATTCCTCTATCAAAACAAATTGCTTGTTTTTATAATACAATATATATCAAAAGATTGCCACTAGTTGAAGTCCAATTTCAATGTGAAATTAATTCCAATGACTACCGTTAGATTAAATGGTTAAAATATATTATAATTTCACTTTATAACCAATTCAAAAGATAATCTTGTCATATAAATAAATTAGATTAAAAATTGGTTTTGAATTAAAATACAAAATTTTTCACTATTCATTAAAAAATGAACATTATCGGAAAAAATTCCAAAAATTTACACAAAGTAAATTTTGATGTCCCGATTATATAAAAGAGTTTTATTTGGTTAAATATAATGCATAATAGTGACCAAAACTATATTTAAATAGGGTTCTCCATTAAAAAGAGATAGTTTGACCTTTTAGTGAATATTAGAGTATCTATGACTAAAATTGAATTCTTTTCTTATTTTAAGCCTTTATAATTTATTGGACAAATGTAAAAACATTTAAAAAACATATATAATCATATTTTAGTTATTTCTATTCAATACCGCCAATACAACAGCTACGTGTTAACTACCATTAAAAAATATTATTATTATATTACTAGTGTGCGACGTATGATTTCAAAGAAACTCGTTGTTGCGTATCGGGTAAGCTATCGAACATAGCAACCCCATTAATGTAAAATTAATAATTAATTCAAAAATATTAATAAATATGAAAATGATTTATTCTTTATTTACCTGGGATGTTACAATTCTTCCAAAAATTCATCTTCCATAAATAAGAAGAATATAAGCCATGTTTTTATGGAACCACATGTTGTGTGATCATGTTTTCCGAAATAGAAACCCCTATAATTTTCTCAAAGACCCTATTTTCCCTTATTATGCATAGATCGACCCCATGAGGTTCCATTGTGGTCATGAAATGAAATTAAATCTCAAAATTAAAAAATATACTAGTATTCATAGAAAAAACATAAAAATGTCATTCCTTTGGGAAGAATACACCAAATATTCATCTGTTTCTATATTTCACGGCTACAATATGATGATCCGACTCCTTCCAATATCCGAATCAACACCCCATATCCCACATTTTCTCTCACTCTACATATAGATTTACAATCTTGTTCATGGTAAGTGGAAAGCATAATGGGGTTTACATGAGAAGCTATGGTACAAGGTGAAGCAATTGGATAACATAAATGGAATAAAGTGAAAAGAAAAAGAAAAATGGGAACATGCCCAACCAAAACACTTGAAATAAATTTATTCCATAATTAGGTAATCCGAAAATTTAAGAAAAATCAATGATATAATCTCAAAATATTTATCCATTAAAAACATATTACCAAATGGACATGCATGAATAAATAAATAAATAAGTAATTAAATATTAAGTATTTACTTTTACACAAATCATTTAAAGGAATATATTTAGACCAAACTATAATAATTTGGTAAAAACAAGACATTAGGACAAACAATGTGGTCAAAAAAATTATCCAGTATAATTTCTTGAAAAAAATGACTATTTTAACTCTTATGAGAATATGATAGAAAAGATTCAAATGTCTATTGAATTTAACTATTCAAATAAAACATGATCCTTTGAAACCTCCACACCATAAACCTTCTCATCCTTGAGAATCATTGGTGGTATTAAAAATAAATTCCCATATCCTAATAATCATCACAAAAATGCTATCATGATATTCCAAAGACAATTTTCATAATTTTCACAACTCTCCATACACACGAGACATTCAAGAATGACTGATCTAGTCCTCCCCACCATATCTGTACCCTTATCTTCGCCCTGTAATAAAAATCCTTTTTCAAAGGCCCCAAATCCATCAATCACCAAACACGATAACTTAATATCAAAAAACAATAACTCATTCCCCAGAACCAACCTATGTCATTGCATGTTCTCACTTATAATGATTGGTTAACATAGAAAATTCCAATTTTGAAATCATAATGATGGTTACCACCCTCAAATGACCAATTATTCACTCTAAACTATATGATATTCCAAAATAAAAAACTTAATGGATTACACTTTCATATGTGTGTCACTCCAAGTGAGTCACACTCTCTATCATATCAATACCTAACTAGGATTGGTCGAAAATGGTTGCACCAAAACACATAAACCATTATTATTGTCTCTTGTACAATTAAGGGCCATTTCATATTCCATTATAACTCTCCAAAATCATGCACATAAAATTTCATTGAAACCATTGGTCCTTGAATCACACCCAACATCTCTTCGATGTTCGATTTTAAGCCGTTACCAAGTGCTACTGGTGTGATCAAAACTCACAATATATAATGGGTATACAATCCTTTAGCACCAAGTTCTAGGGAAAAAATCATCATGCTACATGAAATATATGTCTCAATATTCCAGGTGCTCTTTTAAGACTCCTCCTCAATATCGGTAACCTCATATATGCCATGATTATTCAATGGAAACCAATAAAATGACCTCAATATAACACAATAGATGTACAACCTTATAATTTATTTCAACTATATCTGTATTCATAGAGAACACTCAACACTACTTAAATCATGAGATTTTTCCCATGATATTTCCACATTACAAACCATAGAACCACTTGTAAAGTGGTCTATGTACCAAAATTATCATTCCCATTATACCAAACCTTGATATTGAATCACCCTATGTGATTTCATAGAAATGTAAGAAAACACCCTTCATATTTTCCAACAACCTGATTAGCTCATATGTACTAGTCTATAGGCATTGGTACTACTAATACCACTCCAAATAAAGGCATCTTTAATCTTGGGTAAACCCCTCTTGATTTTTCCCTCGATTAGAGAAAATAACGACTCACAAGGGTCCACATTATTACTAAGGGACTCTATGTATCCCACATAAACCTACATATTTAGTATTATAAAATTGTCACTATGTCTAACTATCATTCCCATAGTTCTATAAAAAAATAACCATATTAATGAATAAAATAAGTAAATAGAACAACAACCTACAATGGTCAAAACCTATAATCATGGGTTCAATTATATAGTTTCTGAATTCCATGTTTTATATGAAAAAACTTATATTTTATAATTGTTAAAAAAATTTATTTCAAAATAGAGTAACAAATAGCCTTAGGGAAAAATCTATTGGTATAAATTACAATGGATCATCTGACCTGTTCCTAATCCTATTTTAGTATATTTATAAGGAAATTCTATTTATAGGGTCTTAATTTCAATGAAAATGATAAGAAATAACCCTTACTGTAAATCTATATAGGGTAATACCCCATGAGCTTCCATTTCAAAAATAATTTCATAGGTTTCAATTAGAATCACATTAGGATTATTAGATTAGATAAACCTAAGAAAATGTTTGCTAAGTAAAACAATGTACCTATCTAGATTGTAAAACTCTTCATAGGTTGTTACGAATATTTATTAATCCTTTCTTGGAAAGGATACACCCACAATTTGATTTACTAAAAATGAATAAGCTACCAATGTTGACTTGTATGTGCTTAAGATTTCGTGAATTATTTTTTTTCTAATTAATTTAATGTTTTTGAATTTTTTTAATTTCATGAATCACTAAAGACAATAAATTTTATATTAAATCACTATGTTTGGATTGAATAATATGTGAGACCAGTTAATCATGCACAACATCCAACATAATATTTGTTCTTCTCTATATATTACAGCATGTTTATCTTGCATTATAGTCAACAATGATGTTCCTTGAAGACTTCCATAACATGCAAGACCAAGTTTTACCTAAAAAGATATATTATTAAAATATTATTATTTAGTATAGTAATATAAAACCATAATGTTAAATTAGATTTTATAAATATTATTAACAAATTTATGAAAATACATGGTTTATATATATAAAAAATGATTTCCTAGGTTACCATGTAATTTTAAATGAAAATTTAAATTGATTGAATATAAAAATAAATGATATTATGGTCAAAAGGTTGTTTTACCCTAATAAATGAAATTTTCATTTATGTATTTAAATATACCAATTTGAACATTCATTTTATATGGAATATATATGTGTTTTATGTTACACATGATACTGAGTTTTTGCAATTCATCCATTTATTATGATAATTATTTCAATGAGTTAGTTAAATCCTAGCCATCAAAACATAGTAACATGAATATTAATTATCACTTGTCAATTTTTTTTAAAAAATAAGCAATATTGATAATGAAAATAAAATTTTTAGGGAAGCCTTTATATATTTAATGAATTCTATTTTTTTTCAAATTATATACTTTTCATGTCAATCTATGGAAAAAATAAAAGTAATTTTATACACTTTTAGAAATTAAACTTTGTAAAAAAAATTCATTTTTGAACTCATAATGTCTAAATTATTTAAGGGTTAATTTTTTTTGTTTTTTCTAAGAAACATTGTTTTTTGATGAATAGAGAAAACTATAGCATTGTTGTTAAAAACTGCATTTTTCTTAAAATAATTATTAGTGATAAATGATAAATTGTTATTTAAGGTCACATTTGATTAAATATAAATATATTAATGAAATTCAGGTAATTAGAAACAATTTAACATTGAAATTTAATATAAAAACAAAAAACATTTGATCATTTTTCTACATTAAAAACACGTAATTTCGCCACATCTGGATGATTAACAATAATTTTAATATTCCATGTTCTATGAATAGAATTTCTAAAAATTAAAGTAAATTATTTTAATCTATAAAATTTTTATATTCTAATAATATCAACTTTATTTTTTCAAAAAAATATTAGTCAAAGTGATTAAAATTAATTCCATCGTTTAAGGTCGAATTCTGATTAATTGGGGACTAAACCCTAAAAATAAAGGCATAAATTAGCTATCCAATAGCCATTTCATATCCATAGTTCATCCATAATACTTAGATTGTTGGTTGATGTTGGTTTTGTATGACTGATTTTAGGTAAGGTCATGTCTACACCAAATTTGTTTTCAAAAATTCCAACTGAGACATTTTCCTTCCCTAAAAAAGGTTACCACCACTCTCAATTATTCACAACTCTAAAATATCATAAGTTTGGAAAATAAATAAAAAAAATACCCCTCCCAAAAATCATTCATTAATCATATAATCCTTCACTTGGGAATATGTAAATCCAAGAATTACTTTTGGAACAAACTAAAAGGAGTTACCTGATTAAGAGGTAACAGTTTCTCTCAAGTCTGTTCTTTTTATTTTCCTTCTCCACCCCCTCCATCTCTATTTATTATATACTTATATATCAAAAATAAAATCCCCAATATACTACTATTTTTTTAATTAAATTTTTTTACCTACACTAACACACAACACCATTTAATGGATTAAAATATAATTTTTCTTTGTACAACGAACTACTGTATCACGAAATGAGGATTATTCATTTTTCCATTAAAACCTACCATGATGGACATTATGATCGGTACTCTGTTGATATATTTCATATATTAAATAAAATATTTTTTAATCATTTATATTCCTTTTTACCTCACATATATTTTTTACTCTCAATTTTGTGTTAATTGGATAATTTTTTTTGAGGAAATGTGGAATACCGCCCCCTCAATACGATATGATTCATTCATAAACAATATGGATTCGACTACGAATGTTTTTAGTGAATATATAAGATATATATGTTATAATAAATTTACTATAATAATTATATATATATATACAAATTTATTTTACTTTTATTCTATCAATAATAAAATTAAATGGAAATAACATTCAGGAAAACATATGCCCTACCTTCTCTAGGAATGTTTTAATCCATTTCATGATTATATATCTTATATATTATTATAATACACATATTTTTTATATACCTGATATTTTTATAATGGTTTATAGTTTGGAAATCATGATATAAAGTATAAATACATAATATATAACAGATTAAGACTCAGGCGAATAATAAAGTGAATATTACACGAAGTGAAACCATAACGTAGAATTGTTTACAAGAGGGTAATATAATGTTGTAATCAACCCATATAAAATATTATATAAAAAAATATTGTTATTTAAATATTAATAATAAAATTTATATTTGTTAAACATGTGATTTGAATGAGTACAACGAGAGTCATGACACAATGTAAAGGGATTCCATCTCATTTATTTTTTTGTGATATACATGGTGTCTTCACCACTCATTCATTGTGTGTGGTGTATGTAATGACCAATATGGTATTATATGTATCCTATAATAAAAAATATGTTTATTCACATATCTATTCTATTATCCTTCTTTCAAGGGGTTCATGATTCAAAAGTTACCAAATTGTTAAAATAGTTTTGCCTCAATTTTCCTTCGTTGAGATTTATGTTTTGTTACACACCTGAATTCTATTTCAATGGGTATATAATTTCATTATACATATGAATTTAAATTAATTCATGAAATTTTACGTTTAATGCAACTTAAATTATTTAAATATATATTATGAACCTTTGTTACCATGTTATAAGATTTTATTGAGACAATCTCATTGTTTTTCATGATTGTTTATACTTATGATTCAATTGATGAAATAATACATCCTATATCACAATAAATTATTGAATTTTCTTCCACTCGGGTTATTCATTAAATAATAATATATTGGTTACATACTTCTACACTTTTTTTACATATAATAGTTAAGAATTCGTTTTTTAGGAATGTTGATCTTTACCCTCTCTTCAGTCGAAAAATCAATGTTATTTAGAATGGGTTTCCAAATATGTTCCACTAATGTCATGTGATAATTTAATGAAATTTGTACCCTTTTTTAATTTTACTAACGACTTCAAATGAATATTTTGTCTTTTTAATAATGAGGAATTTTTCTAACCTTTTTACCGTGAATATGGAATGTTCTTTTTACCTCGTATGACATGTACTGATTTAACAATTGTCATTTATGTGAGGCTTCCTCTGAATTTTTTATAAATTAAAATTTTTCTGAATTTTTTTAGAAATTATTTTTAAAAATTTTATCAAAACATTTCCAAAAATTATTTATAAGAATTCAATGTACATCCAATGATATGGTTTTGAAAATTTTTTCAAGCTTCATTTATAAGTTTTACAAGTATTTTCAATGAAATGGTTTCCAAAATGTTATCAATATTTATTTATAAGATTTAAAAGTATTTTAAAAGAATTGTTTTTAAATACATTTTGAAGATTATTTTATCTGTTTTCATGTAAATAGGTTATCAAATTATTTCATGTATTCTTTATTAGATTTAATGTTATTTTATATGAAAATTATTTTCAAATGGTTTTATGTATTAAAAATATTTTTTCAAATAGGGATGGATAATTTTTCAAGAAACATTTGAAAATATATTGAAAAATTATTTTCCATTTAAGTTAACATATGTTACCGTTACTAATTCCCTTCTATGAAATGATCTAAAGGTTCTATTCATTTTCGTTCTTTTAATGAGATACATTTACTATCAAGGTCTTTATGAAACAACATTCTGTTTCACTAGTTATATGATTATGAAATTTGATTAAATTTCACATGCTTATCTTTTCATAAAATGTTTGTGAAACCTATATATTTTAAAATAGTTCATGATATGTTTACTTGTTTATGATACCCATTTCATTTCATTTGTTAAGATATGATTTCGTATGATTTTTTTCAACATGTATGTATGATTTATTTATGTGACTTTTAAGACCTATATCTCCCTCAACATCATTGGGTAATGATTTATATCTCATGAGATAGACTAATATGGAGTTGTGAATGAATCTTCACTTCTAAGATGGACATGGGAGTGAACCATGACTATCGTGATGGTATGGGGAGTGAACTCATGCTACTTATATGGACATGGGAGTGAACCATGACTATGAAGATGGTTTTAGGAGTGAACCATCACTACCAAGATGTTTGGATACTATGTAATAATATTATATTCTATTGTTTCTACCACAATTACATGTTATCTTCCTATTTTATGCTTTCATGGATTGTGTATATCAATTCCTTATACTTCATGCCTTATAATCTACCAATATTTATTCCTCAATTCATATATATGTTCTTTGATATGTAGGTTATTATCTTATATTTTAATGATCATGATCTCATAACTTTATTCTCTTGATTATGCTTACATATCTCCCTTATTTACCATTATTGATCATTTCAGCTCACCATTTCTTATGTTTGCTTTCCCCAGGTTATGAAGAAACATTTTACGTAGGATTAATAATAGTGGGGGATATTTATGGGAGATATTGATGATATTTCACTAGGATAAAACATTTTTTTTCAATGCTTCCAAAGAAACCGAACTATTACAGTCCCCAAGAATGTATTTTTTCAATGTACTATATATAAATCTAAAATGATGTACTATCCATGTATGTTCAGACTAGTTTTATATAGTAGGAATCAAAGGAAATGTTTATTCAATATTTTTAAACTAGGATGAGAAATCTTTAGTGATATTCCTACATATATTTCTAATGATATTTCTAGTGTTTTCTATAAGATTAAGTATAAGGATAAGTCAATGTCTCGGAAAATGTCCTGGAATTTTGGATAAGTGTTGAGTGAGTGGTTTCTTGGAAATAAATCTCTTTCTGTATGATAATAGTGGATTTGGATATGGAATAACTGTACCTAGGGGTAACAACATTGACTAGATGTTCTTGGACTGACTCAGGGTAATCAGGTACATGATAATGGTCTTTGATTCACATCTGGTATGACACCCTTGAGGGATATGATTTGGAAATTAACAAACTATTTTATTGAGGGATATGATTTGGAAATTAACAAACTATTTTATAAAAATCATGAAGGATTTAGATATAATTTCTGTACGAATAACCTCGAATAATACTATAGTCTTGTATATTTTTGAAGGCTCCTTTATTTAGAAATCCCATAACTAAATATTTTCATGACTATGTGGTTTTCTGATATAGTATGTAATGATCACACTATACCTCTATTGTTAGTCAATGGATAGAACCGAAAGGAACTAGATTAATGATTAATGTGATGGATGATTTACTGATGAGAAATCAAGGGGGATGATAACTATTGTGACATTGGTTGTGATCATACCTAATTAGTTTTCAAGGAACAAGATTAAAAACACATGCCTTCCCCAACTACCGGACTCACAAAGGAAGAGAAAGAAGGAGTTTGCTGATATTTCGATTAATAGAGACCATGGAGGAAAGAATATTAGGTTTCCTTTTTATCAAGAGTTTGGAAAGCACCACCTAAGTGAGTTTATTTGTGGACAAATAATATTTTTTAAGGTAGAATAGAAAAATCAAATTAGGTGAATACAAGGGAAAAAATATAGAGTTAGGTTAACAAAATAAATTTGAATATTGGCCTCACTAAGACACAGTCAAATGATAAGTGTTTTATGTGTGGAGTAAATGTTAATTATGAATCTCAATGTACCGAGAGGAAAGATCTTGATGAATACCAGAAATATGTTTTGGGTAATAGTTACACTACTCAGGATGAAGAGACTATCGATGAAATGTGAAATGAAAGAGGTATCATTTAACAGGTGAGGTAGCATTGTTAATGTATTAAGTATGATTTAATATATGTTTTTTTGTATTTGGTTTAAGAAATTATGAATGATGAAGTATAAAAGGTTTGGTCTAATTATACTTTTCTCTCATTATTTAAAATTATAGGATTAATGATCTTGATGGATTAGGGAAGTTAATTAATATAAAGGTGATATTTTGATTGAGGTAAGGTAAAATATAATATTTTCATTATATTAAGATATGGTTGTTTGGATAATGATATGAGGGATACAAATAAGGGAATTGGAAGGTACTGATTACCTTGGATCTAAGGAGAAACATGTTGGAAAGTTGTTTATGGTATCATTGATGAAGTATAAAAAATTATTGGATTTATGGAATATATATAGTAATATATGTAATAAAGAATCAGGCATTTTTTCCAAAAGATATTTATGATAATTCAGGTCATTACAATGTTCCAAAAGAATTTAACATAGGGGAATTCACAGGTTTGGAATGGGACAAAGAAGAGCTACTTTTTGATATATGAGGGATCAATGTTAAGATGGTTTCATGAATTTCTATATATGGTTTTGTATCTTTATCTTTCATAATGGTTATACGGTTATCCATTCATCAAATGGTCATATAAAAATTCTTAGAAGGTATTTATGTATTGTGTTTATATTAAAATATTTGGATAAAATGCAATTTGGTGATTAACTTTATTTTAATGATTTCAATAATTTTTATTTTGGAAAATATATTAGTCTGGTTTTAAAATAGGACAACATTTATATCACATGATATCCAATCATGTCTGGAAAGGCCATGGGTCTTGAACCCATAACTAAAGGATGAAAAGTGTTTCATGCCTACCACTAGACTACACGATGTCCTTGTTTATTTAAAAATATTTTTAATGAATAATTATTTAATATGAAACATTAGTATTACTTATTTTGTTTATAGAATTATTTATTATCATTTATTAAAGAATAGTTATAGATAAATAGTTTTACTTTTCATTATTTTATGGGCCTTAATTTTTGCTAAAAGTGTATTTTTGTACTTTGATAATCAATGTAAATTTTTGGACATACATTTCTTGATGAAATTGATGAATTGGAAATAGATAAAAGAACAACCAAATAATAATTTGTTTGGTATTGTTGGTTAAGAAAATATTTAATCAATAATAGGATAATAATTTAAAAGTAAAATGTGTTTTCATAATACCATTTTTTTGACCTTATTCCATTTTAAATTATCAAAGATTCATTTATTTGAGGTCCTAAAATTTTATTTTATCATTCAATAGTTTATGATTGATGAACACAATCACTCCCTATTAATATTTATGCTTTTCCTCTATGTCCAATATTCACCCCCAACTATTGTTATCTTATGTGGAAACCTAGTTATATTTTACATTGGGTAACCATTATGGTTCTAAGATTCGCTTTTTAATGTATGAGTTAGTTTTTATTTTAAATACACGGGTTTATATGCATGAAAGATTCAAATATTAAACCATTGATAACCGAGATGAATTTTTAGGGATAAATACATTTTAAGGGGGTAGAGTGTAACATAATGATATTTTGTGATTTTTTTCGAATTAATTTATCCATTTTGATATTTTTAAATTCATGCAACAATGGAGATATTTAATTTTATATTTAATCAATATTTTTGGCTTACAATATATGCAACACCAATTTGATTGTGCACTACACAAAACATAAAAATTGGCATGCTTAACACGGAACACCAATGTCAGCTTGAATTATATGAAATAATGACATTCCATGATGACGTGCCAAACACACAAGACTAAGGATTCACGAACAATAATATATTAACAAAATATTATTATTTAATATAATATGATAAAAAATAATGTTAAATTAGAGTATATTAATAGTATTAACTAATTTATGAAAATATATGGTTTATACCATATAATATGAATTCATAGGTTTCCAATAAAATATAAATCAATATAAAAACCGATTGAATATAAAAGGAAATATTATTATGGTCACAATTATGTTTTAGCCTTACAAGTTGTGATTTAATATATGAATTTTAATGCACTCAGTCAAACTTTCCTTTCAAAAAGAACAATGACATGGTGTAATTTACATGCACTTCTTGGTTTCTATGAAACATCATTTTATTTTTATAATTATATATAAAAGTTAGTTTTAAAATAGTTATTAAATAATAGTAATATTAATTGTAATAAATACTTATAAAATATTTTTATATTAGTTTTAAATAAATAAATAATTTCGATAATAAAAAATATATTATTTTGTAAAGCCTTTATATGTTTAAAAAAATATTATTTTCTCAAATGAACTACATTTCATGCCCCTATACAAAAAATAATAATTTTAGAAACTTTAAGAAATTTAATTTTTTAATATAAATTAAATTTTTGGATTAATAACTTCAAAATTATTCTAGGTTAAATATTTTTAATTTTTCTGAGAAAATTCATTTTTGATGAATAACGAAAACTACAGTGCTTTAGTTCAAAACTGCATTTTTGTTTGAATAATTATTAATGTTAAATTATACACTATTTTTGTGTGTTAATAATAGATAAAGTTTACGTATAATAAATAAAGTTATTACATTATAAACAATTTCATTTTGAAATTGAATAAAAAAATTTAACAATCATTGAAATACTGTTCAACTTTTAAAACCTGTAACTTCGTCCAGTCTACAGGATTATCATTAATCTTAATTTTCCAACTTCTATGAATTGAATTTAAAGAAGATATTATAATAATTTTAATTGGTATAACATTTATATTCTAACAATATAAACAATATTTTTTTCCAAAAATATTAATAAAAGTGATTAAATTTAATCAGAGTGATTAAGATCAGATTAAGATTAATTACGGACTAATCCTTAAATTTAAGGGCACAAATGAACTAGAAACATATAAAATGATCCTTTTTGACCATTTTACGACCAATAAAGTTCCATTTTTTATTTAGGTCTCTTTTCATGACTTTTTATACATAACAACATGTGTACACAAAACTTGTTTTCTAAAATTCCATGTCAGTCCTTTTACTTACCTATAAAATGCCACCAACTATCCCCCTTCATAACAACAATAAAATATATTATGTTCGAATAATACCTAAAAAATAATCTTCTTATATATCCCCAATTCTTCCTATAATCATTCCCTTGGGCATACATCAATCTAAGGAAGACTTTTGGAACAAAATAAAAGGAGTTACCCGATTTGGAGGAAATGTCTTCTCTCAAATCCATTCTTTTATTTTTCTTGTCCACCCCTCCAACTATAATTATTATATTATTATATAAAAATAATTATTAGCAATATAATATTATGTTTTTATGTAAATTGTTTGAACTAAACATACAAACTCCTCTATCAAATGGGTAAAAAACATACAATTTTGTTGTACGACGAACTACTGCTTCACAAAATGATGATTGTTCATTTTTCCATTACTAACTACCATGGTGGAAATTATAACGGAAACACTGGTTATATATGTCATATATTAAATTTATTATGTAACTAATTTTCTTTATTCCTCCTTAAAACATATATCTTTTTACTTTCTATTTTGTGTTAAAATGATAATTTCATTTGAGGATGTGTGGACTACCACAACTTCAAAGAGATATGATTTGTCCATACACCACATGGATTTTATTAATGATGTTTTAGTGAATATATAAGATATATATGATACAATAATTCTAATTTAATAATTAAATATATTTATATATATGTCTTTTACTTTAATTATATCAACATTACAATTAAATAGAAAAAACGTTCATGGTTACGTATGACCTAACTTCTCCATTAATAGTGTATTACATTTAATACTTACATATTATATTGATTGTTATAATACAGATATAAGTTACATACATGATATTCATATCATGGTTTAAAATTTTAAAATAATTAAATAGTTTATAAAAAATATATATATAACAAATTAAGACACATGTGAATAATAAAGATAATATCACCCAATGTGAGATCTTAACATATGATTCTTAACAGGAGGGTAATAAATAGTTGTAATAAAACAATTTATGGTTTTATATATAACCATATGGTTCTCTAAAAAATTATAATACATTTTTATTTACTGTAAAGTCGATTTTAAGGCGTACAAAAGGAGTCAAGACACAAGGTAAGGGGATTTCATCTTAGTTTTTATTTCCTTGAGATACAAGCTATATTCTCCACTCTTTCCTTTTATTGGGTGTATGTACTACCACTAAATGCATTATATGAATATGAACATTAAATTTTTGGGTATTATCAAATCCATTCTATGATCCGACTATCAAGGGTTTTGTGTTTAAAAAGTTAGCAAATTGGTTAAATAGTTTTGTCTCAATTTTCCTTCTTTGAGACCCTTGTTTTTCTATTCACCTAAATTCTATTTTGAGCTGTATATACTTTCAATATACATTTTATATCAAAAATATACTTTTATTCATGAGAATATAATTTTATTTTAATTTTAATTTCATTAAATAGAGAGTATGATCCCATGTTACAATGTTATAAGAGTTTATTGAGAAAATATCATGGCTTTTCAAAATTATTTATGTATTTGCTTCCTTTAATGAAATCATATAGCCCATCTCTTATGAAATTAATTAATTTTCATCCCCTTTTGTTATTAATTCTATAATCATGTAATGTTACCATATTTCTACTCTTTGGTACATAATATATTTATGAAATTGTTTTTTAAGAAAGCCTTACTTTTCCCTCTCTTTTATTAGAAAACCACATTCTCTAGAAAGGGATTCTAATTTTTTCTACTATGATCTTATAATCATTAAAATAAATTTTTACCCCTTTTTTATTTTTCCAATGATTTAAAATGAATCTATTGTCACATTCCAAGTGAGGCCTTTTTAAACCTTTTTACCACGAAAAAGGAATGTTCTTTTTACCTTGCACGATATGAATAGATTTACCCGCCGATAATTCCTTAACGATTCATTTACAATTTTAAAGAAAATGTATTCAAAAAAATTGGTTTCAAAAAAATTTGAAGCCATATTTATATGTTTTCAATGAATTTTGAAAAAATTGTGTTCATAACATTTTGAAGCTTTATCCATAAGTTTTCAAGTTATTTTTAAATAAATATTTTTCAATTTGTTTTGAAATTTAATAATAAAAATTAAATTTATTTTCAATGAAATGGTTTTCAAAATGTTATCTCGCTTTCATTATAAGTTTTCAATGTTATTTCAATGGAAAAGGGTTTTTAAAATATTTTTAATACTATTTTATAAGTTTTCAGGGATGAATTTTTTCAAATGATTTCAAGTATTCATCATAATTTTTAATGTTAATTTATAAGAATATTTTTTTAGATGGTGTAAGTATTAATTATTTTTCAAAATAGAATATAAATTTTCCTCAAGAAACATTTTAAAATATATTTCAATATAATTTTCCTAATAAGAATAAATTTGTTGATATTACTCATGCCCGTTTAGGAAATGATATAATGGTTTCATTCATATTTTTTCTATGAATAGGAAATGCTTAATATCATGTTATTAATGAAACTCATTCCTCTTTCAAGGGTTATATCCTTATAAAATCCATTTCACATTCACAGGATATGATTTTTGTAAAATATTTATGAAACCTTTATCGTTTTCCATTGGTTTTGATATTTTTTCATGATTATGTTACCCATGTAATTTCATGGGTTAACATATGATTGCATGTGATTTTTTAAAACATGAATGCATGATTTTATTATGAGATAGGTGGGACCTATATCACCCTCCAATGCATTTGGTAATGATTTATATCTCATAAGATAGACTAATATGGTCATGAGAAAGAGACATGACTACTAAGATGGCCATGGGAGTGAACCATGACTACCATGATTGTATGAACAATGAACTCACACTACTAGTATATCTATGGTAGTGAACCATGACTTTGAATATGGTATGAAAAGTTAACCAATACTACTTATATGGTCTTGGATGTAATTGATTTCCTATTATGAAGATCATTCTATATGCTTACATGTATTCCAAAATTCCATGTTTTATTCCTATGTTATGATTTCATGGATTTTGTTATACATTTCGTGATTAATCATTCCTTGTGAATTTCCAATATTTATTACATGATTCATGTATATGATCTTTGATATGCAGGGTATAGTCTTATATTTTCATGATTGTGTTCTCATACCCTTATTCTCATGATTATTCTTACAAATTACCTTTATTTTACCTTGTTGAACATTAGAGATCACCCTTTCTTAT
This sequence comes from Viscum album, assembly GCA_963277665.1. Lineage (NCBI taxonomy): Eukaryota > Viridiplantae > Streptophyta > Magnoliopsida > Santalales > Viscaceae > Viscum > Viscum album. The sequence goes on from OY728156.1 coordinate 1,377,199,011, forward strand.
GTTTCCTTTCCCCAGGTTATGAAGAATGGTTTTATGTATGAGTAATAAATGGGTAGATCGATATGGGATATGTTAAATATCTTTCACTAGGATAGAAGATTTTGTTTTCTTGTATCCAAATACACTAAACAACTATGGTTCTCGGGCATGTGTTCTTGTAATGTACTGTATATACATATAAAATTATTTAATATTCATATATTTGAAGCCTGGGACACTATATTACCTATGAGGGTCAAAAACGCACAAACACAACACCATCTTAAGGATACATGTCACACCACACACACATGGTTCATATGGGAATATTTTTATTCCATGAAAAGTAGTAAAAAATAAATAGGTTGTTATTGGATGTTTTAAAAAACTATAATGTGTAAAAAATCCAACAAAGGGTCTAACACTTGGGAATGATATGACATATCAACCAACTTTGGTCACTTCCCCTTCTATTCAAGATGAATGAGTCATCACCCTCATCATCAAATGTATCACATTATATCAAAATGACCTTCCATAAGTTGGGAATAGATATATATATCAGTATAATTAATTAAAATTAAATTAAGAATCCATAAGGGAAATATAATTTAGGTTTTCCAAGAAACATTAAATAGGTAGCCTCATTCATCAATAAAATCAGACACTAGTAGGCCAATAACTTGTGGACCCTACATTCCAAATATGATTCATGAAAAACTGCCTCTTGCATCTATAGGAAAAGAGTAAAAATAAATCACTATCCCCTCTCAAATAGTTTAAGATACCTAAATACATAATAAATCATAAACTCCATTCCACATGAGCATCATTCAAATAGAAAAATCCTATAAAAATACAAAATCAATTATTAAGAACAACAATCCCATAACCATAGAATCCTATAATTTACACTAAAATTTTCGTTCTCAATGCACATGTTTTATGTCCATCATATGTTCCAAAACATTCCTAATACTTCTATTGACGATGTTGAAAATAGTTATTAAAAATGAATGGAACTCCTATAATTCCACTTTGTCATGTCTCGACCCAAATCACTCTTTAAATAATAAATATACTGGTTAGAAATAACATATCGAGCATGAATCCCTATTTTTTAGAGGTTGCTATCTAAAATAGAGGTCCTAGGGTGTGATATTGGGAAACTATGAACTCATATAATAGTAAGAACATTTGGGAAATGACAAAAAATAATCTATAATAGTAAATTATTAGAGTGAGTAAGTAATTAATATAAACAATTCTATAATAAAAGAAATATTATAAAAAAATTTGTACAACCATGTTGTACATAAAACACTGATCACCAACTATGATGAACACATATATATGAAAAATAAATAGAAATAATGTACTAGGATATGCTTATATCTGCAACCTGGAACACATAACTAATATACAAATACTCTACTAAGATTCCCCAACCAGATCATAAGAATCTACACGGGCAACTCTCCTCAATCATGAACCCATGGTCAATATCCCTAGATATCATACATTCATGATCAACCAAAAAAACACTTAAGGGATACATTAACACTGAGGATCATATTCAAGGATGAGAAAAAATATGATTCAGCCAACCCAAACAATGAACCTATAACTTATTTCTATAAGTGCATGCTCTTGTAATATGATTTTCCTAATTGAGGGACAAAATTATTGACTAGATAAAATCAATCCAGGACTAATCCTTAAATTTAGTATCCTGATTGACTAGATATCCTATTACCAGGGAATATAGTCAGATTTGATAATAGTCAAGCCATGTGTAATCCAGTCGATCTGGGGGTCCATGATCCCAATTGATGATACATACTTTCAGAAACATTAGTAATGTATCTGAGAAGTCTAAGCCACCACATGGGGATATATTTAACTACCCAAGGATCAACATTAATAACCTCCAATAACAATGTTATAGGATTCCATGCATCAATGTGATATCATAAGAATACATCATTGAGATGGATTTCATACTACTCAAGCCATTTGTAATCTTGCTTGATTTCAGTGTCCTAGATCTCGATCCATATGTTTTCCTAACATTGGAACTTAGATAATCCGTTAGGGGTAAGAACCTTAATATAATTTTTAGGAATTATATCTTGATTTTATGTAATAAATCATCATCAATTTAATAAATAGATGAAGATAATTATCCCCATTCAAGTTTGGGTGATGTAGTAATGGTGAATTCAAGACCTCATTTTGAGTTGATCATCATTAATACATGTAGATATCATCATCCTAAGATCATGGGAAATAATCCCACATAAATCATTTTATATATTGGATTCAGGGGAGCTATCAATAATAAAGGAGTCCCAATGTAAGAGGGGTTCCAAGATGAACTGGAAAATATCCCCTATTATCCTTATGTAGGGAGGTATCACACTGACAAATGAGACTTCTGGTAAAAGTAACATTCAAATATGTAAGGATCGTCATCTAGATCCGAAGAAGTACATACATGTATCCCTTTCATATATATAATATAATGTTAGGATCATTGGCATAATACCAAGTGGAACATGTAGAAATAATAGCTACATTGAGAGTAACCATGTTAAATCATAAGTGTGATGTGAAGTTGTAAAAATAATTAAACCCATCACTACATCCACAATCCCTAGGGATTAGATGTTTGTTATGGGTTATAGAGTGACACAAAATACCATATCAACCCCAACCCATTAAATACATTCTTAGGGTTAGTCAGCCACAGGGGAACCAACTAGGGTCCCCTAGTTCCATATACCAGAGAGACATCAAATTTTAGATCATTGAGGTCCACACATAAATAATGGAATTCCTATTTGAATCCATAACAATAATACAAATGATGAGGAATCTCACATGGGATCCTCTAATCCAAAAAAAAGGAGCTGAATCCCATAAGTGATCTACTAGATTATATCATAAGTGGAGGAGTTCATCTTTAGATCCTTGGTTAGAAATTGGTCTCTCAGTACAACACTCATTTCTCATGGTAAACACCTCATAAAAACGTGTATTTAATAACTCATAGTCTCACAATCCAAAAAAGTGTAAACCTCATAATGTATATGACCTTTATGGACAAAACACATAAACATCAGTCTAGGGAGATGGCTCATGGACTATCTGAAATCAATGGTCTCACTCTCAGTTTGTCCAAACACACATCCTATCAACTTAATCAAGTCCGAAACCATTCTATCAATCCAGGTTCTATACCAAGATACACTAGTTGACAAAAATAGTGATCCCGTGACATGTACTCCAATCATTGTTATGAACCATAGGTTGGTCTCATCTCATGCATCTCTTAAAGGAGACAATGGTATTAATTTACTAGAGGAAGAATCTCTCTATCAAATATGTTTCACCCAAACTTCCTTTTAGGAGTCCTGAAATCACCTATTGTATTCAAATATCCTGATCCATGTGAACAAATATTCAATATGGAATCATCCATTGAGAAATTTTTACTCAAGGGTGCGAAATCAACCAAAACCCTCCAAAGGATATAAGGGGTACATTACATGGAGTATACTTTAAAACCTCCTACCCAGACATTTACATATACATGAACATTCATGCATATGGTTTGATAATGCACTACTAATTTTTTGGGTACACATTGGGTCTTTCCATATACTTCTACATGTCTAGTACACATCGAGGGTTTGTTTGTGTACTACCACCCAACCATGCCCATATTAAATAGAGTGTCTCCCCAAGTACCCATCCACATGGACATGTATGACAACATGGATTGTACATCAAAAAAAGTAATGTTTCCCAAATAGGATGAACATAATTCATATTTCCATGGAACCACACTACATGTTATACGGATTTCCTGAATGAACACACCTACAAACAGCCTAAAACCACATTTTCTTTGATTAAATAATGTTAACCCCATTAGGATAATTATTAGTCATAAAAGAGCCTTAAAACACAAAAAATGATAAATGTATGAGGATTCATGTTAAAAAAATATAAATATGTCCTACTTTGTGAGGAATTCATTAACGCTTTACCCATTTTCAGGTTTTTTGGTTTCATCATGACATTTTGGCTCCTCCCAAGCCCCACGAAGGCACCTCCCTTCTACTCTTTCTCTCTCCCTTTACTTTTCATCTCTCCATATTGGAAAATAGAATACCCAAGGTGGTTTTAGTCAATAATATAGGTAAGTAGGAGAAAGAAAATTGAAAAAGAAAAGAAACAAAATAATAGAAAATGAAAACGGGGCATAGGCACGGCTCAAGGATTGACACTAGTTTATACCTCAACTAGGAACACCCCTTCTGAACATAACCCCAAAAAATCTAAATCAGACACTCCATTATAAATATATCTCTAAATTAATACACATGAATAAGTTTATATTCTATTAATTTAATACTAATTATTAATTATTATATTAAAATTCAAACATCTTGGATTTGCACCAAACACTAGACTTATTATAAAGACCCATTTCTATGACTATTGGAGTGGTCAACAAAGTTATACAAGGTTATCATTGAGGGAAAAAAATCATTTTCTTCTCATGATAATCTAAAAAAAGGAATTCAAATTTTTATGTGATTCACAGTCTTGGAAGACATGGGAAATTATAATACTTCTCTTCTTTTCTAATTCTACATCATCCTATGTTTGAAAAAGGAATCATGTAAAAATTATTTCTCTATTTAGTAGAATCTCCATGAGAAGAAATTTATCCCTCGCCATATTATTTCAATAGAATTAGTTCCTTACAAGTTTCAAGGTGGTGGTGTCAATATTGAATGTTGACCATGTAACAATTATCGAGTGATGACTAATCATAAATGAACTAAGACTTTTTATTATTAAAATATTTTAATTAATTTCAATCCAAAATTATATTATTCAAAAAATATATTATACATTGTGAGGCTTGAATAAAAAATATACATGAAAAATAATCATATATTCAAAGAGGGAAATATTTTAATATATTATACTTTTTCTAATAATAGAACGTGTAACTGAAATGTATATCTTATTTAATTTATTTTTTGCCTCAACTCTAATTTTTTTTGAAAAAATATATAATAATCCAATGTTAAGGAATAAAGAATATTTGAATCGGATTATATACTCCTCACATGAGGATATATTTTTATTCTTACATTCTACTTGCTCTCTTCATTGATTATTTAACCCCTACAATTGTCTAAATGTGGGGATAAAGCCTCTATACATATCAAGAATTTCATTTTGAGAATTATAGTGTGTTTATTTTCTTTAATAGTGTTTATTAATAGTTTTTGAGACTAAAATTATTAATAAATTTTATTTAATTGTTTTTTTAAAAATAAATCACTATTTCAAAATTCATTTCCAATTGAATGATATTCCATGAGAAATATCAATTATGTACCACCCTCATAATAATTTTCTTTCAAGAACATAAGTTTGAACCCATTCATGGGTGCATTAGTATCCCTTTGACCACCACATTGTCAAATACTATCCTTTCAACATTATCACTTGATTTTGTTTATGGTTTCATAATGATACTATGGTTGAAAACTAGAGAATAACCAGTTCTAGAACACGAATATGATAACATCATGTGTTTTAGTATATTTTGTTAAACGGTAGGGTGATGATATACTAGACAAAATGGATGGTCATAAATCATCAAAAAAAAAGTAAATTGGAGTGTCTGAGATAAAAAATTTAAACATAAAGTGGAGGAATAAATGGTAATGGAGGTAATGAAGATATTCCCAGCATAAATAAAACGTTTTTGGGATTCTGGAATTTATGTGACTACCCAATGTTTAGTATTAAATCACATGTTGTGTAATTAATTTCTAATTATTTCGTCATTTCCATTAATTCCACATGACTTGTTACCCCATAACTCTCAAATTGTATGTCCAAATCAACGAGGAAAGGGATTTACATGGTTTCCAATATCAAATGTTGGCAGAAATTAGGTCACAAAGAATGTATCTTGAGACAATATAATATAGATTGAATTCATGTACATGTTGGTAAAACTAATTGAATCTACCTGATGTGTTCCACATTCACATACATCTTGTATATCATGTGGGAATCTCAATAGGTATATGTTATAAATGATAGGATTTTGTGTAGACTTATAGAACATTTCTTACATAAATATTCCATATAAAACTAACACTAACAAAAATTCTATATATCTCGTCAAATATATTATATATATCCACTTCACATGGACTATCCCGTGGAAGGTACATGACCAGAATTCATTGGGAGTCCCAAACATCATGTACCCTATTAAAATCATGTGTAATTGTATTTTTATAGTATTCATCATGATTTCTAACTTATGTGACAATATTTGACATATTTGTAATCCATTGTTATTTTTACCATTTAGAGACTAACATTATAATCCACTCAGTCAACAACATCTTTTCACTTTTTGTTTTTGGCAGTTTGAGGATCATAACTCCATATAGGCCAATATAGAGTTTGGGTGAGGAATTTGTAGAAGAAATGGATTTCAAGTACTCCCCCATGTGTTATTTAATTTCCCATTATTTATTCTATTCTAGTGATCCCATGGTAATATTCTCAAAATTGGTTTTTGTCCCCCATATGCGAGATGGAGTTAGAACTACCCTAAATTTTGGGGAATGGTCTTCCACAAGGGCCAGGTACAACCTCAATTGGTATTTATACTCCCCAATGAGGTGTGGTCCTCCAATATAGATAAAAAGTTTTGGATTTTATCTTTTTTTATGTTTGTGAAACTGGTTATTTAGTTATATGTGTAAATCAAGTACCCTTAGAAGATGAATCCTATGGATCTGTGCTATGTGAAACAATGACCTACTTGACATTGGTTACTCATTCCCATTAAAAAAGTTTAATAAATTTTGTTGACATAACTTCCTATTTTACAATACTTATATGTTTTTGTGGAATCCAAATTTGTATATTTTTACTCACCCATACAATAGATGTATGCATACATAATTAGTGTATCTATAGATAATTCATAGTATAATTCAAGACTCATAAGACATGGAGTTGGTTGATATGGTGGATAGAGTATATTGATGGGGATCATTGAAAACTGATCTTTTGTTGTTGTTGATGTGATATGGATTTTTATCCTATTTAATGGTTATAGGGAGATCATATAATGATCTCAAAAGTAGAATAAGATCTGTAAAATATCTAATATATCATCAAATAATTCAATTTGATTAAATAAATAACATAAACACATGTGTAACTTTAATATAGAATTTTTAATATTTTAATATTTTAAGGGTTACACTTGAAAGTGATCAATGAAGCAATATTAAAATGGATCCTACCTCTGAAGGAATTACACACACCTTGGATCTTCATTCAAAATTATGGGATTTATATTCCAAAATGATATGCTAGAATCATTCTCATTGAAGGTTAATAAACTCACACAAACTGATGAGAGATCTAGATTAGGCCTTCATGAATCATAATACTCCTCAATAAGGGGGGGATATCATACCTTTTATAGAATCCCATAATTAAATGAAGAGAGGTAGATTTTTGTATGCTTGTCATGAAATAAGATATAAATTACTACACATTGAAACTTTTATAACCATTTTGGAACTTAAAATATTTACACTATTAATGTATAATAAGAATATGATTTATTTTATTATCCATAACTGAAGAAATATGTCCATGAATATGTGTCTGGATTCAAGAATATAATATGAAATATTTCATTCCCATCATATATTATGATGATGACCAATCATCATCTATGATAATGGAATCATAATGCTCACATAAATAGTTATTATTTAGGAATATTATAAAATATTACATCCCCAATTTTAATTCCATTTCCAATAATTAATAAGTTGAGTTAAAATTAATTAAATACATAATGAAAAACACCATAACTCTATAAATATTTCAAAAACTCTATTGTCCATGGTTTATCTAATCCTATTCATTTTTATCAAACACTTTGTCTAAAAATAAACCTTATACTAAGGCATAACTGTGTGACACTATGGGGTATTATAATTTTAATAAAGAAAATATGAAATTATAATTTCATAATTGTAAAAAAACAGAGTCATCTAGTAAAATATTGGTGTTCCTCATGATAATAAGGGGTTTGGTGTGATCTCCGTCAAACATACTCATATATTTATATAAACATATAAATTATAATACACATCATATATATCATATATATAATTATATAATCCTTTTTATTGTCAAATTGGGTTGCCACTATACATGTAACATTTCAATCTTGTATGGTTCATCTCATACATTCATGTCTCTACGAAAAAACATACTAGTATAATGAGAAAATAACATGTAATTTATATAATAGACGAGTACATCACATGCCCCTCGTCAAATAAGGTGAGACCATCGAATGTCACTCATCTAATTAGGGATATGCATTTACTTACTCTAATTCAATCTATGGATAGATTTATTTCTACATCATATGAGTGGATAAATCTCATCTTGTTGAGATCTAAATGGTGACATGATTAACAACAAAACAAAACACCCCCTAATTTGATAATCCTCAAGACTTTTGTAATAAAGGCATGAATGTATAATGGTTAGCAAGTTAAGTATCTCTAAAAACACGGGTAAAAGGATTCATAATAATCATACACCCTATGTATATTAATGATTGTATGAAATTACATGATATATACTTTTTTGGACTTGTATAAATAGTAAGTCTCCATTTATTATGTCTTGATTCCACTACTTATTTTAATTTTTTCACATAATCAACACATAAATACTATATTATTATCATAAATTCGGGATCACTCAATGTCATACTAAGATAGGATATTATCATTCCATCATTCATGTAATATAAATTTAAATTCACATGATTGAATGAAAAATGCATATTTCCATTATTATAAAATCCTGATACATTTTAGAACCATTACATAAAATCTCTCATATATATTATACTATGAAATTTAATATGACACTTATATGTATTCTATGGTAATTGTTTCATCAGTGGATTCTCTATATTTTTTTATTTATTTACTCAAAATAACATTACATCACCCCTATCAATGATATCTCAAATCAGATGGCATTTGAGAATGATAAGTTTGGTCTATTGGTGAGATTGGGGTTCCTTGGACTAAGTAATGGATCCATTATTATCAATGTAGATATAATTTTTCTCAAGATTATATGATACACCATACTTTCAAAATTGATATTAATTATCTAAATAGATTCCTTCATAGTATCTGATGCAGTTATGTACTCTACTACTATAGTCAAGTCAATAATGTTTTCTTGTTTGGAACTCATACAACTAACATATCAACCATTTAAGAGATAAAACAAATGGGTATATCATATAATATTTATTTAATTTGAAATTATCATTAGTGAAACCCTTTATATAGAGCCCAACATTTCCCCCAATGACCACGAACTCATCCTTAGTTTTTCTCATGTACATAAGGATATTATTAACAAAAATATAGTGACACTCACCAGAATTATATTGTTATCTACTAGATATAATCAAATAATAAATGACATCATGTTTATTAAAAATAAAAAAAAATATAGTTTTGATCTTACAGATGATGTATATGGAGTTCTATATTTCTTTTAAAACTTTTTAAATGGATCCTGAATCATTATAAATTTCATTCCATATAACGTTACTAAAACCCCCTTTTTATATTTCCCTATGATAAAACTATTTATCACTTATGCGTTCTGACCCAATTTAATAAACAACTATGATATATCTCTATTTATCTTTATACCTTTTATGAATTTTGATTCATCAATATCTTTATCTAGAATCATTTCCTCAAACAAATTAGTATATAATGTAATGTCATTATATTATGTTTGATAAGAATTATTTCATCAAAATAATATATTATAAATACCAAAAAAACTCTCACTAATATTATTGTATATATATATGATTCATCAATGTTGATGAAATAACACCATGATAGTATTATCAAACAGGATATTCTAACTTTGAGAAAATTATACATTGCATAAATTGATTATTACAACTTAAAAACCCTAAAAAACTCATTTGGGACATAAATACATTCACATTGCATTTTATAAGCATAAATTACCTAATTTCCATTGATAAAAGTAGTTTTCACATGCATTTAATATATTTCCTTATTAAAATGGGATATTATAGTAATTTATATCCAACTAGACTATATAATGAAAACTTGTGAAAAAGTCTCATCATAGTCTATAACTTGATCTTTTTTGTAATCCATTTCCGTCATGTATTCTTTATAGGTAAACACTCTACTAAACATGTCAGTTTTCTTATTGTGAAACTACCTTAACCCAATGGGTCTTACACCTTCTAGTGCATCCATCAAGTTACCAACATTGTTAGTATACAATAAGTCCATTTTTGAGTCCTTGTATTTTAACCCTATATTGAAATCATAACTCTTAATGGTATCTTAGTAGGTTTTACCATCATCAACTATGGACATTGTATAATCATCAGTTTCAATATGAAATCCATATCCATTTGGATCCTGAATAATCCTATCAGACATTTACGGTCCATCATTATCCTGAGTCAGTTCTACTTCAACAACTGCTTATTGAACCAGCACTATATGATAAGAAGTTTTTCTATGAGGTACATATCTTTTGAATTTTGGTTTAAATCCTTGTTTTTGACCTATTCTGAATTTTTAGTGATAATATGGAGGAATCTTGGGTGTGTAGGGCATGATAAATGCCCAAAGATAATGTTTTAGGGAAATAATGTGGGCCCCATGGTGAATGGAAATCATGCATCCTCGGATTCAAGTTTACAAAAAAAATTGTGTTATGTGCTCGGGAACACTATCAAGGGCTATATAGTTTGAGTAAAACATTGATCTGTGGCCACATACACATGTGGGGGATCTGTAGTTTTTAGCAGAGGAGATAAATAATGGTTTGTGCAGAGTTTCCCAAAACGCATTCATAAACTGTGCCTTGTACCTACTTTGATAGTAAAGGGAACATAGTTGGAACATTTTTGGCTAACCATTTGAAAAAAATTCAACTCATAATTTTTGGAAGATATTACAATTTTCCCCTTAAATTTTTATAATATCAACCCACTAAATTTCATTCATTATTCCAGCATATGGGATGGGGGTTCTTAATCTCCAATTAGTGAGTTTCTGAAGTCTTCAAGGTAGGATTTTGAGATGTTTCAATATAAGACCTCTGATTTCATATAAAATCATCTCATTGGATTCATATAAGTAAGTTATTCATTCACATTTCTCATTTCATCATTGTGCTTCCAATTGATTATGCTAATTTGGTATAAGCTAATATTCCCTATTTCTATGGTATTCATCGATTTTTTTATTTTCTTCCAATTTAGTTTTAGTTAAGACTATATACTAGATGATTGTTCTACAACATACATATGGTAGGTGGGCTATATGTTTTTTTTCAAATCTATTGCTTTTATATATCACTTCCATCGTGATACATGCCATAATGTCATGGTGTTTCTCTTAAATTCATTGAATAAATTGAATAAACAATTTTCATTCTTTTGAGGTTTATAACATATAAAAATATGATTATTGGAGGTTTTCAACCTCATCCCACACCACCCATGAGACAGGTTTATGTATCTCCCCCCTGAAATACCCCCTCATTGGGTGTGTGTGAGCTCACCATATTAGTGGGAGATATAATGAACTGAATATGATATTAGGAGATGGTTTATACTTCTTTTTCCATGTGATTACATTTTTTTTTAATATTTTTAAATTGTTTCATGGAAAATGTTGAATGATATGGGTAAACTCGTGGATAGTGTATTACTAGGGACTGTACAATGAGATGTGTTGAATGATAAAGGGGATAACTAATGAATGAATCTATAATTTCTTATGTGATCGTGTTAATTATGGATGGATTAGTATAGTAATGGGGACTATTTTTAATTCTATGGACATTTATAATCCATGAATCCTAGAATATATTGGACTCCATTAAAATTTATTCTTCAGGTATCTATATTACTCTGGACACCATGGACACTTCTACTCCTTAAATCCATATTTATTGGACTTCCTTGGACATGCTATGTGGACATGCTCCTTGGGATCCACCAATGTCATTACCAATTTTTCTATGGAGATGCTTCATGGACTTGATGATTATTTCATGGTCATTTTATACCTTGGATATGGCCTAGGTAGTCTTGACAATAGATTACTCATCATATTATATAGTGAATATTTTAACATGATTTATATATGAACCATGTTACAGGTTCTTGATTACAGTTGATAGACATGATAATATTACACCTACTTAAATATCATACACTTGTTATATATTAAACACTATTTCATGTTATATAGACAGATTATACTTGTAATATACACAGTTGGTGCTGGCCTACTGAGTGTTATCTCACACATTATTTTAGCCACCACTGTGTACTTATAATGACTTCATGGATGCTATTAGGGATTGTGGAAGAACCCACTTATTGATTCTTGATTGATAATTTCTTAAGATTAGGAGAGCTCATGATCAAGATATGGATATTTATTCAATTGGGATATAGTTTATTTTTTTCATCCTATAATTTGATAAATGTATTATGCTGAATTCTTATTTCCATGTATTGCTTTAATTTTCTTTATAGTCATGACATACTCCTTTTTTTATGATATTTCCATAACATTGTTAAATACTACATCCATCTAGATGTTTATATTCTACTACTTATTAATATTATGATTCCACATTCTATTCATTTGATTCACCACTATGTTAATATTTTTATTATGATATATTCTACCCAATATACCATCTTATACCCTTGATACTATTTGACAACCTTTATCACATATGGATTCCAAATTGAGGTCAAGTAACCCACAGACTCAGGGCTCCATTTAGTGGCTCCCAGGTCAAGATGTTATAAAGTATTATCATGGGGGTTTATTTTATTTCCATACTATTTTGAGAGAATAGGAATAAGGTTAACAGTTCATTAGAATGTGGTTACAATTTATTCTATAGAGTATCAAAATCCATATTTGGGGTAATTACCATGTTTTTGAGAATGATGTATTATCATCTTATATTTTTTCTATTATAGTTGATTTGATCCATCATTGGGTGATGAACATGATATGTGATATTTTTATTATAATTACTTATGATTAAATTTTATTTTTGGTCTTACACGATAAGGAATAATTGATCATGTATAATTTCAGTCATGTATCGAATTCACATTCCATTCATATTCCATGCCATATATGATGTACTTCTTAACTGAATGAAATTTTAGATATGGTCATTTTGTGATATAACTATTATTGATAAACATTTCATGTAGGGACATGAAAAACATCTGGTTGGGATTAAATGAATTTCACCCTTCAATTAATATGGTGTGTGGGCCCTTGTAAATTATAATTGGTGATGCATATAGTTCAACCTTTATGATAAAATTTAAAAATAAATTAGTATGAGATTAGATGAAATTGAATTTAAAAATAAAATTATCACCACTAAATAGGGATTTCAATTTCTATCTAAATGATTTTTTGTCTATAATGTTAAATTTACATTCTATATATTTGTTCCTTGGATTGGTAATAGGTAACTGGACCTAGAACCAAAATTAAGAGTGGCATATAGGAAATGTCTTCAGTCATCTACATGATTCTTCCGATCCACTATTCCTATATTTAGAATAATATTGATGGATGTTCCCGGTTTATAGGAAGTATTGTAACTATACTATGTTTATGTATATTAAAATATTTCTAATTGAATATTTCTTGATGTTTTTGGTTGGAATTGTAGAGAAATTCCACTATGAAGACCTCTTGTTGCACGCCGAGAGGGTGGTGATGACCACACTATAGAGGTGGTGGGATCTATTCCACCAATTGAACCTTCAATAGCTCCACATGTTGAACTGGAAGTTTTCATTGATATGGGTGATGAATTAATGTTCTAGGAATGTTTTTTATTCTTTTTGAAAACCATTATAATAGCCTCAAAGCCTACCTCCTCTGTGGTAGGGTAGTTTTGTGTGTTCAAGCAGAAGAATCTACCAACTTCTTATAGGGATGGTCACCTAGAGGCTACTGAGTTGTGGATTGAGATAGTTTTATCGATCTTATATTACTAATAGTCACCTATAGAGAATTTCTACAATATTACAATTTATATTCTATAGGGAGATACTAATCGCTACTGGGATGTTTTGAACAAGGATGAATGGATTCAAGAGATCCTATGGAGGTATTTTCAATAAATATTTTACGACCAATTCATTCATGATACATTGAGAGATTAATAGTTTAGGGAGTTTATGAATATGAAGTAGGATATAGTGAAAATTCTGGAGTATTTATCTCTCATTATAGATCATCAATGGTCTGTAGTTGTGTATCGTTCTATAGATCCATCTAGTTAGATATCTCAAAAATGACATTATATCAAAGGTGAACATGTTTCTGTTGACTGCCATAACAAAGATAGTGAATCAATTTCTTATTACCAAACATATCCTAAGGGAATATGGGGGATCTGATTAGGTAAGCATAGCTTCTAGACCCAATGGTTCAGTGAAAGTTGTCCTAAGGTGATGTTTTGAAACTACTTCTAAGTGGATTACCTGCCAGGATGTATGTGATGCTAGTTCATTATTTTTTAATTAGTGTGGAGGGATGGGAAACATGAGGATATAGTCTGATTGAGACCCATTTTAGTATCAAACCTTTGGAAGGATGGTCCATATATAGTGTTTTTTAAAGACCCTCAGTCTAGTGGCCAGTGAGAGGGGTCGACATCAACTTTAGCTTCATGAGTGGAATTCAGAGCACCATGTTATGCTAATAGCTATATTAATATCAATAATTTATTATAAGTAGGTGGTCATGGTTAGTGGACCTAGATAAAAGTTTCACCTTGACAACATGGTGGACCTACTCCAGGTATTCAGGATAGTTCTCAGTTATGTTATTCATGCCAGATATATTCAGTACAGCCTAAACCAGGGGAGAAGAGTGCTACACTATCAACAGTGAGAGGTATGACATTTTTCACCTAATATCTAGCATCTTCCCCTTTTTATATAGGTTCATAATATTCCTTTATACTTTTCCTTATTGTGGAAATTCTTTGGTTGGATGTGTTGTTTTATGATGGAATGATGAAAAATAAAACATCATTGGGAATCAAATCGGAGAGTTTATACCACTTTAGAGAGTTCCCCCTAATGATAGATGAGTATAAATATTTATGGAATATATTTATGCATGATATTATTGGGTTTTGTTTCATTCTTGGAATGTATTAGTTAGTTTCACACTATGACCATGTCATTTTGTATTTCTAGAGGGTATCCTTTATATTTCCATAGAAAGGTAGGTATATCCACAATGGAGAGTGGGATTTCAAAGTAGGTAGAGTTGGAATAGAGCATCATGTGTTGGGTGGAATGATAGCCTAGATTTCCATCGTCATTATGGATGACTAGGGATGGTGGAGGGATGAAATGTTTTTAGTAGTAGATCATCTACATGATTAATATCTAGATGAATTTTATGGCTTATATCCTATGTGAGAGGATTAGTTTTCAATTGAGTTAGTGACTATAGATGGACTGGAATCCATTTATCCTTATAGGATGGCTACTACTAATCTGTAGGAGCTCAAGAGGCAACAAAAGGATCTGGAAGCCTTGGGGTTTATACGACCAAGAAATTCATTATGGGGTTCACATAATCTTTTCCCCAAAAGGAAAATTGAACCATTAGGCCATACATATATTAACAAAAATTGAACAAGTTGGTGGGTCAGAATCGATATCCACCACCCCATATCGACAAACTCTTTGAACAGCTCTGAGGAGCTTGGGTTTTCTCAAAAATTGATTTGAGGATGGGTTATCACCATGTATATTTCAAAATAACAGATATACCATATAAAATGTTTCATAGATGTTATGTCATTTATTAGTATTTTGTTATTCGGTTTTCCCTCATAAATGTTCCAGGAGTTTTGATTAATTTAATGAATATGGGGTTTCACCTATATTTGTACTCATTCATGGTATTTTTTTGTGGAATACATATCATTGTGTTTTTATACTCTACACAACCATTTTAATCACATTAACATAATTATGAAAACAGTAAGAGAGCATTGGTAGTTTTCAAATGTCACAAATTGTGAGTTTCAGATAGATAAATTTAACTTAATGGGTGACACCATCTATAAGACAAGAGATTATATGTACCCAAAGAATGGTAGAGATATGGTTTTTTAGGAGTATCCTAATAATGTGTTTGATATTTATTTTCTATTGGGGATAGATTGATATTAAAAGGGATTCATACTAGATATATTAGGAGATTCATACAAGAATTATCATTCTTAAAATATCTATTATAGAAATGTCAAAGAAGGGTGTGATGTTTATATGGTAAGACTCTTCTGAGAAAATCATTCAAGATCTAAATGGGATACTATCTTTAACACCAATCTTGATTCTTCTAGATCCAATAAAAATTTATACATTTTACATTGATTCATTTGGAATCGTGTTGGGAGCTATCATAATGTTGGGGGTTAAATTCATGTCATAAGGTATCTGTAGTTGAGACATCATTAGTGGAATTACCCACCATACAATCTTGGGTTGGATGCCATGGTTCATTCCTTGTGCTATTAGAGGAACTATTTTTTGGGAGAGCATGTTGTTGTTTATAGAGATAGAAAAATACTCAAGTATATATTTACATTGTGTGACATGAACCTTATGTAGTGAATTTTGGTTGAGAATCCCATTTTGATATATTTTGAGCTATCATATATTCATATTAATGGAAAACAGGTAGTAGACTCTCTAATCTGAAAGGTTCATATACAGGTTGTTCAAGGGGAAGTAGTGAATAGATGATAATGGCCTTGTTATCTGAGATGCACCTATAGGTGTAGGACAGTCAGTGGATGAAATTTCTCTCATTTTTGAAAGTGACTTCCTTTTTTTTGGATATTGTAAGTATGAGAAAAATGTAGGATATTGAAGGATTAGTCCTAAGAGAGAGTGTAAAAGGTGATTAATTACATCATGGTTGGACCATTGGGAAGGATGAAATTCTATCTTTGTGTAGATGTTTCTTGGTTCTACTTAACACCCATGAGGAGATGATGAAGTAATTTCATTACTATGTTTGAGAAAATCATCCCAGTATCACCAAGATGTTCTTATAATTATGTCTTCATTATTGGTGGACCAGTATAAAATGAGAAATATATTGTTTTTTCAATTGGTGCTCCACCTTTTAGTTTGTGAAGGCAGAACACTCGTGACTAGCTGGTCTCTTACAAAAATTACCCATTCACAAATGAAAATGGGATGATGATGAAAATAATTTCATTATCATGTTTCAAAGGTTAACCTAAGGTAGTGCTTTCATATTGGATGATGTGGGAATATTGATAAAGTTCTTGCATTTTCTACTGAATGGAGGGACCTTCTCTATAGATGATATTGGGAAACATTATATCCATGATATTTTGTACCTTCATGGGGTTCATCATTCCACTATTTTGGATAGGGATTCCAAGTTTACCTAACAGTTTTGGAAAGGCATACATAGAGAGTTTGGTATAATTCCTCTTTACATCATGACATACCAACATCAGATCGACATCAAGTCATAGCACACAATACATGTTCTAGAGGAAATTATTTGGGCATGAATCCTCGATTTTTGGGGGCACCTGTGAGATGTACAAACACCAATATTTATTCACCTACAATAGTGGATATCAGGTAACAATACGGATAACACATTATGAGGATTTCTGTAGTAATTCAATCCAATCCCCTTTTTACTGGATAGAGTTAGTAGAGGAAGCACTGCTTAAACCACATCCAGTATTAAGGACATTAGAGTAGGTTCTTTTTATTTTTAAATGGATGGCTATGACAAAGTTAAGGAAGAAATACTACACTGATAACTTTTGATGATCTATAGATTTTGAGGTCTCAGATCGATTATTTTTATATATCTCTCCACGACTGGGGAATATATGGATTCAATGATAGGGTAATGTTACAATGTGATGTTTCGGGCCATTTGAGATTCTATAGAGAGTTGAGTTAGTAGCCTATCGATTGTAGTTACCTCATTGGTACCAAGACATGAATGAACTAGTCCATGTATATTCGACACAACATTATCTCTCAGACCAGTCTCGTACTCTTCAATTGTTTGGGGTAGAATTATTGGTAGGTGCATCATTTAAGGAACATCCTATATGTATCATTTATTGGGTCATGAAATATTTATGTGTCATGTTAGTTCATTTATTTTTTGTGCTATTGAAGCACAACTATATATAGGATGAGTTCTGGGATAGAGAGGCAGAAAGTACATACTCGGTGGAAGAAACTATATTCATATGCTTTAACACCAATAAAAGAGAAACTCAGGGACATGTTATATTATAATGGAAGATATTTGGATCCCATGTTTTTATGTAATCTATAGATCTTTGGAATTTCATTTTAACAACTTGTTTTTGACCAAATGCTAAACCCTTGTGAGGATATGGAGGAAATAAAGGTGTCTAAGGCTTGTTCAGATCCTAGATCCAATGGTTTTGGAAAATGAAGTTGGGTTACATAGTTAGTAGAAATTGTGACACAGTGGATATATGGATTGATTAAATCATGTGATGTGGTCTACTCCACTATCAGGGTCTGCTCGATTTTAGGAAATCATGCAACTAAGGTTCTATGACTTTGAAAGGGATATGTGTTTTTTAGTATAGGAAAAATGAAAAATTGGAACACGGTTTCCCAAACCATATTCATGAATGATTAATTATCCCACCTTGGACTGTGATTGGTTCATGGTTCACGTATAGTTTTTCCAATCGTGTGGGCAAACTGTGGAATGACTAATTATTGGGTGGAATTACAATTACTCCATTAAATTATTATATTCTCAACCTGCCCCCATTTTTTTTGCAGTAGGTGGGGGTGGGGGTTCTTCGTATCATGTTGGTGCGTTTATTATGCATTCAAGGTGGGATTTGGTGCCATTTCACCATATGACCATTGATT
Source organism: Viscum album (assembly GCA_963277665.1). NCBI lineage: Eukaryota > Viridiplantae > Streptophyta > Magnoliopsida > Santalales > Viscaceae > Viscum > Viscum album. The sequence continues at coordinate 1,377,218,188 of OY728156.1, forward strand.
CGAGATATGATCATCTCATTGGATTCTTCTTGGTAAGTGCTTCAGTCCTTCGTGTCATATATTGTTTCTTCTTCCTATTGATGATTTTTTTTGTGAATGTTAATATTCTCTATTTATAGGGTATTTTTTAGCTCTTCTATTTTCATTCAATATAGGATGAGTTAGGAGCCCATACGGGACAAGTGTTCTACCATGAGCACAGGGTAGGTGGATTAAGCATTTTTCATGGATTATAGTTTTTTATATCTTATTCCCATTATTCCACAAACCAAAATTTTTATTCAATGCTCCTAAATTTATTTAATTCTATGATTAATTTTTTTAGAACCATGTAATGTTGACGATATAACACCATGGGAAGTATGGAGGTTGTCAACCACAACCCAGACCACCGATGAGGAGTGCTTATGTATCTTCCCCATGATATACCACCCTACTGGGTGTATGAGATCTCTCCATCATTGTGGGAGCCTTAATGAATTTAATGAGATATTAGGATATTTTTTGAGTCTCTATTTCCTAGAAATTACATATTTTTAAAATACTTCAATTGTCTAAATGGAAAATGTTGAATGATTTTTATGAACACATTTCCACTGTATGAATATGAAATAAATTAAGAAATGGGTTAAATAATTAAAGAAATAATTATTGAATAACACAAAAATTGATTATGTGTTCTTGTTAATGATGGATGAATCATTATTAAAGTGAGTAATTATTTAGTTAACATCTAAATATATACTATATGGAACTTGGATTACATTGTATGCCGGGTAAATTTCTACGCCATGTATCTGGAATAATTAAGATGCCAATGAAATTTCAACTCCTTGGATATGGATTGATTGGACTTCCTTAGAAATGGTTTTTGGACATGCTCATTGGGATCCAATGATGTATTTATAGTGATTTCAAGTGAGATTCTCTATGAACTCAATTATAATTCCGTTGTAAATTTATACCTTGGTTTTTTCCAATGTATGCTTGATGTTTTATTACTCAAAATAATCCATATTGGATGCTTTACAATACATTACATATGACCCATATTATCGGTTTCTGATTAGAGTTGATAAACTTGATAGTTTTAATCCTTCTTATATTTCATAGACCTATTATATATTTAATATTACTTGAACTTTTATACACACACTGGACTTCATATAGACATCGTCGGTGGTGGAATTAATTGTGTTATCTCACACCATATTTGAGTGACCATTGGGTACCCGGATAGACTTCATAGATGTAACTAAGGACCAGGTAATATTCATGCTTACTAATTTGTGATTGATAATTACATAGGAGAAGGGGAGAACATGACTGACCTATAACATTTGATGCAATCAAAAGATATTTATTTTTGTATTTTTATAATTTGATACATCTATTTTTTTGAAATAATGTTTTCTTGTATTTATATCTATTTCATATAGATAAATTACATACTCAATTTTTTATGATATATTAAAGTTGTTGTTTACTACTACTTCCATCTGGATATTTATCTTCTATGGGTTACTGATATAATGCTTCATACTTTTGATCATCTGAAGGAAAACTGTGTCACTATGATTATGAGTCTATAATCTCTCCATTGTACTATCTTAGACCTTCACTACTAGTCAGAAGCCTCTGGCATATGGGTAGGAATGCTTATGGCCTTGAAACTCACCATCTTTGGGAACTTCTAGGGTATCCTGGAGTAGTATTAAAGAGATCAACATACATCTTAGAGAAAATACTTATTTATACGCCTTGAACATATTGAAGTTCAACTTTACTCTCACTGAGACCTTGGATAACATGTTACATATTAATAAAAATGAAAATGTGGGCTATAAATACATTTTATTCAATAGGATTATAAAATTAATTTCATACATTTTCTTTGTGAAAATAGAATTAGCATGTCACTGATTTATGGTCGAGAGTATCAAAAGTAAAATATCATATATATGCTACATAACCCAGTATTATCATACATGAATTTTTGGGACATTAATCATCCATATATCATATTATGTATTTATAACTACATTACATGATAAAAGAATAAGTATTAAAACAACAGTTTCTAAATCACTTCCTAGAAGAAAATATGAAGGTTAGACTGAATCATCATTGGTCAAATCATGGTTAGAAAGTTACAATATCTTTTTTATGACACACCATTCCTATATAGAGTTATTGGTGGAGTTATTTGTTGAACAATTCAAAATTCTCTTCGATTATTAGTGGATTATTAAATCAAATATTCGATTATCCAGTCTTATTAGAGAATATGAATACATTTTCGTAGTTGATTTTATACATTATTAAGGAATTCATTAATCATTTCAAAAAATTGCATATTAGTTTCTCATAAAAAATAACTATATAAACTAAAGTCACTGGTAAAAGTGAAAATTTACCTAAACCCACAAATTTATCAAGTAATCCTTTGATAACATACATCAATATGTATAATATTCAATAATCCACCAGATCTTTCACCTTTTTTAGTGAAATATTATTTGGCCATTTTTCATCAAGAAAAGAATTTTAAATTATCAAACGACTGATAATTGAATGAGTACAATAATCCATCTATATGGATTCTTTAGAAGTATTTCTCATTTATATGTCCAAGGTGGAAATGAAAATGTTTGATGGGATTAGAGTCATCCCTGACATTCTTATTCAAAATTTTATAAATAAAATTATTCATAAATAGAATGTATTAACCATTTATCATATTCTCGTGGGAAAAAATATTTCAATCATATATATAGAATAACTCTTATTAATAACAATGAAAAGCTACAATTAATGTAAAGAATTATATGGAAAATAAATTTTCATTTATAGAAGGACCAAAATAACATTTTTCCATTTCTAGTCGTAATCCTCCTTGTAAACATAGATTACATGTGTTGACATACAATGTGATAATTCTTTCTCCATTTCAAGTGAATAGAAATGCTTCACTATTTTCCATTCCCTCTGATCTCTATGTCTATATTTATTTGGATAAATTTGTGATGCACAGTCAGTATCAAACACCCATGGGTCTAGTTGTATAAGTTTATTTATATAACATTCACATTCAAATTCTCAAAATGATTCTCTTTTTGAACATGTAAGAAACTTATATACCAATATAGAACTATTCTATAGGTCGTATATTTATTATATCTCAAAATTATATATGTATTTCATGCCATAATCTATAATAAAGGCATATATATGGGTGAGTATCATGTTGTATATATATTCATCATGGAGTTTTTTGTGAATTTAACCCTACTAAAAATGAAAATCTCATTCATCATATCTATTTAGTGATCAAAGACCCATAGATTATCATGAAAAACACCATGTATCACTTAAATAAACTATGAATATATCTGATATAAATATATTTTTAATCAGATCATATATGTCATGAAATAATCCTAGAGACCCAAAATTTAGGAATCCAATCCAATCAACGTAAAGGGTCGATGGGAATTCCCAATCCCCACATGTTGTAAATATGTTATTGGGTATAAAAAAATTATTGAGAATGCATTCACCCCGATAAGTGATATAAAATGCATTGTAAAATTTTACAAAAAATCTGGAGTACTATGTCCATACATTGGATATTCATTTAATAATGAAATAAGTTGTTTAAAAATTTGAAAAAGAAAAGAGGAAAAACTAGAATAAACATATAAATCAAAAAATATAGATAAATTTTATGTTGTAAAAGAAATAAAAAATATATTGATAGATGATTTAGTTGATATATCATAGATAAAAAATAAAACCAAAATATCAAGCACAACACCTCATGACCTATGATTACCATCTAATAAAACCACTCCACGAGCATCCTAAAATAAGAAGCATGTAAGACTAAATTTTACCAAGAATGTGGACTTAAATCCAAAATGGATCCTCTCATTATAAAGACACATAATATTTCTTGTAGGGTTATAGTACAATTTCATCAAATATTCTATGCATTTATGTTTTCTAAACATTTGAAAAATACAATTTAAAAATATAATAACATAAAATAGGTTATGTAACACTTTAAGAAAATAATAAACATTTATAACATACTACATATTTAGAAACCAAATGATTCCCAAAACAAGTCATTTATTTGTTTGTAAAATCCCTTAGGAAGAATGTACTTTTCCAAAACCACTATTTAGAGATAGAACAAGAAAACATACCAAACCCCCCAAATAAATCATCAATCACATATATACAACTAAAAACATGATAAATGAGCACTAAAATAAGAAATAATGATCGAAAATATCATAAAATAGTTGCAAGAAGTAGTGAAGAAATACTAATCAAAATTATATCTAAATCAAACATAAAAGAGTAAGATGTAAATGTGATATAACATGATGGATCAATAATATAACTAAATAAGTAAAGGGATTTTCAAGAATAATGATAAGGAATTCAAGGAATGAGTTTAATTAAATCATAATCTAGTATAATACTAAAAAAGTAAAATAAAATAATACATAATAATGGGAATTTTTTTTAAATCTACTGATATGATCCAAGATGCAATTGAGTGGAACCATACACAACCCTAATCAATGGAGTTCCTATAATATATGTAAACACAGTTTTCTAACAAGCCTCATAGTTGGAACACATGTGTTAGGGATTATAACACATGACTAGGGGATGATAGTTATCGAGTAAACAAAATTATCATTTTAAAAACCTCTCAATGTCTCATAATACTTCCTATGATCCCCATTATACTAATAGTAGAGGGTGATGATGGATATGTAAAAAATTCAGTACACATCAATAATGAGCCATAAGTATAACAATTCCAATTAAATACCATATCAGATGATCTTACACCCTTTTTAAATAACCCTAAATTTAAAACACATAAGTTCCAATAATAATCACATACATTCAATGAAATATTTTCAAAAATAATTTACATGGATGATGTTATGGGAGTAGCTCATTTTTAGAGAACAATTTATATTAATTTCCAATCAGGACAAGGGTTTCTAAACTAGCATTTACTTTTTAAAAACCATATTTATAAAATATTTAAAAAAAGCATTATTTATAATTTTTTATGGTCAAAAGGTCTTATTTCATACATTAGAAATAACACTTAAAGAATCTTTTAAAATCAGTTTGAAATATTGTAGAATTTGGAACAAATTTTGAAACTAAAGATAAACCCTATATCAAAAAATTATGTTCAATAAATCCTAAATGTGTGAATGAATAACATCACTAAAAAAATATCAAAACACAAAAACAATTTATAATTAATAATAAAAATAATATATAATTTAAAACATAGATTAAATTCCATTTAATATAAAATCCTAGAAATTCACCCTTTAAAACCCATAAATTATTCTGATGAATTTTTTTTTTTAAAATATCCTTTTAAGATAAATTCCTATGAGAAACCCTATTTATACAGTTAAATGAGTTCATTTAATATAAAATTATTACGAAATAAAATTTAGAAAAATGATGAAAAATATGAAGTTCTAAAAAAATTGAGAAACATGGAAACACCATCATAGATTAAGAATTGATGATAAAAGAACATTAATTAATGGTTTAAAAGAGTCCAAGGTGGTATCCACATTATTTAGGAATCAAATCCAAAAAGGATTGGTAATAAAAACATTTATAGTGTTTGTCTTAAAAAACACCATGATAAGAGGAAAACAAAAAGAAGAATGAAAAAAAGAAGGGAGAGTGAATGGAATCTCAAACCCTGAAGAAATTATTTGAAATCAAATAAAGACACCATTAAATCAAGATAAAATGTAGTGTGGGGGGGGGGGGGGCTGTTCTTAGGGATTTACTTGTTAGGGAATCTCATTAGTGAGGGGAAATGGAGGAGGAATGAGAGTTTAATTCTAAGGAGTGCTGGATGAGAATTTAATGGTTTTATATTTTTTGTAAAATCACATTGTTTCAACATGATTTATAAAACTTAATGAAAACCATTCATTCTTTATTGGACACAGTTGGAACATAATTCATGGTTTCACCCAAAGGTTAGAGAAAACAATTCACCAACCATAGATGCATATCGAAAACATGTTTTATGTTTTTCATTGGTTGGAAGCATGGTTTTCACTAATTTTGATCCCACCATTGCAGCATAATAACATTAAAAATTCAATGGAATTCAACTAAAAACATAAATAAATTAGAGAATATAAATAAAAAAGTAAAATAATATAGAAAATAATGATAGGGGTGTGAAAATTATAACCAATATAATAATTTCCTCCCTTAGATAGTCACTAAACTCCTATAGTGTGAAACATATTTCAAAACATAGAACAAAAAAAAATTAGGATAAATTGGTGAAATAAAGAAATATATAATATACATCATCTAAACAGATAATGGAAAAACACCGTAAGACACATCCATAGATCGTGAAAAAACCCTAAAAATGACATATACCCCGAACCGCTATATGGGAGAGATGCATTTAATGTGTCTCTCCACCATATGAGGCTTCTACATATAATGGTGGGTAAAAAAAATAATTTTACATGGGAGAAAATCACACTGTTATATAATTACCTTAATTCATGGTTCCTAGATCCAATCACTATCCCGATGCCCCAGAAAAAATTCATCAAATAGTCATAAGTCTCTCTAAAAAATCATAGGGGGTCCAATAACCAAATTAATGAAAGAACACGTACTAAAAATATGAAAATTGAAATGATAAATTTGAATTATAAGAGGAGGTAGCTCATGAATGGATGGCTAGAGTACCACTAAGATCCAAGATATGATAAAAATCATTTCCTTCACCAAGACCCACCCCAGTTAAACATGTGAATATTACCCAACCATCCACAATTATAGATTCTATTTGTGTCTCTTTAACATGAGGTATTAGTGTTCATTGATTGAAAATGCTAAAAGAATTAACTATATTTATTTCTCCCTGAAGGAATGGAATAAAAAATAATTCCCATTAATATAGATTGGCATCATAACTCAAGTTTATCGTTCTCTCACATTTGAGTTTTTTTGAAACTTCTCTAATGAAAACTGAAATAGAATCACAAATCCTAATGGATTTTCCATTAAATATTAACAACTCCATTAATTTTATATAGAACACATAATCATGTGAATCCAGATGGAATAGAGGATTTTTGAAACTGTGTCCAGAATGAAAACCCATCACAAAGAGAGGATCATTCAATAAGTCCTTGAACACCTGCTTGGGAGATAAGGGAATCGTCTTTTTTAAATGGGTAACATACTGTATCTTCGTTTAATCATTCTTATGAAGGTTCATTACTTATATCACCCACTATATGTTCTCAATCATAAAAAAGTTCCACTAAATGAATGTGATCATATTGAACTCCCAAGACATGATACTCTATAGGTGAAGTATAAATATGATCCTCCAACACTATTGAATTGATATTTTATAATAATTTGCATAATATTAATTTATAAGGATTCTGTAGTTTTCAAATGATTGAAGACAACATTAATTTTCACAATCTATTTCATATCCTCTTCTAGTTCTTTGTCACCATGGATGATGAGTGAAAACTAATAAGTGCTTTTCTGTACCACTTTACCAAGTGTATAGTTATGGATGGTAATTATAAGAACCACATTTGAACCATGTGGGACACTTTTCAAGTGATATATCCATGATGTGAATTTTCAATGATCCCTCATGACATTTTTTTGAGGGATGATCGAAATAATTATGCATAACAAAATCTCGAACCAGAAAAATTCCAATTCCAAATCATTAAAAATTAAGAGGACCCATGTAATCAAAATATAAATACCCTTTTGAAATAACACTATTCAATCCAAAAATTTTAGGGATTACATTTAAAAACTTTTTAAAATCATGGTATTTAAAATCATAAAAATTATGTAATCACAAGTTCATTATGAAATTTATTTTAAAAATTAAAATGATTCAACTTATTTTAAATGCACCTTGATATAACATCATTAATATTTACAAATATTATCCCTTTACATTCAAATAAATTTTTAAGATAATTACTCTCCAAAAAATAGAATTAACACACATAAAACCCCCTCATTCATCATAATTAGTGTAATGACCTGGCCCCAGTTACCCATAGTCGTTGAATTATTTTAATACATTGGCATGGTTACAAGGAATCAAGTCTCAAAAGACTAATCAATTTAGTATACTTCGAAAATACATTACATACATGAACGTTACATTACACATTATAAAATTAAACAAAAAATAAATGATCCTTTGAGAGTTCCATTATTCCCCCAGCTTAACCATTCTTATCAATCATAATACACTTCTGGGAATCCTAGGAAAATTAAAACCTAGATAGGGGTGAGATCATATGCTTAGTAAGTATAAAAATATTGCGGAACCATTCATAAATATGAACAAACATTTAAGACAATGTACAAGACTAAAACAAAAGCCTTTTAAACATAAACTTCATCATAATATGGAAATGATAAAATAAAATAATTCGATTTACTTATACACATTGATATTATACTAGTTCAATAATCACAAGAAATATCAATAGCCACATTAATAATTATGGAATGAATAGTTCCTAAATTTAATTTGTCTGTTAAGGCCTCGTGCAAAAACCTAGGGGCTAACTATAACCAGACCCCAACCTAGAGAGCATCTGCAACCGAACTCCATCACGGAGAGCCTATGTAACTGGACTCCAACCCAGATAGCCTCTATAACCGGACTCCAAACTTGAGGGTTTTATGTAACCGGACCCCAACCCATAGGGCTTACTTTTACCGGTCCCCAACCCGAAACATACTAGTCCAATTCATTTATCATATGAACATTTTTGAGCATAACACAAACATTGGTATTAAAAATATCATAAAAAATGTCAATAATTTATCCATAAACAATGAATGGTGTAAAAATAACACATCCACAATCAAAATATCAAAAAACCTTCATCATAATGTGGAAGTTTTGTATCATAATAAATCAACTTCCAATTATCTTAAAATCTATCAAAAGATGTTGACATAGATTAAATCCAATCTTTTTTAGAAAAATATCTCTTTCTATTTTTAAATTATTTAAAAGTTATATAATTATAAATGGAAAAAATTAATTAATAAAATATACCTATAAGCTTGTAAGGGAAGTTTCTACAATGTTATAATGGCAGAAAATAGCCTCACCCGCCGTATAAGTTAAAAAAATATTCTTACCTTAATTTTGTCTAAAAGGTCTTAATGTACCATGTTTTTAAAATGATGGAAAGATTCCTTTCAAAAAAATATATGGTCAAATAAGGGTATAAATGAAATAAACCCATTTTCTATTAAAATTTAATATTTTTTGGAAATAAATTTTTATGAATCAAGGATGTGGATGATAAAGAGGTTACAATAGATACTCATGTACAAAACAACCTCAGATAAAAAAGATATTTTGAAATTAACCCTTACCAATTTGGTAACATATGAAACATACACCCAATTAAATAAGTATCAAACAATGAAGATGAAAATACACATAAATTATAGTGTATTACACAAAGAATACAATTATGGGCAGTTTATACACAACAAAAATGGAAATAGTGGAAATATAGTATGAACATCATGAGAATAAGGAGTGAGTTGAAAACCCCTTACCTTTTACTTTCATTTAGTCGAGGGTTTGTTTAACCTCTTGTATAAATACCTTGGTATGTTTTTAAATTATTCCAGAACCATATTAATATTTATGATATCATACATGATTCATTTATGACTTTATACTACCCATTTAATAATAATTTCTATATTAAATTAACATTTCATGTAATAATCGCTTTCTTTATCGTACATGTTTAAACTTTTTTTTCTTGATTGTATCACTTAGATCTTGATTTAAATAATTATTGAATATAAAACATCATATATATTTAGAAAATAAATATGTATAATAGACATATATATGAAATGGAAAACACTGTTTATAGAGACGGTAGGCCGTACGTACGCATAAATGCTATTTCCATTTTCATATCATATTGAACGAAACTTAGTGAATATGATATATGTAAGTTCATATATATAAATATTTATATCTCCAACAGAATTACTATGTCATATATTACATACTTATTAATGATATATATTTTATAATCATCATTGAATTGTGAATGTGGAAATGAATCTCATCACGTCGTGGAGATGGTAATCTATATGTACGCATGAGGGAAAATATCATTATATTGATGGAAAAATCGTATGTAATTGGATGATATATCATATATAAAGAATAATTAACATGTTTTATTTATTTTTTTCTTTAGTTATACTTATTATTATACCCATCCAAATAATGAAGTGTCTCAACAACAAATTGCACCACGTGGAGATGGTAATCCGTACGTACACACATATAGCGACTTTGTCGTTTATAGGATGGATAGAATACTGAATATGGTTGTACCATTTTTATAATAATATCAGAGTGTATAGAAGATAATAGATTAATTATTTTGGAATGGAAACAACAATGAAATAGGATGTGGAAGAAGAAAAGAACGTGAAAGAGGTGATGAAATATCTATCTATTCTACGGGTTCTTCCATTTGATTTGATAAAAAAGGCTCCTTAGGTTAGATTTATGAAAAGAGGAAGGACTATAGGATGAAGGGAGGAAAGTTGGTAGGATATTTGGTCAGGTGTTGGCCGAGCCAAAAGGATTTGGAGGTGTTAAATTAAGAGAAGGGGAAGTGACCTTTTATAAGATAGTTGAGGGTCACATTAGAAACATCTTGAAATATTATTTTATAATAAAAAAATTTCGGTTTCTAATGGCTCCAAAATAATTTATTTAGAGGATAAGATCCGTATTGGTCGAATAACTCTAAAACAATAGGTTTTATACAGGTTTAGGTCTCCATATTAACATTAAATCTTAGATTTATCTCTTAGTAAAATAGTTTGACATTTACCATGTCTCTTTGTATTTTTATATTATATGGTTAATAAACATACTATAAAATTCAAATATAACCTTAATTGGTTCATTAATGTCATATATATTATTATATAAGTCTTTTTGATGAACCATATATTTTTAGTACTATTTTATAATTAATAATTTAATATTTTTTATAAAAACTATTTTATGTCAATGATTACACTATTTGGTATTTTTTTTGTTAAACTCATAACAGTAAGATTAATTAGTAAAAAATCGATAGAATCAACCCTAAAATGTCATCTAAACCTATAAAATTATTTAAATTCAACAAAAGTTTGAAATTAGATTTATTTGGGTATTTATAATATCAATTATTTTAATCTTTTATTAATAAGGTAATTAATGAATCATCATTGTGTCATAAATAAATTTAATTATTTAATGTATAAAAATTATAAATTAAATACCAATGTTTAGGAAATATTTTTATCTTTCTAATTAATATTTATAGTTGAATTTATCTTATATAAAACCCTATATTAAAAATGTTTTAGTTATGAAAACATGAATTTAACACTTTTAACTCTTCTTTAAATTAAATAATAACAAATAATCTAATATAATCTAAGTGGACCTAAAGGATAATATTTTATTCCTAATGTTATTTTTTGATAAATTACAGTTATCCAATAGAATTAAGAAATGTTTTTAGGTAATTAAAATAACATTTTTAATGTACATTGCCCTATTTTCTTTTAATAGTGGTAAATAAAATTAAAACATTGCTATTCAACAAAATTTATTTTCATCTTATTGAACCAAATTTTACATACTGATATTACCAATGTCTCTTTGATTTTTGAAATTCATCTCACATAAGTAGTAAAATTATGTTTTATAGAAATTTACAAATGCTCCTAGGAGGTGGGTAAAAGAATGTAAAAAGTTTGATAAAATTTTATATATCTATACTTATTATAAAATGACATCAATGAATTAAATTGAAAATATATAGGTATTATGTATCTATTTTGAAATAAAATAAATTAAAATAAAATAACTAATTATTGAAACAAAAATTCGTTTTTAACCAATAACGTAGTGTTTTTCATAATTTATTAAAAATTGAATGTTTTCAGAAAAGTACCAAAAAATCATCATAAGAAAATTTAGATATTCCAATTTCAAAAATTAAGTCTATTTTACCAAATTTAAAACAGATAAGTTTCATTTATTAATTTAAATTTAATTCTCATTGTTAAAACCAAAAAACGGGTTTTTAAAATGTAAAGTCTATCAAAAGATTAATATTTGATTATGTAATCTTTTAATGTAAAATAACTTATTATGACCTAAATTTTATTAAATGTTAAAAATATAATCTAATTATACTTCCAAACCATTCAAATTCATAATTTATCACAATAAATTATTTCGATTAAAAAGTTGTTTTTAATTAAAATTTAATAATTTGGACTATTCATCAAAATATGAATGTTATCAAAAAAGTACCAAACATTTATCCAAACTAAATTTTAATGTCCTGATTCTAATGAGTAATTTAATTTTATTAAATTTAATATATAAAATTATTATTGGTTATAAAAAGGGTTTTCCATTAAAAGGTGGAAAATTGCATTTTTGGAAAAATACTTTTTTTATCCAAAAATTGAATTTGTTCATAAATTATGTCTAAAAAACAAATAATATGGATGTTAAAATTATATAGAGTATATGAGATTAAAAATTTAGTTAATACTATTCATTACTGCTTTTTGAATGGTTAGTTTAGTAAGTTGGGGGGAGGTCGAACTCGATGTTGCATATAGTAAAAGCTATTTAATTACATTAATGAGATAACATACCATGAAATCCTAAGGTGTTACATTATCCCCTCCTTTAATAAATTTCTCCTTCGTAATTTGAAATTGTTTTTTGAAAATAAGAGGTTGAAAATAAAAAAATACCTTTGTGGAAAACCCACATCAGAAATTGGGTTAATAAAATTTATTCTTAATAAGAGGGAAAGGGAAATGAAAAAGTCTCCTCCAAATTATGATCTCGATTAGGAGAACATTGGTCGAAATTAGAGAATCATATTTAGAGAAAACCCATAAATATTTATAGGGAGTGATTGAGGTCATCAATCACAATAAAGTGTACAATTGAGGGCTTCAATGTCATCAATCTATGATGATTTAAAATATCATAAGTTCAAAAAATAATAGGGTATTAAGATAACACATTTTTGGTTTTATGATATCTTCCATAAAGTTTAAGAATTAATTTATTCATAGAATAAGAGGGAGTGTATATATATATACTTGAAAAGTATAGTTTCATCCTTCAACAAATTCCTACCACAATCTCATCTTTCACTCCAAAAGATAATAAAATTCAAAAATATTCTATTTATCCTAATTGTATAGTGTTAAAAATGAATTTATATTCATTTATCAAAATATATTAAAAAAATACATTATACAAACCAAGACCTCACTTAGGCCAGTGGTAGGTGATGCACCCTTGTCGCCCTTCAGTTGCGGGTTCAAGTATCACGACCTTGCTAGACGCGACGGGTTGTCGCCCGACCTTCGGGTTGTCCTTTTTATGACAACCCAAAAATATAATATCAAGAAATGATTTACCCTTAAAAATAGTATCCAATTTAAAATTTAATCCATTCAAACCTTTATACATATCCAAAATACTTCTATCCAAACTAGTAGTCCAAAAATTTTAATGAAGGAAAACATAATGAAGATATTTTTTTCGACATAATAACATGTAAATACCTTCATCATTTATTCTTTTAAAACACGGTAACAACATGAATTATCATATAACCGTATTGATTATATTCATTATCCTTTATTGGTTATTGAATACTGGATATACCCTTTATATCCAAAAATTTTGTAAACTCCAACAATGATGGAATATAAAAATCATTAAAATGTTTCAAGGTAGTCATGAATATCCAATAAAATTTATCCAAATCAATCACATCTTATTCCAAAATCACTACATCAATATCAGAATCATATTATGGTTTATCTTTTGCTCAACCATATATTTTTGAAAAAATTTAACCTCCCCTTGAGTCACATTTCATGGTTCCACACAATCTCATGCCCTTAATGAAATAGTACTGCAGTACAGTCCTTGTATACTCTATAATTCTAATAACCAGTACATCGTTGGTAAAAAACTTAAATTACAAAATTCTTTAATATCAACATAAGAACACTAGTCAATAACCTTCATCTCTGGTAATATCAAAACTTGATTATTATCCAAAAATATCATTTGTGGTATACTGTGATGATTTGGACACTGATTTGTGTAGTGTCTCAACTACTTATAGATGAAGCATTGTACATTTGAAACCTTTTTCTTACCATTTCAATCATGTACTCGGTGTCCTTTTTCTCTACACATATAATAAACTCACATCCCCTTCAAGAATTTACCAAGGTGATTATTTCTATAGTTATCACGTATGGGAAAATACTTCTTTCCCTTATTCCCTTTATCCATCTTTCTCTATACCTTCCTTTTCTTCTCTGGCTTCCCTTCAAAGCCATATGACTCATAAATTTATTTACATATCTTATTAATGCATGATACTATTTGTTCATATGATTATTATACTTGGGAGACTATTTCCTTTATAAATGATGGCTTAATACCATGAAAGATATGATCCTTCTTACTCTTTGGATCATGTGTATTGCTGTAGTTATCATTCCATCTTCTGGGCGCCATTTCAAAAAAATGGCATACACTAGATTAGTTTATGAATCACAATACATAATTCCAAACATGTAAAATAGTTAACATAAATTGAACAGTGTATGGATATAATCCATAAACATAAAAATGTTTTCTTTGAGAAAGTATATACTTATAAGTCCTTCATAATGGTTTGTAATGTAAATGAGAATTATGCTAAGAATATGCCCTGGGAGTTTCGTAACCAAGAGTGCATCATGGCCCATTGTCTTGCACCAGTTCCCATTTGAGTCAAGCTCATAGCGGTGTTTTCGGGGTTTATCCCTTGGTATATACATTCCAGAGCTGCCTCTACCCGCTCGTATCCATACATGAATGTATTTATTGGAAAACTCAAAAAATCTATACATTAAGAAAATTCTAGGATGTTATTATATACTAATCCTCAAAGTCTATCTTATGATAATGTTCTCTAATCAGAGTTTTATAAATCTAGTTTCCAGGGTTATTTCTAAACTTTCCCTGATACCAATTAAAATGCACCAACCCGAGCTACCCAGAGTTGGTAAATTAATTTAATATATTGGCATGATTACAAGGAATCCAGTCCCGAAAGACTGATCAGTTTAGCAGTCTACGAAAAAAGATTACATGCAGGAGCATTACATTACACATTATAAAATAACAAAAACATAAGTGATCATTTTATAATTCCATTAATCTTCAAGATTAACCGTGGTTATCTATCATAATACACTTCTTATAATCTTGGGAAAATTAAAACATAGAAATGGGTGAGCTCAGATGCTCTGTATGGATGACAATATAGTGGAAACTTTCAAAAATAACCATAAACATTTAAGCCAATGTATAAGACTAAAAACAAAGCCTTTTAAACTTTAACTTCACCATAATATGGAAAATATACAATAAAATAATGCCATTTACTTATTCATGTGGGTATTCTATGAGTTGAATAATCACATGAAATATAAATATCCACTTTCATAATGATGGAATGCATAATGTTAGACATTAATTTCTATGTCAAGGCCTTATGCCATGTTCTAGGGGCTAACTGCAACTAGACCCCAACCCGGAGATCCTCTGTAACCGGACTCCATCCTGGAGAGCCTCTATAAATGGACTCCAACCCGAAGAGCCTCTGTAACTGTACTCCAACCCGAAGGTTCTGTTGTAACCAGAACCCAACCCATAGGGCTTACATTTACTGGTCCCCAACCCAGAACATACTAGTCGAATAAATTTCTCTTATGAAAAGGTTTAAATATAACACAAACATTAGTATTAAAACTACCATAAAAAATGTCAATACTTTATCCATAAACCATGAATGGTGTAAAAATGACACATCCAAATTCAGACATATCACAAAACCTTTAATACAATTTGGATGTTTTGTATCATAATAAATCAACTTCAAATAAGCTTAAAATGCATCAAAGGATGTTGACATAAATGAAATGAAAACTTTTTTTTAGAGAAATATCTCTTTCAATTTTTAAATTATTTTAAAGATATATAATTATAAAAGAAAAAATTTATTTTAAAAATATTCTTATAATTGTGTATGGGAAGCTTCGATGATGCTATAACGGTGAAAAATAGCTTCACCTGCCATATAATTTAAGAAAACATTCTTACATTAATTTTGTAGAAAAGTTCATAAAGTACCTTGTTTGGAAAACGATCGAAAGATTACTTTAAAAAACATATAAGGTCAAATAAGGGTATAAATGAATCTAACCCATTGTCTATTAAATAGTAAATATTTTTTGAAATACAGTTTTATGAAACATGGATGTGGATGATAAAGGGGTCCTGGTAGATACTCACGTACAAAACAACCACAGATAATAAAGATATTATGAAATTAACCTTTACTAATTTGGTAACATAAAAAATAGATGCCCCATGAAAGAAGTATCATACAATGCAGATGTAAATACACACAAATTGAAGTGTATTACACAAAGAATACAATTATGGGTAGTACATGCACAACACAAAATAAAATAGTTTCAATGTAGCATGAATCTCACGGGAATAAGGAGTGAGATGAAAACCCCTTACCTTGTACATTCCATTAGTCGAGGGTACGTTTAACCTCCTGTATAAAGACTGTAGTATGTTATTAAATTATCCCAGAAACATAATAATATTTATGATATCATACATGATTAATTTATGACATTATACTACCCATTTAGTAATAATTTCCATGTTAAATTAACATTCCGGGTAATAATGGATTTCTTTATCGTACGTGTTTTAACTTATTTTTCATGATTGTATCACTTAGATCATGATTTAAATAATTATATAATATAAAAAATAATATATATTTAGAATATAAATATTTATAATAGACATATATATGAAAGGTAAAACACTGTTTATGGAGACGGGTGGTCGTACATACGCATAAACACTCTTTCCGTTTTCATATCGTATTGAACGGAAATGAGTGAATAAGTTATTTGTAAGTATATATATATATAAATATTTATATATAAATTATCATTATTATGTCATATATTACATACTAATTAATTATATATATTGTATAATCATCATTGAATGGTGAACGTTGAAACGAATCTCATCTCGTCGTGCAGACGGTAATCTGTACATACGCACAAGTGAAAATATCGTTATATTGATGGAGAAAATGTATGTAATTAGATGTTATATCATATTTAAAGAATAATTAATATGTAATATTTTTTATTTACATTATTTATACTCATTATTATACCCATG
The DNA here is from genome assembly GCA_963277665.1 of Viscum album. Lineage (NCBI taxonomy): Eukaryota > Viridiplantae > Streptophyta > Magnoliopsida > Santalales > Viscaceae > Viscum > Viscum album. The sequence goes on from OY728156.1 coordinate 1,377,235,670, forward strand.
AAAATAATGAAGTGTTTGAATAACAAACAACACCATGACGTGGAGATGGTAATCTGTACGTACGCACGTATGGTGACATTGTCATTTATAGGATGGATAGAATATTGAATATGGTTGTACCCTTTATATAATAACATCAAAATATATATAAGATACATGATTTATTATTTTATAATGGAAACAACAAATAAAGGGGTACTGGAAGAAGAAAATAATTTGAAAGATGTGATGAAATATTTACCTCTTTTCCGGGTTCTTCCATTGGATTTTATCAAAAGGGCTCCTTAGGTTAGCTTTTTTACTATAGAAAGGCCTCTATGATGAAAGGAGTAAAGTTGGGAGGATATTTGGGAAGTATTTGTCTGAGACAAAAGGCATAGGAGGTGTGAAATTAAGATAAGGGGCAGTGACCTTTTATAAGAGAAGTGAGGGTCTCTTTAAAAAAATCATGAAATATTTTTTTATAATAAAATCATTTTATTTTTCTAATCACTAAAAAATGATTTATTAAGATTATAATGATGGTATGGGTTGAAAAACTCTCAGACAATAGGTGTTAGATACGTTTATCTCACCATATTAACCTTAACCATTTGATTTAACTCTTAGATAAATAGTATGACATTTACCATGTCTCTTTGTATTTTTATATAAAATGGTTAATAAACATACTATAAAATGCCAATATAACCCAAATGGGTTCATTAATGTCATATATATTATTATATAATTATTTCTTCCAAACCCCAGATTTTTAAGACTATTATTTCAATTAATAATATAATATGTTTTTTAAAAACTATTTTATGTTAATTTTGACACTATTTGGTAATTTATTTTTTCTAAAATCTTAATTGCATGATTACATCGAAAAAAAATTATTTAGTCAACCCTAACATGTCATATTAACCTATAATATTATTTTAATTCATAAAAAGTCTCAAATTTTATTAATTTGGGTTTTTATAATATCAATTATTTTAACTATTCATTAATAGGGTAATTACTACATCATCATTGTGATATAAATAAATTTAATTAGTTAGTGTCTAAAAATTATAAATAAAATACCATTATGTATAAAATATTTTTATCTATCTAATAAATATTTATAGTCAAATTTATCTTATCTAGAACCCTATATAAAAAATGTTTTAGTTATGAAAACTTGAATTTTAGACATTTATCTCTACTTTAAATTAAATAATAATAAATTTCCTTATCTAATAAATGTGTACATAAAGGATAATATATTTTTATTAAGGTTGTTTTTGGTCGAATTAAACTTATCAAATATAATTAGGACATATTTTAGGGTAATTATAATATCATTTTTACCCTTAATTACCCTATTTACTTTTAACCATGGTAAATAAAAATAAAATGTTGCAATTCACCAAAAAAAAATGTCATCATATTGAACCACATTTTACTAAATGATATTAACAATGTCTCTCATATATTTTAAATTTAACTCACATAATCGATAAAATTATATTATATTCAAATTTTCAAATGCCCCTAGAATGTTGTTAAAAGACGGTAAAAAGGTCAATAAAACTTTATATATCTAAACTTATTATAAAATGACACCAATTAATTACGTTGAACATATATATGTATTATTTGTCTATTTTGACCAAAATTTTATTAAAATAAAAAACTATTTATTTAATAAAATGTTGATTTTAACCAATAACGTAGTGCTTTTTCACTATTCAAAAAAAATGAATGTTCCCAAAAAAATAACAAAAAATCATCATAATATAATTTTGATATTATGAATTCAAAAATGAATTTTATTTTTAAAAATTCAAAACATAGAAGTTGCATATATTAATTTAACTTTAATTCATGTTGTCAAAACCAAAAAAGCGGGTTTTTAAAAAGTAAAAACTATCAAAAGATTGACATGTATTTATGTCAACTTTAAATGTAAAATTACTTATAATGACCCACATTGTATTAAATTATAAAAATATAATCTAATTATACTTCCAAACCATTCAAATTCATAATTTATCACTATAAATTATTTCTATTAAAAAAATTAATTAACAATTAATAATTTTTACTATTCATCAAAATATGGAAGTTATTAGAAAAGTACTAAAAATTTATCCAAGCTAAATTTTTATTTCCGGATTTTAATGAATAATTTTATTTCCTTAAATTTAATATATAAAATTGTCAAATATTGGTTTAAAAAAGCATTCTCCATTAAAAGGTGGTAAAATTTCATTTTTTGAAAAATACTTATTTTATCCAAAAAAATGAATTTGTCCTTCTATTATGTCTAAATATCAAAAAATAAGGTTGTTAAAATTATATAGAGTATATAAGATTCAAAAAAAATTATTACTATTCAAAACCTCTTTTCGAACGGTTAGTTTAGTAAGTTGTGGTGAGATCGAACTCGATGTTGTGTGTAACGCAAGCTATTCAATTACTTTAATGAGACAACATACCATTAAATCATGGGGCGTTACAATTAGAAATAACATGTGAAAAATAAAATACCAATGAAAATGTGAAAAAAAAATACTTTAAAGGGGTTAATGGTTGTGCTCAGTTTGGATGCATGATTCTTTAGAACACATGATAACCATGAAAGCTCCACTAGGAGATTCTATGAACCATACACGAAGGCTTCACAGAATCTCTATATGGTTTACCAAACTGAATTTTCGGACCATACACCTCTAGTATGAAACCCATTTTCACCCCAAATTCCATTAAATATGAAAATATAAATTCACCCAAATAAATTATGAAGAAGATTTGAATTAAAGTATTGAAACATATAATTCAATGGAAAGAGACGTTTCATCAAGAAAAGTTGTGATGAGAAACCTACTCATGATCTTCCACTAATTTTTTAGAGACCCTAACTTATATCTATAATAGAATACAAATATAAGTATAGATTTTTTTTCACAAACCAATGTGGGCCACCCCTAATCTAGGAAGTTTTTCTATACTGTGGATATATTTTAAGGGTGTTATTAATCTTCGCAAGAAGGAAACAACTATCAGATCATAATAATACTCATTTAGAATAATTTTACCTAGATAGTTGTTATGAAACATAGAGAAGAATTATATAGAGAATTTGGTACGGTGTGTCCCTACATTGGATGACTTTGTAAAAATGAGATGAGACGTCTCAGTAAAATAGTTAGCCAAATGAGGAATGAATAGGAAAATACATACAAATAAAAATAAATAGAATAACATAAAATTAAAATAGAAATAAAAATATTAGAATGGGAAACACTGATGATATATCCTATATAAAAAATAAATCAAAAATACCAACCAAATATCCTTAAGACCCATGATCACCATCCAAAACAACTGATCCACGAGGATCCTAAAAGAAAAAGTCCATAAAACTTAAGATTCTTAAGAACATGAAACTGAATCTAGAAGGATCCCCTTAGTTTATATAAATCAACTAGTGTAACAATGGTGTGAGAAAGCATCTGAGTATACTTTCACCCAACAGTACATTCATTTCATTATTAAAAACATTCTAGAAACACTAGTTTAACATATGGAAATTTAAAATAGGATTTGTAACACATTAACAAAAAACAAGTATCACTTACTCCCTATATATAAAAAATGTTCCCTCAAAAAACAATTAGCATTTCATAAAATATATTTTGAGAATAAACCTATCCAAAACTATTTCAAAAACCCATTTTTATAGATAACACAAAAAAAACTGAAACCCCCAAATAAAAAATCAAGAACACATATAAAACAAAACTACAGGATCTATAAATATACACTAAGTAAATAAGGATAAAAATATAAATATAATAGTGTATTAATTAATGCAAGACTACCAATCAAAATTACATCAAAATAAACTATAAAATATTTATATGTAAATGGAATATAACATGATAGAACAATAATATAACTAAATAAGTAGAATCAGCCTCAAGTATAATGACAAGGATGATATAGAAGGAATGAAATGAAATCATAATCCTACATAATAATGAAAAATTAAAAATAATGACTACCTAATAATGGGAAATTTCTAAAATTTTTTAGAAGATCTAAGGAGTACTTAGGTGGAACCATCCACCACCATCATTGATGTTATTCCTATACAACAAGTACGTGACTCAGGATACATAACCTCACTAGTGGAACAACCATTATTATGATAATATAACACATAAAAGGTATTATATTCATTGAATTAACATAATCATAATCCTAAAAACCTCTAAATATCCCATAAATATTAGTAGGATCCCCATGATACTAATAAAAAAGGATGAGGAAGGATGTTTGAAATATCCGATACATATCAATAATGAGAAATAATTCTAAAAGACCCCAATGAAATACCTAAACCCATCCTCGTAAAAAATTCTTATCTAATTAACTACATTAAATCATATATGTATTAATAATATTCACTTCCATTGAATAAATAACATTCAAACAGAATTAATGGGACCGAAGTTAAGTGTATAACTCATTTCATGAAAACTATATATATCAAGTTTTAATCAGGCATTGGGTTTCAAAAAAGGTAATACAATTTTAGAAACACATTTATGAAAAATAAATAATAAAAACATGATTTATAAAATTATTTTTATGGAATTTATACTCTATGGATAGTACATTATAAATAACTTATTAATACCCCATTGAAAACCATATTTAAATCAAGTAGCATTTGAAAACACATTAAAATCAAAATAGAACCCCAACATTAAAACCTAAATTTTTCAATAAATCATATATGAATAATGGTTCTACATCAGTAAAGAATTATGAAAACATCATAGACATATATAATCGACAATAAACATATGAAATTATTCAAAACATACACTAAAATCCATTGAATATAAAATCCCAAACAAATGGACTTTAAAACCCATAAATTGTTCACATATAAAATCATTTAATTCTTAAAATATACTTTTTCATGAGAAATTCCTTTGATATAACCACTCTATTAATTTAAATGAACCCATAAAATAAATAATTTTTTTATGAAATTAATTTATAAAACAAAATCATAAAATGGATTGGTATGAAAACGGTAAAAACCTGGAAACACCAACCTAGGTCAATCATGGATGGTAAAAAACATCAATTATGAGGACAAAAGAGTACAAGGATGAATTCACACACCCTATGAATAAAATACCTAAAAATTTATACCTAGAACCCATCAAGGGTTCAACCGATTTGGTACCTCAATAATAAGAAAATAAATAACAATAATTAAATTAGAAGGGAAAGAGAAAAGAAGTTAAAACCTAGAAGAATCTATCAGAAATCAAATGATAATGAAAGAAATATGGGGGGTTCACCTAGGGATCCTATAAGTAGGGTTTTTTTATGTGTGAAGTGAAGAGTAATGGGAGAGGGAGTTTAATTTAAATGGTGTATTATAGTAATTTAGGGTTTTATAATTATGGTTGGGTCACACTATTACCACACGGATAACCAAATTTTACTCTGACCATGAGTCCTTAAATAGATTTACATAGAAAACAATTAATGGTTTGTCCAATGGGTTATAAAAATTATTCCTTAAACATGTGTGCACATTTGAAATACACAATATGTTTTACATAGGTGGTCCACTGGGTTTACCCTAACAGTGTGCCAACCATGTACCTAGTACTACTATATCTAATATTTGAAAATTTAAGGTAAATAAGGAATAAATCTCAAGAGAATGAATGAATACAAATGTAAAAATAACATAATAAAATAATGTTAGTCATGTGAAAATATATGAATCTTGGACAGTTGATTGGATAACACTATATCCAAATCCATCATATAGATTCACTCAAATTTTTTCCTTAGGTATCCTCATGGAAGGGGTTTCCAATCATTGGTAATCTAAAGAAAACAATGAGAAAAAAATAAACTAATGGTTTTGGAGGCCTTTTTTACTTTCATACCTTACATAAGATAAATCATGGGCACCTAATAGTTTTTATCACCTATAAAAAATGATTGAGGTCTTGACAAGAGACTTTATAGAAAGAATATTCTCACACATAGAATATAACTTGTTTTTATTAAAAGTCTAACATATTTAATATAAATTATATTCATATTATATATATATATTCTCGTTAATATCTTTATTATCACATTATTTATTCCTTAATGTTTGAATTCTTCTAGTGATTTAGTTTTTGAATCCCTATTACAACCACCATATTAATATTACTACACCATATGAATGAGTAATTCTTTACACAGCCCATAATTTTTGTTACTCATCCAAAAAATAGAATCTAGAAAAATATACACATATTTAAATGAATATCATGCACATTTTATATGAAACATTTATGTAAATATTTATAATTATATGAGATTTATGATCTCCACATGTGTAATAATAGAGCCATAGAAAAAAAATTCCCAACATTCATGAACAAGGGATAATCCTTCACATTAGTGGGTAGTCTAACCCAAAGTACCTCTCATGAGGTATACATTACCCAAGTGACAAAATTCATCATAACCTTAAAACCCAACATGTATAAACAACATTCAATGACTAAATTTAATATATTAAAGTTAATTTCAATTTTACATCAATGTAGATAAAAAATAAATCATACAATTTCATATCTAATATGTGATGCATGAATTTGTATTTTACAAGAACAAATTTACCACACAAAATCAAAGAATAAATATTATTCATGTTTCATAAACAATCTATAAAAATAAATATTTTAAAGGAATAAAAAAAATAAACTATAAATTTTTTCAAATCTTGAGAGACTAATATGATCATTTCATTACTAATTTAGTCCTGAAAATTATAATTTTTGAATTCCTGTCGCTAATAATTTTAAAAAAAACTTATAAAATATAAATACGAATACAAAAAATATTAATTTTTCAAAATTTAAAATATATATTTTATTTTATAATTGGTATTGAAATTTTCAGTCATATTTTGTGATTGGTATCACAACTTATGATTAGTGATGTTTTAAGACTGCATTCATACATGATGATATCCCCTATATAACCTATATGAAATATCCTTCTATTATTTTTTGAAAACCTCATATCCAATAACAAGGTATAATATCCCATATCATATATTTTTACGTATAAAAAACCTTGAAATTTTGATATATCATACACTAAAACATATGGAAATCGTATTCTATGAATAAGACAAAATAGAAGAAATCATACATATTATAAAATATGACTTGGACCAATTTATATTAAAAAAGAAATGCTTCCAGAAAAACCAATAGAAAAATAATTTTTATTTATTGATTCAAGTGGATATGATAAAACTTAAGGGTATAGGGAGACCATATTATTATCATAGAAATAAATGAAAACCCATAAAATTCTTGATCCACCACAAAAAATCAACATTTTACACTAGGGAATATAAACACATGAAAACCATTATAATAATAAAGATCTATATTTGAGTCTTTGAAGGAGTATCCTTGAAATGAATCATTGAATAAACATTTATATGACACTTTTCTATGAGGTAATTACAGCAGCCGTAGATCCTTAAACATTACAAGAGGATTCATATTCTTCAAAAGTGTTATAGAACCTTCTTAGATGAAGATGAATGAAGAAAAATGAAATAATGATATGTTTAAATTAGTGTTTCATGCATCATAGTACCCATAAATGGGCAGGGGGATAACTTCAATAAATGAAGAGATTTATTACACTGAATTCCATCTCATGGTAGCTGACATACATAATTTCTTATTGAATATTTCAAAATTATTTCAAAACTTTAAATATTTACAGCATTCATGTACAACCATAATATGAATCATTTTATGACCCTTAAACAAAGTAAAACCATTTTTAAGACATTCTATAATTCATGAATGAGATATCACATATCTCATGCCCACCATACACTACTATGGTGACCAATCATTGACTATGATAATGGAATCTACCTGATCAGATCACTAGGGACAATTCAAGGATATCAAAAACCCAGATATCCCATTTTTGTGTGAATTTTGAACTCCTTTGTTCAAGGATTTCCCTTTTCTTCGGATATTAAGATTTTGAATTTTTCATTTTCTACAAATTTGGTTTTTATTTAATTTTTGTGATATGTTTCTTATTCTCAAGAATACTATTCTATAAGTTTTTTATATTAAAATATATATTGAAATTATAATATACTTTTTTCATTGAGATGTGTGGATATTTTAGGTATATAGTACAAGTCCTCAAAATTTTCTGATATTACTTCTTGGTTCTTATCTCCATCCCATATACTATTAGATGTAGACATGGAGTGAACAATTGGCCAAACATGACCCTAGTGTGTACTTGGTGGGTCTGATCAAGTCATATTTATCTTACAGTGAAATTTATAATTCCATGATCTTATTACCTTCACATTATTGTAGTCATAGGAGGATTTAGTAGAGTGTTACTTTTAATGGGAGTCCCTGTCAATTTTATCATCCTCCTTATATTTAATTTTAATAATTACAGTTGAATATATGATTGATAGGACCACCAAGATAGGGTGGATATAAGAGAGAACAACCTGAAAGAGATCCATGTCCATATGGTCTAAGAGATAAAAATAAATAAGGTAGAAAATATTTTTAAGGTTAATAGGTGGAAAATTTATTGGAGTTAACCTCAATTAAGTAGAAGATAAAAAATTCAAGGGACCCGAGGTTGATCAAGGTGTATGTTTAAATTTTATACTCTTGTTTTTGTTCTGACTGAAATTGGTTATTCACATTCATTCTAAATATCTATCCTAGATAAAGGATTTTAAATATTGATTAAAAAACTTTTGAACCCACTATAGTTGAATAATCTACTAAGAGGCTGGAAAATGTTTTTTGAGTTGTGTCATGGTTTTCACCTAATTTTAGGATGAGATTTATTTTCATGGAACCTAGCTTAAAAAATACATTATAATTTTATTAATATATTTGAAAACCACAATAAAAATACAATATCTACAAACACAATGAGGGCTAAAAAATTTAGAAATTAAATAAAACAATATAAAAACATTATAGAGGGAATATGTAAACATCCAATAGTGATAAAAGTATTGATAGTTTTTTATGAGTGAAAATAAATTTGTAGGGAGGAAAAAACCATGTTACCTTCCCTATAGGTATGTGATAATAAAGTATCATCTACTAGTATAATCATGTGAGTTTGAAGGTGATTCATTAATAAAGAGTGTGCTATATGTTGATGGAAGTGTTTTTTGAGAACCATTAATGAATATATATCTATATAAGAATGTATAATTACTCTAACCATGCACAATAATAATCAATGTTATAGTTCTTTCACCACTACCAACAAATAGTTTTTAGGTCCAATGTTTACTATAAAACTGATCACCATTAACCCCTATTAACTCTTACAACCCATTAACATGATATATTACTATTCAAAAGGGATTCATATGTGTTGATCTTGAAATGTTGAGTCATAAAAACCCATTTCACCCACTAATCCTTATGCATATATATGGAACAATGATGCACATTTATCCCCTTAAAAACCAATTTGATTTGGCTTGATGACCTGATATGTTAGTGATGAGATCCGTATATGTATATATTCATAAAACTCCTCATTCTTTACTCACGTTATCACCCAACATATTTCTATAAACTCAAAAATATTGATACTAAACATGAGGATACATATTTAATAATAACTATACATATCATTAATAGATCCAAAAATTAGTGTTTTATCTAAAATATATAATAAATATCCCCATAGGTGTATAAATCGACCACATTATAGGAAAATGATAGAAGTTGATATTTTTAAGAGGTAGGTTTAACACTATCAATTTGATTCTATCACAATGACTCTTCCATTAATTCATATATTAGTTTTGATAGAATTACATTAAATTTTTTATAGGAGGAAATAGATCTTATTTAGAAGAAATACACATTATATTAAAGGCCATCAGTTAACCTTTGGCTTCATATACCTGCTAAAACTGTGAATTGTGTAACATCATTCCACCACTGTCCATGAATTGGTTCCTGGATCAGTGGTTTCTACTGTACCTCAAGATTTCCACATCATATAGTAGAGGCTTCCAATTAGAAATTAAGGTCTATGGTGGTATGGTGGGGAGACAAACCCATATATCATACTAAATAAATAGCAGAGATAAAAAATCACATACACCAACCAAATAATATAGTAACAATACATAATTAAAAGTGTCGACCATTATTGAAATAAAGAATAATATAATAAATGAAATATATATTGTACATGTGAAGTATTCATACAATTAAACTATAAAAATTTAGAAAAACACCAAATATGGTCTTGAGTCTTTTATAAGTCCTAAATCCCACCATCCATCCTAACATATGAGTCCTAGACCTATTAATATCATATAAGGGTAATATAACCATATATATAGCCTAAAAAATTGCACTCCACAGCTTTATTCACCCTATATTTAATTTTCATGACCACATCAACTTAGTTTTGAGTTTATCCAAGGTCTATCGAGGACCTCCAAATCCACCTGGGGGATTAGTTCACAAGAGGCTTAATGAGACTACAATAATATTTAACTAATTTTTTTTCAAAAAACATGTCATATTTCATAAAAACTTATCCATTTTTTCTTAGAAAACACCAATACCATTTTACTAGTATTGTTCCCTTTCACATTTCATCATTTACAAATTCAATTCCTTAACTTTAAAAATGTAACACGACCCCCCCAAAAGGTAATTTCCATTCCAATATAAAAACATTATTAAAAAATACTTCAAACCAAAATTCACCGTTTTCATATATCAATAAAAATACATTAAAAGAAACATATTTTAGATTTTACCATTTTTATAACCAAATAACATAATACACCACCACATCAAAAAATGATTCAATTTTTACCACTTCATCAGGTCCAAAACAAGATTACATTTCCTTTTCAATTCTCAATAATTGTGAAAATTTATTTTGAAATCATTAGTATGTAACAATATTTTTCTTTCAAAACAATTAATGAAAAGTTAAAAAATCTAGTGTAATCTTCCCAAAATGAGGCCAAATCATAGACTATGATGTTCCACATGTAATCAACTCCTTCAGGGGAATTATTTTGATATAAAAGAGAAAAACACTTGGTAAATTTAGATTGGCCCAATGTTTGATTGTTAGTGTGTGGGGTTAAATATGCTACCAAATAATTTATGTTAGGTTACCATTGTAGTTCCTAAAAGAAACCCAAAATGGTCCCCTCGTCCATAACTAGGTACAAGCCTACATTCTAATGGAATGGGTCCAGTCTGGGTTTCATACCTAATGAAACATATGGACTTCCATTGGTTGAGAGGATGGGACGTCGGGCTCATCACACCCTATTGGAGGAAATTATTTCATACTCTAGGACTCTCTAATATATTTAATATAAATTCATGAATCTATTCATAATCATAATATATTATAGTTTACCCTAAAAACATTATAGGTCAAGTATATTTTTATGAAAATAAATACGGATGTTGTTCGTAAATCTAACATTAACTATTCGAGTTTCTTCATCCATTTATCTGTATTTAATTGTAACTCATATGGTAAAGTCCTAAAACTGGGAAATTCAAATTTTTTTGCAACATATTTAGGTGGTTCATATTCCAAGGAGGCGATTGGGTTATTATGAGGAATCATACATATCTTTTTTAATTTAGGTATCAAAACCCACATAGTTGGTTAAACCTATATAGTTTATTGTCACATAGAAAGATATATGTGAAGTCACTCAATATTAAAAATTTGAGCTCTGGGGTCAAGGAGACATCCTACATATCAGGATTATAGCACGAATTAGAGTTACTATAGTTCATTCAAAACCTTGGGACTGGACCAAATGTAGATTACCTTATATGGGGGATTTTTATATCCTTCCACTCATCATGGATTACATACTAAGATTTCTTTTTCTAGTGGAGATTCATGATTCTAGTGATATGTTTATTATGGCTCTCTAAGAACACATGAAGTAAGCTGTATTTGAGAAAACGGATATAAATTGATCATTTTGAATGATTATGGATGTCATAATTATGTAATGAGACAAAGAATTGATGTTTTAATACAGAGATATAGCCTTAGGAAGGAATCCAACATATTCTTGTTTTAGTAGGAATTAGAGTCAACATAGTTCAATAGATTCTCAATCTATTGTTGGATGAGGTAGAATGACAATCTCATTTATATGGTTGGGTTCTGATGGGTGAAATGTCAGAGACATGGAAGGACTTACACTGAAGTGGGTTCCGGTTAATACTCATTACTTAAGAAGGAATCCTACATATCCCAATTATTTTAGGAATTATAGTCATAAAAGTTTTATTTATTGGGGATTACACACAGACGTTGCCATTATATATGGTACATATCATATTATGCGGCTGATCTGGGATTACAAGTTGGAAATTCCCTTATCATTGTAGAGGCTTATGACCAAAATTATATGACCAATGAACCATCTTATGACCCTGAAAGAAATTATTTTTGTGAGAAAAAATGGAAGAAAAATATTCAAATTAATTTCTTATAGATTTATGAATTATGCATTGGGACATCCTTTTGGAGGTTAATGTACAGATTGGGCCTTAGAGAGGCATCTGATGTATCCTATTTATAGAAGGAATTTCAGTTCTCATCAGGCGAATACACATTGACGTTTCACTTATGGTTGGGGATTTAACACTAAGGATGAACAAGGTTATTATGGCTTGGTATTTTTTATTTACTTGGATTGCGTGTCTTCCTATCATGCATTGATTTCTCACTCAACAAGAATTTATTATCTACATTGATACGTTAGACAATATTTTCATGGAATCTACAAATATAATTTCATGATCTAGTAGAATTTTATGATGGACATTACATAATCTTGAGGGAATTTAAGAATTATATCACGTGATAAAGGTTGTATTATCCAGATTACATTGTGAGAGATGGTCAGATTGTCCTGGAATACATCACATTACCACAAATGGCTAGTCCAAGGGACATTATGAGACCTGGCTAGTTAGTCATGGATTAAATGACCTCAGATGTCATGTCTGAAAGACATCAAATGAACTTGTAGTGTAATCATAGAATCTATCACATGACCATGACTAACATACTTTAGAGGGAATCATACATACTAGCTGACTTTCCCTAGTTTTATCAAAAAATATGGGTAAAATTCATGGAGGGAATCATGAAAGTTAATGATACATATTTTGAGGCTGATGTGTGATTCCTGATGACATGTCTGAGAGTCATCATGATACGTGACTAGTGTGCCCAGATGGCATTGTGAGATTCAGTCAACATGCCTAGGTGCTATTGCGAAATGTAGAAGACAGGTGATGGTTCCTTCATATGAGTCGGGAAACATGTCTTAAGGACACCACAAGGTTCAGATGGAGATCCAAAATGGATTTTCATGATTATGGAGGAATGATTGGGCGGAACCATGTGATGTGATTTGACATGTCTAGAGGACTTCACTTGATCCAAATAGTATACCAAAGGTTTTTCGTGAGATCTAGGAGGCAATTATTGGTGTTTTTTCATATCATGGGTGGTTCACAAAAATCACATGAGGACCAGTGTATGTGTTATTCCCATAAGTCTCCCACATTTAGTATTTTTTCTAGACTTTTATTTCAAATTCCTTAAATTTTTTCAATGTTATCTTTGTTTATGTATCACTAGATTTAGTAAATATGAAGGATGTTATTCACATGATGTTCAATAATCCATCTCATGATCTATGAATGATCATATAAATTTATTTAGGCATTCATCATGATTGCTCCTATTTTTTCCTAGATCTCACCTTAAGGTAATTTTTTTTGGTCTTGAGATCCTCAGCTCTATGTAATATGATTTGGTTATTATGTGCACTAGTGTGAGTTTCCAAGAAAAGATTTTTCTCCCTCCTCTTAGATGAGTGTGAATTTTTCATTCTAGGATGGGAAATTTATAGGTATCATTAACCAATCTATTCACTTATTTGAGCAGTGGATATCTCACAAATCTTAGCAAGAATAGGTTTTATGCAATTCATGAGTTCCCACTGTAAATCATTCCAAGTTTGTTGAATGATTTTTAGTGACTATGGGATAATCCCATTAGTGACTCATCTATTTGATTGTTTCTAATTAATTGGGTCTTTTTGAATCATACATACATACTGAGGGAATTTAATATTTTCATCTCTTTATGTTAAAGGGACTACATGAGTCTAGGGAGCCTATCAAAATCCCTTCAGATGATCTTAAATGACATCTATATAAAATTTTACGAGATAAGGATGTATTTATCAAGGGCGTTCTTCAAATCAAAATGTATTGTCAAGGGTTCTTGCAATACCAAGATGCGGACATAGTTGGTATGTCATGTGAGTTTTTTTATCATGAAAGACTGCAACATCTTCCCTTTTTGTATCATTAGTTTATATAAAATTTTTTGGGGATATTATAAGATTGTATGGGTGTTGTTGAATAAAATAACTATACCTCTTGGTGATGCATCGTGTGACCAATGGATGGTCCAGAGGAGAAGTGAAATAATATAATGGGAAACTCCCTTTTATTGTCCTTATAAAGCCAACATAAGAGTGTGAGGTCATCCAAACATGTCTAAGGAACATCATATAACAAGGATAAATTTTCAACATGATTTCATGAGATGAAATTAACATGTTTCCAAGTACTTTTTGTGTCTTGAAGATTTCCATTAGCACATTGCTTGTAGTTTATATCCACAAGAGGTTCCTTCATTCCCAATTTTATTTCCTTTGTGTATTTTACAAGGGCATGAGTATTATTGACTTTTATAGAGTGTTTCCAAAGATAATAACTCTCTCTATTAGTGATTCATTTCCCAATTTTTATAAAATTAACAGGATAAATCCATTTGGATGTTTTCATCCTATTTTTAAATGGTTTTTGAAGTGTTTTTGAAGAGTTTCCCATTTGAAAGAAGATTAACATGGGGGATTTCATAGCTGAAAATTCATGGACACTATGTGTCTGAGGCACCATCGCAGGGTCAGGATGTCCAGTAAATGGGGCTTAGTGGGATCTTCCGTAGGACTAGTGTTGTGTATGATTATCTACATGACCATAAAAATGTAATGTCATCACATGTCTCTTATTAGTTTAAAAAATCCATGTGATTATGAACACCATCTTCTTACATTTATTTGTGTGGAAAATTACACCAATATTTAGGTATTTATTCCTTAGTGATTTTCTTGTTTCTTATTTGGTTTTTTTAAACAAATTATTCCCCTCATTTGCGATGTGTGTGAGGAGAAGGCCTCAGTTCTGAGGAATGTGAATGCCCACCTAATTCTTTAGCCCTATTGGTAGTCGGTGTCTAAGGTAATACATAGTCTTCCAAGAGATGATTGGTATTTTTTAGGATTTCTTATACATAGGGGATTAGAGAGGGAATAAATAATTGGCCTCACATTTCTTCAGAGTTCTCTCACCCTACATCCATCGCATAACCTCATCGTGAGAGCATCCAGAAAGAATCTGTCATCAGACCTTACTGCAAGAGCTCCTTCACATGACCTCATTTACCATGAATTTATTCAAATAAACTATGATCATACCTTAGGTAGTTTATTGAAAAATGGTC
The DNA here is from genome assembly GCA_963277665.1 of Viscum album. NCBI lineage: Eukaryota > Viridiplantae > Streptophyta > Magnoliopsida > Santalales > Viscaceae > Viscum > Viscum album. Next base: position 1,377,251,384 of record OY728156.1, read on the forward strand.
ATGGGGATTCTCATTTGTCTTGAGGTATTCAAAGAATCTACTGGATCGATCACATGATCCTTTGATAATCATACAGATTGAGTGAGCACGTTAATGTCATGTGATCGAAATAACTTTGAGGGATCATGTAGTATCACATTTCTTTATGGGTTTATGTGGTCCATGTGTTCGTAATGATTTAGATGGTTTGAGAATTATTTATTTTATTTTTGAATACATTTTCTAATTCATGAAATGCTTATAATGATTTCAGTTTATCCCTTTCCCTTTACAAGATTTCATTTTACCTATTTGAAATATTACACATACATCATTTCCGATGGCTTCCAAATCTCATCACACATAATTTTCTACAACTCATAAAATATCCATGATCACTAGAAATAAAAAATATATCCCCTGATACCACATGAATTTTCATAATGAGGTTCTGAAATATCTTATTCTTTTTTAACTTCAAAATTATTCTTTATCACACCAACTACCTCTATAAAAGTTCAGTTTGCAGGAAGATTCTTTCATTCCTCCCTCAGACTTAAATCTAGTGTCTTTCTACGTTTCAACATCTTCATAATGTATCTAGATGTAAATTACCATGTATGATCGACTTGTCTCTGTTAAATCCTTGCGGTTTTCTTTTTTGTTGGAAAAATCAACATTGGATTCAGAATTTTTTGATTTTTCTCATAAACATATTGATCAGAGTTACTCAATTATATTCATCTCATCTATGAAAATCCCATGTGGTAGATGGGGATGTAAATGGGATATCCTTATTAGTGCTAATTTTTACAAGGAGTTTTAATGGAAATTATGCGTCATGGAAATCTTTTTAGTGTTTTTTGACTTGGTATATAGGGTCCATATTTATGATTTAGTATAGACATTCTAATTTATTATCTATCTCCAGTTCAATATTAATCAGGAATTTATCTTCCATTGGTTATGTAGAACTAACTCATTTTATATATCCTATGAGGATGTGGGTATCAACCAATGGGATATTTACCAACTGTGTGGGATCCCCCTTATTGGAGTGATGTACGATGAGTTCCTCCCTATGGTAGATTTTTGAGTTGACCCCTTATAGACCCTAGAATTGAAGAGGTAAATACTCACCATTATGGATGATATTATGATAAATAAGCTGAATATATGCTCATTTATCTCCTTTAATGATTGTATCGATATTTTTCTTTGCTTTAGTGTGGTTAATCAAACTTCTATAACATCATAAGTGCCAATCCCAGCAACTTCATGATAGTATTAGATTGTATAGGTTCATTTTTAAAGCTGGGGATCACACTTCATGGGTATATCATGTGAATTTAAGGATATATCTAAGCCTTAGGCTGGAAGGATTTATAAAATGTTTCTGAATGGTTGGATTTTACCAGTTGGAGATGCTTGTTTGGGAATCTGATTATGTATGCTTGTAAAGACTGCACATTTAGTGGAGGGATGATGCCTTAATATAGTGATGATAAAACTCACAATACATTACCGAATCCTAGGCCACATTCATCAATGCTGTATCCACTGTAGGATTAGTGTGCCTTTCCAGGTTTTATTTGGATGGATAGTGGAGCCTTTCCATTTTTACGAATACAATAATTCCACAAGGATCTCTAATACCATATCTCTTCCAAGATTATTGAATATTTTTTGGGTATGGGGCTATGTCACTAAGCTATAATGATTTTATAGATGTTTTGATCTGATTCAGTAACTTTGAATTCACCACTACCACCCATAGGATGGGTCTATTGTTGAAACCAAGAACAGATTTCTTGATGAAAGGTCATACAATATCTCCCTTAGAGATGAGGTTCTAGATGTGAGGATGGATGAACATATTATCTGTGATCCCTATACTCTCTATCGGTTTTATTGTCATTTTGGATGGAACCGAATTGTCTCTCCCCTCCCTTCATCTAGTGTTTGATGAAAGATACACCCCAGGATCATCCTCTAATTTTTTTTTTATTTTTTAATGTGATGAAACTGGAACTGATTTCATTCTTCAGTCCATTGATCCTCCTAACCTTTTCACTCATGAACATGCCTAGGCTTGGGTAAAATAATATCTAGATGGTATGACAAACTAAATGGTTCTTCATCTATAAAATTAATTTTCCTCACCACCCCCTATGTTCATGGCCATGATGGAGTTGATTGAATACTTGGCCGAGACATCAAGAAATATATTCCATCATGGAGATATCTATCTCGATAGTGGGAGAGAATCTATTTAAAAAATAATCCTAGTGACATAAGAAATAGGTCATTCCTTTATTGAGGGGGATATACAGATAACCATCTTCTATTTGTTTTCCAGCTTAGTATTCCTCCATGTTGAATTCCAATATGGTTAGTCATAGAATCTCATGCAGGACATAGTCTAATCTAGTAGAATATTCAAGAATTAATTTCTACGACTCCTTTAGAAATAGTTCGTGAAAAAGAAAAACACCTTCATCTGTTATTTGATGATTGGGGGTAAATGGTGTTGATATCTAAGCATAGTATGAAATTCCGATACACATTATCATGAATGTGAATGATTTTCCACTAATGATACTAGATTGTGTGATCATGATGACAAGGATCCCCTTTCTAGATAGAATAATGAGGAAATTGAGTCATTAGAGAGGATTCGTTAGTTCATACCTAAATTGAAATTTGATATGAATTTCTGGACCATGAAAATATGAAGATGTGAATTAATAATAGCTTTTATATGGTCTGACCATTCCACATGATCATCCTCATTGGAAAATGCATGAAATAGAGTCTAGGAGCTAACTTCTTTAGTTGAGACTCTCCATCATGGTTGAAAAGTAGAAGAGGCATGGTGAACAAAACATCAGGGTGAAATTGATACTTCACAACAAAATAATGTTGAATTGGCAAGTTTAGTAGATCCATTATAACTTCTATTTGATTCAATTTTTTTTTATGATATTTGTAGAGAGACTCTAAAATGTGAAAAATCTTCCTATTACACACAATCAAAGAATTGATTTTTAAAAACATTCCTTTTTCATTCATGTTTTCTTCAATTGATTATGTGATTTAATTTTAGCTATTATGATGTCACATGAACCAACTTTGATACCCATCCTTTGAAAAATAACAAGTAAACCTAAATGTTCGGATCATTTTATGTTATAATTTTAATAGATTCTTCTCAATAAGTTTCATTTAATTCCCACAAACAAAAGATTCATTACTGATAAGTTTCTTCCAGTTATCTTAATATAACCTATTTCATAAATGGATAATTAGAATATATACCAATGTAGGATAAAGACCATATTTTTTCAAATATTATAGGATTATTGAGCATATCTTGATTTTTATGACACCATATGGTGGGCCCCACATGCTTCTCCATTTTTATAGACTAAATCAATACTGCATTGTAGTTTAGGGTCTCTTGGTTTGGACCTTCTATCATTTTAGTTTATGGTATTTTAGTTCAGAAAATCTATCGCTATAGTATAGTGTCTTTTAGATAAGACCTTATATCACTATAGTTTAGGGTCTTTTATCTCGGACGTTATATCACTTTAGTTTAGTGGATTTTATCTCAGACCTTCCATCACTGTAGTTGAGGCTCTTTTATCATGGATATTCTATTACCGTATCTTAGGCTCTTTTATAATGCACCTTTTATTGTTGTCATTTAGGCTCATTTAGATCAGACCTTATATCAATGTAGTTTAGGCCCATTTATCTCAAACCTTCTATCACAATTTTTTATGGTATATTACATTGTGACGTATAATGATTTAGTTTGGGGTATTCTAGATTAGACATTATATCATATTAGTTTAAGGTCTTTTTGATCACATCTTCTATTAATTCTATTTTTTTATTTTAGATCTTTCCTAGTTGATGATCATGGAATATGGTGAAAGCATTCTTGGAATGACCTAAAACACTCTTGGATATTGAGTTATCCTATGGAGTTGATGAGGCTCACATGATTTAGAGATCCTTTCCTACAAGGATGTGACTCCTTTAGTTGGTAGGTCAAAGCCATCATTCATTTATAGAAAGATAATTAAAAGATTTCCCTACTCTTTTCCAAGGAATATGGAAGACTTATATAGGTCAAAATGGTCGATGTAGAACAACATTAGATTCTAGGTTGACCAGGATTGATAGAGTATGGGTGATATAACTCATATCCCAAAAGATTGATATCATGAATATTGGATGGGGAAGACATATCTGGGATGATCCATAACACTTTGAGGTTCTAGGTTCGGCTGTGGTGTTTCCAGGGCTAAAAAAGAATTGAATCTCCTTTCCTTCCTAAAGGAGATGCATTTAGTTGTAAATAAAAGACATTATACATCTATAGAATGTAAAATAAAAGATGATATCCACTCTTTTTTAAGTTCCATAGGATATCATTGAAGACTAAAACATCAAGATATTGATTTTGGGTTTGGTGGAAAGCTATTCAAAAAGTGTTTTGGCACCCTAGGGTAGTTGAGCTCTCAATTGTGATGATCAATCCCAATGCTATGTGGTTTCAAATCATGTTGTGTGGGCCATCAAATGTGCATTAATTTTGTGTCATAATCAGGTGTTGATAACGGGTATAAAAAATGGTGATTTGATTTTTAGGATGTAAAATCTATTCATATTGTTCGGTAATGGTATTGTAATTCATGGTCCAAACAGCTCAGATTAGGAGGATGGTTTGGGAAAATTATACTGGGAATGACCCAAAACACATTAAGGTGATGAGTTCTATAGTGATTATGTCACAGATCACAAGGATCAGAAATCACTTTTTGATGAGTGCCACATTTGGTTGACCACCATAGGTGTATACACATGAGCTGTATGCTTACATGAATAGTCAAAAAAGGGTCCCTTGAATCGTTGTATCATTTATTAGGGCCATGGAAGGGTAATGGTGATCTGAGACACTGGAATAATGAAGTGATATTTTCGGAATGTTTAATATCCAAGAAGGTATTGAGAACCCAAAATTTTGTGTCACAACATAGAGAATATATTCTCACGACAAGGAGATGTAAAAAATCATTACCCTAAATTTTTCTTGAACTAGGAGGTCAAGTGATAATAGATTCGATTTCACAAATACTATAGATTTCTCACTATGATCATCATTACTTATTTATTTATTCCCAAATTTTTCCCAAAACAGTAATGGGTACGAGTTTAGCATGTGAAAACATGATTTTTTCCCAGTCCTCACTTTGAGGAATTTAAAATTTGATTTTTATGTCTCCATAAATATCAGTTTAGTGTTTTGTTATTTGGATTAGTATATGATAGAGTTTAAAGACACACAACATTCACTAAATTATGGTTTTTTAAGGTCACAATGAACATGGACCTAATATGAGGGATGATTCACAAGATCCCGATTAGGATACCTAGGGTCAAGAGTGCTCCAACATTATTCTAATTTGGAGATTGGAATATTGTAAATCATGGATCTTGTTTCTCAGGTCATAAGTAATGATACTAGTCAATCATATCAAGAATGGACCAAAACACACATAGGGGATAAGGGATTCATCAGTGATGTCATGTATCGACAGTACCATATACACTTTTTTAAAGATCGACGAATTTGATTGATAACCATAAGATCATTTTTATGATCCATAACCATGAATTCATAGTCAATCAATGGAATCCTTGATGTTAGGTATCATTTTATATAGGCCTTAAAATATTGGTGGAAACCTGATGCACTCGTGACATGAATTATTTTTTAGGGATTTAGGAGATTAAAACCTGATGTTAGTGCCCTATACTCTGCATGATCTAAGAAAGGCTATCATGGTCATCTTAAAATGGATGAAAAATTGGTGATGTTCTACACAATTTATCATCATTTAATTGGGAATTATTTTTCTCCACTGAGATTAATGGAATTTTGTAATGTTTTTTTCATGTATTTTATATTCATGGGGTAAGGATGTTCTCATTATGTAGTTTTAACCTCATAGGACCTAAATATTCTCTTTGATTTATATCTTCATGTTGTAAGGATTTGGGATCGGACATGTAAAAATGTGCATGATATATTGTGTTCACTAAAAAATAAATGGAGATATGTCACAATATTTGGAAAAAAGGGATTTTATGACTTCCCCAATGTAGTTGGGTTTAATTTCATCATCTGTTTTTGTATATGGAACCAGTATTAAGAATTTGTTAATCACCAAGTCTCCTATGATTATAGGGATGAAGCCACACATATCCCTCGAATGTGGTACTATCTTCCCATGTATATCCCATATGTAGAGTTGTTCATTAATTCCATTGATTGTTACAACTAGGATCAAGATTGGTGATTTGGGTGACATTGCGTATCATGTGATGAAAGGATCTAAGCCACACATAGTTCATGATGGACCTTGCAGTTAAACGTCATACAAAATGGATGTTAGCTTCCTAATATGAAATTGGTTAATTTTAATTGACTTAATTATATTAATTTGGGTGTCACTATGTATTCTATAGTAATATAAACCAAACCAAAATAATATCTTGAGGAAGAAACTTCCTACATTAGTCTAACCTACTTGAATGGAGGGGGGATTATTATATATGTAGGGACTAGACCCAGGATTGAATATTTGGGCATCACTACATATCCTGTGATGTTAGGAATCAAGTCACACATTTTTCATGAATGGAGGTGTGGTAGGGTATAAACACCAAAATTAGTTTCTCTATCGAGTGAGGTCTACAAGAATGTGAACTTTTATGTCATGAAATGGAAATTAAACATGTAGTTTAATATTATGCAGTGAGGATTCATGGTATTTGTTTTAAGAATTTTTATTCAAGACACTAATGAACCTATTGTAAGGTTTTTATGCCTTGTTTGTGTTGGAGTCCCTTAGAAAAATTCACAAGATTACATGGGATAGGCTCAATGTAGGAAACATGTAATGGTAATGGTTCCTCTAGCCATGATGATTTGATCAATGATAGGGAAGGGGAATTTTTCATCATGTGGTTTCTAGACCATGATATATGATCGAAGAATCCCTATGTATCTAATGAAAATGGGAATCAATCCATACATCATTCTTGAAACCCATGTAGTTTAAAATCTTGTGGTAATGATGATGATCACTTAACTTGAATGAATATGGGTGTCATGGAACCATGTAGCTTTACATCACATGGTGATGACTTTTTATGTGCATTTTAACATCAGGTGGTAAGTAAAAGGACTATTTTGAGGTTTCATGTCTTGCTTCTAAGAATTGAGATACAATTTATTTTAAAGGATTGTTTACAAGAATTGGGATGATGTGTAGTTTAGTTTGTAGCTACCAATATGAGAGACACATTTCATTTTATTGTCATGCAGCAGGGATGACTCTATATAGTTTGATAACATGTGTTTATGATGATAAATGATTCAAGAAATCCATGTGATGTATTTCTTGAGAAATATTTCATTGTTGGGTGACATGACAGGATCCCCATATATTGGTTCTAATGGGTGGGTTTCATTATGGTAATCTTTATGTACATTATAAGATCCTTCCCATTTGGGTTCCATCATTGGAGGCTTCTTCCTTGTAATCATTGGGGTTCTGAGAGCCAACTCAAATTCTCCTTACAGAAATGAATGAAGGTGTAGTTTTTATTAAATTCTTGTGTGATCTGATTTTGATGGAATTCAAGATTGGGAAATATACAAAACCATTTAACACTAATCCACTCCAATTCGTCCATCCAGTTTTTCAATTTATCATCATTTGAGAGATTCCCCCAAAAGATTTTTTATAGTGCTAAAATCTGTACTTATACATGAAACACTCCCTAGGTCTTATACACTGATGAGTATGGTATTTCTTGGGTAGTAGCATGCATTGTGGTAATGTAGGCACATAAATCATAGAAGAGCTTGTCTATCCAGGACATCTTATCCTTATTCACCATATTATGGAGTATATTTTTGAATTCCATTTCTAATCCCTCTATTTGTACATTTTTCACTTCATGATAGTGAGATGAGTGATTGGAATTGATATTTTTCTCCTAGTAAAATTTCTTAAACTATGTGGATTAGAGTTTTGTGTTGTTGTCTGTCAATATCATGTGAGCGACTTGGAACCGGGTGATGATATGTTACATTACAAAGATGATGATATTCTTCATGTAGACATATTTTTTGGGGTATTGGATCATCAAATTTGGAAATGAATTTATCAGTAGTAAGGATTTATTTGGTCTACTCATCTGTGGTTGGGGGATATGGTCATACAACAACCATTCCCCAAATGGAAAATGGCCTGGAATATTTAGCTGTATGTTGAAATTTCAAGGGTATATGGATTAATTTTTTATGGATCATGAAAAAAAGAAGTTTCATTGTGAATTACCCATAGTCCTATATCATGTTTTTTCAGTGATAACCCCGCCTTTTGATTTGGTGGGAGTTCCTGGTCTAGGACTGATGTTCTGCATAAGAACATGGATAGAATTCTTATATGATGGTAAGAATCTCTATTTCTTTAATCCATCTAAGTAGAATTCCACAAATCCACATTTTTATATAAATATTTTCTAATTTAGTTCATCATGTAGGGTAAATATTTATTCACAACATCAAACATGTTCCCTTTTAGCTAGGTCTATTGGGAGTGTCTAGTTTCAGAGAAAAAAAATTATGGGTTCCATCCATACAGGAATATATATTCATTTATCATGCTCTAAGTTAGTGTTATCCTTATTAATTTATTCTATATCACATATGATGATCGATGAGACCATTATTTGTAGTATGATATAAAATATTTCTTCCTTATAATTTTGGTCATCCAAAACAAAGGAATCATTAACCAACATTTTAGCATAACTACTATTTGTTCAGGGAACATTATTCAATATGGGGTCAAAACGGAAGTGTTACGTTAATCCCCTAATGTATCCAATGAGTGGGGGCATTTATTCATTTTTAATGGAATATTCACCATTTATGTACATTATCATTAGTTATAAATCCCCTTGGAAATTTAGGTAGGCTATCTATTGATGTAGGGATAACACAAACCAAATGATTAGGGCATGGTCTTCTACCCCATTATTCATGCATCCCTTAGATAGTGAGAAATTATAGAAAAACTATTTTATATTGAGAGAGAAATATAATATCTAATCCAACGCGATTTTTTTGGGTTTTCCGTAATTTTTTCTGTATATTTGCAGGTGACATCAAAATATATATTCCATGTATGGGGAGTATCATGGTCATATAAGACCTTCTCATCCTGATGCTTACTTCCACCAGTGAATTTTTTGGAGTAGGATGTGATGTGAGGAAATCAACCAGGTATTGCCCTTAAATTAATTTCTATAATATGAAACGAATGTCATATTATTGTAAAATGACATTCCATTAGGCGAGACTCACATCTAATTTAGGATGAAAAATGATGTACTTGAGTGGATCTATACAAGAGAACAAATGGACTTGTGGTATTTCATGTAATGCATCCTATTTTTCACAATGGATATTAGAAAAAGGTTGCTATTCTCAACATCATAGTATCATGTCTCGGTATGTATAATTTTTCAGATTATGTAGTATAGTCTTTTCTCGCTCACCACATAAATTTTCAATGTGAAGTGGGAAACCAATGAGTGTTCTATAGTATCCACATAAAAGATGATTGGCCTCTCTTCCACCAGAGTCATTTGAAATAGTGGGTGTAGTAAATACTTGATATTTCAAAGTATCCTTAAAAGTCATTGTTCCATTTATTGGTTATTCCCTTATTCATTATCCCGGTAAAAGGGACAGCATTTATGGCCACGTTGGGTATGATATTATAAATATTGGTACAGTTCCCATCAATAATCCTCACTTATTTGAGATTTATGGTGGTATAATTACTAAAATAGAATTTTTATTCATTAAGTCAACCTCTATTTTGTGGTGGCATACCTCAAAGAAAAGGAATATCACAAATGTTACCCCAAAAGCACATTAAAGCAGATTATTCTTTAAATCATTATGTTAGAGTTGTTCAAAGACTGTTTGAAGATAATATAAGTGAAAACATCGCTATCTGAATTTTACAACCATGTCCTTGATAATACCTTTTTTTGTTGTTATCTATAATGGATTATTGATAAGATGCATGGTGTGTTTATATGTGGCACCGATTTTCTTCAATAAAAAGGGAATGACCTGATATAAAAGAGACCCTAGGACACACTAATAGAAGTGGATTAATCTTATTTAGTGGTCATATTTATATGATTGTACCCTGAATACCCATCCCAGTAGTAAAAGGATTGGAATCTAGAAGTTCCATTAATGAAGGGCTCTATGATAAACAATAAAAAATATTCCAATCTGTAGGATCACATAAGTTATGTAAAATCGATGGAGAACCTAATCTACCCATTTTTTTGATAGGGATGATGGTTGAAAGCAACATTGGGTATTTCACTTCTCTAAAATTTTTTATTTGATCATGTTTTCAACTTACACATCTACATTGGCAGTATGAAAGTTGTGCATCCTCTTGGATACTTTCTTGAAGCCTCGATACTCATCAAGTTGGATGAGACGGGGTGTAGTCATATCTAGATTCTGTTAAGGAATTTATACATAATTCCATTATAACATATATCAATTCATATTTGGAAGTTAATTTTACATCACTTTCTCTTTCAGGGACATGACTAAACTAATCGGTGTAGGCCGCAAGACTTTTTTATGTCCCCAAATTGATTTACCGAAGCTAATCAATGAAGGTGGAGACATATTACATGAATACTAGGGGTGTTCATAATGACATATTCATATTCTTCCACCTATTAGTTTTTGGACAGACGTTTCAGACTATGTTGTAATCCTGGGGTCTTCTCTGTCACTACTAAGGTGATAGAGTCCATGAGAAGAGACATCAGCATTCCCTACTATTAGTGTCATTGTAGAGAGATTCTAGAGCTGATTTCCTTTCACGGTGTCACTAGGGACATAAGGTGATTTTACATCATGGACAAGGTCTATTACATCAACCAAATTAGTGGGGGGAATAAAGTTTCATTCGATTATACTCTAGAGATTTTACAAGGTGGTCCCCAATTACATTGGAGCTGCAACCTATATATCATCTTCCTCTAATGGTTGTATTCCTCCCTTCTTGTACAAACCTACTTCAACATATGTGGTTTCAAAATAATCTAAGGGGGAACTATCACCATGTATTATTCCATCCTTTCTAACAGTGGAATATTTAATAATTTGATAGATTTTTGAAGGAACCTCTATGTGGCTATGGATCTAGGGTCTTCCGATAAGGAAGTTTTATGAGGTGCTTTGATGGATACCCATAAACATGGAATGATATTTGAGATCCCAAAATAGAGTATTGAGTTTTAACTTCCTGAGAGGAATTTCTTCATGAAGATGATAACCTTGAGTGGAATATTTGTGGGATAAAAATATCTTTCACTATATCCCTAACATCAGAGGGTTTGAATTAGGATGAGATTTATTTCAGAGCCATTATCAAGAAGGTCCCTTAAGATGTCGAAATTATCAAGTCTTATCGAATCATATAGGGGTATGATGTTTCCGTATATGACCTCTATCCTAATCTTGATATGTGAAGGAGATAGATACGTGGCATTTGGTTGATATGATATCCATTTGATAGACCTCGGTTGGAGAGACTTCCATCTCAAATTCCTACGGGGTTTGGAGGTCATTAATGAGTTCTTAATTGAGATCTTTTTAATAACGGATTACATCTAAGATTGAGATAATGCCTTTTACGACTGCAAGATTCATCATAATATCATACATTTGTGCCATAGGTCAGCACTTCCTAATGTGGGGTTACTCTTGGAAATGTGTCTCAGAAATAAAGGAATTTTATTTGGACATTTATATTTCTTGTACAAAGGATATGGGAGCATATTCTTCTAGTGGTATGAGTTGTTCTAACAATCCTTGTTTTATGGTATGATCAGATAATCTAACCCTATTTAGGTGGTCATGTAAGGAAACTAGGTGACGATGACCACATGAGGGTTTGGGGACACCTCTATTCCACATTTATGCTTGTTAGAGGACTTGAACATGGGTCTAGCTATATATATCTGTCCTAAATGGGTATGTGACTGAAATATTTGGTTTAACCATGCATGTATTATCCCATGTGTCCCTAGTTCCTGGGCTTCTTTCCTCTTGTTATTCAGATATTTTCAAAAAAACTCATATTTTGAGGCATATTAAACATCAAAAAATGTCTCTATGATGTGTATCACATTGTAAGAAAAATGTATGAGATATTCATGCAATGAGGGTTTTATTTGGTAGGGTACTTCCAATGATTTAGATGATGTAGGGAAAAATAGGTAAGATTCAGAGCATGCATTGGAGTAGAATACTCCTTCATTTCTATTTAATAATACTTTTAATGGAATCACCCAATTCTATGAGCCATATACGATGTAACCTTCTTAGGGGATAGAGCTATTGTGGGTCAGCACAACTATGCTCTCTGGGTGGCATGTGATCAGTCAATGATTTTTGAGTCATCCAGTTGCATAATTTTTTATCATACATTGTTTAATCATTCATCCAATAACCCCCTTCTTAAGGCTAGTAAATGGTAATGAAATCCAAAATCTCAAAGTAGTTATCCTAAAACACCATTCAGGAATTGTCCAGGCCTTGAAAGAAATATTCAATGATTAAAAGTCCTTGATATTATGAACAACCTTCTATAGAAAGGGAGGTAGTTGAGATGGTCGGTGTTGCTAACTTCATCAGGCGTCTGGGGCTATATTAGCTTTAGCATGTTATTTTACATGGATGTAAAGAAATAATTGGGGAATTTTTCATTTGGTAAAGGAATATACATTATTTATTTGTTCATAAAACCTTAGAATCTATGATTTCAATGTTCTTTTGGCTAAGCCTAATTTTGTGGTTGTCACCACTCGATAAGAGGTTTATGGCGTTTCATGACCTACCAAGATATGTAGATGGGAAATACTACTGGCTTGAGACTCATTGTTGTAGTTTCTATTTTACATATCAATTTCCCTATTCTGAGGGAATTGGTTAAGATTTGGATACGGTTTTGTAAATGGAATTCTCTAAATGTTTTTCCATATTAGAAAACTCATAGAACCCACATAGATACTTAATTAGCATAAAAGGTGTCTGCAACTCATTCTAGAGATATTCAACATGTGGTTCCAATAGTTTATCCAATGATAGAGGGATGATTTGTGAATTTAAACATTTCCATTTGGATATGAAGCCATACACCCTCTCATTTTCATGTTGTCTGTAGTTTTTAGGTAAATGAATGTTTATTTCTAAGAATTAAAATGAACTGATAATGGAAATGTTGAAATAAGTTTTGATATCCTAAAACAGATCATGGTGGTAGACAACTATTCAAAAAAGGTTGTCCCTATCAAATTCTTTATGAAAAATATCATCTTTGTTGCCACTTTTAGATCTTAAGTCCCCATCATTTGCCCAAATAAGGATATGATGTGTGTAAATTTTTTTTCAGTGCTTCCTACTTAGTGAAGGTTGAAAAAGGATGGATTTATAAAATTGGGTGTGGACAAAGTTTCATCTACCAATTTAGGATATGAATTCTTCGTAGGGTTTACAGGTTCACATCACCCTTCCATGGCTTCCATTCGAGTATCCAGGGACTCGATGGCATTAAGCATAATTAGGGGTACTACTGCCTGAGCCACCTCCAATATATATAGATTTGGTGGGGTTTGATGAGGTGGAACTTACTTAATATACATTTGATTAATGATTAACCGTAATACTGAATGATATCACATGTGAGGGAGAGGATTTCATTATATGGGAGGGAATTCAATTTCATTTTCGTTTTCCCCATTATCTAGTTTGTATTCATTGATCAAGATCTAGTCTAAAAATCAGATTCCACTCATTCTAGATTATTTAATTTTTCCTTATGTATGGAAGGAGGAATATTTCCCCCATACTCTAGAAGATACCTAATATGAATAATTTTCATGATTTGTTCCTAATTGAGTTTTATGAGTGTTTATATTTCATTATCATAATGTGACAACTATTATTATATGAAAAGAAATTCAATTTTTCTTGGAGGTGATTGGGATATAGCCACACCTTTACCATTTTATTTTAAAGAGACCCACTTTATAGGTGGAAACAAGTTATTTTTTGGGGCCAGGTTTTGGAGCCTAGTCTTGTACTGGGTGCATACAACCTTCATTGGTGCATCCAGATAACCCACCTCTCATGGTAGGTTTTATGTGTTGTGGCCCTCTACATTTTCATATTGATTCAAAATAATGATAATGATAAAAATTATGAAATTAATATAAGAATATTTATAAATGGTTGTGATCAGATTACATTAGACACAACAAGATGATTCTACAATTCCTTTATTAGGGTTGTTTTTTGTGAACACCTTGTTATATTGTTTATTTCTGGCCTGTGAACCTAGAAGGATATGATCACATTATACATATGTTTCACCTATCATATAATATGAGTAATGATATTGAGTTAGATTTTGATAATGATCTATGAATGTTAATCCTGTAGCAATGGGTGTTCTTACAGCAGGGGAAACAGATAGGATGTAGACCATCGATTTTGACCACCCAACCTAGTGAAGAATGATACTCTCTATAATGATGATAATGAAGATTCCCCCATTACTATGTAAAGGGGGTTATTTAACGCCACAATTGGAACCGATGGACCCTATCATTGATGATCCAATGATTTCATCTAGGGATTTAATGACTCTCGGGACGAACATTGAGATATAAAAGTCTCAAACCAACCAAGATAGGGTCTACCAGAAATTGTTGCTGACTTCCGCAAGACCCTCCCAAGGTATTATGAACATGGTGATTATGATTGAGATTTTAGTTTCCCCATCATGGTGGGTGGGGGAATGTTTGCAGATGTTGAGGATATTTTTTTAATCCTCCTAGGAATTGATGATACGAGTGGTGGAGGCGGTGGAATATGTTTACCCAAAACAGAGGGTTTATTTTTCACTTGTATGTATACTATGGGAGATACTACTTTGGCTCATTTTATGAGGCACATCTATGCTCTTATAGGAGTTTGGTGTGATTACAACACATAATGGAAATCCCTCTTTATGAGAACCATTCTTTTTTATCACAACATCATCTTCTGCAAGTCAAATGAATTCTCATTTATTTTAGAGGTATAGTTTAAAGTCATGTTTTCTATAATATGAATGATTTTTTAATTTTGATACATCATTTAATTTGGGGAATAATACTTCGGGGATTAACTAGCTCGCATGTTACTTGGTCCAGTGATTATTCAGAAGGCTATGAAAATAAAAAATGTATTATCTAAGGGGTTCTACTATTATAGGGTCATAGTGAAGTAAAATGCTCAATATTTCTCCCATACTCCATTATGTATGTCTAGAGATACATGGTAAATCATTCGATAGAGGGTTGTTGTGATGTGATAATAAACACCACACAAGTGTTTTTCGTGCTCTTCACCTCCTTGGTTCGTGGCCACGGAAAAAGGAATCCATACTCAAATGGAAATATAGTTTATTGATGAGATATATGTGATAATAATATCATCAATATGGTATATTTCTATCTATTATTCAATGATTACTATCACACATATTATAGCATAGATAAGGATTTTACTCCTTTAATAGATCATCTAGGACCTCATAGTCATATGTATAGAGAGGGCATAACAAGGTGGGGATGTTGTTACCAGATAACTCTCTCGATATGTAAATGTCAGCATCCACTTTATTAAAATTACATTCCTTCATCATATTAGACCACATATGATAGTTCTTTGGGTTGATTGCCGAATATAGTGGAGAGCTAATGGATTTTGATGGGGATATATATGTGGTTAAACCCAATGTTTTACGAACTTCTCTATATAATGGAATATGAGTTTTAGGCACCTATATATAGAGAGAAGTGTGGGATAAGAGTGCATCACTTTGTCTGTGGGAGATATTTACATGTAGAGGTCAACCATGGTGGATGTCAGTAGTAGAGTTTCTGAGATCCATATGTCCACTACCAATAGAAAGACTATCATGGTAATGATCATATTATTCTTTACATTAATGGTTGAAAGACCCTTGGGGTATTGAGAATGTGTGTCAAAAAACAAAAAATACATTATAATTGAGAAGATTAGTAATATGGGTCATGATCTATATCATTGTAAGAATATTCCAACCTACCTTTTGGAATTTTGTACTGATATAACCTTGTTGTTTAATGGTTTTAGAACTTTTTTATAACCATATGGTGTTGTGAGAGTATGAACATACTAGTGAGAAGCTACTAGAATATTCTAGTCATATTCCTCAATATTAATATGATTATGAGCCTATCCTAAGGAATGTTACATTATAACTAGGAAAAACATGGTCATAATGGTTGAATGTTCATGGTATTGATCCTTTAAAATACACTACTGGTCTTTTATTGCAGAAATATGGGCATGGTATGAGGTAAGTTCCATTCTGATTTGGTGATCTACAGTTAGAGAAAGAATATGATTCTAGTTTGAATATAAATTTACCACCAGAAGATACTGAAGGATCATTAAAATGAGATAAGTTATTTGAGACTCAATTATATTTTGTCATAAGTATGATGGTATAGTCATTTAATGGAGGATTTAGAATATGCTCCTGACTTATGTGATCGGATGGAATATTCCATGGAGATTCATGAATAAGTATATGAGACTATCCTAATGCATGTTCCATTATCACATGGTTTTCCCTGGTCATAACTGTGATATGATCCCAAATCTAGTCCATTGGAATATGTCGATTGTGTTTTTCTATAGGATGATGATCGTGTACCACTGAATGCTCCCTTATCCCTAGGTGATTCTCGACCAAAATAAGGATATGATCATAATCCTAGGACTTTAAAATATGCTACTAGATTTTATGATAGGCATGATCCTCTATCTAGAGGGATGTTCCACTCGAACCATGTGAGCCCCTGTTGGAGCGATAATATGATATCAGTCTAATGCCTCATCCTTTACTAGAATATGATAATAATCCTCTTCTATGGGAGAAATAAAGTGCACTTTATCCATAGAAATAGATTGTTCATAATGATCGGAGTTTTGAAATGCACACGCTATGGAGATATTAATATGAACCTACCCATATATATATACTACTGCCAGAATATGAAAATGGAGTTCTTCAACTATTTCTAAGATGTAACAGAATTTTTGAAAAGTGTTTAAAAGGATATGGGACAAAAAATTTCTATCTCTACATTACACTATAATACATATTCTATTGATGTGAGGATATGATCCCACTTATATCCTCCATGATCCTCCAAAATATTTAAATGGGCTTCATTCATGGGGTTAGGGATATGTTCCTCCCCCATGATCACCATAGGAATATGATCCAAGACATGTTTTGAGTGAGCAGGGATATGAGCCTCCACACTTTTAACCATTATAATATTCTAACAAACTTCATCATCATGATTGGGGATACAATCCCAATGAAAATTATCTAGATCCTTCATCACCATATGTGTCTTCCTTGATTCCAATGTATGGTAAATAGAGGTTTAAGTGTGTCCTTTGGTACCCTCAGTTGGTGACTGATGGGTTCCAATGGGATGGTGCAAGTGATGGTGTTTGATAGTATTCCTTCTTAGTGACTACTGAATTAGAAGAGAACAATATTTTACTTATTGGTACACATTTATTAGAGAATAAAGGTGGTTATTTTCAACTTATAGGGAAAATATTCAAAAGTAGTAGGTTGTGGAGATAAGGGCCCGTGACATTGCTACAACTTTCCCTGAATAGTGTAGACTCATCGAATTTAGTCTTAGGATACCCTCATGGGAATCTTCAAGGGTCGGGACTTTACCACGTTGGTGTTTCTCCCAAACCATTGTGTTCACTACCGAACATTGATGTTGTTGGGTAAGTGAGATCATTTTGTGACCCATGAGGGTTGTTGATATATGTGACTTACCAAAACAGTCATTGGATGAACTCAATCTCCCAGATTACGATTATATTGAAGAGATTAGTATCTATAGTCATGTAGAATATAAGAAAAAGGTCACTGATTAGTGAAAAATTACAGGCATGATGTGATCAATCATATGTGCTTGGATAATAGAATTTTCCTTTTATTCCCAATCTGTCCATTTTGATCTCATGGACATATCAAAGTGGGGATGGTCTTTTTTCATGGGAACCATAATTATAAAAGATTAGTTTTAGATTTATTGATGGATAATCAATTTTTTATCGTAACAATATAGCTCGATTTTAGATTAATCGATATTTCTTCCATTTGAGATATTCACATTAGGTTCAACATCATTTTCTGCATATAGTTTTCAAACTAAATGTTCTAATGGATAATTTTTTTGATATATTCTCATTATGTTCACCATTTTTTTTAGTAAGGAGAACAGACAACTTCTATGTGTGTTTAGTTGGGTTTGATGGTCGACTCTATGTGAGGGGGGTTAAATGTGGTTACAAATCATTTACATTAGGTTACAATTACTATTATCAATAGAAAAATATTACCATTCCATAATCCATAACTAGGTTCATACATGCTTTCCCAAGGCTAGTGATTATTTTGGGTTTTAGACCCAATGACACATAGTATACGGACCTGACCTTAAAACATTACATATCCTTGATTTAAATGAATAATTCAGATTGAGGATCTTTTCAGTTTTGGAGTTTTAGAGAATTAGGAAAAAACTACTACATCTCAAAATATTACAAAGTAGAAACTTCTACACAGTTTCCATTTTTTTACAAAACATGAACTCTTGAAAAATAGAGTCATGTCTAGTTCCATATTTAAGACAAAATGACGTTTCCTTGATCCCATCCTTGATCATATTCCACATTATGTCATGTGAAAAACATTTCAAAAACTTGGAATGAGCATAAAAAGCTCAGTAAGTGATACACAAAGAAGGAAAACTGTTAGTTTTTCAAAACAACAAGTAAACCATGAATACATTAGCATAAGTAATACTTTTCAACTATCATAAGTAGTAAATACTCTTCACTGAATAAAATATCATTACATACCATATTGGAAAAAAACATTACCATAAAACCCATATAAAAGACACATAACATTTAAAGGTAACTTGGGACATAAACCTACATAAATGAAATAACCATACGGTCGTCTTCCACACATATCACTAAATGCAATAACCATACGACCAACTTCCATACCCAATGCATTGGAGGTTATAACATAACCACTCGTCCTGGTATTCACGACACCACCTGTCATTTGGTTTATCACGTAACCACCCATCAGAAGTCCAAGTAACAATGTAAAATCATAACACATACAACAAATATAAAGGAAGGAATCATTTCCACTTTTCAATCACAATATATCAAATAAATATATTGACATAAAAAATCCAATTTCAAAACCATTTTCAATACCAAAAATATGTAACAGAGTATAAGGTATTTATTTTCATTTAAAAACATTACCGCTTGTTGACCAAAGATCAAATAATACTCATGGCGGTGGAAAAGGTCATTGTCACCGCTCACGTTAAAAGAAACATTACCTTTTGTCATTTAGAAAAATTATTTGAAGAAAAATATTCCCTTTGAAAATTCAAGGGTGTTTATACAACGTAAAAAATATTGTCGTGTATTGAAACTAAATATTCCTCAATGAAAGGATATTGAGATGAAGTCCCTTACCTCGTGTCCGACATGACTCAATCGTTCTTTAATATCTTGAATAATAGACTAAATTTAATGTATACTTGCCTGAGAACCTTTTTCAAATTTATTATTCCTTTTATATAACTTATTACCATGTTATAAACATTATTTAATCATTGAAGTTAATAATGTTTGTTTTGTCGATATTAAGTACTTGAGTCAAAAATGGACTTCATATAATTACATTTTGTTCATGTGGTCAAAGGTTCATTATATCAAGAATTATATTCATTATTTAGATTTCATATATATCATATATATATAGAATATACATGTATTTATAATATTAGATAACATTTTGATTTAAGAAATGAAATGCACCGTTAATTGATACGAAAATCCGTACGTACGCATGAACGCTACTTTCATTTCTATTTCAAATTTAATGGAATTAAAACATAATGATCATAGTAGTATTATAATTCCGGTATTGTAATATATAATATCTTTAAATATATCCTTTATACCCACCAAATATGGTATGAATGAGTCATTTCACTTTGAGGGGGCGGTAGTCCGCACTTCCTCTAATGAGATTATCGCGTTTACCCATAATGGAAACCATAAAGTCATGCTATAAATGAAAAATAAAGAAGAATAAAGAAAACAATGAAATACTATATATCATATATAAATATAGTTCCATCACAATATCCACCATGAGAGGCAGTATGAGATAATCGAACAATCATCATTTCGTGAGGCGTTAGTCTGCCATCCACAAAAACATTATGTTTTTCATCCATTAGATGGAGGTGTGTGTATGTGTAGTTCGAATACTTCTCATAAAAACAACTTAATATATTTAGGATACTGGTTTGGTAACAAAATAAAGGAATAAAAAGAGTTTATGGGATGGAGAAGTAATATAAAAGAAAACAATTTAAGAGAAACGGTTACCTTTAATTTGGGGAACTCCCTTTGGTTTTATCCAAAAAAACTTCTTGAAGTGCCTTCTACATAAATTAAGGCTTCTAAGAGGAGGTGATGGATGTAGGGAGATTAATCGGTCAGAGTTTAGGTGAGCCAAAAGGCTTGAGAGGTGTGAGGAATTGGTTAGAAGTGGTCTCTTTTTATAAGGGAGAGGAAGAGCTCTTTAGGAAACCGTGAAAACATTATTTTATTATAAACATATCTTCGGTTTCAAAAGGACCAAAAATCATTATAGTCAACGATAAGATTACTAATATTCTAAATAAAATCATACAATTATAATTGGACATATTTTGGATAATATTATAATCATTATAATCTTATTTATTTTAATCATTTATTAATGAGATAAATACTGCATCATTATTGTGTCATAAATAATTTAATTTTATTGATGTCCAAAAATTAAAAAAAAAATACTGTGATTTAGGAAATCTTATATGTTTATAATGAATATTTATAGTTGAAACGAAAATTTATATAACCGCTTCAAAAAATTAATTTACTAAAATATATTTGCTTTTGTCATTTTTGCCTTTAATTTAAGTTAATTTTCTAAATTGTCATTATCACCTCTATGTGGCTCAATGGGGCCACAAAATCAACCCAAAGATGACCATGGTCGTAAATGACTCAAAAAATAATGTTTGGATAAATTTAAAGGTAATCTTGAATTATTGTATTATTCGTTTAACCTTGAATTACCCCATTTACCTTTAACCGCGGTAAATAAAAGGCAAAAGTTACTATTCACCAAAAAAATATTTTCATCTTATTAACTACATTTTAATTCTTGATAACATCCATGTATGTTGGATTTTCAAACTTCAATTCATAGAAGTGGTAAAATTTCATTTAAATGAAAAAGTCAGTTTTTCAACTACTACTATGTGGTTTCATTATTCATAAAAAATTGATGTTTTTCAGAAAAATATTAAAAATTCAGCCTAATATATATTTGATACTCCAAATTTAAAAATGTTTTTTATTTTTATAAAATCAAAAAATAAAAGTTTCATTAAATAATTTTAAAATTAATTCACGCTGTTAAAACAAATAGCGTGTTTTTAAGAAATAATTACTATCAAAAGATTGACACTTGTTTATGTCCAATTTCAAAGTAAAATTACTTCCAATGACCAAAATTGGATTAAATGGTAAAAATATATTCTAATTACTCATTAAAAACAATTAAAAATATAATCTATCTATATAAATAAATTAGATTAAACCATAGTTTTGAATTAAAATACAATATTTTCACTATTCAATAAAAAATGAACTTTATCAGAAAAATTCCAAAAATTTACACAAATAAATATTAATGTCCCCATTCTAAAAAAGAATTTTATTTGGTCATATTTAATGTATTAAAGTGACCAAAATTGGATTTAAAAAGGGCTCGCCATTAAAAGGCATAAAATCGACATTTTAATGTAAATTATGCCAAAAATTATATTCATTCACATTTTAAGCTTATATCTTTTATTGGATAAATGTAAATAAATTTAACAAACATGTATGATCATATTTTAGTTATTTTTGTTCATTCCTGCCAATACAATGACTAGGAGTGACCTACCATTTAAAATAATAATATTATATTATTAGTGTGTAACTTTAGATTTAAAAGAAATTCGTTGTTGTGTATCAGGTACGCAATAGAACATATAAACCATTTTAAAGTGAAATTAATATTTAATTTACAAATATAAATAAATATGAAAATCTCTTTTTCTTCATTTACCTGGGATGTTACATCCTTCCCCCTTTTGGAAATTGTGTCCTCACAATTTTTATTCACTTATCAAAATAATTGGGGGTATTTATCCCTCATAGCATTTTGAGGTTCCCACATTGCCTCTTCAACCATATGGTTTTTCCACAAATCCTTTACCTGGTAAATTACCTTATTCCGCAACACTTTCTCTCTATGGTCCAGAATCTAGACTAGTTGTTCTTCATAAGAGAGATTCTCTTCCAACTGAACTACCTCTAGGCTCAAAACCTGAGATGGATCTGGAATATACTTTCTCAACATCGAAACATGAAAAAAATTGTGTACCTGTGATAAAAATGGATGTAAATCCACTCTATACGCAAATGATCCAACATTCTCTAAGATTTCATAAGGTCTAATGAACCTCGACATCAACTTTCCCTTCTTACCAAAACGCATCACAATTTTCCATGGAGAAACATTGAGAAAGACATGATCACCTACCTCAAAAGAAATATCCTTTCTTTGGTTATCTGAATAACAATTCTGTCTTCTCTGAGCTATTATCATGTTCTTTTGAATCAACTGAACTTTCTCTTCCATCTCTTCTACCAATTCTGGTCCCATTAGCTCTCATTCACCTACTTCATCCCTAAAATCTAGAGTTCGACAACACTTTCCATATAATGCCTTAAATGGATCCATCTGTATTCTGGAATGAAAACTGTTATTATATGAAAATTCAACCAAAGAAAGATGTTGGTCCCAACTTCTATGGTAATCTATTGAAAAAGAACGTATCATATCCTCCATGTTCTAAATTGTTCGTTCAGACTGCCCATCTGATTGATGATGAAAAGGTGTAGTAAAATTTAATTCAGTACCCAATGACTTCGGAAAGACATTCCAAAAGTACGAAGTAATCTTGTGATCACGATCAGATATAATGGAGAGGGTAACCCCATTCAACCTGACTATCTCTTTAACATACAACCGAGAAATTTGATCTAGAGAAAATGTATCCTGAATTGGAAGGAAATGAGTAGATTTAATCAATCGATCAACAATAACCAAGATTGCATTATTACCTAAAGATTTCTTCGGTAATCCCACAATAATGTCCATTGATATATTTTCCCATTTCCATGATGGCACCGGTAGAGGCTGAAGAATCCCATTCGGTAACTGCCGCTCCATTCTAAACTACTGACAAGTAAAACACTTCACAGTAAAATCAGCAATATCTCTTTTCATTTCATCCCACTAGTAATAATCCTGAATATCTTTGTACATTATATTACTACCAGGATGAACTGAAAACAGAGACCTATGAGATTCACATAATAACACATTATTCTATTGTGAATCAAAAGGTACACATAATCTCTTTCAAAATCTCAAAACACAATCATTATCAACATTAAAATTAGGAAACTTACCCTTCTAAACCAAAACTACCTTTTTCTGCAATTCACTGTCCTCTTTTTGTGCTTGCTTTATTCTGTCTGATAGAGATGATCTCACTGACAACTGAAAAAAATAGAATAATTTCCTTCACCAACAACTTCTATGCCAAATTTCATTAAATCAAAAACCAATGTATCTTGTTCCAAACGTAACACGGCTAATGAAGTATTACTTTTTCTACTCAAAGCATTATCCACTTTATTTCCATTTCTCGGATGATAAAGGATCGTTCAATCATAATCCTTGATTAATTCCAACCATATCCACTGTCTCATGTTCAATTATTTCTGAGTGAATATATTCTTCAAACGTTTGTGATCAGTATATATTTCACACTTCACTCCATAAAAATGATGCCTCTAAATTTTTAAAACAAAAACGACAGTGGCTAATTCCAAATCATGTGTAGGGTAATTTATCTCCTGAGGTTTTAACTGACTTGAATCATAAGAAATTAACTAATCATTCAGCATTAAGAAACAACCCAGTCCTTTCAACAAAGCATCACTATAGATAAAAAAACAATCCATTTCTGGATGGCAGTGCCAAAACTGGATCATTCACCAATCTCCTCTTCAATTCCTAAAAAAAATCATCACATTATTTTATCCAGATTAACTTAACACCTTATCAAGTTAACATAGTCATTGGACTATATAACCATACAATATTTTCAACAAACATCCAGTAATAACCAGACAAACCAAGAAAACTACGAATCTCGGTTATATTTGGGAGTCTTGGCCATCCTTCAACAACTTTTGTTTTAGCAAGATCAACAGTTATTCTATTTTTTGAAATAATGTGACCAAAGAAAGAAATTTGTTGCAACCAAAACTCACACATTCTGAATTTCCCGAATAGTTTCTTTTCTTTTAAGGTTTTCAAGACAACCCTTAAATGACGTTCATGTTCCCCCTTTCTTTTGCAATAAACCAAAATATTATCAATGAACCCAACCAAAAACTTATCCAAGAACTCACAGAATATTCTATTCATAAAATTCATGAATACAATAGGTGCATTGGTTAACCCAAAAGGCAAAAAAACAAATTCCTAATGGCCATATCTAGTATGAAACATGGTCTTTATAATGTCTGTTTCCTTTAATTTTAACTAATGGTACCCCGACCACAAGTCATTCTTCGAAAAATACTGAGCTACCTAGAGATGATACTACTTCATTTGATGTCCCAACATCTGCTGAAGTAGTTTTAAAGGATTTCACCACACCTTTCTGCTTGTAGTCTAGCTTCTTTCCCTCAGTTGAGTTCTTATCTGGACACTCATTTGCATATTGACCCATTTCATTACACTTAAAACATCATACTAATTGCTTTTCATTCCCTTCTTGATAATCGTCCTTACAGTTATGAGAAATATGACCAAAATTACTACACAAGAAGCACTTTTGCATTCTTTAATAAACATTCTCTGGGATGCCTTTTACAACACTGCTCACAAGATAGATATTTAGTTTTCTTACCTCTATGATTATTTGACAAATTCTTCCCCTTTGCATGCCAACTGGACCTCTTATTATGTTGTTAGTCAAAGAACACATGATCATCGACAAAATACATTTCCACCTTCTCCACACATGAAACATGTTTATCATAACTTTTGAACTCACGAGAGGCTAATTCTATTAGATATCCAGGATTTAGTCCTAATTAAAATAGATTTATCTTACTATCAGGATCTCGTATTAAATTTGGAGCATACCATTCCAGTGGAGTGAACATTGCTTCATAAGTAGCCACTGAGTCATCCTCCTACCTCAATTATAGAAATTGTTTCTCCATCCTAAGACGAACCACCTTAGGAAAGTATTTCTCAAGAAAAAAACATTTGAATTCATCCCAATCAAGAGAATCAATCTCCTCACTATCCCTGAAATTTTTCACTATTGACCAACACTGATCAGCTTCACCTTCAAAACGGTAAATAGCGAGATGAACCATTTGATGTTCTGAACAACCCATAACATCGAAAATATTTTCCAGTGATTTAATCCTCCCTTCTGCTAGCACAGGGTCGGATGATCCTCTGAATGATGGGGGGGTGTTGCCTCATGAAAAGCTCCACTACTGACATGTTCCGTTGCGGTTGATCTGGCTGATCTCGTGCATTGATACAACCACCATTTATAGCCCATATCAACATTTCCATCACTGCAACAAACTATTCAGTTCCTATTGTGACCATTTCAGGTTATAGATTTGGAAGGTTGTCTTCCTCCTGATGTCGTCCCAACATAGCTGACTTGTTTCCTCTACGGAAAACCATTATGAACTGTCACACCCCAACCCTGGACCCTAACTTATTTAATTATTTTAATGTCTTTCAATGTTTTTCCAGGTTCTGGGGTGAGTCCCAGACGAAATTTCTGAGTTTTCGATAAAAACGTGCATTTTGGGTTTGACATCGCTGGACGCACGGGCAGAGCACAACGCCGCGCGGCTCTGCCCATGCAACAACATGGCCCTTTTCGTATTTTTTTAATTAAAATAATTTGAATTATTTTTTTATTTTTGATTTAGTATGAAGGTTATTATTAATAATATGATTATTTATATTATTATTATTATTATTATTGAGATAAATAATAATTTCTAATAATTATATTAATATTATTAGTTCGGTATTATTTTATTCTATTTTTTTATTTTATTTAATTTTTATTTTCTTTCCTATCTCCTTTCTTATTTCTTTTTTTTCATCACTCATGTATTCCATGCAGGTATCTCCCCCCATATCTTCTCCCGTGCGACCCGACCTCCGGTTCTGCCCCACTTGCAGTGCCCGCGCCACTATCCTTCGGCGCAAGCAGCCCAGCAGAACCAGAACCCTCTCCTTGCAGTAGGGAACTAGCATCAGTCTGCCCTCCAGCACCTCCAGCACACACATTAGCACCTCCTGGCCATCCTCCCTTCCTTCAGTGCGTAGGGCCACAACACCCTGTATCCCACGCACCCCCCAGACGACGCTCCCTCCTCCTGCATCTCGCATCACCCAGGCTGCCGCAAACCCCCTCCCCTTCTCCAACTTCCGCACCTAGAAGAACCAGCATAGCCTCAAATATGCACAACCCCATCCTCTCCTGTCCATGACACCCTTGACCTTACACACCAGCAGCAGCGCCAGCCCGAACCTCCCTCACGGTGAACTCCCCATCCTGGCCATCTGTCTCTGGTGTGACACCCCCCTAGTGCAGTCATTGCGGTCCAATGTGATTCCACCCTAGGAGCGGCTGGAATTCCTTCCAGCCTAATAACCTCTCGTACCGGCTTGCCTAGATCCCACTTTAGAACCCCTGTTCAGCTTTTGCGCAACATCCTGATGTGACCTCCGGCCGAGACCCCATCGGCCCTGCTCCACCAGGAGACGACACCCTCCTACTTCGACAGCTCTCACACAGCCCTATCCCTTATCAGAGTGTGACCCTGACGACACGTACCTCTCCATTTCACCCTCTACTCATTAGCATAGAATCCCATCTTCCCAGTGCTATCCTGTTTCGACGCCCGCACCCTGCCAGTGCTACCCGACCAGCCCTTCGGTGGACTTTTTCCAGTCGTGACCGCCGTTGGTTTGCCCTTTTATTTTTTTTCACCTTTGATGTTTTTTTATTTTGATATATATATATGTATATATATATGAATTTATATTACTTTGGTTTGATTAATGGTCCTATTAATTAATTTTTTTTGGGTCGGTTTGACATTCTAGGACCCACGCGGGGCGTTTCTGACTGAGCACCAACACCACACTTTGTTTCTGAATTTGTGTTGTCCTTGCGCTTCAGTTTTGAGGTGGGGATTAATTCACGCCACATGGTTTTTCATACTTTAATTTGGTTTTTTTGTTTTGAGTTCTTAGTGTTTTGTTTACAGTACGTTGGACCTTACTGTGTGGTGTCGGACATGCGTCTTCTATTTCATCTAGATCTCGCGGTAGGTCTCCCACAACACTCACCTTTAAATATCAAATTTATTAATTTCTTAATGTTTTATTAATTTTAATAAATACTAAATAATATGAGATAATTAATTTTTATATGATTATTTGGTGTAAAAAGAGATGTTTATTTTGTACCGAACACTTGAAATATTTTCTCGATGAATGGACACCCAGTAGTGAAAGAATTACCGTTTTTCTTTTAAAAAAATCATTGAATTTCAAATATATTTTTGGTTTAAATGATAAATGATTTCTTCTAAAGCGTGAATTAGTGTTTTGGGTTTTTCTGAGAAATGAGGTTTTTTTCTTTATAATTGTTGAAGGACCGTTTGGCACTTTCATAAAATAAATTATTTATGGAAAACCACTCAGGGTGATCTTTGGTGTGAGTTGATTGCATGATATATATGTGATGTTTGTGCATCGTGACTGATTGGTTTACATTGTGGACGCACCCCCTTTCTTTACCGCATGTGTTGACGTGGGAACCTGGTAGAGTTAGTGAATCTTCTCAGAACAATTTCTGCACTAGTTTAGATTACGCACTGGCTAGTGGCCCCATAGCTGGGGAATACTGAGTTATTGCTACTATGGGGATTGGGCCCCTTGGTTAGTCCATGTAGGGATATGCCTAGCGTTAGGGCATTAGGGCGTCATCGAGTTAGGACATACCTTTAGGATGAGTCACATGTATAGTACATTCTGCATTGTTCATGATCTCCTATGTTTTTCCCATATTCCTTTAGTGTTTATTTGTATGTGCCAGACGATTGAGAGGTCTAGTTCGGTTGCTGGCCCCTGTGTGTCACTTGTTACATTTCCCTTGGTGTGTGTTGTGTATTATGTGTGGTTTATCTTTTTTGGCTAATAACTGCAGTTTTATTTCTTAATGGTTTGCAGAAAATGTTTTAAAAAGAAATATACCTATTCCTTTCAAATATTAAACTTGTTTTTAAATTTTAAAGGGAGATGGATTGATACTTGTTTTATAAATGAAAGTGTGTGTGGAAACTAATATTTTATATAATATAGTTTAAACTTGAAATTAGTAAATTTCATTATTTAAATGTAATGCATTTGGAATAGATATCAGGCTAGCCTACTGAGTTTTAATACTCACACCTATAGTTCTTTTCTGTTTCTTGTGTTTGTGCAGGCTACAGCTTGGGTGTGTTTTCTTTGGGTGATGTTTGGTTGTGAGTTGGAGAGTGACCCGTGAGGTCACACAGAGATAGTGGTTGTCACTTTCGGTTAGTTTTATTTTCTTTAGTTCCTGTTTAGCCTTTTATTTTTTTATTTATTCTTCACTGCTCTTTATAATTATCTACTGCGTTATTTATTTATATTGGCATAAATCGTTCCCACAACCTTTGTTGACGCCATGGCTCTTGTCGCCATCCCGGGAGGATCAGGAACACCTCTCGGGTCATGTTTCGGACCGGCTTGGGTGGCCATTTCAAGGTCAACTCGGGTTGATTCTTGAAAAAATTGTATTAGAAGAGGTTAGCTCTTAGCGTACCTCTAATTTCAGAGGGCCCTTTGTTATTTGGGATTTCAAGGTAGATGGAGTAGGATTATCGGGACTCGAGGGGTAGGTGCGAGAAGAGCGTCGCGAACTATTACTCGTTCTGATCCTCAAGTTTCCATGGGATGTCCGGTTTAATTTGTTTCATTGGGTATTTATGGAATGTTTTGTTCTTGGGATAATAAAAAGATAGTTGGGCTAATTGTCCTCCTAAGCCGCACAGCCTGGCAGGCCATGTGGAGCTAGGGGCATGGTCCTAAAAAGCTCCCTGTGTCAGTGACATGTTTGACATATGGCCACCAACTGTATGGTCAATACACTCACCGACCCTAGTTCCCAATTGAAGTGTTTTGGGTTTCTTCTGACTCTGGAAAATTTTAAATTTGGAAATGTTGGTTTTAAAACTAAAAAATGGTTGTTTTTGAAAATGGGATGAATGATTTGTTTTTTAAAAAAATGAATTTATTTTGTTTTGGCCTTGTTGTTCCAAGGGGAGCTCACATGCATAGTGATATGTGGGAATGTGGATGGATGCCCTGTATGGAAGATTTATGTCAATGGTGAAACAAAAACATGGATGTGAGTGAGACTTTAAAGAATACCAATGGAAAGTGTTTAACCCACCAATCTTGTTTTAAATTAAAAATGTTTTCAAAAAAGGAACGGTTTGATGTTATGATAGCTTGTTTCTTTGTGTTTATTGCTTTCCACATGTGCAGTGTTTGATTTTGAGGATGTTTAATTATTGAGTTGGTCTTGATTGGGGTTTTGCCTTCTCTTTCCCAACGGTTATCCCTTTGAAGCCTCGATGGGTGATCATAGTACGTTTGATCAACCTAAGAATTTTTATGCATTAGTTTCAAATGCTAGATCCACCTCTCTTCTATGGTCAAGAAGACCCTTCCGCAACAGAGGAGTGGATGCGTATGATTGAAAGGGAATTTAACCTCTTTGAGTTCCCTGAGTCGTTGAAGGTCAAGTTTGCAGCATTCATGCATGAAGGTTCACCATGGATATGGTGGAAGTAAGAGTCTTAGAACAAGCCCCATCAAGAGCATACCTAAAAGTTTTTCAAGGATTTATTAATTCGTCAGTATTTATATGAAGAGAAAATAGTGAGAAAAAGGATGAAGATGTGTTATTTGCAGCAGGGAAACAGATCTGTGTTGGAATATTTCCAGCACATTGTGGAGCTAGTCACTTATAATTCAGGTTATTCCATATATGACTCCATGAAGGCTCGATGCTTCGAGGCGGGTCTTTGCCCCGATCTAAGGTCAAAGGTGTCGACGTCCAATGTAACATCATTTTCCAATGTGGCGATACAAGTTTCTTCTTGTTGAATCCATGACAGTGGGAGTACTTGAATTAGTCCTACCTCCTTCAATTCTTAGGATTAGTGGGGAGATTTCCAACAAGAAGATGAGGAAGACATCAAAAGTCAATAGAGCATGTTATGGAATCAAAAGGCCTCATGATCTTTCATCAACATCATCAGAGCGAGATATCTTCGTGTGTTATCAGTGTGGTAATATGGGTCACAAGAAGTCGTCGTGCCCATTTAATCTTTATCCCTATCATGTTTTCGGATGTTTGGGTCATGTACAACTATTCTATCGAGGCATCACTAGAAAGAATCGTGGTGGAATTCCTCAGAAGTGATGTGTTGTTGGGTATTTGTTTAAAGTTTAATATGTATGTTTCCTTCCAGTGTAATGGATCTTTTATCGTGGTTTTTGTATGAGTGTTTCGGGTTTGAAATGTATGGTAATGTCGTGGGTTTTGATGAACTCTGGTTTTCAATGGCATAGTGACTTTATTTCAAAATTTTGTCATTTATTTTTTCTGTTTCTTATTGGGATTACCAGAACCTGACAGCGAAGCAGAAGACGCTTCATCCATCATAGCTCCAGCCACAATGCCTTTGAGTGAAGCCGACATGTAGTCAAGAACCTTGGGGTAATTTTTAGAAGCTTTGCTAAGTTTTCACCTCTTTGTTTGCGGTGGGGCAATTTTAGCGTGTCTGTTGTGGTTTCTTGGTTGTTGTAATTTTCCCATTGTCGTAAAGAGCGCGATGGATTTATCCCTCAAACAATGTCAGTAATTGTGCCTTTTTTGGTCCATATGGAGTTTACGGTTAAGCTCCAATTCCTTTCGGATGAGACTGACTGGTTTAAGTGTTCGTGGTGTGTTTCGTTTAGCTTGAGTAAGGCCCGGTCTAAATACTAGTTGAATTCTTATGGTGGGGAGTCCGTTCAGACCTCCCCTCTGATGGTGTTTTGTATTGGAAAATAGGGTTATGTCCTATTGGTGGTTGATGGAATGATCATGTGTTAAGAGGTTGGATCGTGTTGTATGGAACCCTTTGGTGTTGATTGACTGACTATATATTATTGTGGATTTCCAGGGACGAAATGTTTTATGGTGGGGATAATTGTCAGACCCCGACCCAGGTCATTAATTTATTTAATTATTTCAATGCCTTTAAATATTTTTGCGGGGGTTTAGGTTGAGTCCCATATGAAATTTATGAGTTTTCAATAAAAACGCGCATTTTGGGTTCGACGTCACTGGACGCACGGGCGGAGCACGACGCCGTGTGGCTCCACCCTTGCAACTGCATGGCCCTTTTCGTATTTTTTTAATTAAAATAATATGAATTATTTTATTATTTTTGATTTAGTATGAAGGTTATTAATAATAATATTATTAATTTTATTATTATTTATATTATTAATATTATTTAAGATAATTAATAATTAATAATATTTTTTTTATTTTTATTAATTTGTTTTTATTTTATTTTTTATTAATTTTTTTCATTGGTTTTTATTTTCTTTATTTTCTCCTTTATTCATTCTTTCTTTATTTTTCTTCTCTCCTGCGTCCACGCGGGTTTCTCCCCCCACTTCATCTCTCATGCGACCCAACCTCTTGTTCTGCCCCACTTGTAGTGCAGGCGCCTCCTTCCTTCGGCACAAGGAGCCCAGCAGAACCGGCACCCTCTCCTAGCCGCAACGAACCAATGCCAGTCTACCCTCCAGAACCTCCAGCATGCATAGTAGCACATCTTGTCCATCCTCCCTTCCTTCAGCGCATAGGGCCATGACAGCCAGCAGCCCGCACACCCCCTGGATGATGCTCCCTCCTCCTGCAGCCCGCATCACCTAGCCTACTGCAAACCCCCTCCTCTTCTCTTTCTTCTGCACCTAGCTAAACCACCCCGGCCTCACATGCGCACAACCCCCTCTAATCATGTCTGTGCCCCCTCGGCCTTATGCACCAGTAGCAGTGCTAGCCAGGACCTCCCTCCCGGCGAACTCCCCATCCTGGCTATCTTTCTCCAGCGCGACAGCCCCCTGGTGCGGCCTTTACAGTCCGACGCGATGCCCCCCGAGGCGTGGACAACTTCCTGTCCAGCCTGAAGCCCTCTCCTACTGGTGCGCCCGGACCCCACTTGAGACTCCATGTTCAGATTTTGTGCAGCAGCCGGATGCGACCTCCGGTTGAGACTCCCTCAGCACTGCTCCACCAGGGAGTGCGACCCTCCTGCTTTGACAGCTCTCACACAGACCTCTCCATTGTCAGAGTGCACCCCTGATGGAACGTACCTCACCGGCGCACCCTCTCCTCATGAGCGCATCAACCCATCTTCCCGCTGCTACCCTATTTCGATGCCTGCACCCTGCCGGTGCTGCCCGACCAGCCCTCTGGAGGTCTTTTTCCCGTCGTGACCCCCCGTTGGTTTGCCCTTTTATTTTATATTCCTTGGATGTTTTTTTATTTTGATATATATATATATATGTATATATATATGAATGTATATTACTTTGTTTTGATTAGTGGTCCTATTAATTAATTCATTTTGGGTCGGTTTGACTTTCTAGGACCCGTGTGAGGCGTTTTCGAGTGAGTGCAAATGCCGCACATTGTTTTTGAGTTTGCGTTGTCATCAAGATTCAGTTTATAGGTGAGGATTTCTTCCCGCCGCTTGGTTTCAGATACTTTAATTGGGGTTTTTGTTTTTTTATTGAGTTCTTAGTGCTTTGTTTATAGTACGTGGGACCTTACTGTGTGGTGTCGGACGTGTGTCTTTCATTTCATATCAGTCTCGAGGTAGGTCACCCACTACACTCACCTTTAAATTTAGAATTTATTAATTGCTAGATATTTTATTAATTTTAATAAAAAGGAAACAATATAAGATAATTAATTTTTATATGATTATTTGGTGTAAAAAAAGCCGTTTATTTTATACCGAACACTTGAAATATTTTCTTGATGAACGGACACCAAGTAGTGAATGAATTCCCATTTGGATTTTAAAAATAATTCATAGAATTTGAAATATAGTTTTCGTTTAAATGATAAATGATTTCTACTGAAGCGTGAACGGGTGTTTTGAATATTTCTAAGAAATGAGGTTTTTTTCTTTAATATTGGTGAAGGCCCATTTGGCACTTTAATAAAAAAAATTATTTTGGAAAACCCACTCAGGGGTGATCTTTGGTGTGCGTTGATTGCGTGAGTTGTATGTGATGTTTGTGCATCGTGACAGATTGGTTTACATTATGGACGCACCACCTTTTTTACTACATGTGTTGACGTCAGAACCTAGCATAGTGAGTGAATCATCTGAGAATGATTACTGCACTTGTTTAGATTTAGCACTGCCTAGTGGCCCCATAGCAGGGTTATACTACGTTATTGATACTTTTGGGATTGGGTCCCTCGGTTTGGCCATGTAGGGATATGCCGAGCATTAGGGCGTTATGACGTCATCGAGTTAGGGAAAGCCTTCAGGATGAGTCTCATGTATTGTACATTCTGGATCATTCACAATCTCCTAGGTTCGACCCAAGTTCCTTTAGTGTTTATTTGTATGTGTCGGACGATTGAGAGGACTACTTCGGTTGCTGGCCCCTGTGTGTAACTCTTTCCATTTCCCTTGGTGTGTGTTGTGTATTATATGTGGTTTCTCCTTTTTGGCTAATAACTGACGTTTGACTTCTAAATGGTTTGCAGAAAATGTTTCAAAAAGAAATATACCTATTCATTTCAAACATTAGACTTGTTTTTAAATTTAAAAGGGCAATGGACAGATACTTATTTAGAAATGAAAGTGTGTGTGGAAATGAATATTATATATAATTTAGTTCAAAACAGAAATTAGTAAATTTATTTATTTAAAGGTATTGCATTGGGAATAGATATCGGGCTAGCCTACTGAGTTTTTATACTCACTCCTGTAGTTCATTTCAATTTTTAGTGTTTGTGTAGGCTACAGCTTGGGTACATTCTCTTTGGGCAACGTTTGGTCGTGAGTTCGAGAGTGACCCGTGAGGTCACACAAAGATAATGTTTGTCTCTTTCGGTTATTTTTATTTTCTTTTGTTCATGTTTATCCTTTTTTTGTTTATATATTATGTGTGGATCTATATTATTTTCTGTTGCTTTATTTATTTATATTGGGTGAAATCATTCCCACAACCTTTGTTGATTCCCTGGTGCTTGTCGCCAGCCCGGGAGGATCGGGAATGCCTCTCGGGTCATGTAGCGGACCGGCTCGGGTGGCCATTTCAGGGTCGACCTGGGTTGGTTCATGACATGAACACATAAATATCATTGGTGAAGCAACATGGTAATCTGTAAGTGCTATATGATGTCAATATTAACAGAAATTACTTTATGGATATTAATTCAACAATACCCTAACCAATAAAGTTGTCTAAACCAACCTCTGATACCAACTTTAAGGACCCGAAATTAAAATATTACATAACCTTGAATTAAATGAATTATTCACTTTGAGGATCTTATTAGGTTTATAGATTTATAGAATTAGGACACAACTATTACATCTCAAAATATTATGAAGTATACACTTCTTTATAATTTCGATTTTTTTACAAAACATGAACTCTTGAAAAAAAGAGTCATGTCTAGTTCCATGTTTAAGATAGCATGACTTTTCCATGATCCCATCCATGACCCTATTACACATTATATCCTGTGAGAAATATTTCAAAAACTTGGAATGAGTATAAAAACTTAGCAAGGGATACACAGAGAAGGAAAACTGTTAGTTTTTCAAAACAACAAGTAAACCATGAATACTTTAACATAAGAAATACTTTTCACCTTTATGAAGTATTAAATACTCTTCACTGAATAATAGATTATTACATACACTTTTGAAACCAAAATATTACCATAAAACCCATATAAAGGACACATAACATATAAAGGTAACTTGGGACATAAACATACATAAATGTAATAACCATACGGTTGACTTCCACACTTATCGCTAAATGGAATTGCCATACGGACGACATACATAACCAATGCATTAGAGGTTATAATGTAACCACCCATCCTGGTATTAACGACAACACCCGTCATTTGGTTTATCACGTAACCAACCGTCAAAATTCCAAGTACCAATATAAATTCATAACACATACAACAAATATAAAGGAAATAAAACATTTCAACATTTCAATCACAATATATCACTTATATATATATTGACATAGAAAATCCATTTTCAAATCCATTTTTAATACCAAAAATATGTAAAAGAGTATAAGGTATTTATTTTCTTTTAAAAACATTACAGCTTATTGAGGAAGCCAATGATCAAATAATACTTACAGTGGTGGAAAAGGTCATTTTCACCTCTCACGTTAAAAGAAACAGTATTTATTGTCATTTAGAAAAATTATTTGTAGAAGAATATTCCCTTTGAAAATTCAATGGTGTTTATAGAGTGTATAAACTAAAGTCACGTATTAAAACAAAATATGCCTCAATGAAAGGATATTGAGACGAAGTCCCTTACCTCGTGTCTGACTTGACTCGATCATTCTTTAATCTCCTGAATAATAAACTAAAGTTAATTTCTACTTTCTTAAGAACCTTTTTAAAATTTATTATTCCTTTTATATCACTTATTACCATGTTGTAAACATTATGTAATCATTGATGTTAATAATGTTCGTTTTGTCGATATTTGGTACTTGAGTCAAAAATGGACTTCTTTTAATTACATGTTGTTCATGTGTTAAAAGGTTCATTATATCGATAATTATATTCATGATTTATATATCATATATATCATATATATCCAGAATATACTTGTATTTATAATAGTAGATAACATTTTGAGGTAATAAATGAAATGCACCATTCATGGAGACGGTAAGCTGTACGTACGCATGAATGCTACTTCCATTTTTATTTCACATTTAATGGAATTAAAAATAATGGTACATAGTATTATCATAATTCCAGTATTTTATCATGTATACTATCATTAAATATATCCTTTATATGTACCACAGATGGTATGAACGAGTCATAACACTTCGAGGGGGAGGTAGTCCGCACTTCCTCTAATGAGATTATTGCGTTTACCCATAATGGAAACCATAAAGGCATGATATAAATGGAAAATAAAGAAGCTTAATGAGAAAATAAACACAATATATATCATATTTAAATACAATTCTATCACAATGGCCACCATGAGAGGCGATAGGAGATAATCGAACAATCGTCGTTTCCTGAGGCATTAGTTTGTTATCCACAGAAACATTATATTCTTCATCCATTAGATAGAGGTGTTTCTCAGTGTAGTTTGATTACTTATCATAACAATACACTAGTATATTTAAGATACTTGTTTTGTTACCAAATAATGTAATAAAAAGAGTTTTGGGGTTGGAGACATAAAATAAATGAAAACAATTCAAGAGAAACCGTTGCCTTTAATTTGGGTAACTCCCTTTGGTTTTATCCAAAGGACATCTTGAAGAGACTTATACTTTAATTAAGGATTCTAGGAGGTGAAGAGGGATGTTAGGAGCTTAATTGGGCAGATTTTGGGCAATCCAAAAGACTTGAAAAGTTTGAGGAATTGGTTAGATGTGGTTTTCTTTTTATAAGGGAGAGGAGGGGCTCTTTAGGAAAGTGTGAAAACATTATTTTTTTATAAAAATATATTCAGTTTCAAAAGGTCCAAAAATCATTATAGTAAAAGATAGGATGAATCATATTCGAAATAAAATCATTCAATCAGAATTGGACATGTTTTGGATAATATTTAAATCATTATAATCTTATTTATTTAAATCATTTATTTATGAGGTAAATACTACATCATTATTATGTCAAAAATAATTTAATTTATTTGATGTAAAAAAATTAAAAAACATTCCATGATGTAGGAAATCTTTTTATATTTATAATTAATATTTATAGTTGAAAATAAAATTTATATTACCCCTTCTAAAAATTAATTTACTAAAATATATTCGCTTTTTTCATTTTTCCCTTTACTTTATGTGGATTAATCTAAATTATCATTATCACTCCCAAGTGGCTCGATGGGGTCTAGAAATTGACCCAAAGATAAATATGGTAGTAAATGACTCAACCAATAAGTTTTGGACAAGTGTTAAGTTAATTTTGAATTATTATTATATTCTTTTAACCTTGAATTACCTCATTTACCTTTAATAGCGGTGAATAAAAGTCAAATGTTACTATTCACCAAATACTATTTTGATCATATTGAACCACATTTTACTTATTTATAATAACCATGTATGTTGGATTTTTGAAATTCAATTCATAGAAGTGGTAAAATTTCATTTAAATGAAAAAGTAAATTTTTTAACTACTACTAAGTGGCTTCACTATTCATAAAAAATTTAAGTTTTTCAGAAAAATACAAAAAATTTAGCCAAAGCTATATTTGATATTCCAAATTCAAAAATGATGTTTATTTTTCCAAATTCCGAACATAAATGTGTTATTAATTAATTTTAAAATTAATTCCCATTGTTAAAACAAATAGTGTGTTTCTATGAAACAATAACTCTCAAAAGATTAACACTTATTTATGTCCAATTTCAAAGTGAAATTAAGTCCAATGAACAAAATTGGATTAAATGGTAAAAATATATTCTAATTTCACTTTAAAATCAATTAAAATGATAATCTAACCAAATAAATATATTATATTAAAACATAGTTTTGAATTAAAATACAATATTTTCACTATTCAATAAAAAATGAACTTTATCGAAAAAATTCCAAAAATTTACAGAAAGTATATATTGATGTCCCCATTCTAAAGAAGGATTTTATTTGGTCAAATAGAATGTATTAAAGTGACCAAAAATAGATTTAAAAAGGATTCTCCATTAAATGGCGGTAAATCGACCTTTTAATATAAATTATGCTTAAAATTCTATTCATTCACATTTTAAGACTATAAATTTTATTGGAAAAATGTAAATACATTTAAAAACATGTATGATCCTATTGTAGTATGTTTTGTTCATTCCTGCCAATAAAATGGCTCAGAGTTAACTACCATTTAAAATAATATTATTATATTATTAGTGTGGAATGTACGATTTCAAAGAAACTCGTTGTTGCATATCAGGTACGCAATAGAACATAACAACATTTTTAAAGTGAAATTTATATTTAATTCACAAATATTGATAAATATTAAAATCTATTATTCTTCATTTACCTGGGTTGTTACACTTAGGGAATCACATTTTTTGAGAGGATGGTAGGTTGGGCTCATCCCACCATATTAGGGAGAATTGTTGCATACTCACAGTCTATCTTATAGATTTAAGATATATTCATGAATCTATTCCTAATAAGGATATGAGACAGATTATCTGAACAAAAGGATTATAGGTTATGCAACTTTTTTTTAATGAATGGGGGATCTTGTTGGTCAATCCATTTGTATGTTTCCTCATTTCTTTATATTTTTATCAATATTAAATTTATACTTAAATGCTAAATATTTATAACCATGAACTTATGAATTTTATGACATATAGAGAGGTTATTAATATTCAGAGAAAATTATTCAGCCATTTTGAGCCACCAAACATATCCTATTTATTCCAAGAATCAAATCCCAAGTAGTTTACTAAACCTGTGTAGTTTAACATCATGTGGATGTGACATGTTTGTGGTAACTCAGATGTATGTTATTTGAGCACTATCCTTGAGATGATTTATAATGTATCATGGTTATTTCAGGAATTAGATTTACTATTGATATTTCATGACCTTAGGACTGTCAAAAAGGTGGATTCCATAATATAAGGGATTTTAATATCATGCCACTCATCGTGGCGTACACACTAATATTTCCTAAGGGGATAGAGATTCCTGATCCAAATGATATGTTCGTTGTGACTCTCTATGCCCACATGATCTATGCTCGGGTTGTGAAACAAGGGAATGAAATTTATCTTATTCATTGTATATGGATGTGGGACTTATATACTGATAAAACCCTTATTTTCTTTATTTTGGATCTCTATCCTTAATAATGTGCCCTACAAAACATGGTTATAGTAGGAATCATAGTGATCACAATTTAATGTATTTTTAATCCACTGATGGAAGAGGTAGAATAACCATCCCATGGGGATGGTTGGGTCTCGGTGGTTAAAAGCTCAGACACATGGTCTGAATTACACTGAGGTGGGTGCCCATTTCAGCACAGGACCAAGGAAGGCATCCTAGATATCCTGATTATTGGAGGAATTAGAGTCATCATTGTTTTATTGGTTGGTTCATACACACTGACACTATTCTTATATTCAACAAATATTGTATTCTTCCGATTATTTAGGCATAAACATTGAGATTTTACTTGTCATTGTAAAGTCATATGATTCAAATTAAATGATCATTACAACCCCCTAAGATTACATTGTCTACTCTAGGTGAGTGAAAAAAGGGATTAAAAAATAATCAGTTTTATTATTTTCAGATGCGAGACTTATGCCCTTGGACAAACCTTTAGAGGTTTCTGTATAGATCAGGCCTTAAAGAGGCATCATATATAACATGGTTATACAAGTAATCAAAGTTATCAACGATCAAATGTTTGGGGATTACAAAATGATTTTTTCCTTATGGTCGGGGCTTACACACTAAGGATGGACAGAGTTATCAAGTCCTAGGATGATTGATTGGGGTGTTCTTCTTGTCTTCCTCACATGAATTTATTTTCCACTCAACAGGCCTTGATTTTATTCTCTAATGTGTGAGAGGTAATATTCATGATAAGTCCAAAGATAATATCATGATCCGTTTGACTTTTTCTATGAACATCATATAATATGTATGGTCCGTCTAGTGGGTTTCAGATGATCTAGGATGGATTTTGTATATTAAATCAAGAGACATGGAAGGATGGTCCTTGAAGACATCACATGACCTTTATAGTCTTGTCTAGAGGATATCAAAAGACCTAGGTGTCTTGTCCTATAATCCATCACATGACCTTGACTAGAAAGTCTAGTAGAAATCACGAGACCTAGATGAATAATCCTGAAAGCTGTCATAAGACCCTAGCTGATAAGTTTTATATGTGATTACATGATCCAACTAACATTCCCTGGTGTCACCATAAAAGATGGATTGAACTCATGGAGGGAATCATGAGAGTCAATAAGTCACAACTAGAGTTTTACACATAAATCATTACAACAAATCTGAGGGTCATCACCAGAGCTATCCAACTAGGTTCTGTCACAAAACATAATTAGCATGTGTTGGTATCATCATATTAGTTAGGAAACATGTCTAAAGAACACCACAAGGATTGTATGGTGATCCCAAAGGGATTTGAGATACTAGGGTATCATGCCCGACATGCTCTATGTGACTTTATTTTATATGTTTGTAGGACATCCCATTATACAAATAGAATACAAATAGAGTTTCATCAGATCTAAAAGGCATTTCTAGGTGTAGTCATATGTTCTGGGTGGTTCATGCGAAGCACGTGAGGATCAAAGTATGTGTTTATTTTATAAGTATCCATCCTTTTAATTATATTTACAGTGTTTTATTATGATGTTTTTATATTTTTATAGTGTTAGATAAATTTATATCTATTAAGATTTAGCATATATGTACAATGTTCCTTTTGTGACATTCCATATGTACTTCGTGTGATCTATGAATGATTAGATGATGTGCTTTATGCATGATATATGATCCCTCTGGTTGTTCACTAGATCTTACATGATGGGAAGATTTTTTGGTTACGAAAATAGTCACTATAAGAAATCCACTGTGTTGGTTGTGTGTGATGGTGTGAGGTTCCATGGAAAACTATTCCTACCATCACTTAGAATAGTTTTCATTTTTTATGATGGGATAGAGGATTTATTAGACTGACCACCCAAGTGATGTTCTTCTTTGTGTAGCACATAAACCAAAAATTCTACTTGGAATAGGTTTCATGCTTTCTGAGAGTTCCCAACATAAATCATTTTGGGGGCATCAAAGGATTTTCAGTGACCATGGAATCATATTGTAAACACCTCAACTATTGTATTATTTCCAATTAATAGGGTATTTTTGAATTATTCATACATTCCCCAAAACATTACTCTTATAATATCTCCATGTTCAAGGGGCTTAGTGTAACCATAGTTATTATCTAAAGGTATTCAAATGATATCTGATTAATTGTCTAGAAAAATATGCGAGATAAAGAAGACATTACCAGGGGACTTCATGAAGTAAAACTATCTTTTCCAGGGTCCTTAGTAAACCATTATGCAGACTGCCAAGGAATGTCTCATGAGTTTTATAACCACTAAAGGCTCCTACCTCTTCCCTTTTTATTTCATATTCATATTTTATAGTGGTTGGGGATCTTGCAAGGTTGTATGAGTATTCTATAACAAAATCACTATACCTCTTGGTGATGAATCATGAATAAAATGAAAAGAATTTTAGAGACACATGATCATTTCAAGGAAAATTCCATTTTCTCCTTACAGATCCAAATGTGGACCATGAGGTTGTCTGGACATGTCTGAGGCCCTTCGTGTGACAAGGATGACAAGCTAGTGGGACTTTGTAAGATGAGTGAGACATTTCATTGTGTGATTGTGGTGTCTCCCATATTTTTAGGAGCATGTCACTTGTTTTTTACAACTACAATAGGCTTCTTCATTATCCCCTTTTTATATTTTTTTTAATTTACAAAGGCTTAGGGATTCAGGATTTAAATTGAGTGGTGTCAAATAAAATCTCTTTCCTGATCAGTTATGCATCCTGTGTGTTTTAAGACTGAATGTGCCTCCCACATTTTGGTTTTTCCAACATTTTCTTGAAAGATTTTTGGAGGCTTTGTCAAGAGTTCACCAGTTGACATGTTGTGTGACCTGGGTGAGCTTATATGGATTCTCTTCTGTGACCTTTGTTTGTTTAGGTCACCCTTATAAGATCAAAAGAAACTATAAAAGGGGATTCATAGGATCTTATATAGGGTTTTTACTATGTGTGATAATCAACACGACTATTCAGATGTCATGCGATCACATTTCTCCTGGGGGTTGACACAATCCACATGATCCTAACCACATTTTTCATCCTTTTCATTATGGGGAAAATAATACCCATATTCAATTATCCATCATTTGTGACTCCTGTAATGCTTACATGGGGGGAGATTACATGCATATAGGTTATTAATGGTAGATATATTTTTGAGAGACTCCCCTTTAATGTATTTAATTTAAACTAGGTCAATGAATGATTTGGACAAATTGACCATGCATCACACAACTTCTAAGAAGAGACAATATTATTTGTTAGGTCTAGGGACCACCTACCTAATTTTAATACACTTCTCATAAATTATCATCTCAAAAATATGTTCTACAAGTTCATATCAGGCCAACAACCAACACTCAATCCACCATTAGTACTCTCTAATACTTAAATAAACTACTTAATTAATTATAACAAAATTATAATTAATTAAAAACATTAAACTATTTAACCAATTTATTTTAGATAGGAATAAGTATAAATGAAGTCTCGATGTACATTTTCTACACCTAAACAAAGTCCAAACCTTCTCAAAATCATATTCCATACTCCAGGCATTACCCAAGGAAAATAACTATAAATTGAATCTAAAAACATATGAAATAACATTTAATTTAATTGAAAACCCTTGAAATACTCACCTGGTGACATACCTTAACCCAAAAGATAAGTTATGAAATATAGATGTTAACATGTGACATCTTCAAGCTTGTATGTATAGAAGCCGCACCATAATAAGGTGATTCCACTATCCTATAGTGGAATATTATACAGCTCCTTATTTCAAAAATCAATCCAAAGGGGGTTAAAAATGAATTCTATTTAAGAGACCC
Organism: Viscum album; assembly: GCA_963277665.1. Classification (NCBI taxonomy): domain Eukaryota; kingdom Viridiplantae; phylum Streptophyta; class Magnoliopsida; order Santalales; family Viscaceae; genus Viscum; species Viscum album. The sequence continues at coordinate 1,377,295,081 of OY728156.1, forward strand.
AACGAAAATGGATTTTCTAAAAAGGCCCAAAAAATAAGAACACATCATCCATGTGGTAAATGATATTCCTGATATGGATTCCACCAAAAAAAATATAATTATACCAATGGATGATAATCAAATCCTCTTCGGCCAACCTATCCCAATATCACTTAATGCCTCAAACCCTAGAGGCATCCCTTGATTTTACAAGAATAAAAATCATAGTATAAATCACACTCTTGGAGCCACATCCCAATTAAAACCTCTACCTACCAGAACTCCACTATTTGATACATTGATATCCATTACACCGTCTATATAAATCATGATTAGATCATTGAATTATACCCTTTTTCTGATGCGAGCATTAAAAATCAAATATCAATACATCTAAAAGCCAACTAAGACATACCACAATACTAGATAATTACAAATTCATCTACACACTAGCATCACAATGCCATAACAACTACCTAAAATAGTTTCAAGATTATATGTTGTCTTCCATGGAAGGGTCATATTACCAAAATAGACATATTACTCCCCCCATAGGAGTTTCATTTTTAGTAAATCAATGATCCATCACGGAACCGTTTTACATTATCCTAAATCATGGAAATTTTACCCAAGTGTCTCAATGAGAAATTCACCACTGAAAAGGAATAAAACTACAAACAACCTGGTGGCCTCCATCAAAATCTAATTATCCCTAACCACTCATTGAGTGCATAACCAAACAAGTATCATGAAAATTGCATGTTTGAAACTATTCTGATCCCACACTCCCATATTAGACACAATAACCTATGAAGCCTCCATTTAGGTTTATCCCCAAATCATCCATTTTATCTTACCTAATCTTCCAATAATTATGACTCCTATAGTAGTGACACCACCTCGATCATCCTAGGACATGGGCCTACATAGTTGATATCCCTCATCAAACAAATCCAAGGGAGCTCATAAATATTGGGAAACATAACCTCAAACTTTCTCAAGGAGTTTTGTAGACCCATACTACACACAGTCTACACATCCCAAGCATCAGTCTCTAACAAATCGTTTAACCACACATGACTAGTTTTAGGTCTACAAGCCACGATCCTCATTTATCATCTTTCTAAAAAATACCCTTTATATATAACTGGGATAGAGATCCTATTGATCTTACATATCCCACAACTATATGTAGAACTGAACGAATTGAAGCATATTTGTGTCTCCCCAAAGACTCAAAAGGAATAAAATTTTCCTAAAACACAAATCCAGTAACACACCTCATGTAAAAATGTCATAACATGAAGTCTTCACCATTAAATAATGTACCTATAGGCATGTAAAAACGTTTCCAAACCCTATCATAGGTCATCCTAGAAGGTCCAAATGCACCAAATACAATCTTGGAGTCATACCAAATAATTTCGGTGAGTTGTCTCAACTATTACATATACGAACCCTCACAAAAGTCACAACTACATAGATGACACTAATCCCCATCTAAAGGGTTCATTACATCTAATATTCTAAGAACATATTAGAGTCTCTAACACATAGGTTTTACCAATTTCTACTCTACCCACTCTTTGGTCAATAACACCACTATGGACACATGTAGTCACAAGTAACATGAGTCAGGGTCACCACTCAGATAGAAGTCACAAAAAGAAATTGCTTTCCCCTACCCCATAAAACCCATATCACAAGGTATAAAAAAAATACCACACTATCACCATTTCCCCATTCAAGGTCGGTTCACACACACTATTATCATTATTTAACTACATTTGTGTTTAAGGTCTTCATATTTAAAGTATATTACATTAACATGGAACTTATAACATCCATAACTGTCCATACCTAGGGAAAGAAACACACCCTGGGTATTCATATTATATATATATATATGATTCAAAATATATTCATGGACTTTTAGACTTTTACATTTTACATATCAATAATATTCTGTAATAAGGGATCAATTAAAGGAAATTTTTATAAAATGTTATAGAGGAAAAACATTTATAAGTTATAATTTGATTTTTATATATTTGATACCACATAACACTCAAGGTAAATTATCTTATCATTAATTTTTAACCATTTAATTTAACACAAAATTTGCACAGCTGAGGCTTAGTTAAATAATATACTAATTACATTTTATATATGAGAACAATATTTTTGTTGTAAGTGGAATTTTATTATGACAAGACCTTGAAATAATCTGGGAATAATATCACATGGTTAGTTTTTAACTTCCAAATGGATAAATTTAGTAAAATTCCCTCATAATCCTTCATATAAACATTTTATAAATGGATAAATACACATTAAATTTCTAACCCATGTCATATTCCAATTACAAAATCACAAAATATGAACATGATTCTTTAACCACCCCCTCCTTCCATTCAATTCTAAGAGAAAAAATATGATAAATAAATAACTCATTATTATTTTCATTGACCAAGGTGAAAATATATCAATAGTTGAATTGAAAACCAGGAAAAAAATATCACTATTAACAACATGAATTTCAAGGGTATATGATGTGGATAGTCCAAATAACAAGTTCTCTACCATTTCCTTACACATTATTATTCTCATATCTACCGTTAATACATTTAAATATATATATATAAACATATCGAATCCTATGTTTTAACTTTATACCACATACGAACACTAATCAATACCTAGAATGATGGTTGTAACTATACCACATGCATTCATTACTATATTTCAGAGGCTGCAAACTAGTTGTGTGGGTCGATGATGGTATTGTGGGAAGACTATACTCACATATAAGAGTATATAAAAAGGGGAAATTAAATAAATCACATAAATCAACAATATATGGTTGTAACAAAATATTTAGGCATGTTCCGACCATAATCTAAATAAATAATGTTGTAATTAATGAAATATATTTCATAAATGTTAGGAATCCATGAAGAAATACACAAAATACAAATTATAAAAAACCCTTTACGTGGTATCGAGTGATTCCCTTGTTAAATCTCCTAGTCTCCATCCTAGAAGCCTGAGACCAAAACTATAGCCATATAACATATACTATGGTACCCATGTTCCATGGTGGCCAGAGTAAGGTATGAGTATACCTTATCAGGACACCAATAATGGTTTCCCCAAAATTTTAGTCTATAAACATTGAATGTATAATTGATTTAGTAAAAAAACTATAAGTACGCCCATTTAAAAATTTAATACCAAAATAAAAAACAAAAACTGGATTAGATATCCATTATAACACCAAAGAATAGTACATAACAGCTTCAACTAGTGTCACGGAGTCTCAAAGAATGTCACAAAGACTTTATTAACCGATCTCTCAATGAAGATAATATAACCATCCTTAGTAAAACAAATATTACTCAAGGGTAATATATTAATCCCTAAAGGCCAACCATTGTTGACCAATGGGATGGTTTCAACCTGGATTTAATGAAAACAACTACATCCACCCAGTGAAAAAGTATGACACATCTCAATCGATCACCACCAAGTCCACCTGGGGTTGAGTTCCCCATGGATTAATGAGCACATGTAAAACCATTTACCAATACCATTACCAAAAACAAGGAAAACTTCATAAAACAATTTCCAATTTCTATAATAAAACTGATACAATTTCACAAGTATAATTTACATCTACATTCAATCATTTATATATTCAATTCAATTACTTTTTAAAAAGTAAAAATATTACATAAAAGGTTCATTTCCATTCCAAGACAAATTATTTTATGACAACTATATTCAAATGAATGTTCACAAATTTTCATATATCATTAATAAAACATATAAAACACACATTTTATCCTTTCACATTTTCTTAACCAAAAACCATACCAGCCCACCATGTCAATCTATCATTCAATGTTTACCACCTAATTGGTCCCAATAAAATATTATAATTAATTTTCAATTCTTAATTATTATGAAATTTCATTTCACAATCACTAAATATTAAAATAATTATTCATTTTCAAAAACATATATTAAATGGAATACTCCCCAAAATGAGGCCATATAATTGACTAATTCATTCCACATGAAATTAACATCTTCATGGGAACACAACTTATTGAAGGTATTTACATTAAGGTTAATAAACCCTACAATGAATTTTATTTAAACTAGGTCAATGGACAATGAATTTTTAATGAATAAAAATTGAATCACATATAAAAAAGAATATAGGTTAAGTATAATGGCTAACTACACCAATTGATGATACATTTCAGAAATTGTCATCCATGGAACCCAAAACATCAGATTTTTTATGATTATTGACCGATTCAAAAAACATCAGCAGTCCTATGTTACATCTAATAAAACAAATTTATTAATTATAAGGAAATTATTATTAATATATAACATAAAACTAATTAACCAAGTCAATTAACTTATTAATATGTATCAATTTACCCATCATGTGTTACTTTGAAACCAAATCAAAGAACAACCATCCACTATAGGAACATTCCAAACATTTAACATTATCCGAGGATAAATCTATATCATGAGAGACCAAAAAACTTGTTAATTAAATTTAATTTATTAAAAGATATCTAAAAAACTCACATGATGACATAATTTTACCCAATATATGGGTGATGAGGTGAAAATATTATCTTAGGATGTCCTCATGTAAGGTCAGATAGGTTTCCTATAATCTTAGGATTATTCCAAAATTATTTTATTGAGTCATCACTTAAATGCCTAATTCAGAAAAAAAATATAGAAAGAGGAGGAGGATGATACAAACAGAGTCATGTATTTACCATATACTATTGATTTCAAGAGACAACATCCTAAATATAGAAGGCTCAAGGGATACCCTTCAACCCCTAATAGATGAGAAAAAATGTGAATGATATTATCCTAGGTGAAATGGGAAAAATTTATTATAAATACCGAAGTGTTGAAGTTTTATTTATTTTAAATTTAATTTTTTAAAATACATGTTGAATTTTTGACAATATATTGAATGACAATGTAGATATATTATAAGGAAACATTATGGAGTGTGAGGAAAAATATTTCAAGATGGAGAAAATAGTAAATTCTATGTCGTAGTGGTGGTCATAGCCTTAGATATATAATGAGAATACCATGATACATGATTTATCATAGATTATGAAGAGTTAAATCAATGTATTTACAAGTCATATTCACCATGACTATTCCACACCACTAATGGTTTAACTACAATGAATTCTGGCTATGAGGTTGCAAAAAGAAAGATGGTCATTGATGGTGATGATATTGAGGTGGGTTAGAACCCATGCATGGATAAATTTTATAATGAAATCAAATTTCCATTCCACATGGGTAGAACTAAATTGGAAATGGTACACTCTATTGATCAGTATCCTGAAAGAGCTTAAATGTGGACCCCATTAATCACATCTGGTGAGTCAATGAGAGGTGATGACTTATATGTGGTGGAGATTTCAATAGAATGTATGATGTGGTAATTGACTATATGGGTTACACCATATCCATATAGACCATGATATTTAATTGTTTCCATGCTATAGTTATATGGACTACAACACAGATGGATTTTAGTTCCAATGATGTTTTTGATCATCTCACACCACATCGAAGATGGCTGCATTGTAGCCCATTTAGATTGGAAGGATTCAAAACATAAGATACCCATTATGATATGTAGGGTTTGAAATTGGAAGAAATGATGTTTTTGAGGGTTCTATTTCAATAAAATACTACTCCAAAACAATGTTTCCATGCCATATATATTCTTTCATGAGAAGCGGTTTGACGCGATCAAGCTACATGAAGTGTGAGGTTAATTTGGAGTTATTTCTCCATGAGAAGGGGATATTTTCAAACATATAGAACCATGATATAGTATGATAGAATAAACCATAAGGGTGTGTGTGTAATTTAAGGCTAATCCATGATGGAGAAGTCTATTCCACAATTTAGTGTATGGATGAGAAGGCTACACAATTGTAAAATGGATCACACATGTGAAGTTTAACAATGAGATATTATGCACCATAGATATTCAAGAAACACTACCTTTATGTGCCTTATAGGTGTCCTCAAGAGATTATTTATTAGTAGTTATAGATAAATTAATGGTTCTTAATTAGTTGTTTTAATAGACCAATTACGGTGAAATTGGTTAGATCGGTTCTACATGACTTCCTTTTTCAAAGGGAATATAATGAAGGAAAAAAGGGAATCATGAAGAAATATCTAAACACTTATTTTATATATAGAAATCATGGAAATTGATATTTGAATGCAGAGAATAATGATGATCTAATAATCAGAAGAAGAAGAAGCTGTGTTTTAGTGAAGGATGTCAAGATTGAATATTTAGAAAACATTGAAGGAATAACCATGGAAGGAGATTATTTGTTGTACCTATAACAAAGATGAGTTGTTCAATATATTATAAAAATAATAAGGTTCTTCATTAAGATGTTTTTTTAATTGGTGATGTATTAGACTAGAAGATCTTCAATAGGTCATTTATTTATACGTGAAGATGCAATCAATGCTTGAAATTATATATAATGAACATTTATTTCCATAAAGTATGAAGGTGATCCTTTCCTTGGGTAGTGATAAAAAGAAAGAACATTTAAGTTAGTTACCCTTTGGATTTAAGTACTTATAAATAAAAATATAAGGTAGTGATATTGGGAATATGTCTGACATAGACTTAACTGAAAATAAGTATGCTTAGTAATTTTGGTGCAATAACACAATATTGGTAGCATATGACATTGACTATCCATTTATAGTGAACCATGTAAATAATATTTTCCATTTTTACTTTTTTCATATGAACCAAACTAGATCAAGAATCTATAACCATATCAATCTAAAGAACATAACAAATTCACCCTCATTACTGATATTACACCATCATGTAGGGAAATTGAAACATTTAATTGAGTGAGTATTTTAGTTGTGATTAATAGTACATACCTTGATTTACCCCTATCATTTCAATATCAAAATCAATACCATGTATATGTTTAACAAGTGGAATCATAGGAAGTCACCTTTCATTATTTTTTACTATTCTGAGTTGAAATATAGTTCTGTAAAATATAGGATCCACAATGGAGGATCAATTCATTGATAGAAATAATTTAAGAAAATGGAATAAGGGGTTCATAAGGATCATGGAAGACTCTTATTGAGTTTCTTAAGATGTGGTGGAAGATGAAATTGTTCTACTATGACAACATGAAGTTGCCATTGGGTTAATTAAAAGAAACATTGATACTAATTATTTTGTCAAAGATGAATTAAAGGAGTCTCTTGAGTAATAATTTCACAAAAAGGTGCATCATTGATTTTTATCAAATGACATGTCGATGTAGTTTGAATAATTTCTTATTGAGGTAGAAAATATATGTTAGAATATCCTTATGAAAAATGAAAATAATAAAATGTATAAGAATAAGTCATGATGAATGTTTTTTTGTCTAGATGAGGTAAAATATGCACCTAATAATTATAATGGTAACCCGCATGTATAGAAATTCTGTGAAATTTCATAATTCCTTATGGAGATGAAGAATATATATGTGATTATAGAGATGATATAACTCAAAAATCATGCAGTTATTACAAGGAATGTTCATTCAATTAAAATGTAGACCAATGGATAATCCTGCATAAAGTATAATTTTCCAATTATTGACTATTTATTATTAGAATACAACTGGATAATGGAATAATAAATGGCCATAAATTTGAGTATGTAAAAAATGGGAATAAGTATTATATATCAATGTTATATTATTTATGATATATAAAACAATATCAGATTAAAATTTTACATGGATAAGGTATTAAATTCAAGTGTTATTTCACTAAGAAAAATAATCTAATGAAGGGAAATTGAATCAGAGAGATTACAATTCTAAGCTGAAAATATTGCTACAGATATATAGTAAAACAATAAAAAGATAACAGACCATGAAGATAGGTCGAACACATCAAGAGATAAGGATATGATCCCTCTAAAATCTATATCTATATATTCAATAACTATGTATTTTCTAAATCTAATATCTCTAAGAAGATAGTTTCTCCGAAAAAAAAATTCGAAGTGTGGTTCCACAAATGAAGAAGGCACCAAATTTATTTTATTGTGGATGATTTGGTAACCTCATTGGTAGATGCTTTGAAGACAACATGCCTAAAGAAGTGACAAGAACTCTAGTAGTACCAAAATATTTTTCAAATAGATACTAAATGAGGTATTATTCTTATTTTATGAGAATTATTTTTTATAATCACAATTATGCCAATGTATATCTATTATATAAATTAATTGTAGTGTAAATAATCCATACATATACACCCTAATCCTATGAAATACATGGAGTTGGTTATCATGTAAAAACGATGACTATTTTAAAAATTATTTCAATATTTTAGATGATGGAAATTAGATTCTATAATGGGTGTATCAAAAAACAAAAAATGGTTTGTTACAATTACACTCTAGGAGGAAAACAAGACAAATTTTCATTTAAAAATTGTAGGTTGTTATATGTGTGAAGGTGTAAAGGTTTGTGAAGTTGACTCCCCCAAAGAAGTTGTATTCCTATATATAAATCTAAACCATCAAGGAATACATTGTCCAAAGTGGTCCTAAATAAAATGATAAGGGATAGAAAAATAAGATTCAATGGAAAATTAATTATAATGTGGAATCTACTAGTGATAATACCCATGAATCTACTTTTTCATGTGTGATCGATTAAAATATTATGAAAAAACTCAAGCCAAGGAAGGATGATATTGTTAACATCCATGAAAATAAGTATTAAAGTGGTAGAATTCATGGAATATCCTAAGTTAGATGTAATATTTCATCAACTACATGTGCTGATGAAGAACATGAAGAGAAAATTTCATTCCATTCCCAAAATATAATTAATAAAAAAAATTAATGATAGGTGGTGTTGGGTTGGTTCATCATGAACAACCCTATTCTCCAACCTGAGGAACATCAAGGCACACCTCTCCCCATATTCTCCATTTTTATAACTATTTGTGAAGATGTTTAGACATATGGGGGAGATATAATCCATGGGGTTAATATAAGTAAAGAAAAAAGAAATTTGAGAGTTATATAATCATATGTAGACTATTATTATTATAATTTAGAAAATAAGAATATGGTCCACAATTTTTACACAAACATGATGTGTGAAAAATGAATTCATGTGCAAAAGAATCAGCGGTTTTTCTTCCAAAAATCAATGCTTAGTAACACTTACTAGTTGTTTTTTAATAATGTGATGATATTAAAGTCATGGTGTTTAAATTATTTCATTTTTGAACTTGATCCACTCTTAAAATAAGTGGATTCAACTGTTTATTGAGTTTAATAAATTAACTCCACATATAGTATCTTTATCAAAACTGAGTACTTTAATTTTATGTACTAATGGATTGCTGTGATATGATATAGATAACTTTTAATACATTTAAGGTATAATGGAAAATGATTTCATGTGTGTTTCTTGATATTTATTAGTGACATTGAAGAACTTATTGATATCTATAAAAATTATTATTTCCAACACTAATATCAAATTTAATAGTATTAAACGATTTATTTTTCTACCAAGCTCAAAGTGATAATTTCCTTTAGTGAATCTCTTAATAAAATATTGAAAATGAATAATGAATTTAGTATCATGTGGTTTCTAAGAATTTGGCTAATAAATATGTTGTTTATGCGAAAGAAATAAGTTGTTTTTAAATAGGGGTGAATATATCCTTAGGTGAAGAATCCTTCCCCAAAATTGGAGTTTATCCATCTTGGAATATTTCATATCATTATGGGTGAAGTGATCTAGATTTTATGTTCCCTCAAATATGACGAGATAGAATATATTTCCATCCATTCATTTGTTGAAGTCTGTTTAGAGACACCCTTTACATTTTGAAGTCCCTTTGTATTTCATTTAAAATAAGGGTGAGAAGAATATTTCATCATAGTAGAGAAGTAGATGTCATTAAGGGTGGGAAGATAATTCCTTGAATGAAGTGAATATAGGGGATAAAAAGTATTGTGTATTGTCAAAACAATTAAATGATTTAGATTAATTTCAATTCCAAAAGATCGTCATTGGATTTATTGAAAATTTATTTGATAACCATGATGTGTGTTTTTATTTTAAAGAATCATGTTGTATTTGTTGACAATACATGATGAAGTGATGAAATATTGATGATCGGACATGTGCAGATGTATCGAGAAAACATTATAGATTCTAATTCATAAGAGTGAAATATAGCTAAAACATGAAATACCATGCCATAGTGGTTGTTGTAGCCATAATTTACCACACATATATTATTATCCATGTCATAAAAGATATTTTTGAGAGTTACAACCAGGTATGTCCATGATGTAGTCACCATTATTAAACCATGGTGCTAATGGTTTCCCTATAATGTGTTTTGGATGAAATGTAATAAACTGAAGTCCAAAAATTGAATGAGACAATAAGGTATAAGATGATCATGCACACATGTTGAAATGTGATCTTTGAAGTTGAGTCTCATACCGTAGGGATGACAGTTTGAAGGAAGGGGTCCATACAACAGGTTGGCAACATGGTGGAGGCTGAGGTGGACCTAATTACACACATGTGAAGAGTTAATGGGAGGTAATGAATTATATTCCATGGGAATTCATGAGTAAATTATGATGTGGGACTCATAGATTATAGATTATCTTGTAGTCATATGATCCATGACATAAAAGTGTGGCTATGACACTATCATATAGAAAATGACGCAGAGCGGATTCAATGCCAAAGATGATTTTTTAGATTCCCATAGTACAAAAAAGCTACATTATAGCCCCATTGGGTTTTAATGATTCCATACTTTATCAACCCTTTATGACATTGAGGTCTCAAAAATTGACATAAGTGACGTTTTAGAGGTTTGTATCCCCATATGATACCAAACAAAAACACTGTTTCTACACCACAAGTAATTTGGTGTGATAAGCGGTTTGTAGCAATTTTATTGTAGAACGTATGAGATTAATGAGGAGTTATTTCTCAAGGATAAGTTTATCTAGTCAATCATTGGGATACATTCCAATTTATATTATTCCACATTAGTGTGAATAATGTTTTATTGAATGTTATTCTGTGATGGACAATAAAATTTCACAGTGAAGAGTAAGAAAGTGATTTATATGTTGTAGAAAAAGGGATCACATAATAAAATATTCACAATGATAGATTCTGCATCTTATACACTTAGGCCATGTAGAATCTTGGTGCCTTCAAGATGTCTTATATGTTTCAACAAGGGGATATTTATTATCTATTTTAGATAAATTAATTGTTCTTGATGTTTTATTTAAATAGGCTATTCATGGTGGAATATATGGATATTGGTTGGTATATTATTTCCTATTTATATAGGAAAGATCATGAAATACAATAATGAAAAAAGGAGATATATCTATGCACATCCTGTATATCCATAATGAAGAGAAATAAAGATCAAAATATATATTTTATTGAATATATGATTCCCATAGGGGAATAAGGTGAGTCTTATTGTGGGGATATAATCTTGATGATTTGGAAACCATTGAATACATATCCAATGAAGTAGATTGTTTTATTTTCTATAAAAAATTTAGTTATTTCTAGTTGTCTAGAAATATGAAGGTGTTATATTAAGGTGTTCTTATAAGTGGGAAATAAATGACCTAGTGGAATTTTAACAGATAATTTATTTATATTTGACTATGATATCCATGCTAGTGGTTCTATAAAAAGGACTTATAAGCCGATAAACTGTGAAGGTGTCCCATTAACATAAAATGATACAATGAAGGAATGTTAAACATAGTTAACCATGCTAACATGTGTTATATCTATTATCTTTTATTTCGATGAGCATGGGAATAAGAGTGACCTAGACCAAACCAAAAAGCATGGAGCTTAGTAATTTCTGTACAACAACATTATATTGGTATCATGTTCCATGGAAAATCCCTTTAATGTGAACCAATTAAATACTCATTTACACATTTACTTTATGCATGGACACTAAAATAACGTAATAAACCTTAATCATATCTTGATAAAGAGCATAAAAAAGAGATCCTCAAGGTTGAGAATCCAAGATCCTTTATAGAAAGTGGGAGATTTAATGGTTTAAGTGTTTAAATTATGATTGATAGTTAATAACTTGATTCACGCCCCTCATAGGGTAATCTCACTCTATGTACCTTGTATCATTTTACCAAAATTCCTATGTGAAATAATAAATCAATTTTATTAGTGATATTCGTGGGATACCCATCATTTTAAAACATTATAAGAGGCTACTAACTAGCTGATAGCCTCCATCATCTCATCGATGGACCACTATCTTGAACACCATGAGTTACCGAAAAACCAATGAACCTAGAAAATAGGAAACAATTATTATCCATCCAACATCTTGTAGGTGGACGTATATCGACTAGCCAGTGTTGTTGTAATAACATATAATAGTTTTTTCTCTTCCTATGGTACTTTCCATGACATCCAACCACCTTCAAAAATTGAACCGCATCTAAAAACTCCATTTATAGGTGTATAGACCTTCAGAATACATTATTGGTCCCCTTTTCTTAAAATGACACATCACCTATTTAATGTTTTAAATATCACATAGAAATTCAAACCCATATATACACATAGGGTATTACAGATGGAGGCATCCATAAACCTTTCAGATGATGGTATGCCAACCAAATAATCCTCCTTCTCATTCAAAGATAGATCTACTATCATATTAGATCAATCATTGTTGACGAATATTTTAACCATTTATGGGTCTACAAAATTCATTACTGAATTGGATTTCAAATAACATAATTCCAATTATTGGTGGTATTCCATAGAATATTGTGTTTATTGAACCAAAAAGGGTAATTTTCTTCAAACATTAAATAATATTATGTTTAATTCATTAGGGATAGATAATTTTCGATGATGTACAAATATATTAATCCATATATAGTTATTTTTAAATTAAGTAATTTAAGGAATTTTTTATGAGGAAAATATAGAGTACCTTCATGAATTATAAGGGATTATAAAAACATTTATCATAAGAAGTTATTAATTCGCCTAAAAGGAGAGATATTGAATGTTTGATTTATTAATATCTAATTGTAACAGATATATTTATGTTGTATTATAGCATTTAAAATACAGATCTTAATGAATTAAGGATTTCTATTGATTAAAATAAATTTTATTCAAAGAAATAAAAACATTATGTAGTGTATCTTAATAAATGACATCCAAAGGATGTAATTGAAAAATGAATATTGGTGGGGGGGGATTATAGATAAAAAATAAAGTTACAAAATTTTAAATTTCCACAATTTTATTGGATTTGAAATATTCAAAATACTATTCAATTCAGAATAATAGTAAAATAGTTAATATAGAATAAATATACGCTCTATTAAATACAAATAGATTTGTAGAAATAAGTTTACCGTAAGTTTATATATATTTTAATACGGTAATATATGAAGTGGAAATTGAATATTTAATTTTATGATGTTTAAAAACTAACCATAGGGTATTTCTTTATGAACCTAATAGTCTTATAAGGTATTTACTCATATAACACTTTAAAACCAATGTATATGGTAGATCATTATAGTAGATCTAATATATCTCTTACTTTAAAACCATGATAATGAATCCATGATTTTATAACCTATCATAACTTATTTCATCCTATCTATGAAATCCCTCAACAAAACGTATAGGTAGAATCACTATTTTACACATGAATATTCTTGAGCGCTATATACCCATTAATATAACCCCTTTATCGATAAGATTGAAAAAAACTATATCTTCATATTCCCAGTATCCTTTGATCATGATGTATTGAAATAAAAAAAATAAATTTAAATTACTAAGATTATTATATGGTAAACTGTTAAAATAAAAGTTCATAAGACTCATTTAAAAATAAATGAATTCCACTGATCCAAAGCACTCTTAACAATATTAAATTCAAAATATTTAAAATTAAATACAATTTTTAGATTATTTTATGTGTAATCAATTATATTTATTTTCTCAAAGTTTTAGTAAAGGGATATTTTATAGTTTATTTTAAAAAAACACATCAATGGTTGAATTCCCAAAAACATAGAGTTAGACTTAACTATAATGATAATACTTTATGAAAATATTGACCGTCATAATAATCTACTTCACCTACTGATGATTTTTTCATAAACCAGTACACTGCATTAAAAAAGTCATTGATTAAATCTAGAATATAATATTATATCAATTTTTTGATAATATGGTTTTATTTCATTGGTAAATTTTTCACCTAATTTTATTTAAGCACAAAAAAAAACAAATTAAGAAAAAATTCAAGTTAAAAGATTTTTTAAAAAATTCTGTTGTAATTTCCAAAAAAAATAAACTGACACATTGAATCAATAGTCTCACCTATTTAAAAATAACTAGACATAAAAAAATTGACAAGAATATATTAAAAATAAAATATCCTGGAAATCATTATTGTTGAGAATTTATCCCCCTTTTCTTTTGAAAAATGATTAAAAAACCTAGTAATTTTTTTTACTCACTATATGATAAGAATTGATAAGAAAAAATATATACTCATGCTGAATGATTTGAAAAAATCAACACTCAATGTGAAAATAATAATATTATTAAATTTATTACCAGTAATTATTTTTTAAAAATAATGGTGTAATGGGAAAAAGAGGGAAAAAATTAAAAATTAAAAATTAAAAAATTGTTTTCTATTTGGATTTATCCCAACATTGTTTTAGCTATTTCTAAAACTATTACAGATCCTCGGATCATCAACATATTTCCTCTTTTCATGGTTTATTTAGTCACATTATTAACATAAATTCCATTTTTACCATGATTTCCTATCTAAATATATATACGTATAATGTGAGTTTAGTTTCAACATCACTTTCTAAACTAGTATTAAAAATATTATCATGAATCCTTATATAATGGTATATATGATTCTGAATTACCAAGCATTCAACATCACCTTATTCAATATACTAGAAACGCTAAGTCAGAGGCAAAGCCTCTGACCATTTATTAATAAAAGAAAAATCATAAAGCAGGTACAACATGCAAGCAAAACACCTACATATCATAGAAACCAAACCCATCACCATCCCTATAGTGGACTATTTACTCTGCATTATCAGATTCCCATTCGGATTTTTCATAATACTTATGAACCTTTTCATATTTTTTCTCAGATTAAACTTCTCCAAAGCTAAAAACTCCTTCAAAGATTGCATAGCCCAGCTTTCCTTCCCAATCGAGGCTCTAGTAGACACTGGTCTTGGGAGATAAGAATAATCATTCTACGGCTGTCTACGTGGTGGACCATTCCTTTTGTCTTCAATCCCATGCACCTTTATCCTATCACCTTGAAAAACAGCACTGAAGGAGGGCCGGATAATCCCACCATCTTTTTCCTTCTCACTGTCTGAGATGTCACCCAATTTTCCTAAAATATTACCCTTTCGATAAGCCCCCTCCGAACCACAATCTTGAGATGTTTTGGAACAATGACGCTAATCCAACAAGTTTTGGACATCTTCACTAGCTGCAGCTTCCACCGGAGAGCCAGTAAACTGCAAGATACCCCTGTACTACCTTGCCACATTACCCTTATCATGCAAGGCCTCCTCATTGTTCAATTCCAGAAATCTATTGTCTGTGGGAACCAAGATCATCATACGTCCAGCATTCTCTTCCTGATCCTGGACACAGTCTTCCATATTTCCTGACGGCAAGGGACTGCATGCTAAGGAAACCACTATATTAGCATTCCCGATTCCTAGATCAGACTTCAAACGGTGAAGCACCTGCTCAACTGTCGGATTTGGAGACACACTAGAAGCATATTGCCCCGACTTCTCATCCACAACCTGATTGTCCACATCCCTCGGCTGACCACCCTTCAACTCTTTCATACCAGGGGAGAAACCAGGGACCTCAACAAAAGATACTCCCTCTTCCACTACCTTGTCGATTAAAACATGTTCCACCCCCTGAAAAAGCACTGGAACCACAGGATCATCTACAACATCACCTACACCTCCGGGACCCCCCACCCGAGTGCCCTGTTCGACAGAACCTCCACCTTTTGCACACCCAAAAACCTCTGCAGGACCCCACTTGTCACTCAACTTATCCCCTTTCACTGCCAGACAAGCATCAGTGTGCAAGGTCCTTTCCAAGGTAGCAGAAAAATCCCCACCGCTGTGACGCATTTCCTTCTCCTTAGAGAAACCCTTCATCCTCTCGCTACGGCAATTTGACGCCAAGTGAACACAACCGCTATAAGCTACATAGTAGTGCATCCATGATTCAAAGACCACCTCCTGCCTCTATAGAAATTCATTATCATCAGTGATCCATAAGCTTCGGACTGACGGCCTTGCAGAATCAACTTCGACACAGATCCTCGGACAAATAGGGTTACACACCACCTCAGTACGCCAATCAGTGCATAAGAACCTCTCGATCAAATTGAATGTTTCACAGAAAATAGAGGGGTTTTGGAAAGAAAGTGGAAGACCCAGTAGAATTACCCAGGTCGCAAATGTTGAAGGATCACGCCACATATGGAAATCAAAGTTCCATCGAAACAGATAGAACACCGATCCGTTGCATCTTCGAGGGTCCTTTGACCAATCATAGATCAGATCTTCCTCCGAATAAAAACGGATCATGAAGTGTTGTCGATCAAGTAAACCGATGACCACTCGCTCCTTTAGCTTCCACGAATCGGAGACAAAGAGCTCAAAGGATTCAACTGAGGGTCGTTGGGGATGAAATCGGGCCACCATTGTGAGTTTGAAAATATAGGAGGCTCCATTAATCTCCTCCGGTAGCAATGAATGTTGAGGCACCTCTCGGAAAAGATTCGGAACCTTTGGCGCAATATTGATTCTTGGGAAAGGGGGAAGATTACCATCTGAACTACTCATCCTCTGTGGGAGATAGTGCGAAACTCCCCCCTCCGATCGGGAGGGGGATCAGAGTCCGGCGACATCCAAATCTAGGTCATCAGGAGAGAAGGGGGGCTACGGTTCGGCACATTCCCTGGTCCTCAATCACCTTATTCAGTATAGATTAGTAGAGTTCCTTGACTGCATCTAATTCTATTCCTTATTTGGAAAGAGAAAATTTATGCTTTATAAATGGCCGTCTAGGATTCCTTAGATATAATGATATAAATATATGTCTGATGAATAAAATATCATCATAGAAAATAGAAGTTATAAAACCTCGTTCAACTAAAAGACATCAGTTAACTTTCTTTATAATGTATTTTAAAATTTATATCATGTAAGATGTTACCCTTTAATATATGAGTTGTCCTCCAATATATATGTAATTTTTTATATCCAAAAACATATATTAGATATATTATTTTAATAATCAAATTTTATATTTATTTAAATGGGGAATGAAATAGGTTACTTTTTTAGAAATAATAAAAACCCATTATAAAAAGTAATTATGAGCTAATAAAATATTTTCAATAAAAAAATACTTCCTTTCATAATATTTTACCATATCCCTTGTTAAAAAATAATAACATGAAAAAATTAAAATAATAAACGGAATTGTGAATAAAATTTAAACATCATGAAGTTATCTTCAAAAATAAATTAAGGGCATTACACATTCAAGGATATTTAATGAAAATGATTGTTAAAAATTGTATGTCTTTAATAAATAAATAAATAATGAAAATGAGGAGGGTTTTTTTGAAAAACTATTATGATTGAAAAATAAAAAATAATTAAAATTCAAATGCAATTTTATCCTTTTTAATATGAGAAGTTTTAATGTAAGAAGATATATGAAACAAGAAGTATAATGAAAATGAAGTTAGTTTGATCATTCTTATATTATGTTTAATAAATTTGAATGTATATAAAGATATGGTTTTTTAAAAAATTTCAACAAGATGATTTTCCATTCTAAAAAATTAACAAAATTACATACTCTTTTATATGTTACCTAATTAAATAGTGTATTACATCAATATTATTTTCTCCAGAGTGATGTGTGGGTTCAAAGATATTGAAATAACACTAGTATTATAAAAATACTGGAATTTATTGGTAAAATAAAACCAAAATATGTTTGGGTCATGCATCCAAAAAAATGATCAAAATAACTTTCAACTGATACAGATTAAACTTCAATAGTGGAATGTGTTAAAAAGGTTATTTCATTTTGGATCAAGAGACTAAGAAATCACATAAGAACTTACTTGTTTTAAAATTTGATTTTATATCCATCTTATAGCCTCTAATATGATCATCTGAGAAAATTTTATGTATAAAATCATTTTAAGAAGAAGAAAATATTCCAAGTTACATAGTTAATTTATGATAGTTGAAATTGTATTTTAAAACTTTTAAATTTCATTACATTGGGTTATATTTTAATATAACACATAAAGATACAAAACAAATAATATATAGTTGACTTGTTTCATGATAATGTAAAATTTTGATAATACATATCTAATACTTTTGATATACTATTTTATCTAATTCATCAATATCAAGTTTAATAGAAATTTCTACTTGAGTACTTATTTATACATGATGCATTATCAAAACTAAATTTCCTGATTAAATCATCTATATATTTATGTTGAGTTAAGATATTTCATTCTAGTTTTTGAAAAATAGGGATACCATAGAAAAGGTTTATGTTTTCCCATCATGCTTATTTGAAACTCATTTTTTCATATGTTTATGAAAACTATCAAAATTATATGTTTGAGTTAAATAAATGTCATCAATATAAATTTGAACAATGATGTCATATTTTAAAATTTTATTTATAAAAATAGTTGGATCAATACCTCCATTAACAAAATAATTTTGAAGAAAATATCTAGTAATTATATCATTCCATTCTCTTGATGAACATTCATGTCCATAAATTTCATTAATAAGCTTAAAATAGTTTTCCATAAAATATGTATCTTCAATTCTAATAGATTGTTCAAAATAAAGGTCCTCATGAACATATCTATAATAAATCCACTTTTAACATTGATATTTATGTAATGTAACATTTATATGAACAATAAATGATCATATGCTCTTGATAGACTATAATCTTACTACTGAGGATAATGTTTTACCATTTTAAATGACCTGATCTTGATAATGAACCTTAACAACAATTCATTCATTATTTATAACAATAGTTCCATTCTCATCACATTTATTTATAAAACCCCATTTTTATCACATTACTAGTAGATCATCAGGTCATTAAACTAAGGTCCAAAAATGATTCATTTCTAATTTATTTATATCTTCTTTCATAACAAATGTCCAACATTCATCATGTAAGGGATCATATTCAATTTTATGGTTAAATTATTATAATAATGCTTGATTATCACATTGATTTGTTAAGGATTTTATTATCATAACCTTTTTACTTATATCACCAATAATATTATTTATAGGATGAATCCATAAGATATATTCATTCTTAGATATAGGGATTTGTGTGTTTTCAAATGTTGAATATATATATTTATATATTTAAATATAATTATTAATATTTAAAATCTATTGATTTTACTTATAAAGAATTTAAAATTTCTATTTTTATTTCAACTTCAAGTAATTATTCATGAGTTTTTTTAAAAAACATAATTTACAAGATATACTTCAAATGAATTTACAAAAATAAAAGCACCATATTTATAAAAATTTACATGATTCATTTCCACCATTTTTTTTTTAATTTATTAAAAATTATATAATCCATACTAGTTATAAAATAAAAAATATAAATCATTATTTAATTTTAGATAAAATTTATTTAATAAATATTTATTATTCAACATGAATACATTATATCCAGAAATACTTATTTAAGAATATTTTATATTTCTTCTAGTCTACAAATCAAAAAGAGTTTTATTAAAAAATGGTCTGAGTAAAAATATATTTATAGTATAACATGTAGTAATTTGGTTTTACACCGCAATAATTTAGTAATAGAATAGTCACATACCATCGTTTGAGAAATTTTGTATTGAAATCAATTACTTTATTCAAATACAATATTTTTTATTTGTGATTTAGGTTTTTTAAAATTACCTTTAAAAACATTTTACAATAAAAGGATTAAAAATTATATTTTACAATCTCAACACCATTATCAATCCAAATAGTAACAAAAGGTAGTTTTTTCACATATTTAAAAGAATAAAAAATACCGAAAAATGATTAAAAATGTCATATTTATCATTGAAAAATAAACCCTTGTAAATCATGTGTATTCACCTAATAATAAATAAATATAGAATTTCCCCCCAATAATTCTAGTTTGTATAAGAAAAAATAAATCCATGTTCACTAAATCAAAATATTTGTATGTTGAGACTTCCTATTATTAAAGTAAATATATACATACATCTATAATGAAATTGAAAATTATCAAAATCAATAATTGAATTAAATATTAGTTGGGTTAGATACCAATCATATATTTTACTAGAGAGTTTAGATAATGTCATAATATTAAAATGTAAAAATATTCTATTACATAACCAATATTAGTCTCCATTTTCATTTAAACAATGCATGTTTTTAGGACTAATGTATTTTAACTCAAGATTCTAAATATTATCAAGAATATCAACAGAAAAAATGATAAAACCATTTTAATAGCACATTTACCATTGTAAATGTTTATAATATATATATATATATATATCATATCATAGTTGAATAATGATGACCCTTTTTTTATTAAGATATAAAAAATAAATGATTTGAAATCATTATTTTACCAAAAAAAGGAACATTATAAATACCAAATATTTTACACTATGAATAATCTCAAAATGTTACTCTTCTTCTATTTATCCTTTTCAAATTATGAAATTGGACATGACTCCTGTTATATGTCAATAATATCCACTATCCCTATAATATTGTTTTCACTTCTAGTATCCATGATCTTTTATTGAAAAAGATAAAATTGTGTTCTTAGTACTCGAACATTCATGGGTTTAGTTGTGTTAGAAAACAACAATTTAGAAACCCACATTGACCAAATTATTTTGTGTTGAACATATAGTAGTTTTTTAGAAATATTTTTTTGTTAAAACAAAAGATTAAAAAATTTAAAGGAGAAATAGTTAATTTAGTTTCCTCTACATTGACATTATGTAAAAAAAGTTACCTTTTAGGTAAAGAATAATTTTGTTGAAAATATATTTTTTGAAAGTCAAACCAACTCCATTAGATGTTATATAGGGTCTTCTTTTTTTATATTTTATCATGAAAACTCCTCTAGAAGTCAGGTGTGATAAAAATATATTTATTACAGTAAAAATATAATTATTTGAATTCTGATTATCAAAATTCCAATTATTGATTTTACAATAAGTATACTTCATATTTGAATCAGTTTGTTATTTAAATTTTGTTAAAATATTATAAATTTTTGTATTTAATTTCAAACTATTTTCATTCATTTGAAAAACAATGCATCAGAAAAATCATATGTACTATTTATCTTACAATTATATTTTTCTATTAGAGTTACATACTTTTCTATTTTAGTAATATACATATTGCTACCTCATATTTTTATACATTAATAACTTCATAATATGAGGTATTATCTTTTTCATCATCTAATTATGTTGAATAGTCATTTCTATAATCATATGATTATTTTTAATAAAATTTTATATTTCATAATGTTTTAGTAGTTTCATATTCCATGTAGAAATTTTCATTCTTAAAAATATTTATATAAAATCATATTTTTAATATCATGTTGCACAATGATCTGATGAACTCTTAGAAGATTTATCACATTCAATTGAAATTCACAGGTCTATATTATTAAATATTTTCATTCCTTTTATTTTAGAATATATATTTTATTCTCTATTAATATTCTTATGTATAGGATATTAGGATTTAATATGACATACCTTCATACATTTATAGCTTATCACTTCTGATGATTACTTCTTTTCATTTATTTATTTCATATCAATCTGATAATTATTCATAAGGTTTATATTATTAGAAATAATAATTCTTCATTCAAATTGTGATATTTAATTGTCACTATAATATAAACCACTTTGATATGAATGATTTTATTTTCTTTTTGAAATATTTTATTTATATGTGATAGTGTAATCATAAAAAGTATATAAATGTTATTACTAATTGTAGATGAAAACACTAATTTTTTAGCCCTTATCTCTTTATCATCATATATTTGGAGTACATATTCATATTTCATTATAGTTCAAATTAAGACATCCAGAATTAACTTTTTTCCAATTCATAGTGTCATATATGGATGTACTCTTTGATTCCATTTATTTTATCATTATATTGAAAATATTTTTAATAACATTATCTCTTCAAATATATTTATCACTAAAAACCTCAAATAATTTTATAAAATTCCTAAGATATTAATGAAATTTAATTATAGTTTCTCTAGGAAGAAAATGAATGTCTTGATAATCAGTTTTTGACCTAGTTATGTGAGTTTCTAAAACAATGTATGTTATAAAATATATAATCTCAACCTTTTTTGAAATTTTACTTTTCATTTAATTAGATGATATCTTGAAATATATTTTACTAATCATATAACATAATAATGAATGATTGGATTTAATATTTTCTTGATATTCATGTTTTCTCTATCAAGAAAAATAATATCATTCTCCTTATTTTTATTTTTCAGTCATCATGATAGTGATCTAAAATTTAGTATTATTGATATAAGAAGTCATTATATCACATAAATAATCATAATTTTATCCATCAAGAATATGTTGTATGGTCATATCTAAATTTTAAATCATTCATTCAAGAAAACATTACATTGTGATAAAATATATTTCCTCTACCAAAATCATTGGTTTATAGATTCTAATATGGAATTATGATAATCTAAAATAAATTCATAATCAATTAAATTATAAAACTAGGAAGATACCTACATTGATACAAAATTTTATTTTCCATGGATGTAATTATAACATAAATACAATATTGGGTGGTGAATTGTAGTTGTAATATAAAATTTCTAAATTCATCTTTTTATCATGTTTAATGATGATCATATTTAAAAAATTCCAATAAATTCAATATCAGTGTAAAATAGTTCATGTATAGGAAAAATAAAAATTATAAAATATAAAAAAAATAATGTCTACATATGTTGGTTAGGATTATTCAAAAATATAAAAATTAAAATAAAGAAGCAAATATAAAAATCAAAATCAGTGGATATTGAGTAAACATAACTCGGAGTATTGGTTTACATACCAAATACCCTATTAAAGGATATATTCAAAACACATTATGAATCCAAAGTAAAAGGTAGATATTCATAGATTATATAACATTACTTTATCATTAAAGCATTTATAAGGTATCTTTTATTTTATAACATATCTGATGGTTTTCAATCATATCCCCAAAAGCACTCAATTAGACCTATCATTAGTATACATCTCCTACACATGAATGTTCCTAATATCTATCCACCTAGTAATAGAAGCCTTAAATCTATATGATCTTAAAAAACTATATTATTATATTTGTAATCCATAAATCATGAAGGATCGATTGAACAAAGATTAAAATGAAAAATGAAAAGATATCTACAAAGAAAATAATAAAATGGTAGATCCAAAAAAACAATAATAAGGAAATGGATTACACTGATTATATGTTATCTTAGAAATAATAAAATTCAACGTGTCAAAATGAATAAAAACATTTAGATTACTTTATTCATAAACAATAGCCTTTATTAATCTGAAAATAGAAGTTCATCTCTATTTATATATATCATTATAACAAAATCCAATAGTTGGATTCCAAAAAACATAGAGTCATTTTCCCTAAATCAAAAATAACTTCGTCATCTACCAGTTAAAATAGTAATATTCTTAATCTACTATTGAGTTATTATGAAATGATACAATGATATAGAAAATAAAATTGATCTGATGTTTAATGTATGTTAGGATCAATTTATTTTCATAAAATAGTTTTTATAATTTGTAATTGTAGTTCCTAAAGATTATTACGCATAAACATAGGAACTTAAGAAAAAGTGAAGTCATATAATTTTCATATAATGTGACCTAGGATCTCCAAAACAAATAATGAAAATGATTCATTGACATAATAATATAGTTTTAAATTTTCATAAGAAACAATAGTTATATAATAAAGTATCTATGCTTTAATTATAGACACGTGAACCTCACTACCTAGTTCATGTCATCACTATGTAAGGAATTCATAGACACATTCTACTAGGACAAAACCTAATTTAGTAATGAAACAATTTCTGACCCTCAAAATCCTCTTTCAATAAGACCTGAGATAATGACTAGAACTGAGGAATAAATCTAAAAAATGGTATTCATTTTCTACTAAAATATACGATAAAAGACAAAAAAGGAGAAAACACACACCATAACATGAATAATAATGATTCATTAATAAACTATTATCTTAAAAAGATTTAATGCAGGAATATTATATAAAAAATAAAAATATAATAGAAGTAACATTGCAGAAATAACTACCAAATCCAAAATTTTCAATAAAACATAACAATCCATATATTTCTATAATATGAAAACATGCTCCAAACACTAATCTCGTTGTATAAACCCAATTCAAAAAGTAAAAAAAGAACAATAACACCATTAGAAAAAACCTTGACTACTAAATATAAGTGTATATGTGAGTATATCTATATAATCATGAGTCAATCACCAAGTGGAATTAATATTTCCTGAAATATTAGATATATATATATAATAATGAAACACTGGATCTTAGTAATCCATCATTATTTCTAGGAAAACTAAAATACTAATCCAAAGTAAAAAAATGATTATGTATGAAATACAATAACCATGTAATTATCATATCACCAAATATCTCCATGTATTAACATTTAATTTTTATTCAAGATCCTACACATCATTACCATGAAATCATATATACATGTTAATTCTGTTATATATCTCACTGAAGAAGTCATTATATTCATAAAATCATCATCTTAGTCGTCATCAAATTGCACTAAAATATGAAGTAAACTATTTAAATAATTTTGGGTAATAATTTTATCAATGAATCAAATGATATACATTATTCTAAAATATGTTATTATATATGAAGTAAAATAGGAACAATTATGTGATTTTGGTTCATGATAAGTATTATAATAAAATGATCAATACCAAAAATTATTTATGCATTTAATGATGTGGTATGAAGAAAAGATTGCATAAAATGAATGGAATTTGATTTTATGAATAAAACAGTTATTATCTTCCACATATTTACCATTTACGGAACCATTTCATAAGATGAAATTCTTTGGTAGATAATTCACACATATAATGCATGAAAAAGACAATGAAATTTATCATGTATTGTAACAGTAGTGTAAATACAAGTTGTAGCTGAGGAGAATCTACATAGACAATCAAATTCATAATCATGTGATGTTATTTTGTGTGAGTGTGTGATATTTTTATTATTTTCTATCAATCCCAAGACCCAAAGATCACTTTTTCTTCCTTCATATCATAGTCAGGTGAAAGTACACCATGGAATGAAGAAGGAATTCATTCATACGATGAATGGTTTAGTCAAATCATGGGTACTTTTTGAGTTCAGGTACAATTTTATATCACATTAGTTATTATCCCCAAAAACATTGGACAAAGATTAAAAAGGTTCTATAGGCCTCTTTAGTGAGTAATACATTGGTTCATCATGTTGAGTTTTAAATGTGCTTCCAAATTTCTTCCATAGTGATCCTATTTGGTGGTTTATTTTTCTTCCCTTACTATTATCAATTATTACTATAACTCATGGAATCCCACCATTTCTATAATAGGGATTATCATTCGTAGTTAATGAAATATGATTTGAGAAAATAGAATATTATAGAATAAAGAATCGTATTAGATGCCAAAAAATATTGCTCAGTCTATTACAACAATGTTGGAAAACCATTTTATTCATTTAATAAGAATTTATACCTGATAAATTAGAATCTATTTTCCAATAATTTATGTTGGGGAAACCATTTCTTTTCATTTTTTAAGCATTACTCATGTAAAACAAACAACAAGGGTGTTCTGTAGATTCCATTTTATATAGGTGAATAATTTCTTCAAAACAGCTTCACAAAGGCCCACTCGATGTAATGGAACCTATGTTTACTCCAAAAAAATCTCAATGAACATCTCGTCATTATGTATATAGTGGTGGATCATTTTACCATGTTCATCACCACTTCCTAACACACTTTATGGTGGTGAGGAAACATTTTCCCCAATTTTTTAAATTTCCGAATTGAAATAATAATATATATATTTTTATAAATTTAATTTTAAGTATTTTTATTAATTAATAAATAGATATTTAATTAATTAATCATATAAGGTTTATAACTATTAATAAATAAAATTTTATTAATCATTTATTAATAAATAAACCTTGATTATTAAATTATAAAATTTAAATACCTTTTTAAATTTTATATGGAATGTTTAATTGATGATAACAAAAGTTCATTTTATAATAAAGGATGGTAATTTAAAAAATATTTATAAATTAAATATATGGTGAGAAAATATGTCTTATATTTTCAATTATGATTTTTTTGTAATTATTTTTAGTTTTTTAAAATAAAAATTCAATATATTGTAACTATAATTATATTATATTCAGATTATGTAAAATATTTACTTAATAGAAATTAAATTATAATTTTTAATTATAATTAATTACCATATCAAATATTTAATATAATTTCATATATTAATGAACAAGAAATTATCATGTTAAAATGAATATGAAGTGTCATATTCAAATTTAATGGATGTCAATAATGCTTAAAGAAGATGTTATAAAATTATTCATAATTAGGTTTAATTTATGAATTTTTAATAAATTGTTATCAAATGTTTAGGTATTTTTATTTTTCATTTCATTAAATTTTATTCTATAATTTTTTTATAATTATAATTTTTTTAAATTATAAATATTTATATGCCAAAATTTATTATGTTTAGTGTTTCTAGGATTGATCCTTGAATTTTCATGCTAGTATTGATTCTATAATGAATTTAATTTATAATTTTGATTAACCACTATTTGTTATAAATGTAATGAAAATGAATTTCTCTTTTGAATATAGTTTATGCATATTAGGTTTTATAGTTATGATAAATTTAATTCCATCATGATAATATCTCTCGGGGTAGTGGGACATGGGTTCAGACCATGTATCAGATTGGAGTCTTATTCCTTGTCTAGACGGTGAATGGGGTTGGATATCAATATATCTAGGCATACTCATATATATATTGTCAATATCCCATAATTATATGTGTTTATATGAATTTTTCATTTACCATATGCATTATTCGTATTTAGATATATTGTAAAATGTTTAGTTTATAAATCATAATTATACACACAATATTTTGGGTCATATAAATAGTTACACATCAATATAGTTTGAACATGTTTATTTGGTGGTGGAAATATGATTAATAAATAAATCACTAGAAGATAGAATAATTAATTAAAGAATATGACATAAAATTCAAAGATTAAATCCAATTCAAAATACTGAGTTCTATAATTCATATAAATAAAAAAATTAAGAACTCGACAATCTAATTGGTAATCATCTTGCTTAACAGTGTACCACAAAATTATATTATAAAGGGGAAGAATAATATTAGTGACTCTATATAATTATATTTGGTATTGTTGAGATTAAAATGAGTGTCCCTTGATTGTATTTTGATATCATATTCTTGGAATTTATTTTGGGTTACCATATTTGAGAAGCACTAATAGTTTGGATACCCTAATAATTGGTCTTGGTTTATCAATATGATGGATTGGACCAAGTGTTATCCATTAAACTATATAAGAGTCACAATTATTGTTATTGGGATGATTACACTTCAAAATAATAATTCATTATTTATGTTATCAACCCAGTGTATTTTATGGTGAAATATGGATCATGGAATACTAATTGATATGATGTTTTTAAAACAGGTCATCATTTTAGGGGGATCCCATTTAATAAATGTACATATTTATTGTGTTTGGAAATTTTACTCGTCTAATAAATTATTTTTGTTGTAGATCAATGGAAAATTTTCAATCCATACTTTGAAATAAATTCTTGAAAAGGAAAATTATAATGGTAAAAATTTTATTTATTAGTATAAAAATTTGAGAATAGTTCCCCTACAAGATTGAAAATTTTACATCATATAAAATCCTCTTCATAAGAAACTAATAGGTGAAGCTGTTCAAAAAAATATTTACATGACTTGTATATATGTCTAAAATATGAATAATAAGTCTCCAAACTCATTCTTATTTTTGTGGAATAAAATTTTGAAAAGCTTATGAGACCTTCTATAACTATCAAAGGATATATAATTTTAAAAGGCTTTCTTAGGTGAGATCATGGTATAAACTATAAGATGAGTCTATTTTTTTTAAATTCAAGACTATGGAAAAAAATAAAATTTTACTCTTGTTCTCAATATTATTAGGTATATCAATTAACTAGATAAATACCAATGTTACAACTTGTGTTTCAATTTAGCACATATTTTATTCTCCAATCACCGGCTATAAAGATTCATGCATTTTTTTAATTTCAATGTGAATGAATTTAATAATATTTTAATAAATATCACAAATATATTAATAATGGATAATAAGTAAATCAATGGAAAAAACACTATTACCATGCTCATTTTACTGAAAGAAAAAGTCAATTTTTTTTTTCATAGAATGGTGTTAAAAAATGTTGTAGAGATACCACATGACCAACTATTGTCAAAAATAAGACTGAAGGATAATGATTTAATTTTTGAAATGGTTAAAATTAGAGAAAATAATATCTGAATTACCTATAAAGTTGTAATAATACTAGTGGCGAGTCCACATTAGGTATATACATTATATAATTTAATTATATTTTTTTGAAATATGTATGATATAAAATTTATTATTTAAAAGTGTTTTAAATATACTTGGGGATATAAATAAGGGTATAATGAAAGTTTAATGATTGAATCCTACTTTCATATTATAGAGGAAAAGAGTTTATGGATTATTATTGTGGATGTCTCATTCTTTGAACAACATATCAATTGTTGTGTATTTTCTCATTTTTATATTAAGAATACAATTTAGTCAGTAGTTGAATACATAAAATAAGATTTATTATTTTGATATAAAAATTATGAGTATATATTATCCATTAAGGTATAATAATAAAATTATTTATTTATTTATGTAATTCTTATCATTTTTATTTTGGAAATTTTATGATATTATTATTGAATTCCAGAAAATTTAAACATTATATTCACAAAATGTTGAGAATAAGAGAACTATGCATATGATTTCTTAAATGTAATTATATTTAGAAAAATTAGATAAAAGTACAAACTAAAATAATAAATGTTGGTTAAAAAGTTCAACAATGTTTATTCAAGAAGAAATTCCATGCCATTTTAATATAGGTTTGTTTGGGGGAAGATTGTTAATTTTATATGATGGATTATCAAAGATACCTAAAGGAGTTTTAGAAACTCCATATAATTTACATGATAGATATTTATTTTATTGAAATAAATTATTTCATTTTTAAGGGTATGCAATAATTAATATATATTTTACATGTGTTGCAAGTATACATGACTTCACAATTTAAGAATAATTTTTTGATATTATAGTTTAGATTTACATTTTGAAGTAATTATTTGCTAAATCAAATTTGAATTTAAAAGAATGTATCAATATTAGATAAACCTAATTAATGGGCATCTATCTTGATATCATTTATTTTATATGATAATATAATTTATAAAATAATAAAATTTTTATGAATAAATATTTGAGATGATTGATTATATACACATGGTTTGTGATTCATCATATTATATAACATTTTTTTAGAATAAGTTAGAGATAAATATCTTTCAAAGATATAATTTCTATCAAGATAGTTGTTAAAATATAGTGAAATATGATTCCTACCCATTAGTGGTGTATCTTATGAAAATATTCTTTGCAAGAAAACAATTATTCAAACACATAGAATAACACATATAATATAAAGAAAGTGGCATATTTTTTAATATTTATACTAATATAAAGTATAATTTATTTCCATAACTAAAGTGGTTATTTTATATTATTAAGATATATTGTAAAGAATAAAATAACTATGAAGCTTGTTATATATTTTATTTAATTAAAGATGTTAAAAGTGTAAAAATAACGTATTAAAATAGTATAATCCAAAAGATTATTTAACTTAATATCATATATAATTTTTTAAAAGCAATGATAAATAAAAATAAAAATAGTTACATTTTATTATTATAAATTAGTGAAACCCATTATAGAATTGAACCACATAAATTATAAATAGACATACTCTTGTTATACTATGATTTCATATTATATTTATAAATAAAAATGCAAATAGTTACATCAGTTACCATAACAAAGTAAATGAAACATTATCCTATGAGAGTTTATAATTTTTTAATAAAGTAATAATGTGAAAGTTACATTGTTCAAAAAAATCAAGGTAAAAGTCTGGGGGAAAGAGTAATACAAATGAAAATGTTGTACTTGGAAATGTGTTATAAGTAGAAAATAATTTGGTATTTTAACATTTTAATTAATGAAGTTTAGATTCTTTAATACATTCAAAGAGTTGAATAATGAAGATTATGTTTCCTATATGTCAATATTATTTAAATTTTCTTACTTCATATATGTTTCTCACTTAGATTTAGAGGGGGGTTATCATATTGTAACATAGATATGTGATGGGTATTACATATGAGGTAATATTTTATCAAAACCATAAACACAATCAAAAATAAGGATGATATAGTAGTGTTTCATATATAATATGAATAACCATTGCTAATGTTGTCTTTATTAAAAACTCATAATACTATTTTTCTAAAATGAAATTTACTTGAATATGTAAAATAGAATTTAGACCTTATCATACATTCACTATAGTCTTGTAGATATATATAGATATACATTTCATGATGTTTAATGATAATTGAACATAGAATGTATGACTTTGAGTTTATCCCTTACCAATTTTTTTCATAAAGTATTATAGTTTATCTTAAAATATTATGGTTAACATGAGTACAATTCTTTTATAAATACACACTATATACTAATGGGGAAGAAATAGAAGGATATAATTTATTGTTTGTATTGAAAGGAAAAATAGGTATACCACATGGATTGTTACACAAATTTCATTTCTATTCTAGGAGAGGATGGATCATATTTAATCCCTGACTACATGAGGGTTATAAGATACCTAACACGAGAACCATAATATTTTGATGCCCTAAATAAGAAAGTCTATATATTCAATTAGATAATAAGATAGTGTTTTGTTATGTAGCTAAAAATTTCATTGGTTTGAGCTTAACCATGTTGGGACTTATCCTCTTATTTGTTGAGTCTTCCATTCAATCCCTTGATTGAGATATAAAGTACTGTTTTCATCCACACATAGAGATTAAATATGATGTTCTTGACTATTTTGATGAGTGACATGTGATGTGACCATCCCATTGATGAATGAAATACGATGAATTCATCAACCAGTAAAGTCTATTCTTTAATTATCAAGAATAACTGAGTAAGCTATATAATATTGTTAGACACTACATCCCACAGTCACTCAATGTCTCAAAAAGGGAAAACATATGTGATTATACATTTAAATATTTTATAGATTAGTGGAAATTAGTATAAAGATACTTGTGTGTGATAGATATCACTCCTAAACCATTTGTAGCATGAGTATCATTAATGATTTTGTATAGTTTTATCTTTTCCTACAGTTGTAGATCTAGTGATTTTTATTTATTTTCAACGATATAAAGGATCTCTGGGTGACACATTTTGGTTGAAAAATGGTGATGGATTATGAATAAGAGAGTTAATGTAAAAAAAATTTATAGTTAATACAAAAAAATTTTGGATGGGTATTTCAAATGTATTTAATATCATGTAATATAATGTGAATTCAATGATAGCTTTATAATTTTTTTAATAAGATGTTCAAAATGGATTATAGATCTCATTTCACAAGTTTTTGTATATTATAACATATATGATGAAATAAAAAAATGTATATAAGGATTTGGTGAATGTTAAATATTTTTGGATATGCGCTAAAATGGGCACCACAATTCAAAGGTGGTGCTTGCGAAGTAGTGCATGAGAATAAGAACCACCACAGTGTGTTGGTGCATGTAAATCCATGTTATGAAACAATAAAAAATATCAATAAATTTAATCTTCTTGGATGACTTGGTTAACAATTATATTCCATGATTTTATCATTCATATAATAGTTTCATAATAAGAAATGATTTGGGAGACCTTCCATACATATGATCTAGCCTGATAATTTACTAAATTATTATAACACTTGAGTAAATAAAATGTATAAACATGTTTCATACTCATGGATAGGGCAATCAAATTACATTTTATGGAATCACGTGTTAGTGAGAGATTATATTGATTTTTGGCCAATATTGCTTATACCTGAAGGTATCATCTTCTTTTTTATTAACAAAATGAGGTTCAAAAAAAATATGGACTGAATAAGGATTATATTTAGATGAATAATTATTTAGTCATCCCATAGATACCTCTAATGGTGGGAGGCCATTCCTTCTAATTTATTGATCATCACTAAATACATCATATGAAGATCAAGAAGACTGTATAGGATTATTTAGTAATTGGAACACAAGTTCGTCATTTATATTTTTATATTAACATTCATATTTCATCCATGGAGATATTTTTTATTATTTCTTTTCATTCCAATTATATAATTAAGTGTTAATCTAACCCATGGAAACCCATAATATGTTATGTATTTTACATTATGGATAAATAATTGGATTATCCTTCATTCTTATAATATAATTTCATCTCATATTCCACATAATTTTATTAGAGAAATAATAATGGGTATTATAACCCTATGTACCATTGAAAATTCTTGTAATATATTAATATCGATCTATAACAAACCTCTTATTCCAACTACTTTTCCTAGGTATTATTGGAAGTGAGTTAGATGATATACTCACTAAAATATAAGTTGTATATCCCATATATTCTTCCCAATGTTAAATATTAGTTCATTGTTATATATATACTTTATTTCTTACAATATATTAATATAGAGTTATATGGTTTAATAACCTAAATAATTATTTGAGTAAACTCAACATCACCCTAACAACTAAATTTTCTATAATGAAAAAAAATACACGAATATGAATTTATTGTTCTAAAAAATTATCACCAGTATGATCTACATGAAAAATGATTGATTTTTATTAATCATTTATCGTTAAAGGATTTCAATTGAAAACTATTCATTTTAAAAAATATATAAAAATGTGGGGTCTTGGAAAGCCTGGGGCCAACAAAAGATAAGAATTACCTTTCCAATATTATTTAGGGATTTAATAGATCAATGTAATGACTATTATGTTTCTATATACAAGATCCACCGTGTTGTCATAGTTAAGGTGATCACTAGAATATCGATCCATTGTTGACTAAGGTACTATTGTTAAAATATGAATAGTATTTGTTTTTTATGAGATAAAAACGGATATAGAAGTAATGAGAATTCTTTTTCGAGGAACACTCCACTCATCCCAACAATCCTTTAAAATTCCTATCGATTCACTCAATGAACCATGTTTCAAAAATGATGAGAGAGTTTGAAATTACTCTAATATATACTAATTAAATTATCACAATTTAGAATTAATATTGTAATCAATGTTTTTAGAAATCACATTCCATGAGAATTAATCTCATTTCTTTAAAAAATTTAAAAATCATGTGAAAATATTTAAAAAATAATTTATTTAAATTATAAACTATACCATGACTCAAAAATCATCCAATTCATATTGAAATTCAATACTTCTTTAAGAAAAATACAAGATTAAATTATCCAAAATTAATTTTTTTATGGTTGGTTACTATATTAAATTATCATGTTACCCATTGAAATGAAAAATTAACAAAATTTCCATTAAATTTCAAAAACTCTTAAACAAAATTTTCTATCCTTGATATTGGTATTTCATTATACACATACAATATTGAAACAATTATTGCATGGAACCATATGTAGAGTTATC
This sequence comes from Viscum album, assembly GCA_963277665.1. Taxonomy (NCBI): domain Eukaryota; kingdom Viridiplantae; phylum Streptophyta; class Magnoliopsida; order Santalales; family Viscaceae; genus Viscum; species Viscum album. The sequence goes on from OY728156.1 coordinate 1,377,329,542, forward strand.
CTTAGTTCAAAGATTTTTTTGGATTAGAGAGTTTTATTAGAGGTTCTTATCAATCATTTATTATATTTCAACTCCACTATCAACTTTTATCATGAATGTTAATAATAACACATGGATTGAGGAATTTAAAGGAGTTTTTGAATTCTATAAAGATAAATATATTCGTGATCTTGTTTTATGACTACATAAATTATGTATTACCTATGAAGTATATCATGAAAAATATCACATGGATTATACACATCTTGATGTAGGACAGAGAAACGAATATATATGGTCTTAGACAATTACACCCTCAAAAAAGTAATAAATTTACTCATGGTTTAGATATTATAGTGGTTTAATATTTCACATAAAATATTAAGGAATTATTTTTATTATAAATATTTTATAATATATAAAGATCATAAAACATTACAATATTTAGTCAACTAGGAAGTATTGAATTTTTTTAAAGAATATTATTTGACTTTTTACATGATATGAAATCAAGATCACATATACTCTTGGGATGAGTAATGTGGTGGAATATTCTTTGATTCAAAAGTCATATGGTTATGTTTCTAACAAGAAGAGTTATAAATGAAAAGGTGGTGGCAGTTATTGTAATATTTATATCTCATTATTGATAATACTAATAGTTGATCAAATATTCATATATAATAATAAATTCATTTTTACTAAAACATATGGTTCATTCATAGTTTGGCGATCATAAAATAATTGTATGTAGAGACTATATTATTTATAATCACACACTAAATGTTTTGTTTGCAGGTTCATATAATAAAATCATTAATAATTGATATTTCATTATTAGTAGGGATATACATAATGAGCTAATATAGGTAAATCATGGTTTAACCATTGGTCGCGTATCCAAGTGCTAGAAAAATGTAGATTTTTATGCTAATTTTACATTGGTGTTTAGTAATAATGATTTATATAGATGAATATATAGCAACATTCCTAGCATGTCAATAGGTAAAGGCATAACATTAATTGTATATTAGGTTTTTGCAAACACATAACATTACAAAATGACAATCGAAACAAATGTTTATGGATTTAATGATAGTATTACCTCATTGTCTAAGAGGATTTGATTCTATTTGGGTCATCCTGGATCTGATGTTCAAATCTATTCATTTTTATGAATAATTGGGAATTGTTCAATTGATTGTTTGGATGCAGATTATATAGAGTACATAGTATATTTTGCATGGAGTGACCTAGAAAATAGTATGTAATCTTAATAGTCATTATACTTTTAAATCTCCCTTAGTGAGGTTACTGTTTTCATGGGTTATATTAAAGAGACAGTGAAAAATATGTTTTAAAAAGAGATATTAGAAGAGACTTTGAGTCAATGAGATCTATCCATTGTAGTGTAGTTATTTACACTAACATATGGGGTTCGCACACAAAAATTAATATATTTTTTAATTTTTTTATATAATTCGTACATTGGAGAGTAATATATTATATTTTCTTGTGTAGTTTATTCATGATCTGTTAATATTCTTTCAAATTGTATTTATTATGAACATCCTCATATTTAATACTCGAGACCCAATTTTTTTGTACAGGAAAACTATATTATACTAATACTATAATAAAATTCTCATTTTAATATTTGAAGAAAAAAATCCTAATTTAATAGTTTTTATATTAATTTTGAACTTACATGGTCAAAATAACCACTAAACAATTTTATGAAATTATACAATTGAAATAAGCTTTTATGAAAACTATAAAATAAATTATTTAAATAATAAATATTTAATTTATAATAATGTTTATTAATCATTAACAATATTATATTATTAACTATTAGTTTTAATGAATAAAATATAATATCATTTATAGGTAATAAGAGGTTTTTGTTCAAAAACTATTTTATTTTCATAAAAATGTTTTTACTGAAAAAGTCATAATGTCTATAAGATTTAATTAATTAAAATAATATTTAATTATGAATTATTTGAATGAAATATATAGAATATAAATATAAATCTATGAATTTAAATTCATATAATAATGATTATATTTCATGTAGTTAATATAAGAACATATTATGCTTGAAAAAATAAATTTTCTAAAATACAATTTTTGACCTAAATTTTGTGTTTATTTCCAAACTAAGTCATAACAATTATGAAAAATGAGATTAATAAAATATTATCAATTTTATAAATAGTATTAATAATACTATGTAGTAAGGTAGAGTTAATTTTTTAATCATAATGATTAGTAAAAACTATGAAAATTAATTAACTCTCTTAACGTTAAAATAAGGACTTGCGGGTTACACGTTCTTACATTAAAATTAAATTTCAAAACTAATTGAATTTCAGTATTATGAATTTGATTAAATATTTTAATTTATTAGGTCCTAATTATCTAATATTGGTAATTTTATTTTATGGTTAATGGATCAATTATCCAGATTAAAAAACTAATTACCGTCATGGATGATAAAATAGTAAAAGTTAACAAAGAGGATAATGTAAAAATGATTTAAAAATGTTTTAAATGTGGCTGAGGTGATTATAAAACATTAATTCCCTACACTAAACTGTATATCAGATTTTGGGGATGTTTGTGTGATACTCTCTCCACATTATTAAATTTTTCTGGATATCTCAAAAAATTCCACTCCACATAATTTATAAAATTGAATTACCCCTCACATCATAAGAACCCTAATACCACATTGATTGACCAAAATATGACATAAAATAGAAAATATACATATCCACATTATATAGGTTCTTTTATTCTAAAATACTGACCCTAATGACTATAAGAAGTAATCCAAAGGAGGTTTCTCTAAGAGAAGGTAATCATCTCAAAGATTTTCATTCTTTTTTCTTTCTTATTTTATAACATTTTATTTTTTTTATTGACAAATAAAATATAATAAAAAATCAAATTACATATACTGAGATGTTATTCTATTTGAAAAATAATATTTATCCATATTCATCTACATCAAATGGCAAACAAATCCACCACTCATGTGTACGGTGGACTACCACATTGTGAACCAATGTAATATGTTTTTCATCAAAGGCTCACATAGATAGTCTTAGTTATAGAAATAATAACTATATAAAACAATTCTGGTAATATAATGATTTTTTAATTAATATATCACCCAATACATTACTGTTTCACCCATTAATGTATTGATATCATCGATCATGCATGTGTATGACATTCCATCTCCATGAAGCGATGTGATTCATTTTCCATGACAAATTTCCAATAGTTGTTATAAAAAATGTATTTAATTACTAACTGTGATATTTATTATATTATTATAATTTTTTATATGATTTAAATATATATTAAACACAAGAATGAGAACATTTAGTTATAATCACGCATTTAAAAATAGGGAAATTAACTCTTGAAAAAAGGGTAATACTAAAAGATTGTGGACAAAATGGTTGTAGGATGTTATAACAGGATCACATATGATATTAAAAATATGAATTTTGTTTTTATAAATTATTAACATGAATAAAACCAATATACCATAAGTTAAATCATGTTTTACCAAAATAGAATTTTAGGTAAGGGATTTTATATCAATTTCCATTTTATTGAGAAATATTTGTTAATATAAACCTATTTACATTTACATGGGGTATATATTTACAAGTTGATTTATTTAAATTGAATAAATATTTACTAATGATGAATAATATTTAAATCCAATTATATTATTTTAATGGTTTGTCATTTAAATTTTTTTCTAAGAGGTATGAAGCTTTTTTACAATCTCACATTATTTTAGGATTACTTTTAACATTTTTTAAGGAATATTATAGTTTTACTTTATAAGATCTTATAATTTTCATATTATATAAATATTTAAGGAGTTTATATATTTTCATCACACTTTTTATCTATTTTTTACTTGAATTAAGTGGATATAATTTCCAAAGGAAGACATATTTATTTCTCATTAAATTGGATATATGTATCTTACACCCCATTGTTTCTTCAAATATATTTCAGAAAAATCATTTTAACCTAATCAAATAAATTATTAATTACATTTTGGTATACAATTGAATTTTAAAATGTTTTTTAATGGAATATTCATTTTATTTTGAGAAAAGGTGATTTTTTGGAAAATAGTCAAAATGAATGTTTTTCAATGTATATGGTGATAACAGACATCCCTATCATCATACCCAATTTAGAAATTGTATATTCTTATTCACATTTCAAATGGGTTTAAATGAATTTTTTTAATTATTATCTTAATAATTCACTTTTTCTCTCTTTATTCTTACAAAGGATAAAATGTATTGAGAAACCCTATATTGATTATCAAACAATGGTCATCTCTCATTTAGGATTAATTTTGTGATTGTTAACATTATCATGATATTATCACATTATTATGATAATTTGTAATTAGATATTACACTTCTATTAAATATACATATTATGAATATCATGGATATGATTATTAACTAAACTATATACAATTTTTACAAAAAATTATATTTCACTAGATAAGAACATAAAGGCTTGGAAAATGAATCAATTTTTACCCACATAAAGGGATTGTGTGTTTTGGAAATGTAAATCTAAAAACAAAAAAAAATTAAACTAAAATATTGGAAAAATGAATAGAGATATGGATTGTGAATTCATAATATAAAAATTACTCATGTGAAAGAGATAAATTTAATAAATGATTTCAGAAGCATGGAGGTATAAATGTTGATTATATAAATGGTATAATGCTATAGAAAAGGAGGCCCCCATTGATAAAACAATATTTTAATAGTAATAGGATAATGAAATAGCATTTGAAAATATTTTAACCTGTCTTTTAGATGATGTTATGAAAAATAGATTATTGATTGCAAAATTGGAAATGGATAATTCCATTACCTCATTGAGTTTCTTCAGAATACATGAGGATAGAACCTTGAGGAAGGAAGGACACATTGAAGGGACAATTTAAGCAATAAAATGACATGAAATTATTGTATTATTAATTTTTAGGGGTGATCAATGGGAATGGGTTTGTATTTATATAGAAATGTAGGGGACTAATATATTAATTTGGTTTTGGACTCTATATAACAACCACATACCACCCCATGGTTTTTCCTATGGTTTCTATAAATGTTTAGTGGATTTAATTATTTTATAAGTTTAAGAAATTAACCCTTGAAAATAACACCGTTGTTGATGTGTAACTGATTCATGATTATATAAAATTGATTATAAACTATTAGAAATACAATATATATTATTTAGTATTCATTAAGGGTTTATAAAATTAATCAAATAACCTCAGAAACATCATTTTAATGGTCAAACATGATTTTGCACATGAATAATATTTATAGTCATTATTAAACAACTTTTAGGATGTTATTATGTCATAATACATACCACATATTTCAACCCTATTTAATTTTTACCAAAGAACATTTTTTAAGAGAAAAGTTTTAAAAAAACACTGATAAATAATTTCTACATGATGTCCTCAAAAATAATATATATTTGTTCAGAATGATTATATAAATATATGATTTTAAACTTTTTAATGGCAACATTTTCTCCCAATAGGATCTCTTATACTTTCATCGCTGATTTAGGGATTCATCATCACTTAACTTAGGTGTAATCCCCATTCTCCCTCCCTCAGAGAATCAGGGCCTCTTCACCATTGTACATCAGTGGTGGTTGTTTCATCACTCGGTGTTTCTCATCTCTCTCTTTATCATCTTCTTCCATATATAGGTTGTGGTTTTTTATGGATGAATTATCCATTGTTGTTGTTTGGGTTTATATTTCTATAAGTGATGCATTTCTATAGCTGAGGGTCTCATTTAACCCCATCACTGATGTTTTCATCATCCTAATTATGCTAGAATCCATTTTTGGTATAGAACAAATGTACACATGGAGAATTGGGATTATGAGTATGAGTTCTTTGGGTGATTGATTATATCATGTTCATGTGTGGATATCCTATTTCGGTTCATAGTTATCACATTCTCTAGATTTCATTTATTCTTCCACTACTCATGCCACCAAATTCAATACACATGACCTCATTTTTTTAGTGTAATAACCCTCATTTGTTGTTTAGTATCATGTTGGAGAGCGTTAATATTCACAACTAAGTGACTAATTGTTATGGTGTTTGATTTTAGAGATGTTGGATCAACTCAAGTTTGTGTTTAGTTCAGTATTCTAGAGTTGTAGCGAAAACCATAAGTTTTACTCGGGTCGTATCAGCTTCATCTTAGTGTTTTCTAGGGTGACCTATTGATGTTTCATGATCTTATCTAGTTATTAATATTACTAAGGTGATAAAACTAATATTTATGGTCTATTTTTGAGTGGGTTATATATAACTAGGTTTAATGTTCTTATATGATGATTTGGGGTTGTTGATAAAGGTTACGATAGTACTAGAGTCATCATTTGTTTGTGTAATGTTATACAGGTGATGCTGTTTGAGCCAAAAGTCATTTTTGGAAGCCATGGAGATGCCATGGGGCATAGTGATGAAAATGGGCTTGAGGTGTCTCATATACACTCTGAATTTGATTTTTGAAATTTTAAATATTATATTTTAATTATCATGGTGTATTTGGTCTCTATATGTCTGTGTGGGTTACCACCTACTCAATGAAAGATAGTTTTAAGAAAATATAAAAAATGAGTTTAGATGGCATGAATTTACACTATTAAATCATAAACCCTATGAATTAGAAAATAATGATTTTTTCTTTGATAAATATAATTTTTTAAACCTTATAATTATTTCATTTGACTTCATAAAATTATGTAATCTTTTATATTTAAAATTATTTGATAATAATATTTTACTAAAATATTAATTTTTTAAAAAAATATTGAATTCAGAAAAACTAGTGTCTTGATTCAAATTATATATTTCTCCAAACCAATAATTTTTCTATCATCACATTGAAATATATTTTTTATAGAAAATATCTTTTAATCATTATAATGCAATAATAAAATATAAATACAGTCATTATTTTATTAAATATGAAAATAAAAAAATTCATACTATTTGGGTCTAGATATATAGCCCTTTATTAATGTTGTGAATTTCCTAAAGATAAGGTGTGATATAGTGGTATTTTATTGGGTTGGTTTTGCATACAAGGTTAGAGATGATATCTCAATGAGCTTTAATATATCCCATAACATGTTTTTCTGAATCTTTAGTTGTTGAATGTTGGAAAAGGCTTTGTCAAGGGAAAACCATTATTCTATCTTCCTTAGAATCAATGATAAGTGGGATTCATAGGGTAATATCCTACTGGTTGAAGGCATCATTACTTCATTATAAGATAGTTGGTTTTATCATAACCCTTAATTTATACTAATAATATAATCACTATATAATGTCTATATAAGCAATGTTTATGATGTTTAACGTCCTTTTAAATATGACATGATATAACTTGTAATGGTAAAAAATAATCAATGTAGTCCTTGTTTTTCTATAACTATACTACTTGAAAAGGAATATTTATATTCAATAGGGGGTTTTATTTATTAATATTCAGGTTGTTACATTATTATCCCTTTATAAAATTATCCCTCAAAAATTTCATAACCTAATAGTGGAGGGTACATCTATTTTTTTCAACATGCTTCCATATACTTGTGGTTCAACCATAATAATTTTACCATGAGAGTTGAATTGTTTCATAGAAAATTGTCTCTATTTTCAAGGATCATGACTTAATTATTCTTATATAAAAGATATTTTTTCAATGAATCATCATTATGATTTAATATATGTGAGGGATCAGGTATGTACTTTATTGAGATAGATAAGGGGAATACAACATGAACATGAGACATTTTTTGGTGGAAGTGAAATCCTATATACTATCAATATAATATGATCATGTATATCAAGGGGACCAATGTACCCAGGGATAATAAAACTTCTCTTTCTAAACCACAAGACTTTTATCCATGTTGAAATTCAATGGAAGGATTTATCACTATCATCAAAATCCAAGTGCCCTAAATATTTTTTGATATAGATCTTTTGATGAAACTAACCCTTCAGAATTTTTCGACATAGATCATTTGACGAAAATAATTAGAAATAATTTATTATTGTATGGATTCATCCTTTTATATCATCTCATCCAAAATAATAGGTCCAAGTAGCTTTGTTTCAACAAATTCATTATAAAAATTAATATCTCTATATTGTTTCCCATACAGTTCATAATATGGAGTTATTTCAATAATGGAATAATATTTTTTATTGATAGAGAACACAATAAATGGGAGATGTTAGTCTCATAATTCATTAAATTAAATTGAGTATAATATTATCATCTATTTGAGGGTCTGAAAGGTCTATTCATTTTAGCGATCAGTTTGTGGGTGATTGGTCATACTAAAATTCAATTCAGTACTCAGAACATTTTGAATAATTATCCACAATTTTAAAGTGAACCTTGGATCATGATCATAAATTATTGAAAGAAGTACCCATGCAGCCTTTCCACTTATTTTATATTTATCATTTAATTATGGTGAAGACAATAATTATCATGAATGGTAATGAATTGGAAATTCAATATATGTTGATCTTCCACAACACATATAGCATTGTTTACAAAGGATGTCTCCAAGAGACATGCGATAAAGTATATGGTGATGTTATTCCATTTCCATGTGGGTATAAGAAATGATTACATCATATATTTGGAATTTTTTTTAATATTATTTAACTTACCGACATACAAAATAAATTGAGGTATATATAGAGCTATCCCTATTTATTTTATCCCAACAGAGGATCTCTTAAAGATCCTGACACATTTTGGTACTCCCTGTATGGATAGGAAAAGATGAGATAAGTACATTATCCAATAGATTATTCTCTATCTCAGGAGACAAAGGAACACAATTTATAGTTATAAATCTAATTGCCCCATCTTTATTGATGTTGAATTCATGAAATGTCCTTTCCTTTACTACTTTGAAATTATTTTGAAGATTCATAACATCCATTTGTGTCTCATTGATCCTATCATGGATGGATGGTTGGGAAACTTTTAAGAATGATATGATTTGTTGACCATCACTATGATTTATTGATCTATAAATTTCATATATACGAATATATGTTATTTATTAATCAATATCATGGACCGAGTTTTAGGTTTTTTATTACTAAGAGTGTCAACTACTACATTATTTCTTCCCGAATGGTATGGAAAATAGAAATCATTATCCTGGATTATCTCCCACCATATTCAATGAATCATGTTGAGATCCATATATGTGAACATATAATTCAAAATTTACTATTTTATAATTATATATATATATATATATCATTTTCCCCATAAATATAGTGTCTCCATAATATTTGGGAGAAAATGATTTCAACTATCTTCATGTCATGTGTAGGATAATTATACTAATGGAAATGTTACAGTTCAGATGAATAAAAAATCAATTTAACAGTTTGAATGAGTACATTTCTATGTGAATTTATGTGTTACTCACTAGAAATGGGAAACCAATCCCTGTTAAATGGTAAATTTAGTATAGGTTCACTAACAAACAACTTTTCTAGTTCATGGAATCATTCTTCAAAATACTATGTCCAATTGAACATAAAACCCTATAAATTTAACATGTTTAGTGGAAAGTAAATTCATGAATTTTTTTAAAAACCATATATTTTATATTGAATGACCAAGGAAACCATGAATATCATCTAAAATAGTAGGATATAGACACTCATTTATGGCCTTTTTCTTGGAAGTATAAATTGAGATTCCGTCACTAGCCACGATGTTCCCCAAGAATGAAACCTACTGTAACCATCGTTCATATTTTCTTAATTTACCAAATAGATTCGCATTCTATTGATTTTCTAACATGACCCTTATAATATATTCATTTTTTATGGAACATTTGAAATATATTAGAAAATCATAATTAAATAATACCATAAATTTATTATCGTAGTCCTTAAAAACTATATTAATCAAATCAATATATATGTAAGGTTCAATAGTCAATCCTATAGGAATAAAAATAGTTTTGTAATTACCATAAGATGTTCAAAAGGTAATATTTTGGATATCTACCTTCTTCACTCTCAATTGATGATACTTAGATTGATGATCAATATTGAAAAAACATGAGGTCCCTAAAGCTAGTCAAACAAATCATAAATCCCTAGTAGAGTGTATGTGTTCTTCAATGTGACCCTATTAAGTTATATATAGTTAATTAGTAATAAAATTTATCCATAATTATTATTTACAATGATAATGGGTTCTCCCTACGGTGATACACTTGGTTGAATAATACCTTTTTCCAAGTGATCTTCTAGTTTCTTCATTAATTCCTCTAAGTCCACATATTCTATTATATACAGGGTATTATATGCTATATTAGATCCAAGTATGAGTTTAATTGAAAAATATACCTATTTTTTAGGGGATTAATATTTATCTATTTAATAAATGAATCAATTTTTTATTGAATGATTGGAACATTTTCTATCTGTATACCTTCATTTTCTGCTCGTTATTATCCAATCATCTCTATAAAGAATTCCATAGGAGGTAATTTTAGAAAATTATTAGGTTAAGATATAACTTATTTTAAGATAACTCTTGGTATTCCATTAAATTCCACTAAAATTTTAATTATTTTGTAGTTTATCCTAGAATTATATTCTCAGAACTAGTGAATCCCTAATATGGATTTAAATTCAATAATGGGAATTAGTACTAAATATTTTATGAGATTATACTATCCAATTTTTAAATAATAGAGTTTCTATACATAATTATTTCTTGAATAATCTCTCTATGAGTCTTAACTGATAACTATAATTTTAGTGGTTCGGTTTTGATTCTATATTCTTTGAAGACATGTATGAAATAATTTAATTCATAGAACTAGAGTAAAACAAAGTAATTTCTAGCTTTTAGAGAACAACCAATGTACCTTGCACCACATCATTTGATGCCTAAAATTTAACCATTGTGATTATGAATGCCAACCATGCTCCCTTGGCCTATACAGATGTTGATATTGGGTTCCATCCATCAGATTCTAAATCAAACATTTATTTTAAAAGATATCTAGTTTTATACAGTTGAATCATTGAAATTTAAGATATACTTACACCATATTCCCTTTATCATTTTCATTGTGAAGTCGAGGCTTCCCCTCAACCCAATAGTTGCATGATCTACAACCATAACTTATGATCTTATAACACTTTCCACTCCCAAGCAATTAGATCCATGAATGATTCATCCCACATTTGTTGCATGTGGAAAATTTCATTTTATACCATTCTCTTCCCTAATAAATATTGTTCCCTCTATCTACCTATATTTCCCTCTTATTTTAATTTGTTATATGTAAAAAAATTATTTCTACAAACTCCATTTAAACCTTTATATCAATACAAAAAATCTCCTCATATATTTTGTTGTCTTTATTTTTAATATTCTTTTTAATAGGTGTCTTAGTCTATAAAAAACCTATCAATAATCCCATTAGGATCAATAATAATGCTAGAGGCCTATCAATATTGTCCTGTAAAGTTTATTTCCTATAATAACATTGATTCATTTTCAATATGATTCATCTCTAGTAATTATTTTCCTATTTTTATTCTCATCAAATAGAGAATTTATTTATTGAAAAATATTATCGTAGACTATTTATAATCCATTGAATCAAACTCCCCCATTATCTTTGTGTTCTTAATTATTGTCCACTACTGATCAGCTAATCCTTATAAGTAGTATAAAAAATGTGAATTTCTATAGTATTAATAAATTAATTATCAAAAATTTAATCTCTATAGTTGTAATCCATTTTTTGAAAACAAATTTATCAAATGATCTTCTAATGGAATGTGGTATTTGATGCATGAATTATAAAACTACATGTTATTTCCATTATGGTAAATCTAGACACTCAACACAGTTCAATTTATTATTCATATCCCTAGATAATTGATGCATCAAACTCATGAATTTTTTTCACTCAAGCTTCAACCTCATTAGGAAGGCCATCGATGCATTATTCATTTCACACATCAGTTACTTGATTCCTCCATTTCAAATATATTTTATAAAAAAACCATTGAGAGAAAATGTTAATTTCGCAAATATTAATATTCAAATGGAATTTTATGTCCAAGAACATTTTTTCTAGAGCCACATAAATATGTAATATCTATATATGTATTTCATTTCTTGGAATCCACTTTATTTAATCTTCAAAAAAAAATTTAGGATGCCTTATTATATTTAGAATTATATCAATTGTTTATTATATTGTTTTATAATCCAGATTTCCACAAATATATAAACATACCGTTGATAAAAACTTTGGGATCCCTCTTATTTAACACATAAAACATTCATTATATAGTTAAACATTTATCTATATAGATCATATGTTAATGATAAATGTATTCGAAATATAGATCCTAATACATTTAGAAGAACAAAAAATACATTCTAATTCACTTGAAGGACTTAATTATAGGTTCATATTAAGGAACTTTTACTGCATCTCATTTTCCGAGGACATACATTAAAAGAATGAGGTGAGAATAAATCTTAGAAATGGAATAAAAATTAGATATGTAGTATATGGCTATGAAAAATATTGATAGGAGATGATTATACAAATATGAGGTACATCATAAGGGGAAATCATGAATCCTAACTTGTAAATATGGAAACATCATAAAAATGAGATATTTATAATATCTTTAGAAAGGATTATCGCTAAGGTGTCGTAAATAATAATTAAAAATGTTGTTCACAAAGGTATCGTAAACCTTGTATTTTATAAAGACAATTTATTTTCCTACTCAATTATAGTTCTATTGGGGAACACACCATATATTTCATAATTCATGTGATCCATATAGATCAAAATAAATCATTTCATCAACAACTTGATGAGAGTAAATAATGGGTTTCGTATAAAAACATTGAGTATAAATTATCTTAAATATTTTCCCATTAAATCATTTTTAACCCACTAAAATAGAGTATAGGTTTCATACAAGTAAATAGTAGAATAAAATAAATTATACATACTATTATGGAAATAACAATTGATAATTTGATGGGTTTTTATTAATAATATATTAATTTATCATGTGAAAGTGAGGAATTCATAAAATTAATTCCTCAACATGATATTATAAATTTGAATTAAGGAAACTGAATAATTAGAATGAACACAGGTCCCACATTGATAATTTTTTCAAATAATTGGATAAAAATAAAGTGTATGATAATATTGTAACCCATAAATTATAAGATATTATACAAAAGAGGTACATGAATGGGAAAAAGGAAGTGTAAAATTTCCAAACATTGATGTGTTTCTTCTTAAAAGATGAGGATAGAACCATAAGGACATAAGGAAAGCTTGGTAAGGTAATTTATGACATAAAATATATATAAAATCATATATTATGGATTTTGAGTGTATTAAAATGGGAATAGGTGGTATTTACAGTAAACGGGAAGAGAATTCATTATTAATTTCATGTTTGGATTGTACATAATAATTTAATCCAGACCACAAACCATACAATGTTTTTATTCAATCTCTTCTACCAAGTAGGATTGTATTTAGTTATTTAATATTTTTGAGATGAAAAATCCTAAAAATAATACCCGTGGATACATGTAATTGAGTCATGTGAATAATTAATTGTTTTTAAAACATAGAAATAAAATAGAGGTTTTGGAGGATTCATTATGGGTATATAAAAATAATCAAATAAACTCAATAAATAGAATTTTAGATTTTAGATTTTTTAGTAATGGAGAAACCTTTTATTATTTATTATATCACTTTTGGGATTTTATGATATCCTAATAAATAATATATATTTATATGGTATATAATTTTTAACCCATAAATTATCATATCATAAAATATTATGACAAATATACAATTGGATAATTTCAACATGATGATTTCGAAAAATAAAATTCTATCAAAATATTTATATTAATATGGGAATTTCACTTTTAAATCAAAATCTACATTTATTGAAAAAATAAAGGATTTTTATTTGACCATAACTGTTTTGGACACTTATAAAAAAATGATTTTATTTCTTCAAATTATTTTATCATTTATATTTTTTAGTATTTAATAATAATATTTTACTAAAAATTTACTTATATCATAATTTATTTAATTCATCAAAAATTTATTCTTTATTCAAACTATATATTTTCCATAAATACAATGTATGCTTCATCATAAAAATATATAATTTTCACAAAATTATCATTTAATAATTATTGTGTAATAATAAATGATCAATATAAAAATTTTAATATTTAAAATACAAATATAAAAATTCATACTTTTAGGTTCTACATACATTTATATTTATTTAACTAGTAAATTCTATAAGGGTGGGTTGTATGATGATGATATTTCATATTTTGGTTCGATGTACATGGTTTGGTTCATGATATTCAATAGTATAAACATCTCCCATAAATAGTTTCACACATTATTTAGTTGTTTAATCAATTCATTTTATTTGTCAAGGGATAATCCAAGTGATTATATCTCTTTTTAAAGATATAATAAATGGGATTTATAGGGTACAATACTACATGTTGGGGCCATCCCTCATTTAATATGATCCAATTTTAGTTATCACAAACCATAATATATACTAATGATAAAATTAGTATGTAGTAGATATATTATCAATCGTTATGATGTTTGAAATTATTTTAAATTTGATCAGATATAAATTACAACAGTCCAAAATAACCAAGTTGGTGAATGTTTTTCTATAACTATGTTAATTTATGATACATTAATTCATTCAAAAGGGGGATTTAGGTATGAAAGTTGAATTTGTTTAAAGTGTGGTAGAACAAATAGAATAGATGGAATTGAAATTTTTAAGAGATAAATAATTTAAAAAAATTCCCTTATAGAAAATAGACTGAAATAAAGAGAAAGTTTCGTAGATTAATGAGAAAGCAAGAAGAATGTGTTATTGAGTATGAAGATACCTTTAAAAAATATCTTGTAATTCAAAGGACTATATACACAATGAAAATTTAAATATTGAAATTTCTTTTGATGGATTAATCCAACTCCCTAAAGGTCCTTGGTTTCTCAATTTTTTTCATCCTGTGATGAAATATTTTTAGGAACCATCAAAATATAGATGGAATTTTCTATATCATATATGATCTATAGATAGCTTGATTTGAAGAGGTCAGAAAAAGAACCACAAAAGGTAAATTAATAATTAAGAATAAGGGAAAATTAAATTTCCAACATTCTAAAAGTGTGGAATGAAACATACTTGAAAATTATTGATGGGAATGGGAGTTTTCCATATGTTCTTTAATAAGGGTCATCTGACTAATGAATGCAAGAGGAACAAATAAATTAGTGATGTACGGTGATTTTTCTGTAATTAAATGTGGTTTTATTTACACCAATTCACAAATAGTAAATGGAAAATACCAAAGTAGCGTCTAAGAGGAGAAGTCTAATCTTATGAAACCACTATAGTTGAGGTCCATGTTCCTAATGATACGGTGGAAATTACATTAATAATAGAATTAAATTTAGTAAAAAATATTTTAGGATTATGGATCATAAAAAAATTTATATATTTCATGTTTTCTATATAAATTAGATATTTCAGTATAACTCAAATAAGTTAATTTTAAGACAAAACAACATGTACATGTCTTAATATAATAATTATGCTTATAGAATATTCCTTTTTGGAACATAAATGTGATCTATTTTTTGATTATATTATCTTACATATGGTAAATTTTAATATTAAACAATTTATGTGATGAATTTCAAAATTTGGTGTCAAATTTTATTACATGGAAAATGAAATTATGATCTTTGATGAAGATGTAGAATTCATTATCCTTATAGTGGATACCTCATCATCTAAGTCATTTCAATATCATCCCATTGTAATACATGTAAATGATATTATTGGTGATAAAGAGAAAACAAAATTTATGAATGGATATGGTTATATTAAAATTGATAATGTATCTATTTTGTAAAAATAAATTAATTTATTTTTTTAGGAATTACATGGTTATACACTATAATGTAAAGTCTAGTTTTCCATTAATTAAATCCCCAATAAAAGACTAATATCCAAGAATCTATATATAATATCCACTATAGATTAAATACAGATATAAAAACAATTATAGGATTTGTTTGATAACGTATCTACTCGCCCTGGGGTTTCACCATGGGGATCCCATATTCTCTTAATTAATAATAATAATGGATCAATGAGGCCATGTATTGATAATAGTGAAATAAATTCTATTGGGAAAAATAAAAATATCCTTTACTTCACATTTATGAATTATTTTATCAAATTCCTTGAGGTAAATATTTTTCAATTATTTTATTTTCTGGGGGGGTATCATCAATACATGTAACAAAAGAAGGAATTATGAATGTAGCATCCCAAATGAGGTATGTACATTATGATATTATTGTAATTCCATTTGGATTTAATAATACATTATCATATTTTATTAATATAAGGTACAGATCATTCTAGCATTATATAGATAATTTAGTTTTTTTATTCCTTGATGATATATTAGTGTATTATATGGTCTATGAGGACCTTGATAATAACATGCAGATCATTCTTGATTCACTTATAATGGAACATTTATATGGAAATATTTTAAGTATGATTTATTACTATAATATTTCTATTTTATTTTCAAATTTTCACAAATGATGAAATATCAGTTAATATAATGATCAATAAGAATGTAATATTATGCCATACACCAAATAATAGAACTAAGTGAATTTGTTTCACTTTATTGGAAGGATACTATTGATGATTCATTTAGAATTTTTCCCGATTAGATAACCAATTATCGAATCTCATACATAAAGGGGTTACATTTATATGGATTAAAGAATGTGAATAATATTGTAATGAATTGAAGAAGATATTTTCCAATGCTCTAATTTTGACTAAACCATATTGAAATGATATATTTATGATGTAGAGTGATGCATCAAAAAAAGGAGTTGGTTGTTTCCTTATGAATAATGATAACATTATTTCATATTCATAAATGTAGATATAGAATCATTAACATAATTATCCAACCCATGTTAATGAGTTGAAAACTATAATATTTACAAGAAATATATAGACACATTATATTTATAGAGAAATCTGTGGGATATAAAAAAACCATAAAATCATAAAGAACATCATTTCAAAGAAAGAACTCAACATGAGGAAAATGTGATGGTTCATGATACTCATGGATTATAAATTCCCAATGTGCTCCCACCAGGGTTATATAATATGATTGAATATGCATTGAGTAGGAAGGATCATGTAGTTATGATGAAAATGAGGATCACAAGTGATAAAATTTTTTTCGATATAGGAAAGATGTTTATGGAAATTATAAAGGAAAGAAAGATATCACACATTTTTTAAATTTTTACTAAACCATATTTTTTTGAAAAGATAAAAAAAATAAATCTTATGATGGTAATTTTAAAAAGAAAATTATTAATGTCTTGAATTATGAGATGTTGGTAGAATTTATTTTCAAAGTTGGAGTTCTAAAATTTTGAAACTAATTGAGTTTTCCATCTATACCTGAGCTGAAAATAGAATTATTGGATGATGTTCATCGATATATTTTATACTTTTCCCTAGTATAACCAATATTTATAGGGATTTGATGTAACATTTATTGTGGGATAACATGAAGTAGAAAATTTGTGATTATGTGTTCCAATATTTTGTTTTCCAGCAAGGGAAGGCCATGATACAAAATTATATATGAGTCATTAAATATCATCAAATTCTTATGTGGAAATGAGATTACATTACTAAGGTATTTGTAAAAGAACTACCAATGAATCTGAGAAGGAATTAAAAAATATGATTATAATTGATCACCTATCCAAATATACACAATTATTCAATATTAGAGAAGATTTACCTCTTGAGTGATGCATTGGAATCTATATTAATGAAGTTTTAAGACCCAAAAAACACATATTTTAAATAATTAGATAATGATCCAAATTTTATGTCAAAATTATGGAATAGTCTTGAGATAGATCTTGATATTGAGCATTATTTGAACACTAACTATCATCCTCAAATTGATGGATAGTCTCAAATGGAAATTAAAATATTAGAAGACATGTTTAAGTCATGGTCACATGACATCCAATGTTTGTGGGATCAATATTTACCTTTGCTAAACTTTTCTTAAAATAATAGTTTAAATTCATGCATTCAAATGATTCAATGCAATGAATTATATAGAAAGTTATTTTGTGCTCTAAAAAATTGGGATGATGTTAGAGAATGGAAACATGGAGGCCTGAAACATATTAAAGAGACAATTAAAAAGGTAAACATTCTCTATGATTATAATAATGTAGCTAAAAGTAGGAAAAAGTATAACTTAAAATATCTGAGGAATTATTTTTTATTTAAAATGGGATATTACATTTTTTATAAAAGTATCTCCATGGAAGGGTGTTTTAAAGTTCATTACAATGGGGAAATTGAGCCCCATGTGTATTGGAACCAATTCCACAATTCCTCTGTAATGTAAATGATGTGTTCCATATATCAGAATTAACGATGAAGATGCCAGACCCAATACATGTTCTCACCTCTAGATAAATTGAAATAGAACCTAGTATATCTAACGATTGAGTGCCTATCTAGATTATTCAGACTAGAGATAAGGTATTAAGCTACAAGGAAACATCAATTGTTAAGGTAATTTGGAGAAACCATAAAATTTATTAATAAAAATGGCATAAAAAATAATGCAATGAATAATAATGACTCATTTATTTCGATGGTAATATCCTTAAAACATTCATGGATTAAATTTTATAGGAGGTAAGAATGTGACAGTTGAGTCTTTATTTTAATAGGTGAACATTATATTTTAATAAAAAAATATTCAAAATCTTATTTTAATATTTACTTACACAATTATATGAATTTTATATGTTTAATATAGATTTTGATATTACTTGGTTAAAATAAATAGTTAATGAAATTTTGAAAATTTTCATTAGAAATAAGCTTTTACAAAAAATCACAATGGTATTATTTAAATACTACCCATTTTATTTATACTAAATTTTAATAATATTAATAATTACCAATATATTAAATATGAATTTTATATAAATAAATGTAAGGAAATTTTAAGGTAAAAACATGTGTATTTCATGAAACTATTTTTTCCTACGAATATTGATTCTGCTTAAGGAATACAGAATGTATATCTATTTTTACAAATTAAAATAATCATTAATTTTGTGGGATTCAAATTAATTTTTTACTTTATATAAATAATTATATAATTTTTATTCTATATAATTTTTATTACTAGTAACATGTTTTAAAATTATAATATCTTATTATTAAAAAAGAATTTTTTAAAAAACTAATTTTCACTAGGAATTGCTAGTTTTTTTAAAAAAATTATTCCACATATTAAAATTAACACCATAAAATGTATTAAATATTTTTAATTAGAAAATTTATTAATAGTTAATATGTTAATATTATTTTTTGGTTAAATTGATGTGTAAAAATCGAAAAAATTAATTAAAAATGATTATGGTTAAACTGGGGTTTTTCTCAGTACATACTCTTCTGTTAAAAATAATTATCCACAAACATATAATATTTATTATATAAATTGGATTTAATATTTATATCCAGTATGTAAAAAATATCTAATAAGTCTCATTTTATTTTAGGCATAAAGGATTTATTTTCCATGTTAAAAACACATTAACATTGTGAAAACTAAAATAGTAAAAAAAATAATCATTAATGATAAAGGAATAAAATTGTCCAAACAGAAATATGTTTATATAGAGTATTAATTTATATATAATTTATGTCCCTAAAAAATATTATTTATCAATTTCTGAGGAACTGGGGGTGCGTGTGAATTCTAATTATTAAATGGTTTTTTTAATTTACAAAAATGCTAATGCTCCCCATTTATAAAAGGGAACTCCCTCCCATCAATTATTCACACTTCTAATGTACATTTTCTTGATCAACCCCGGACAAAATATGTAGCAAAAATCATTATAAATATTATACATGACCAAGTATTCCAAAAATACCAACCCTTGGATCCTTAAAATGAGATACAAAAGGTGTTTTTTAAGTGATGGTAATCTTCTATATGGAGATCTTTCATTTTCCATAATATTTTAAAACTATAAATTATGTATTGGTGTTTAAAATATAATTACCCCAACATATAACAAATATTTTTTGGTTATTATGTTTATGGAATAATATTTATCTGTTTTCTTCTACATCTAATGGGAAACAAATCCATTTCTCTAGTGTCTGAAAACATGCCTCCACTGGTTCTGATAGAATTTTTATTCAATTACAAAATCACATGGATAATAATAATGATAAAATTAATGAATTTCTATGATAATTATGACATTAAATGTATTCTATAAATTAATATATCATATAATTCTCTACTAATTAAACCTATAAGGGAAATATATCGTTTCTTGTGCATATGAATGACATATCATCTCCACAAAGAGACATGATTCATCTTCCTCGTAAAATAATAAATAATAGTTCTAAAAATGTATCTGATGAGTAAATATTATATTAATAAAATTAATATAATTTTGGAGATTATGTAACTATATCTAATACATAGGAACTCTAAATTTCATTATAAACATACATGTGAAAAAAATTAACTGAAAGAATAGTAAAATAAAATTTTGTTAACAAATGGATGGTAAGACGTTATAAGTGGATCACATATGATATTTAAAATATTAATAGATTTCATTTATAAATTAATAATAAATTTAAAACCTCTATATATGAGGTTAAAACAGGTTCACCCAAAATGAAGCATGAATAAGGGTTTTTGTCTCAATTTTCATTTCATTGAGATATATTTGATAGTATGAACATATTAAAATAAATTTTGTGTATGTATTTACCCATTGATTTATTTTACATGAATAACAATTTATTAATTATGATTAGTGTTTTAATTAAATTCAATTTTTGATGGGTTTATAATTTAAAATATACATAAGAGTTCAAAATATATTTTACAATATCACTTTATTTTTAGATTTATTTTACATTTATTGAAGGAATATTATAATTTATCCTGGATAAGAATAAATATATTTTTAATCCTGGGGAAATTTATAAATTTTCCATATTTTAATACAAATTTCCCCCTCTTTTTTACCCGAATCAATGAAATACAAGGTTAAATGAATAACTGATTTTATTTCACTTTCAATATGATATAATTTTCATCCATGTCCATGGTTTTCAAATTTTATTTTAAAAAACATAAATTATTTAGTAAAAATGTTTTTTAAGGATATTTTGTATTGTACATGAATTTTAAAATGGATTTGAAATGAATATTTTTCTATTTTTTGGAAAGGGATGGTTTTTACCAAAAGTAAAAAGGAATTTTTTTAATATACTTAAGAATAAATAAATATACTACCACTATCACCATTTTATAAAATATAGATTATCCAAAACATTTTCAATGGGTTTATAATAAATACTATTTTATGAAATCCTATTTTAATATTTTACATCCATTCCCTTAATTTTTCCAAAGGACATGATTTGTTTTGAAAAAAATTATTTTCCCAATGAACTAAAGGTCAACATTCATTTCGTGAATTATGATTTTATTGTTAACTTTATACTATGAAAGTGATGTCGTTGTGATCATTTCTCATTATTAATTTCATATATATTAAGTATAAATATTTTTTTATCATGTATATCATTATTTTTGAAAGAATCTACAATTTATACATTTGATGTTATTTGATTAACAGGGGAAGTGTTGATAAATCCATATCCTTTACTCCATATGGATATTTTTTTATACAGAATGTTGAATCATGAATTATAAATATTGTTAGATATATTACGAATTCATTGGACATGCATTGATGTATGAGGATCATAATTATATATACCCTTGATTATTTTTTTAGGTCTCATGAGAGAAAAAAAATTGTCCATAGTAAATACAGATTTTCTCGTAATTTTATCCTTGGAAAACCATATTTTTCAATATATATATCTTGATATCTATGATCATGAGGTCCAAAATAATCACTTTATTAATTGAGAATTTATTTATTGTAATAAATTATATTTTATGAATTTATATTTTCTGTGGATTCACTTTTTGATCACGTTATTGATTAAATGTAATGTGTGTTTAGTTATTTACATTATTCTATTTATTACCAATTATCGATTCATGATCATATAGTTATTGATTAAATGGAAGGTGTGTTCTGTTATTTAACTTATGATGTTGATTATTCTTTATTGATTTATTATAGATTCCATTTTAAGTGACCCTTACTGAGAATTTGAGCTCACTGTTATTTTTTTCATTTCCGCAAGATATTAATAATATTTATTTTAATGAGTTCAAGGATTCTGAATATCTTCCATTACTATATTTTATATTTTATCGCTAATATAAAATGGTTATCATACATGTATATGGATCTTGAATACAACTAACCTAATAAATCATTTTGGATTTCACTTCTCGTATCAATAAAAATGTAATAATATAGACACATACTATGAGCTACTGGAGGCGGGGTTGATAGATCATATTTTTTTTTGAGATTTTATATGTTGAAAATATGTACACGAATAAATTAATTTAAAGAAGGTACACAATAATATATTGGTTGTACACAAAACATGTAATGCTTTTATTATTAGAAAAAGGTCCTTGGTAGAGTATTGATTAATCTGAAGAAGAATTCAAACTAATTTTATAATTGTATGATGTTGTTTAAATTGCAACATATATCAATAGACGTTTTCATGGATATTAAACATTGTTTTATGGATTTCTTAAGAAAATATTATAATTTTAGAATATAAAAAATAGTCAACGTTTTATCAAGAACATCAATGTAACGATATAAAACATCCATTCTTAAAAATATTGAAACTATATTTATTAATAAATATTAAAAGATATTTCTACTAAATTAACATTATACTACATGATGATCATACAACATATTTCTGAATATAACTATATAGTTTTTATATAAAACATTCATTTCATTTTAATATTAGTCGTTGAAAAAGATACCTGAGTTTTAGAGGAAAACCCACATTGTGTTACAAAAGAAACATAAAAGTCTTCCAATTAATGATATAATATTTCAAAGAGAAAAGACTTCAAGATATTCAAAATGATCACAATTTCAATTATTATTCTTATATAGTTATTTGATCAGGTTAAACAATATCATGGATTAAAATATTATATTCTGAATTTTAAGTATCTATATAAAAATAAATTTTCTTATAACCACATTGTTTTGTAAAATATTTCTTGGGAGAAAAGTTATGGATTTTTAGAGAAGAATAAGTGAAAAATTTATATAGAGGATCAAATTCACTAATAGAGGAATAATTAAGATCATGAATACTTACTAGTAATCATTCTATATATTTATATGTGTTATATTTTTTTCATTGAATTATATAATGTTTGGGTGTCAGGTAAATGTTTTTAGGATAAAATATTGTTATGAGTTTTAGAATAACATCATTATCGTTTCATTATTTATTTATAATGAGATAATGTTTTGAGGTATGCGATATCATAAACTAATAAAAAACGGCTTGTAGCTTATAATTTTTTCATGAACCATATAAAAACATTAGAGTATGAGCGCTTTTATTTTTTATTTATTTCAATATTTTATAACATTAATAGAAGATTATATTTTCTAACTAGAAAATTAAAAAAAAATTAGTGTGAAATTTTTTTGCAAGCATGAATTAACCATCTCTCAACGATCTTTAATTTCACATAGACTCATCAATTGATATTAGATTCATGATTCCATCTCTAATTTATTCAGATCATATATTTTTAATTTACGTTTTTCTCAGAAATAATTCGAATTATATTAATAATAATAGAATTCCAATATATCATTGAAATAAAATATCATCTATGGATGAAGGGGATAATTCTATACTTTCTATAATAATGACTAAACATGATTGACACTGTGATGAATACATTTAAATCAATTAGATTAG
This sequence comes from Viscum album, assembly GCA_963277665.1. NCBI lineage: Eukaryota > Viridiplantae > Streptophyta > Magnoliopsida > Santalales > Viscaceae > Viscum > Viscum album. The sequence goes on from OY728156.1 coordinate 1,377,353,813, forward strand.
GACTGTCTTATACATTGATGAATCAGAAGAATATTGAATTTGGTTGATTATCTTATAGTGAATGTCATTTATGAAATCTTATGAAGGAATTAACAAATTCAATAGGCTCAAAAACAACCAATTCAATATGTAATATATTTAATTCTATTCATAAAATTGAAAAAAGTGAGAGAGTCACCACTTAATATTTTCGGTACTCAATTTTAGTACATAATGATTCCTAATGACGAATCAAAGGTAAAATATTTTACATAGTTAAAATTGATCATTTTCACTATAAAAAATTATAGATAAACCATTTATTATTAAAATATTATGAAGACATCGATAAGAAAAATACAACATAAATTTTATGTAAAATTTTCTATTTTTCGAGGATCAATATTTGGATGAGTTAACAATTGAAAAACTCAACCACATTACTAATTCTTATGAGAGGATAATAATTACTTCTTTGAAAATGAAATGGAATTCGAAAAAGGAGACTCTTTTTAATTACTTCAAAGTCACGAAGATAAATAATAAAAATAATTCTCATGAGGAAATGTCGATGTTTGATGATGATGTTATAAATTACTATGAGTTTATTCAATCATCTCCAAAATATGTTTCAAAGGAAACAATTTGTAATATAGTAAAATTGATTTTCAACATTTGAATTATTGAAATTTAAAATATTTTAGGTATTTTATATGATAGTAATCAGGAAGTAGGTGGGAGGATAATCAATCTAAACGAACATCAATGGAGAAAAATAAGTTGAGCTTTGATCTCAACGGATGGAATTACCCTACTGGAATAAGATTGACCACATCATAAAAAAGTGAATTTTTATTACAAAAACATGATGTTTCATCCTGTGATTACCATATTGGAAAACAAACAATTTAATATCTATCATTTTTTAAATTCTAATATTAATTAAAATATGTTGTGAAAACTATTAGTGATAAAAGTATAGTTTTAATAATGGTTATTAAAGACAATAATTGAATGTGACTTCAAATGTCAATTATTATAAAATCTATTGTTGAAGTATTAAATAAATATAGATATAGAGATATGATTGATGGAATTTATTATAAAAACCAATATTTCATATAACATTTAATGTTGATTTTTACAGAAATCAATGTCAAAATTCATATTCAACATTATTTTTTATAAAAACTGACATTGAAACCTAAGTATATAAAAAACATATATTACAATAAAATACCCCAACATTCTGTAACAAAAAATCTAGTAGTAGAGAATGAAATAAAAAATATAAAATAGCTGATAAAAATTAATTAAAAATTTACAATAACATCATTTACCAAGATAATGCAAATATAAGAATTATTTATATATATATAAATAGTCCAAGACTATATAATAGTATCAAAATAATAATTGTAGTTGGATTAAATATTCCACTGAATAAAAATAAAAAAAAATCAAAAACAATAAAAACAATAAATATTATAATATTAATGATACAATATTTTAGTTTAAAAAAAAAGTCATGTAATGGAACTTATTTTATGAAAATATGTTGTCATTTCAGTTCTGTTAACATAAAAATGAGTCATAAAATGTAATAATCACAATCAATATTTCTTGTTTATCGGTGAAAAAATGTTTCTCAAACAAAAATTAGAATATAAGACACACCATATATATAAATAAGACAAAACAACTGTCAGCTAATTTAAATGTTACGTACTAGATCTGGAACCTAATTATTTTCATTTGGATTCTTTATCAACATGAAAACCATGTTTAATTATCTTTGATGACCTATTTTATTATCATATATTAAACAAATAAACATATCTAACATGAGAAATATAATATTAATAAATAAATAGATTAAAATAAAACTGTTGCATTCAGTAAATCTTAATAAATTTTAAGAACAAACTCCAATAGAAAGAATAACAAATATATTGTGGATTCATAGAAAATAATAATAATAAAATATAATATCAACTAAAATATTAAAAGTTCATCATGAATGACATTATAATGAATAGTAGTTCATAATCATTTAATAGATGTTACAAATCAAGGAATGAAACAATGTAACACTTAATCTCAAATTATTTTCCAATATTCATTGTAAGAAAATTTAAATTCATAATTTTTCACAAAACAGTTGCTAAATATTACATAAAAAATTATTTAGATGAACTTTTAAAAAAAATTTGTTAAATGAATATTTTTTAATAAATTATTTTTCGCATTGGATTTTGAAAAATTGCACTTAAATAAGTTTTTTTATTATTTTCTTTATAATTTAATTTATATGGATGTTTTCGAAAAACATGGAAAAATATGATTTCATCATTTCATTTAAATTCATTGAGGATTTTTTAAAAACTAGTTTTTTAAAACCAATTTTGAACTTGGGGATGTTTTTTAAGAAACCGCCGATAAAATTAACATTTTAAAATCTTAACTAATTTCAAATTAATAATTATTAATTATTAATCATTATTATTAATTAATAATAATAATTTATTATTTATTATTTAATATTTTAATTTATCATTATGTTTTAATTATTATGTATTTATATTTATTAGTTACTAACTATATTAAATATAAATTAAATATAGCATAAGAGAAAATTGGATTTTAGCATCAAGTGATCATAAATTTTGATCCAGGTGTCCATTTTAGCAATACAACTATTCAAATTAACGATTCTTAAATGAAATACAATGAAACTATATAATAATATTGTTATAGAAAATAGAAATAGATTTATAAATATTTTAGTACATGTTGAAAATTGATCTCCAAAGTCAAAAAACTTTAACTTTTTTATCAGAGTGTTCATTTCAGCTTTATCAAATATCAAACCGAATCCTTTTAAGAGATCTAAGCCATTTTGACTATTATAGACCCTGACCACTATATTATTAAAGTTTCATATATATTATATATTAATTTTTATCTATTTTTAATTTATTACTTATTTATTATAGATTAATTGATTATTAATTCTTAATTAATAATTTATTTTTTATTCATTTATTATTTATTTTTTATTAATTATTATCAATTTTTATTATATATTGATTTATTATTATTATTAAAAATTATATACTCATGATTATTTATTATTTATTATTTAATATTGTGATTTATTATATATTATTTTTTATTTTTTATTCATTTATTTTATATTTATTAATTGTTAATTACTAATGTATTTTTCTTATTTATATTGATATATAAATTTTTTTATTATTTTTTATTATTTTATTTAATTTAATATTTTTGAATATGAATTTATATGTATTTTTCTAGATATATAAGTTTATTAAATTATGTTCACTCATGAATGTACTATTTTAATTTTATTAATATACATCTAAAATGATGTAATATCTATGTATGTTCACAGTAGGTCTGTATTGTTTCTAACAAATATCATTACTCTCCCTTCAGTTGAATTTGATGTTATTTTGGGAATATATTATATTTATTTACAATAAATCACACATGAATTAACAAGGTATGTCACATTTGATATTCTGAACCTACATATGATCGTCTATTGGTGAGATGATAAACATGAAAATTCAATGAAAATTGAATTCATTATATGATCCTTGATTAATATTCAAAATGGGTGATTATATTATTTGGTTGGATAGGAACTCAACATCATTGATGTGCTTATTGTGAGAGAGTTTGATAATGTTTTTCTAAAATATTTTACATCTCTTACGCTAAATTACAATGACTATTTCTCAATAGAACTCATACTAGGTGATATAACTACTTTAAAGGATCTATATAGAATGGCCCAAATATAGTTGTAGAAATTGATGAATCAACACTATGAGAATATTAGAAAGGATTTCTTTAGCCATGTACATCACTATGGGGTGAACTTGTTTTATTCTTTCAGGATAATGTCTGATCAATTCCACTTCAAATTGATTATTAGGAAGTTAATAAGATTATAACCAGGAATAAGAATCATATCCCTAAAATTGATATTTTGTTTATAAAATTCATAGAGCACAATACTTTTACAATATTGATCATTATTATAGATATCATAAATTACGTTTAAAGTTGGAGGATATACCCCTGATAACATTCCATGCAAGGTATAGAAACTATGAATATATAGTGATTCCATTTAGACTTAGTAATTCCACCATTATATTTAATAATTTAATGAATGAGTCTTTAGATATTACCTTTATAAGTTTTTAGTAGTCTTTATAGATGAAATTATTATATATTCACAATGTATTGAAGAGAATAAAGATCACCTGATGATTTTACTGATAAAACTAAGGAAAGATAATCCATATGAAAAAATTATGAAGTGTTAATTTTGTATTCAATAAGTGTTAGTTTTGGGTCATATAATCTTAATAGAGGTTTTGTTAGTAGATCTATCATAATGAAAAGTTATTGAATGTTATCCCAAAAAAACCACTGTGATTGAGATATTATGTTTTCAGGGTTTGGTTGGATATAATCAATGATTATTGTATAATGTTTTACAACTATCTAATACACTCAGTAATATAATTCCCAAGGGATCCATGTTTACTTAGACAGTTTAATGTGAAGAAAATTTCAAGGAATTGAAGATAAGGTTTTTCAAAACACCTTTTCTTACATTACCCTACAGTGGATATGAATTTTTACCAACAGTGATGCATAAAATAAGATGTATTATATTAGACAATTGATGTACACCATCTTGAGATACAATGTTGATCACACGATGTGAATTATTCATTTAATTCAATATTATGTAAGGTTTAAGGCCGGGGCCTTATAGGATATATATAAAAGAAGATGTATTATATTAGACAATTTTTTACACCATCCTGAGATACAATGTTGATCACACGATGTGTCATAGACAAGCATAGAGACTGTCAGTGAAAATGATCAAACTCTATCATGAGATTCTCTATAGATAATGTGACTCACTAAGGGTCAAAAAAGGGAAAAGTCCAATATTATTTTAAAATAACGAATAAAATGTCTAAAAATTTTCATCGTCTACTGATGTGAATATATTTTGATATTCATGTGAAGAAGTTATGCACCTAATCTAATCACCATGAATCACTTGAAGGCCATTTGAAAATATAGCTTAATCTCATGGGAGGACCCTAAAAATCCATGTTTATCTCAACAAATACATATCAAAATCCTTCTTAATATCACACGGAATGCTGGAAAATTATTCTATGATCATGAAATAGAATTTTAGCAGGCATCTTGATCCCATAAAGACTATCAAACATGTCATATCAATGGTTAAAATCCCATTTGACTTTTCAAAATTTCTATATGAAATACCTTTGATAAGGCATGGGTCTAATAAATATGTTGATGATGGAGTGAACTTAGGGTTTCTATTTATCATTTGACACTATAGACGACCCACAAAAATATCACGTTACACACATGATGAAAACCTTATCCACTAACTCCATCTCATATCCATGATATACATTACATAAAGGGTGTTATTTAACTGGGGTGAAAAGGCCTATAAATTCTTCCCCCTTGATAAAAAAATGGATACCACCCTAAGGAAGAAAACAGTGTATTTATTATAGTAATAAGCCTTATCATCCCATGGGAATGTCACTATGTAGAATTCAGTGAATGACCTCAAGGATAATGTGGCATGAATTATAATTTCACATTATCAACTTATAGATCAAATGAAGGACCTCTAGGGTTCCATCCAGGTCATGGGAGGGAATTTTTGTATATCTACTTGGTAATTAAAAACATAAACAAGATAATTCTAGAATAACCTTGAGGAGAATATGAAATAAATAACAAATAACAAAAAAGAAATATTTGAATTTGGATTCAAGAGTTTCATAATAAGGAATCATGTGCTTAACATGACTTTCCTAGATCATACGACAATTCGAGGAAATGTCAACCAATTCTAGAGAATTCCTCTATAAATGTCATAAAAGTCTTTCAAAATCCCCAAGAGCTGTCTCTAAGGACTTGAGAAGTCCTCTGGACATGTACTCCATGTCTTAAAAAGTCATATGGACTTGCAACCCAAGTATTTAAAATTCTTATAAACATGTCAAATAAGTCTTTCAAAGTCCTTAGAACATTTAACTGAAGTATTTTGAAGACCTTATGGAATTTCAACCAAGTCTAAGTAAGTCCCTAAGTAATTTCACCAAAGACTTGAGAGGACCTCCATATAAAATGACAAGGTTATGAGTGGTCCTCTAGAAATCCCATCCAAGTCAATTGACTACCTCCCAGCATGTTACTCTTAATCAAAAAAAATCATAGGATATTTATGAATTGACCATGTCAAGACGAACCATGGAAATTCCAACCATATCATTCGATACACCTCTAACATTACTACATCAATCATGAAAATCATGCAGACACATGTCATCCTTATCAGAAAGACACTCAGGACATATCTGGAAGGAACTCAAACCAAGTCATCCAGACACCTCAGGACATGATAACCATGTATATTAGACATATTTAGACATATCATGAATTATGTTAGGAGAACTATAATTATTTTCCAAACACAATACATAGGAATCATTAAAAATGATCTGTGTCCAAATGGGCATCCACCTTAGTGAAAGTCCCTCTATGTCTCCTTCACTATGATCCATGAGACCCAATGTCTAAGAATCAATCAATGATATAATACGATTTTTTCCATACAATGGAACCCACCTTGTTCTTAGTCCTAATGGAATTCCCATATTTATAATCCATGGGTTAATAATCCTCTTAAGAAATAATTTTAAAAAACCATTAGAGAATTGAAGGTAGATCAAGTTATGATTAATCTTCTTCTTGTTACAAACATGATCGGTAGGTTGTATTCCTATGGTTCAAGATCAATACATGATTCCTACGTCTCGCTATATATATCCTTTCCACATAAAGATAAGAGTCACAATTTAATTTTACTTTGTGGTTTTTGATTCCATTTATAAATATGATATGTATAATGCCTCAAAATGGTTTATTCCCATTATCATAAAAAAAATGGCCTCCAAAGATTGTATTAAAATCTACACTTCCAATTTATATGTCATAAAAATATAAGAAACTACCCCTTTTTAAGATATTACAAGAAATAAAAGAACATAATAAAATATATACAGATGAAATCATTAATAAATCCCCCATTACACAAAATGGGTTTTGATACATGAACATTTTATTATGGTAAAATATCTTGTATCATGATTTGGAAGATATTCCCAAACATAACATAAATCTATACAAGAGTCATATAATATTTGATAACCCACCAAAGGGTGTAACAATCATGAATTATCATCCTCTTGACCAGTGTGAGATCCTCTATTCTATTGGCTATAAAACCCCATAATACCTCTTACCTTAGGAAATAGTTTATATTCCTTATTATGTATGTTGGATTTGTTGGTAGTTTTAAGAGATGAAAATGTGTAAATTGGAGGGAATTATTATGAAACCGTATTTGAACCAACCAAAATCACCCATAAGAAGGAAAAAATGATAAACATAGTGTAACAACACGTAATGAAAGAATAATTGAATCATTATAGGTGTTGTTAACCTTGTCTTCTAATAAAAGGAAACTATACATTTCTAAATGAAATAATAATATTGAACCTAACGAGAATCTATGAAATGATGAAAATGATTTATTATCATTAATTAAAGTAATTTGTTTTTCATATCCGATAAAAATTAATATGGTACTCCCAACATAAAATCCTTCTTAATTAGGGATCCCCGGGATGGGACCATTCACATTGTGAAGATTCCACGTGAGTAAGATGGATAAAACATGAATAAGAAGGGACAATATTGTTAGCTCTATATATCTGGTTGATCATGTTTAAAAATTGAAATGATGCAATGATCAAGGAATTTGTTCCTCATGTTATTTCTTTCAATAGATACTTATCTCACAGATAGCACTCTAACTCAATATTATGTCTTCATCGTGTGATTTTTCTGGAATATCAGCTATGGATGCAACCCTTCTTGGCTCCGGAAAAACCTCACCCACCATACACCATCATATATTGGTGGCGAACACAATGGTTTTGGAATTACATTGACACATTATGATCTTCAACCTCAATGATGCACGTAATGATATTTTAATTCCGAATCATTTATGTTTACCTCATACAAAGAGAGATACAGTTAAACTAACAACCCTCATTCCCATCAATAATAACTTGGGAAGATTATCCATAGTGTGATGAAATTAGAACCTCACTTATATAAGGAAGGTGGATCATGGGGTCAACTAAGACTCCATTCCATCCAGGATCCTCTTAGGATGCCCTTTGTGGACCACTACCACTAGTATCATCTCCCGAAAAATCCTAAGTCACCTCATGATGGCACAACTAGACATATTTACTCTATGGAAACTCATGAAGTTTTACCAAGGAAGTAATGTCTGGTGTTGAATGATGGGGATAAATGGGAGTGGTCTCATATCAATTCTAATGATGATGAATCCAACTGATAAATTTAGAAAGGAGCTAGCATGAAAGATAATACCCCTACTAACTTAAATCATATCTACATGCATATTCTTATAGCAAGCATGAGGGATTCATATATCACTACACCATGCATAAATCTCATTGTAATATTTTGATAGTACATGGATGATATAATTGTTATTATATCCTTTCTTCAATCAATGATATATTCCAGTATATTTTATAGAGTGAAAATTTTAAATCTTATATTACAACATAGATATTCAAAAAGTGTTATTATAATTTAGGGGTATCTAATGAACACTTCAGACATGTTCTAGAACTGGTATTGATACAAGGACATACACATATTCCTATCTCGATAGACATAGTAACACATCACCATGGTTAGTATGACCATGTTTCTACTCTACATAAAGTGAATACTCTTTCTCCCATTTAGAATGATTTTCAGTATATTCTAGTAAAGAATGCGGAACAAGTATGAGATCATATTCCCATTCCAACTAGGGATCAACAAGTGCGAGAGAAACATGCATCAATGTAGGTGGAAAATTATATCAATATTTTTTGGTGGTATACTCCAAAGGCATATAACCGAGTCCATATCACCATTCCAACTCAAAATTACTAATAGAGGGTCTCCCATGACTTAGTACAGACTCATATTCATACAAAAAAAGTGAATGATACTCCAAATGCATAGGAACAATATCCTATCCATATTCTAATTGGGGCTCACCTAGTTTGTTTGAAAGATTTGTCATGACAATATCATATTTTTGTTAGTGATGTTACTCAAAATACTCCATTTTCTCATGGAAGTTAGGATCATATCCCTATGTCTATTGATGAATGACTACACCTATATCCTTCAGAGGATATATAAGAGGATGTTCATATCCCTTCTCCCATTCCAGAGTTCTATTAATATATTCCAATGAGCAATTCATATTTGAATGAGACTCATATATCCTCCTCAGATCGGAGTGACTAGAATACTCATCCAAAAACCATCAGGTAGGATCATATCTTTACTGATAATAAAAGTACACTAGCATACTCTTGTAGCTTCTCAACTTTGGGAAAAAATTCACAAAACACCATAAAATTATCAACCTATTTTGGTAGCTATAATTGTGTAGCCACATATACCTATTCAACCCCAGAAGAAAGGTCAACATATTGTTTTAATGATTCGGAATGAGGCTCATATCCCTTACCATATCAGTTCAAGTAACCTCAAGTGTGTTGGATGCATATTCACAACACATCAAGGGTACCTTGACTATAAAACTAAACAATAAGGAGATAATTACCTCGATATCCTTCCTATTGGTAGTGTATATAGAGATAACATGGACTCTACTCTTATCATCTATCGGGACAATCCTCCTCGTGATGGTATCTCTGTCCAACAAGAAAATCCTAACATTTTTTGGAAGAATTTGTATAGAGAGGTTATAGAAACTCATTCACTTTAATATAGAGATGTTCTTGAAATAATAGGGTTAACTATATATTGTTCCCTATCAAATATTAAAATAACTTCTACAAGGTCAACGTGTCACCTAGTGAGGAAAACTCTATGGTCTAACCTGGTAGAGGAATATAAATATGATAAAGATGTGCCAAAATGTGATATTTTGATAGAGTTATCTAGAAAATAATTCATAAAAATTGTCTAACCGCCTTACAAATCAAACTATCATATCATAAATGATCTCAAGAATAATTTAATGCCTTAAATATACAAAAATATGTGGGAAACTCATTAAAAGATAATGTATAAACACCTCGCGTATCTCATATATGAGGATAACCATCAGAAAATATACATAATCTATCATTAAATGGAAATAAATAATATATCCATGGACATGGAAATGAGGTTAGAAAAGATAATTGTAAATTTACAACACACTTTTCACCATTTCACCACATCCCTTCAGGAACTGGTTGTCGAATCATTATCAGGTATCTGTATCCATGTATAGGAAAGGTATTGATAAATTCACTTCACTATGTCCCTTGGATTATATAACTATCCAAACATTACATATTGTAATGTAAAAACCTCTAGAAAAATTAGGGGACCACGTAATAGGTTATCTAATGGGTTATACAATGAAATTCCCCAACTTTTAAGGTGTAAATTCATTGAAAATAGAGGGAGAGTGTTGCAAACAAACATTTATGATAGGCATATGAAATAATGGGAATAAATTTAAAAGAAAATTATATTGGACCCAACATGAAAACATTCTATAGAAAATGACTCCCATATTGGGTTACCATTCCATGCATCTCACACACTATCAAAACTGCACCAAATAAAATAGTACACAATAAAAACTTCTATAGTAGAAGTCTAGGAGAAAACTATACCCACAAAGACAGTATAAAGTTTACTATCACTTCCCGAAATTGGTTTATTGATCCATAAGAAGATCCCTCTAAGGAGGAATGAATGGATCATTATGATAATGGGATACAAAATCTCAAATAAATCAATGAGGATCAACTCAAGGGAAACAATCACAATAGGAATTCCCTTTAGACAAATACAAATATCCCTCCTACCAAACATTAGTAAAGAGCCTATCTGCCTTCAAGAGTTCATCATGAATGTTAGGATGGATCCATATCCAAGAAGTAAGTCTATATAAATGAGTAATTTGAAGATTACCATGACTACCATCGATTATAGTGATTACCTCCCCCAATCATGGTCAACATTTAGTCCTAGAATGGATCAAAAATTAGGTGGATATGAAAATGGAAAAACCTCATCTACATCTTCACACTCCCTATATATGATAAGCATCCCAGATAGATGTACCTCCATAACTTCTCCATGTCATCGACACCTTAGTTACTCGCATGGAAACCATGGAAAGGTGGCACATACCCATGCTTCCCGAAAAGAAGACATATCCAAAATGGGAGGATGAAAAATTACCCCTACCCATTTTTCAAAATCATACATTGTTAATTGCTGAAGGAATGGGATATCTTGAAAACAATCACACACACATCATTTCCCCATGCAGTCCAATGATGGGACCTTCCGAAAAGTAGGACGTGACCAAGCTGGGATGATTTTCACATACTCTAGTGGGGATGATCTTTTTATTGGTATAATGACATTATATAAAGATCCATTGTTGTATGGTAAGTCCATATTCATAAATTCCATTATTAGTTCAAATATTTTATATGGAAAAATAAAATTATTGACCTCATAATTGAAACATAATGTGAAAATGAGTGGTCTCAACTTTACATACAGATGGAATGGATTGACTTATTTACTCAAAATACATCCACCATAAGAGATGATATAGGAACTCTATGTTGGAAACATTTCAGATGAGATGAAAAAACCATTGATACAAAAAATGTTTCCTAGAATATTCTGTGATTTTTCAAAAATAACACAATCCCAAAAATATTCCATTCAGTGGACCAGAGCTAAGATTTATCTCATGATCATGGAACAAGGATAAAATACTGGTAAGGAATTGACTATAAATTTTACTCTAAAACTAGTAGATATTCCCATCCATCACCTAGGTACACCCCAATCCATATGATTCCTCCCATTGAGTGATATAAACAACAAAATCACCGTCCAAAAGATGAAAAATGAGATCTTGGTTGCGTATAATTGGAGTAACAGAAAAATAATGTATGATGCTTCCAAAATGAGGAGTATCTCACTTATTTCCTTATAGAGAAGGAAGATAAGCTACTCAAGCTAAAAAATACTAGGAAACCCAATGAGTTCAACCTCAAAAATCATCCTATCTACATCCCATTCCATATGAGGTGAGACCAGACCATCAAGGGTTACCTCATCTTCAAAGACATCTTCTAATGCATTTTTGGTTCTAAACAAATGATGTTGGAAAAATACCAAGCATTGGTGACCTATATAAGAATTACACAACTAGAATAAGTGGGTAACTAGATTGATGTTCAATAAAAACATGCAAAAAATTCTAAAATTTGGATGACTAAAAATATAGCTGAATGATCTCATTACATCCTAAGAGAATAACTCCACAAACCTATAACGATCTTGTCATCGAGGGAGGTGGAATTGTAAAAACCTCTCTACGGTGAATATAATAATAATCCATAGGATGAGATAGAAAATTAAGAGTCGTATTCATCTCTTATAGAAACTCTAACTCTTGTACACTAATTTACTTCAATATTTAGAGAATCGGTACTGCCCAACCAAATTGAATCTTCATAAGATGATGAAATCATTTTTGGTAATGTTGATTTAGTACACTTAATAGAGCACTTATATGATGATGAATATTCCTATGAGTATGAGTCCCCTATACCTAACTAAAGAGTTGGAGGATGAAGGATCATCAACCAACGATAGAGGGGAATGAGTGGGCATAGTCAAACCTAATACCTCAATCAAATCCCCAAAGAGGAAATATATACAACTGATAACCAAGGGTGAAAACATTATAAATACCAAAATATATACAAAGGTATCCTAGGTCCCTATAATTGTATTCCAATCCTAGTCATATTATAGGACTGATTGGTGCTGCTATGACTAACTGATTGGCTCTGACAAAGGGGAAGTCCAATGCAAACTATTCTACTGGAAGAATAAAATATTTTGAACTCTACTCAAAAACCTAGATCATCCACCATGAAAAATATCAACTCTTGGTCCACATAATAAGGATAAACCCTACCTTTAAAAATTAAAAACATTATCCCAAAATGAAGATATTATTAAATATTGTGTAGATATACAAGTAATAATATCGATCTTAGATTCTCTTCATATTTTAGAAGAACTTAGAGAGGGTCTAATCAAGGCCCCTCAGATCCCATATGAGTTTTATATAGAAGCAGCTATTGTATAGGTTTTCAGAGATGAGAAAATTTTATCTGAATATTGTGTCCCCATCTCGTTTATAGAACAAGACTGGGAAGAAGTTACCTAGGGATATATCAGAACAAGCTATTTTCCAAGAAAGCTCAATAATGTTGGCATCTGAAGGGACTTTATTCAAAATGGTATAAGGTTCAACCTCATCCCAATTCACTCCAATAAATTGTTTTATATAGAGTAACTAATATTTATATATTTCAATGATATCCATTCAAGGGTAGAAAAAGTGTGAAAAAAACCATCCAAAGAGTTCAAGATATAAGATTATTTTGGGGATCCCACATTTAATGAAGATTTTATTGTTATCTAAATAGGAACAGCAAATAATTTCATTCTCATAACAAATTATATTTATATCCACATAAAAGTACCTTCAAATTTTCATTTGTGTTTGAAATACCCAATCGATGGGAATTCCTTAATACTACATAGTCAGAACAATCCATTTGATTCCTATAAAGAAGTAAATGCTGAGGAAGGCTTCTATAAAAGGGAGAGAAAGAAACCAGTGATGGATGAAAATATACATGCTGTGTCCCCAAATGGATTGGGAACTTCCCATATGAATCCCTATAGTTTAATCGATGATGATTATGTGCTCCCCAAAAAGATATTGGTGATGTAGACTTCATCCTAGTTATACAGGATCCTCATATCCCCATCAATAATATGCAATAAAATAGTCATCTCTATGATCTCTTCATGATTAATTTGGAATTCCAAGATGATATTTTTACTTCCTATGGACCCCACTTAATCCAAAGTAAAAGAGGATCCCCTAAATTACAATGATCTTTGAAAAATATTCTATAGACTCATAGGTGGATAGTGAAGAAGACCTTAGGACTGTCCCTCCAACAATTGAGGAAGGCATCTCTGCCACCGAATATGAGATTCGATAGTTGAATCTAGGAATATAAGAAGACCCATTACATTCATTAATTAGTTACATTGTTCCTCATGATGTGAAATAGATTTATATTTAATTTCAATAGAAACATTGATATTTGTTATATCATAATTATATGGAAATTATCAGGGTGAACCCCAATTAGGATATGTAAAATCTAGGATTATACAATGACTAATGAGGTTTCAAGTAGGTTGAAACTAGGATGAACCCCTACCAGTCTATAAATACCAAATTGGAAGTCTAAAAATTAATGAAATATAACATTTTTCTAAATTATAATACCCAAAATGGCTCACCAGCATATTCACTATAAAAAAGATTAACAGGAAGATTCAAGCCTCAACAATTTTGGAAGCCATAATCGACACCACCAAAAAGATGATTTCCCAGTGCTGACCAGGGAACATTGGATCAATGGAAATACTTGATTCTAGGAACTTCCATTTATGGATGGGTATTTAGGGTATAATAATATATTGATGTCCTCTAAATTAATGGAATACACCAGCATCATAGAACCTAATCAGATCATTTTCTATCAATTCATACCCTTTGGATTAAAGAATCCTAGTGATACCTACCAAGTCCCCATGAATCATATGTTTATAAACTTTAATATAAATTTAGAATATTGTTATGTGTACAATCCTATGATCAAATATTAAAATTTCAAGATCATATTTTAGATCTTTGAACTGTTTAAAAGTAGTTGTGGTAGCATAGATTGAAGATGAATCTGCTAAATTTCACATTTAGGGAATTGTTAAAAAATTATTATCTTCGAGATATGACACCATGACATTATTGTTGACTGATAAAGTAATAGTGAAATACTAGTAATATCATCCCTTTGAAATATGAAATTAATGAGGGGGATCCCAGGGAACCTTGAATATATTTAGTGTTTCATAGATAACATGTCTACAAAATTGGTAACCCTCATCAAGCTAATGAAGAACGGAGCCACCTACTAATGGGATGATGATATCAAAGAATCCATTGAGAGCCTCACGAGGAAATTTAGGCATCCACTAATCTTGATGAAGAATCTTGAAAAAAATCTTCTCATATTATATATGTCATACATGGAAATAATAAATTAGTTCTCTCCCCCTACAAAAAAATGATGTGGTTAATGAAACTAATCTCTAATACCTAATTCAGTTGATTATATGTAAAAACACCCAGTAATTTGATGTTGAGAAGAACTTACATATACTCATTCATGTGGTGGAAATGATGGTACATTACAAGAATCTTCATGATGGCCACTTGTTCTCTTGTATTTACCCTCACGAGTACATCATTTTCTGACCTATAATGACTAGGAATTTTTCCCAATTATTTTTTATTCTATCATAATATGATACCTACTTTTTGACATAGAATGTTGTTAAAAGTAGTTTGTGGATTATTTCCTTCCACAAAAGGTATAGAAGTGGACATAGAACATCTTGATAAATTGCTTTTCTACACCCAATACACTACCAAAATGTGGGAGATTTATTTTGATAATGCATCCCTAATTATAATCACTAAGAGGTTTGAAAACCCAAAGATCAATTGGGTTGATCTAAGGATTATATTAGTTTCTTTATTTAATAAAATTTTTCCAGAATCTTTCCCATTATCCTAAGGCTACTGTAATGATGAATTAGAATATCGGGACCTCATTTCCATCTTGGAAATATCTCTATAGCTGCAGATAAACATCCTAAGCATTAATGGTGATTCATATCTAGTGATAAAACACATCAAAAATGATTATTCCAAAAAAGGGAATAATTTACCCTCACAACTATTACATAAAAGGAACGATGGTAAAATTTCCTTATTAACCCATAATGAGTCATGTCACGTGATAAAAAAATGATCATGTTGATGCAGTAACTAATGCATCCATAGTCTTGGACGACCCTAATTATTATGATGTAATTTTTCGCATTACGCACCAGAATATGAAATCATCTGTCATCGCATGTGGCATAGTTGAAATAAATTAGTTCAACACTTTCCATTAGCATGATGAAATGATATCCACCACTATATGGATATATCCCATTATTGACTGTATTTAAAATGTAATCATCCAATTAGGATAAGCTAAACAATAATAAACGCAATGATGCGGTGATAATATTACCCTTCATGATAGACTAAATGAGTAAAGGGGCCTCAAGAAAAGGGCCTTTGATGAGATCCTCCACATTTTTATAGTATAAAGAGATATTCCCTTAATTTTGGAATAATTATATATAAGATCATGTGGTGCTCCTCATCCTGGTACTATGAAATCAAATTAAATTAAGATACATGATTAATATTGGAAAACCATGATACATATCTGTGTGGAATTCACCCAGAAATTTCATACATCACAGGTTCATGAAAACATCAACATTATACCATTTATATTTATATATTACAATGAATATTATTTCATATTTACCATATGGTGAATAAATGTTAAGGGGACATATCCCTCAACCTAGGCAATATGTTTATATAAATCCTTACTTTGTTAGACATCTTTTTCTATTAGGTTGAGACAATTTCCCAGAGGAATTAGAAAATTATGAATATAATTAACATATTAAAGTCTAATACTATCACCAATAATTGTTTCCATTATATAACTTTGATGGAAAAAACACCATCTTCTATTATTCATGGTTTAGGAAATTATACTAGGAGCATGGAAATGAGTACGCCCTTTCATCCCACCACTATGTAGTGGAAAATAGACAAATAGAGGGATTAAATTGGACTCAATCAAATATACTATTGAATATGGTACATAAGGGGAATAAAACATGGTTTTACATGATCCTCCATGGTTTATAGGCATACTGTACAAACACCTGCATTTCAACACAAGTGATCATGTATTTACTGAGGTACAGAATTGAGGAATTGCATCCTATAGAATTCAAATTTTCATTCCTTCTGAAATGTATATACATGAAAATATAAGATAATGAACCATCATAAAAGTGGTTGGATTAATTAGAATGGATTGATGGTAAAATCATGAAAACACTATACAACATTGATGTCCATCCGAAAAAGAAAACCCGAACCATAAATAATAAGTCTTACCTATATAGATTTATTCATGGAGACCAGTATTGCATATCAATACCCTATTAATTCTAGGAAATAAAACTCCAAATTTTGAAACCAAATTTTATGGGCTTTACATGATAACTACAGTTTATTCCAAAGGAACTTACTCGCTATCCATAATGGATGGGAAATGCATTACGACCCAAACCAACATGAGTTTTCTAAAGTAAGTATCTACACAGATTCCATCAAGAATATAAATTCCATGATATGTGATGTTAAATTTCATGATATTACCTATTTTAAATACATAAAACTACATCATACGTCTTGGATTCATGACGTTAAACTACAAGGAGAAAATCCTTCTCACATGATGTTATAATACATGATAAATATATCTTTTCTGGTTGATGTTAAACTATATAAAAGAAGTCAGTTTACATAAAAATTGAACTACATGGTATCCTAAATCTTGATAGAATGAATTAAAAGTCAATAAATCTTTATGTATTTACTTCATGATGTCAAAATTCATAAATAATGGCACTTTAAATGCGACTCATAGAAAATGTTCTATATCTATGAAAAAGAAACCTTTTGTGCCCCTATCCCTGTCTGTGAGTCAGATCCACATAAGGAATCATCCCACTCATGAACTATGTATGGATCAATTCGTACAATCATAGGATATGAAGTAAATCCTAGACCTCCAATCCTGGTTCAAGATGAAATATATTCATCCCGATAATAAGACACTAAAATTTGTGATAACATCATCAATGAATGATGTTAAAATTTAGTATAACATTTTGTTCCCTTAATAATATTTTTTGGGAAACCATATCAAGAGGCCTCATGTAATTAAGATAGGTTTCATATCATGTGACTATTTTGTGAATGTTTTGGACGCATTTTTGAGGCTTTATGCCTTCGTTTTCATGTCAGGTAACCTACATCCATTCCGCATGATGTTAAACAACATGGATTTCCCATAAATTCTGACATCATGATTCTCTTTCTGACGTGATACATAAGGATTCCAATATCATATATCATGGCCCATCCAACACATGATAAAAATAACCCTATCTATTCTTTTAATCACCTTAATATCATTAAATAATCCTTTTCCATTCATTTTTTATGACATTGATCACAACTCCTATTGTCTTAGGATTTTTGGTAAGGTATTCTGCACATGATCAAGACGTACCCTTTCATGATAGGGTTATCATGGTTTTGGTGGAATGACCACAAAATGCATACCACACATCATTATTGTATGACCATAAGCTGTATAGTTTACATTTCCTGCATGACATAAACTACACATTACTATGGATGTTCCCTAAGAGAACCATTATCCTTGGGGTTGGAATTCCACCAAACCTTCATTCAAGAACAATTCATAGATTGATTACTACATTCAGATGATACATAGGGATTAATAGATCTATAATCCTAGGTCCCAACACAATAATAAATGGGTAAATGGACCCTCTTTTCAAGGTTTACACTTTCATAAAGAGTATCCATAATAAGAACTATGTGTGTCTTAATTCCTACCATCAGAGCATAGGTAGTGATGCATGAATCTCCAATACTAGGATCAGATGAAATAGTTAATGGGAAATATTATCCACATTATGAATGGGTAAAAACTACGTGGAGAGTTCCCAAAACATGAACTATGTGTGGCATCATTGGTTCCTTCACATGACACATAGTAATTCCCCTGTCTCCAATCCGAGTTTTAGCCATAAAAATCTATGGGACCAATGATCCATCTATGTATGGGCCAAACCAATATAAACTATTTCCAATGGAATAACTTCATGTGGCTTGATTCCGATCATCACAGGATTCATAGTGATTGATGGATCTCCAATATTAGTACCAGTCACAATATCGATGATCAAAAAACACCTCCTATGCAAGGGATGAACCCTTGAAAGGATATACCTGAGAATTATGTGTGTCTTGATTACTATCATCAAAGGATACATAGTGATACTTATATCCTCCATTTCTGGACTAACCACTTCTTTTTATCACTCATGATCATATCCCCTGCGTAAGAGTAAAATTAATATATAGGGATCTTTATAAAGAATTTGATTATGGAATAATTATTTCCCTTACAAATTCTATTGTGGAACCTAAGAAATCCCCACAAAAAATTGAATATACATCTATTTTAAGAGTAACGATTCTTAATATATCACTCTATATTTTCATGAGTAAGATCTACATTTGTATTTATTTTTCAAGGGATATTTCTAGGTAATAATGGATATGGAATATATATTCCCATCAATACACCTGTGATTGGATAAAATTTGTTTCCTATATCTAAATTACACAATTTAGCAAAACTTTTCCACAAGTATATCTTTCAAAATTTCATGTCAGCTCAAATGACCTTATCAAGTAATGATAATCTATAAGAAAAATTTCATTAACGTATGATTTTAAAAATCATGGATGATTTGGTTATTGAATTAAAACTAAACAATAAATAAATCGCTACTTACTAAAATTAAAATGTCAAGGAAATCTCTGATCTTAATTCATTAACAGTTTACCACAAGAACATTACCCCAGCCAACCAGAGTATTGGGTTCTTCTTTCTTCTTATAAGATCATCAATCCATAAATAACATTTCATGTTTTGAGCACCTTGGGATTAATAAAACATTTCACGACCCCTATAAAGGAGACGAGATATCCTTGTTTATACATACATGACGTCGATGTACATATGGTATTTGACCTACCATCCATAAAAATCCTGGAACATTGAGAAATGATCTATAAACCTTGTGATCATGATTCCACTATAGTGAATCTCAAAATCATATAGTGTTCTAGGTCATCACTGACTTGATTTTCCCGTATCATTACACATGAAATGGGAAACATGAGCCATGGTTTACAATATTTTCATCTGCTACTAAATATGTTTTTTGAGTTCTCTTGAACCTAGGTTTCTTAACTTGGTTTTTTGTAACATTACCCTAATAGAAAGTACATGTGAATCAGGAACATAAACTACATGCACGTTGGTCAAATATTTTTTAATATAATCTTTACTCATTGGTGGTCTAAATAACAAGACCATAAAACATCCAGTAAAGTATTCATAAAACCTGTTAGGATATAACCCCACAATTAGAGGACCAATTTGTGGACCTAGTAAAAGCCATGACATTCTTACTGGACCCCTTGACTGAAAAAAAATTTAGTGTAAGGATTTTTTAAATTTCATCAATGTGGTAATGTATTCATAAGGGGAAGATGCAAATTTTAGGTTTCTCAAACCCTTATTGAATATACATTTTCAATAAAACACATTCATGTATTTGATTTTTGACCTAACACAACTAGTTCGACGAGTAGATATCCTTATCTTCGATCCCTATGGACCTTTGTCTCCCTTGATCTTGGATCATCCCTATAAAAATGGATGTTAGGATTGGTTTGTACAAATGGACTCTTTGGTCTCTAGAGGCCCCCTAAAATCCATGATTTTTTCCTAATTTTGTGGAACATTATTAGATCCCACCATTACTAGTGTTGAAATTATTCCAAATGGTTCCCACTAACTGTTAACTTTGTAATATGGATGTTTTTTTCATCCAAAATATGTCTTCCATAGTCCATATTAATCAGTTCAGATTTCAGGATATGTTTGTTACACAACCCATATTCCAACTACTTAAGTAGATTTTTATTTCCTAATATTTTAAATAACCACCAATAAATTTTTAAAAAATAATACACGATCCTTGGAAAAGAGTTGAGAAACCTCTACATAACTATGCATGTAATCCCTATAAGCCCATGCATAAGGGACTTTGACCTAGAAATTAGAGGTATATCTTCTTAGTAGAAAAGGAACTCCAATCCTTGTGATCTATAATTACGCGGTGGATGAACTCATCACTTTTTTATGTTTTTGATTATTCTCAACATCTATTCCCCCATTCTATATTCTTCAATAATACATTGACAATAATACTTTAAACAATAAATCATTTTGAATTATTACCACATAATGATAAACAACATAGAAGATTCCCATTATTCCTGATGTTAAACTGCACAGATTATGTTCATACTACCAAACCATAAAAATACTTATAGAATTATACTTCATGAATGGTATATTAGAAATACTAAATAGTACAACATTGTATAACCTAAACTATAGAAAAATAATGGGATAGTTTTCGAGATAATAAAACAACCAATTATAAATATAAAGTGATCACTAGGTTGGAAAAATGAAAAGGGAATCCTAGGAGAAATCCGAGTATCTACTCACTAGACATACACTTTATGTGATTCATGAAATATTCATAATATATAAAATAAAAATGAAAAAAACATGTCTAGATGAAAACCCATACAAGGGATACCTGAGAAAAATCAATGTTCGTAACTATAGAGATTTATACTATATGAATTTTATAAACAAGTTAGGGTAATAAAAAAAGATAAAAATCCTATTAGGCTTGATATTTTTCCCTAGAAAAAATATTCCTATGATCGAATGACCATTTACATGACAAAAAATTAGATTATTTTCCCTTTGGGACAATGTCCCACCAAATTTATCCTTTTAAACAATGTTATTTGGGATACATCAAAATGGAATATCATGTTGATGGGAATTCTTGATAAATTATCAATAAAATAGTGAGGAATGAATCCCAATATATTAATTTGGTTTTTCATTATATTATTTAAATTATGGTTATAATTGATGATCTATAAAATATAAATTCATGTAAATTGTAATGAAAATCATTGATAATGGAAAGCATGAAAATGAGGTGCACCATTTGAAAAAGTGTTATTATTTACAATATACCAAAATGGGGAGGAGTCTTCATATTCGAGAATCTCACATAAAGGTTTCAAACAAAAATAAATCATATATGCCCATGGATAGATCATAATAAAATCTTGTTAGCCACAATTCCCAAATAAGCCAAATTTTTGTGGGAGTTATCAATTGAATTCTAAAGTTTCGCTCACTCTACCTCCTCCACCACTGAATTCAGGTGAAGATCCACAATAAAAGAAGATGTCTCTTAAGCCTCTTCTTAAATGGTTTCCTATAATTATGATAATGCTAGAATATGGGATCTGGAATCACCTATGTTTGCTTCACATTATTCATTTTTTTGTATTCAATAGACCCATTTGATCTCATAGTTAATATGTTGTTTGAAATTTTTATTCAAGCATAAAAATTGATTTATTTATATAATGTGTTTGAGAACAATCATTATCAAAACAATGAAGTTTCATCTCATTATAAAATAGTTCTTTGTGGGTCAGGATGAATTGAAACAAGACATCATATAATAGTTGGAGGTCAAAGCGTCCTAACCCCAAATTGCACAAGAGTTGGATAAATCTTTCCTATTTTTCACAAAACGTAAACACAAGAGTCTCAAAAATAAGGGTCCAAATAAAATAAAAGATTATCTGTTATTCTATGATTTTTTTGAGTGGGTATGTTAGAAATAATAATGATTCATTGGACATGGTCAAACACTTAATCTGTTGAAAGAAGGATTCACTATGATGATAAAAAATAGATGAAATCTCAGTTGTGTTTGAATAATTGGATTCATAATCTTTCACTAGAATGAAAGTTAAATCCTCCAAAAAAGTATCAACCTACTATTGAGAGAATCATCACATAGAATGATAATGCTTCTATTGAGGCCATTACTACTACAGATATTGAATTCATTGATGCATAGGGGTTTTATACATTTAATACTAATATATTCAGAACACATCATGAGTAGGCTTCCTCCCAAGCATGCTAATAGTCATAGGATATTAAAAAATTTCCATTAATAGGTGGAAGATTTATCTTAGCATTTGTTTGTTCATAAGATAACATAAACCGAAATTGGTCGATAATCCCGGGATGTCATTTTCCATTGACTCTTATTGAAGGGAGTTTAGAAAACATTCCAATGTATCCCAATTTGGGAGTGAAATGATTGAGTCGTATACCTCTCAAATAATTACCTCATTTACACAGGATATAAGAAGACCATCCATAAGATTGATTTTATATTTAATCTTATTGAGGATACATTATCATTATCAATAATTAGTCTAGACAGTGTAGGATATGGTATGAATTTGAAATTATTGGGCCTATTAAAGAATTCAATATTGTCATTAAAGCCTTGTGGTAGTGCCTCAACCTCACAATTATTCAATATCCTTGGGAAGAATCAAGGATCCCACTAGTGTTGTGATATCTACAATGGATGGAATTCAATCATATCCCACTAAATAAGAAATGTATGGACATTCCAATATTTTAAGAGATGTTTCCGTATTTGATATGTCAAAGGAGTTGATAGAGGATAGTGAGAATTTTTGAAACTATGTTATTAAGGCACCCCTCTACCAATCTGGCTACCATAACCAATGTGGCTACTAAAATCCTCAATCATAAGTCCCAGACATGGAAAATACATCCATTCTAAAACATGTATAAAATTACCACTATACTAAGGATTGGGGATTCATTTATTATTTATCAGTATCCTTATATTTTTATACTCCCCACCCTCGAGTATTTCCCAATAAGATCTTACATTGTCATGAACCTATCTGGAAGGGAACTAATTAAGGTATAAATAAGCCTTTCCATGTTTTTTCTAGTAGTTTATTATGTTGATACATTTAATAATGTAAATAAGTTATTATAGGTTCAAATCCATCCATAACATTTCCTTCACATTGGTAAGCCTATCCATTTCTAAGATCATAATTTATTAGGGTCTCTCAAACATCTATGATATGAAGAAACATGTCACACATCTCTCCAAGGGAAGATATCCCTCCTCGGTAGTAAATGTACCAATGTATAATCCCTACATCTCCATGATGCATAAGGAATGAATTATTATAGGACACTAATAGCTAATAATATTTTTATGTTGTTCTGATTGAAGATACATGACGAACTGAAAAATCCTTGTTTCCTTGTAAAATAAATCGAATGAATCTGGTCAGAGAATACTAAGTAACTATGACTAAAATAGAACCACCATTTTCATTCATCATATATATTTCAATCATTTCCTTAGTTGTACATGGATATATTACAAATTATTAGAGTATTCTAAGAGAATATGAGTACTCTAGAACTACTCTTTGTAATATATTGGTAGGAAATATCACAACTGTACATACCCTAAGTGGATTTTTCCAACATACGAGATAAACAACGGTGTGGTATGTCATCCAATTTAATTTACATAGAGAGATTCATTTGAATACAATCAAGGGGAGATGAATGTATGGTTTATGGAATAATTTAATAAGGTCAAGTAATGACATCATCATCAACCATAGTGAATCCAAAGAAAATAAGTATATATGACCAGGGATATATTTGATGTTTAGGTAGGAGAATCCCCATAAAATCTTTGTGTTGGAAAAAACATGATATTGATTTGTGCAATTTTTATTCCTTGAAATCATGGACCTCTGGCCTGTATTATTGGATGATGTTTGTGGACTGGAATCCATCTTCTAAAAAAAGGAGCACATGTATGATGAGTGAGAAATCACCTAAGAAGAGGTGAATGCCAACGAAACCATCATGAAAGTCACATTAACCATAATTTTATTCATGATCGCATGACCAGATATGGATATCATGGATCACATGAACCCCATAGTTACTCCTGGACACATGATCGATTGTAAGACATGAGATTATCTGACCTTTACCTAGCCACAAAAAAATGCATATTGGTCACAAAATCACATGGCTGTTCTATCAGAACATGTGAATCCAGAATGATAGCCTTGAAGATGGGGAAATAGGTCATGTTTCTAGAAAAATACCAAGAATTAGTCCACGATTCATTTAAAAAAGTGTTGAGACATATCAATCACACTATAGAAACATGCAATCAAATCTCATGAAATAGTCCGTTGAAGAAGTATTTCAATCAGTTCTCATGAAGAGGCCTTATGAAATGGAACATTTGGATAGGTCTTGTGATGTAGTCATATGATGGGAGAAATCCAAGTATATTTATAGTTCATATTCACTAGTGAAATGAGCCACCCCTTTCTCCCCTATTTATTGGACATCCCACAGAACACCATCGACCACTTATAGGACCAAAAATCATTCACTACACTAATCAGTGGAATTAAAGATAACATAGGGGGGTATTTAATATTCTCATAACCAATCCTATTCCCCATTGTACCTAGTCCCAAGAGGGTGTCCAGTTGTTTATACATTACAAATTATCATTGTAGATTCAATAATTAAATAATTACACAAAACATGGGTTTTATACTCTCCAAAAAAAATCATGAGTATCCATACTACATGATATTCCAACAGCAAAATCAAATGAATCACCTAAAAAATTATGAGGAAACACAATGAAATTTTCTTGGGAAGGTCATTTTAAGGGGTTAGGAACTTCACATGATCTATTAATGATAACATGAATCCCCTCAAAATGAAAACCATCATGTTTTTGTGATGATATCCAGACAAGAACTGATGTTAATTTGATGGATAATAGATTAGTTATATTGATCATGTGACATTTTAATTTACAAATTGATGGACATAATTCCAAATACCTTTATAAAAAGAATAATATAAGTGTATGCTTCATGTGATGAAGGGTATTTTTTTTTTCATGCAATGTGCTTAAGTGATTTCAATGACCCATTGAATCCTAGAGAAACATGTCATACATGTAATGTTTGAGTGTGTTGGAAGGTAAATATCATAATTTTAAGGACATTATACATTTTAATTTAATATTTTATTTACCCTTTGGGTACATATACAAGAGGATGGATTATCCAGGAAAATTCTCGTGCACCATCATATGATCTATCATTTATCACATGATGCATCACAAACAAGAAGATTGACTATATGTGATAATGCTCGAATTCCATTGTACTATCCAATACTAGTAATGGGACACCCTGATAAAAAACCAATAGGAAGATTATGGAAATCTTGTAAAATAATTAATAAAATGTTGAAAATATATAATCATCTTAGGAAAGGAAGGTACAATTATTTTCATGTGAATAGGTTATGGACCTTAGGTGATCATCTTTGACTATGTAAAGAACCTTCAAGAGGCCAAATTGTTCTCTTAAGAGGCCCCTAACATTCCGTTTTGATCTTGTGAAATACATATAATATTCCATGTTAATATTTCATTGAATGTTATACAATTCTTATTTGATTAAAAAAATAAATAATATAGGAATCTCATTATCATCAAGAAAATTTACTCATTGATTTAAAGACCATTTGACATATCAACATGATCATATAAAATCCATCTAGTAATACATGGGTCAAATAAATATGGCAATGACAGATTGTTCCCATAGTTTTTATTTATCACATGACACCACAGACAACTCGTGAAAGGGTTTTTTATGAAGCTCATGTTGTAAAAATCCATCCACTGATCTCTCTCGTATTTTCTCTATATGATCCTTTTAGGGAGACATATAACTGGAGTAGAGAGACCTATAAATTCCTCACCCTTATTACAAAAAAAAGGGGAATACCACTACACTAGATCAGATAAGGTGAGTCTTATCAGATCAGAAAGACTATCCATCATAAGGGTCTTCTACTACATAAAATCTTGGGAACAACATAAGGGATAATGAATCATGATTATTAATTTATTGTGATCTCACTATAGATCATGCGTAGGAAATTTAGTGTTCTATCTAGGTCATGCGAGGGAATTTCCACAAGTGAAGTTATTTATATGAAACTAAAAAAATCTAATCATTTGAAAAACATGAGGTACTTATGAAATAAACAAGGATAAAATAAGTAAGACTAATATAAAAATGGAAAAACATGTTTTCATTAAAATGCATCATGAAATTCACATGACCTATCTAGATCATGATAAAACACTAGGACATGTCATCCATGCCTTGAGAGGTCCTCCATACATTTCAACCAAATCATTAATTGTTATTTTTACATGTCTCCCATGTCATGTGAAGATCTCTGGACTCATCAACATAGTCTTGTGATATCTTCTAGACATGTCATTGTAGTCATGAATAGTCATGAACACATGTCAACCATATCATGAAATGTTCTCCATAAATGTCACAAAGGTTCTTATTTCTCTACTAGATAGGTCAAACAAGTCATGAAAAAATCATCCATACATGTCAACCAAGTCTTTTGAGGTCCTCCAGACATACCTGGTAGGTCATGAGAAGTCCTCTAGTCATGTAAGCTAAGTCACGAAACAATGTTCTGAGTTGTAAACCATAATCAGATGATACACATGGACATGTATTCAATGATCATGTGAAAACCCTTAAAAATTACAACCATATCATGCAATAGACCACTGAAATTTTTTGCTTCAATCATGCCTAGCACCCTATGACATGTCATCCTAGTCAGATAGACACTCCTAACATGTCAGGAAGACACAATAGTATATGGTAACCTTTTTTATTTAAACTATTCTGGTATTAATTGAAATGAACTATATGAACATTGATACATGTCCAAACATGATATAGAGGGTGTCTTTATAATGCATGGGCTATAATGGGAATCTATTCAATGAATGTAAATCCTTCTATTAGACAAATTAATATATGGGACCCAAAATCTCAAATGGGTTCATCATTATTCCCAATCCATAAATAGATTATTAATAAATATGAACTATAGGGACTCTTATTGTTTTTCTATAAAAAGGATATGTAGGACAACATCCAAAGGCATGATCTGTATTTCAATCAATATTTTTGGGCCACCCTAGTGAATAAGTACCAGATCTATATATAAAAATTATAATATCTTTTTATCCCTTGTTTATCACTCCAATCATGGAACATTTGGGCCTAGGGATTTGGATAAATCATATCACCCATATAATAAATCTTCCCCGTCTAGGGATACCGATGCTTGTAAACCTCATGCAGTGACATGATATGATTTCCCATACATGGGAATCCTCCCTGGGGTCTGTACCATGAAATCATACATATTAATAACCCCAAGGGAAATAACACTAATTCGAATTAATTATCTATAACTTCCCATTATTGGGTTGAATATAAATAGAACTATGATGACTTATATTCATATTATAAAAAAGATACATCAGATTCCTTTTTTAGACTCGATATCAATACATGGTGCCAATGTTCCCTCATATACATCCTTTTGGGACAATGTTAAACTATATGCTTTAAAGACTACATGTTTTTGGACTCATATTATAAATACGATATGTAGGATGAATCTTAATGGATCAATATCATCCTTAGAAAAGGGCTTGATGATCCCAAACACCCATTTTCTAAACCAATGTGATTTCCAATGTCCGATTAGGACTACAACACCAAATGAACCCTTATTTTGGAAATAGAGTCTATGAATTTTTATAGATATAGGATACATTTGAAGTTTCTAAGAGATGAAAATAATGAACTAGGAGTGAATGATTTGGATACCATAATTGAAACCCAAAAATAATCACGCCAAAAAAACAAAAATGGTTAAACTAGTGAGATGGAATATAATGACTGAATAATTGAGAATGTAACAGAACTTCCAATCAAAATCATTCTTGAAATATAGGACAAT
Organism: Viscum album; assembly: GCA_963277665.1. Classification (NCBI taxonomy): domain Eukaryota; kingdom Viridiplantae; phylum Streptophyta; class Magnoliopsida; order Santalales; family Viscaceae; genus Viscum; species Viscum album. The sequence continues at coordinate 1,377,382,921 of OY728156.1, forward strand.
TAATACAAGAATATTAATTTTAACAATTGAAAATTAATACATACATCATAAATAATTATAATTTAATGGTGTTGAAAAAAATAAACATTAATAGTGTTATTAAAAATATGAATAATAAACCAAAATTTGTTATATATGGAGTTAGAAATTTTCTGACTAAGTAAAAGTTTATATTAAGGGTTTGTTTTGTTGTATAAAATTTAAATTGAGATTTTCCATGTTTTGATTAGTAATTTTAAATTTTTTTTCTATTTATTTCAAAAAAGCCATAAATTTTATTATCATTTGTTTTTTTAGTTTTTCATGTCTTCTTTATATTCAACTACCATTGGTTCGAAACTCAATTAAAAGGAATCCCATATGTGTAGAAAGCCTTACTACATATTTTTGATAGAAATATTTGTCTTATATGCATATATTTATTACTTTGTTTTACCGGTGTACTTCGCTAAAAATTTATTATTTAAATTTTATATTGACATTTAATATATTTATAATTTTTATAATAATTTTTTTATATTATTCTCATGACTTTTTTTACATTTACTTTATTATAAATTGGTGAAACATAGATTTTTTTATATTTTTTTTCAATTTATGTTCCATTTTCAATAATTTCATCAATAAATATTATGTTCCATGTTTCAAATTTTTTCCAATGTAATTTCATTTCATATTATTTTCTAAAATATGTCATTTGAAATTAAAGTTATTAAAAACATAAAGGTTATTTACTAAAATGATTAAAATTAGTTTTCAAATGTTTTTATATAGTGTTATTAATTTAATTTAAGATCCTTTTACAATTATTATACATCATATGTGATATTATATAATGATACCATCATCATTCTTTCTCTTAATAGCATAAAATATTGTTTTGTAAAAATTTTCTTATAAGCCATTTATTTCACATGGGTGAATTATGCAGTGATGGGATTATAAATTTATTCATGTTTATATGGGAAATATGTATGGTTTAACATTATGCGACGGTTTGGTCTGATATATCCTTCCTATACATTGTTAATGTTTTATATATCAAGATATTATTATGACATGTCAGAAGTCATTCTCAATCCCCTATGGGTTGAAGGTAGTGATCCGTAATCAACTATGTTAGAGAATATAGTTAGTGATTCATGATTTATCATGTTATGCTAAACATTGAGATTAATTTTAAAACATGTTATTTCTTATGTTTTTGTTTGTTCCACATTCTTACATTATACAAAATAACTATTCTGACACCCCCATGTCATGGTGTTAATTATTTTATATGGTTTAATCTTTTCTTTAGTGGATTCAATAATCAGTTCATTGAATGATGAAAATACAATTTTTTAGTTTATTTTTAAGAGGATCATGGTTATCCTAAATATTTAGTATTACCTATGTGGTTCCCATGTAGTTGGGGTTTTCAATTATTAATATATGTTTATCGTTGATTCCGAAAGGTTCGTCAAACTATGGAGAGATATCTAGAGGTCTTACAAGGATTGAGGTTCTTCAGTGTTGATTCCCATGGTTTTTTCATACTTTGTGATATCCAAGGAGTATCTATTTGAGGGTTTCTTAGCCTAGGAAATTTCCTATTCTTGCTTGTAACATAGTTTGGAAAACTGTGTATCCCAACCAAGTGGCCCATCTAGGTGTTTAATTTTTTGGGTTTACCAAATTCATATTAATTTATTGTAAGGGGTTTTCAACCCAATTTCTTCCATTTTACATCCATTTACACTAAATGGATCAAGGAGGATATCCAAACTCTAACACCTTGAAATCATTCCATTTTATTATTTCCAGGAGATTTGAGGTATTTTCTTCCTCTATTTTCCACTTCCTCCAATATCCATCTCTTCTATCTTGGTTTTGGCTTCCGTCATGAAACCTATAACCCCTTAATAAAATTGTAGAGATATATTTGGAAATAATATTATGGTTTCTAATTTAAAGGGTTAATATATTTCATTTCAATTGTTTTGGGTGTGGTCTTAATTAAAGGTGTCATATTATAACATATTTTGACATAATTCTCAACTCATTGAGATCGGTTCTTCTAAGACATTATTTAATTTTTATGTTAAATAAATTATTGTAGTTTTTAAATGACATGACATGAATTTATGAATATATTTAATATCTTATTGGTGATTAGACACCATTTATGGGAGTTTTGATCTTGGAATAAATGGATTTTCATGAAAATTCTAATTTTTTTATATTTGGAGAGGAAATTTTAAAGGATATAAAATTTTATGTAATGCTCGTATGGATTTTTGAAATGGTTTTCATATTATGAAATGATTTTTTAATCATTTTTTCAGTGGGTGAAAACTATTTAATATATTAAATTTTGTTTTAATGTCAGGTATTGTACGAAATATTATTTTTAAAGTGGTTTTTTATTCTAATTTAAAATTGTGATTTAAAATATGTATTTAGTTTACCCATTTTGAGTAATAACCAATTTTGTTGGGAAATTATCTGAATTAAATGGATTTCCTTTGGACTTTTTTTGGATCTAAAATAAGTGTACACTTTTGGAAGGGTTGTTTTGAAATGAATTAATTCATTGGTGGTTTAATTAATCATAAAAAAATATTTTATGTGATGTTTTATAAAATGGTAATGAAATTGGAATTACAAGCTGTGATTTAGTGTTAAAGGCATAGTTGGCACTTTGGATTTAAAATTTTGAATATGAAACACACATTAATTTCCTATTTTATGTGTACCCCCTGTGTGTGTTTAATATCCCATTGTGATACATGTTACCCCCAATGCGGGAACAATCCTATTATATCATTGATAATTTTTTATTTATATAGGTTTTCATCATTGGGTGTTAGGGGTGATGGTAGTTATGGTAAAGCATTGTATGTTAGACATGGAATATTTTTCTATAAACATCAATTCCTTTAACGATCATAGGAAACTAGGTACGATGGGTATGATCTAGCTTATTACACTAGTTGCTTCACAAGATTCTAGTTTCCCAAAAATCATGATTGGAATAATTGAAAATTGGGTGTTAATCATCACAAAGATGATTCTGTTGGATAATTAGAGAACTTTTCTTTGAACATCAATTCATTCTAGTATATGTTTCAAGGTTGGTATACCCATATATGTTCCTTTTATTAGAATATTATGGATCCTATGGTTTATAATATGAAACATTTTATTTCATGGTGACTTTTGGTTTATGTCATTGTGATCATGTGATTATTGGTATAATTTTCCATACATTTATTTTCGTGGAACCATATTTGATTATTTTTGACATATGTCATGTGATTCTTGGTGCTTCCATTGTTATGTTTGAAATTTTTTGTGTGTTGTGTTATTTCATTTCAAAAGTAGTTTTCAATGGTGTGTGGAGAACCATTTTGAAATTAAAGACTCCTTTGTGTGTTCATAAGGTGGATTTCAAAATCGGTAATTTTATATAGATTAAACCAGTAAAATATTTTTATGTGAATGTTTTCAATTAAATAATTAAATTGAGTTTTTTTTGAAATTGTAATGTTGTGTGTGGGTTTGACATTGATTTGGCTGCTTTCATTACTTTTAGAACATATATTTTTTTGTTTTGGAAAATAAAGAGATTTGTTTGAAAGTGGATTATAGATTTTTTTGTTCTTCCATAGTTATATGTGTAAAGAGTACATTATAGTTTTTTTAAAACTAAGAATGATGATTTAAAATATGAAACATTTTGTGTATATTTGTATGTTCATGGTGAACTAATGGGGTTTTTGGCCGCACCAATATATTTCAGGTTCTAGGGTATCAGTTAGCTCATTTTTATTCATTGTGGTTGATGTGGTGGTGATTCAAGAAGTCGTAAGAAACTATAGGTTGAATGGAGTTTGTTTGGAGTTAGCTTTATTATATTTGTTGTTAATTTTTTCTATTTAGTGTTTGTTTATTATTACTGGGTGTATCTTTATGTTTGGATATTGTTTATGTATATGAAAATGGGTTGGCTAATGGTAGTTGGGTGTGACCTATTGGCATGGTTATTTATCATGGATTATGTATATATTTATTCTACTATAATTTATCTCTATTTTTGGATTAATAATTCAAATATATTCTTGTGAATAAAATGAAATATTTTTAAGCATTTGGGGATCACCAATGCCGCTTAGTCCTTATGGAGTACTGGTTTATGTGTCCGGTCAGATGAAAATATAACTTGTTCGTTGAAAAATGGAATTAGAGTTTGGGTTCCCTTTGGTAGGAACATAATTTTTTTGATAATAGATCTATAATAGTGCATGTCAAAATATAAAGAATAGTATGGTTATCATGTCTTGATGAGTTATGTTGGGGAGGGTCTATCTAGGTCTTTATCATCTTGAGCCACAAGATTCTAGTGGATGTTGGGTATAAAATCTTGATTTTGAGTTTGTTTTTCGCATATAAAGATGTGAATTATTATTTTATACCCTATTTTTATATATATGATATTGGGGATCCTTATTTGGTTTTACGGTGGGATTCATGGAAAACACGAGATACACATTTATCTCACTCATCATATGAAATAGTTTGGTTCCATATATTCATGTCAGCCTCTTTAGCTGAATATGTTTCATAGTTGGGACACTATTTACCAAACTGTGTTGCAAAAGTGTTCACATCACTGTTTACTCCAAATTTGTCTTATTTTAATCATATAAAATATTTATTCTCCTAAGGATGTCTCCACTTCTGGGTGGTGGAGAGAAGAATGTTTTTCCATTTTTGGAAGTCGTTTTTTATATTTTTTTGATTCATGTTTAGTGATTTTATAATTCTTGGTTTTGAAAACATATTATTGATAATTATGTAATTTTTCCAAAATTATTATTTTAAAACATGGTTTTATTTTGTGTTATATAATTTTTTTCTATTTTTTATGGTTTTCAATAACTAAAAAATGGGTTTTGATTAACATTCCTTGGATTTTTGGTTTTTAAAGGCTAGTGGGATTATAAAAGGAATTTTCTATGGAGTTCCATTCCTTGTTAATGTTTATGATCCACCATGTTTGGTTTTTAAAGGCTAGTGGGATTATAAAAGGAATTTTCTATGGAGTTCCATTCCTTGTTAATGTTTATGATCCACCATGTTTGATCATTTTAAATTTATGTTGTTTTAGTTTTTTAGAAATTCCTTTGTGGTATGTAATTTTAACATTCCTTGTTAAAAATAGTGACTTAAAAATAGAAGTTTTTTCTTTTGGTATGAATGATCTGTGCCTCATTTGAGGGATTGTCGTTAAGATCATGATCCCTAACATGTGTTGGAATAATTTTTTTATTATTTAAAGCATTAATTGATTATATTACTGATTTAGTTAATTTAGTTGTCCCCCATAATGGTTGAAATGGATTCTTCAGTTCTAATTCCTTCCCAAACATTGAGTGGAGTGGTGGATAGGGAACCTTTATTATGATCAGACCCCATCACGGACATCATGATACCCTCTTTTCTATATGAATAGTTACCTTTGATGCTGATTAATATCATATCATTGGAGGTTTCTACAGACATATATTGGTTAACCTATGATTTACCTAGTGCGACATCTTTTTTTGAGATTAAATATGTGTCCATTTGAATAGAAGGAGACAAGTTTAACAAACGTATAGTGAGAGATTCCATAGTTCTACATGATGTATATAGGTGTGTGGTAGTTGTATGTATAACATAAAGAGTAAGGAGATGAGGAATAATGATCCAAATCTTAGAGAAAACATATTTCTAATTAGATGAAAGGATCTCTAGTATGCTTCCAGTGTGGGGATCCAAGGCATGATAATCCCACCTATCTCAACTCTCCTATGAGTATCCTCCATTTTGTCTATTTGGTTCATCTATATAAGTTAAATATGTTGGTTTTTTAGAAGAAGAATCATGTTTTATCCCAAAGGGTTAGTTTGTATATTTAGTGGAAATTTTCTTTGATTGTTGTAGTCTCATCATTGGGAGCATCGGTTGTGGTTTTTAGGACCTTGTCAATGGTTTTATTTTGGTACATTTTGGTGGAATGATTCTGAATATCATTTATGGAATTCATTATTTCATTTTTGGAATTCACCCCTCTCTCCATTGTGGAATATTTTTTCTATTATTGTTCCGGATACATCATTATTCAATGGTTGGATGAGTGTTCGACTTTGGTTATCCTCACTGGGGGGGTTTAAACCTTCCCTACATGTTTTGGTTTTGGAAATTTTTTTGTTGGTACATTATGTTCTCATTATTTGTGTATGAAATAGACCTTGGGTGAATTATTGTATAACTAGGGCAAGAGTGTCACCATTCATGTTTTCAATACTAGCATGTGTTTTTCTATGTATACTTCAGAAAGTCCTTGTGAAGGTGATCTAGGTTTCGGAGCAAGGTTATTTTCTTGATTCATGACCCGAGGTTAGATATCATGTAGATATTCTTCTACTTATTGTGGTTCATATTCCTTTATATAGGTTTATAAGTGATGTTGTTTGATATTGAGTTTCTCTTCTTTTCTTACTATTCGATGAGGAATTTCTTTGTAGATTTTCATTAGTTCCAACATGATATTGGATATATAAATGTTGGGGAGACCATTTTTAGTCTCTAGTGGTTCGTAAGATTTATTATTTGAGGAAATCATCATGGATATTGGTGGAGACATTTGATATATTTTTGGTTGGGTTTCATTGATCCCATGGAGGTATTTGGTTTTGGAATTTCATGTTTAACCCTGGTCAATTGTTCTTTTAAAGGGGTTTCACTGGGATATTCTGTTTTTATTACCTCTTGTTTTCAACTGTTGGAATTTTTTTGGGAAGAATGTGTCATGGAAGATAAATTTTTACACCCCCAATGTTATAAAGATGTTTGTTTTTTGTGATTTAATTAGGAATTAGGTGGTTTTGAGTTTTAGTTGGATGTGAGCCAAAAATCCATGTTTTTTGTGTTTTTTTAATGATTAGGTTTATCTAACTTGGATATTACTAACCTTATAGAGCTTGTATGTTTGGGTATAATATTTCAATAAATCTATTATGTATTTATTTTTTATGGTTAGTTAATCATTGTGGAGCTCTATAGAGGTCTTTCAAGGAATGAACTGTTTCAGGGGTGAGTGCACAGTTTTTCTAAGCCACGTGGCACCCAAGGACTAACCCTATGATGGGTTCATATCCTATGAAGTGTCTAGTGAACCCTTGGAACATAGTTTAGAAGACCATAAAACCAAACCATGTAGCCTATGTAGTTATGGAGTTTTTGAATTCTCTCAAATCACCCCTCTTTTATTTTATGTTGTTTTCACCACCATTTTTCTCCTTATATATCAGTTTACCCTTTAGATATCAAGGAGGATATTTAATCTCTTGTACCTTATATTCATTATATTTGATGATTTCAAAGATATTTTAGGTATGTTATTCCTCTCTCCCCAAATATTTCAATCTCCTCTATCGCATTTTGGTTTTGTCTTCCCCCATGAACCCCATATCTCTCTTGGACGATTTTAGGGTTCTAGGTTTATATAATGTTTGGGATTTTGGTATGTAGGTTCAAAATGAACCTTTTCTATTCCCATGGGTGTGGTCTACATTAATGGCGATGTGTTCTGTTATATTTTATCATGAATATAAACTCATTGATATAGGTGTCGCTATGCAATTTGTTCATTTTGGAATTAAAGATATTATTTTTCTACAAAAAATCTATTTTTTTGAAAGTATAAATATATGTAATATATTGAAAACAATTTGAAACCATATGTTTTTTTTTCAGATTTTCATAAATGGTTTTTCCTAAAAATTTCATGTTTTCATTTTTCAAGAATATTTTCTAATAATTCTATGATTTTATATAATTATCTTATGGATTTAGGAAATTACTTTCATGTTTTCCAACGATATTTCACAATTTTGTTTTTAAATGATGGAAAACTTTGTGTTAGAAAGAATTTGGTTTAGAATTGAGGTTGTGGCCTCAAAATGTTGTCCTTTGGCCCTGATTTTTTGTTAAAATAGGAGGAAGCTTATAAAATGGTATCATTGAAATGTTTAAATTAAGTGAAAAATTTAATTAAACCTCTCAAATGGTTTTAGGTGGGGTTTTATGAAAGAGTAAAAGTATTATAATTCCATGTTTTGTTGTGTTGTTAAATGCCAAGTTGGAAATTTATTTATAAAATTGTTAAAGTGGAACACCTTTTTATTTCCTTGTTTTTGTATACCCCATGTGTGAGTTTATCATCACTATTTTATAATTTTTTCTAACTCTTTTTGAGAATATAATTATTATTCCATGGGTGAATTTTTGTATATATATGTTTTCTGTTATTGGAGGTTAGGGTTGTGGTTAGTTGTTTTTTTCCTTGTGCGTCAAAATTGGCTAGTTTTTCTTATGTCTCACTTCCCTTATTATTCATGGGACACTGATTACTTAGTGGATGATCTGTCTTAGTCCACAAGTTTGTTCTCATGATTCTATAATCCCACCAATCATACTAAGAACACATGATTGGTGGGAGTTGGTAATCATAATAATTCTTGCATTAGATAATGGTAATAATGATATTGAACATCTACTCTTGTTGAGATCTAGTTCAGTGAGGTTATACTAATATAATGTTACATGATTGGCATGTTATGGATCCAATGGTAGATCCAATGACATATTAAATTTCTTAATGAGTTATTGATATAAGAGAGTTTGACCTAGTGATTTTTTTATCATTTCAACTGATTTAGTTATTTTTCAACCTTCCTTATTTATTTGTAACATATATCTTGTGTTTCTTGTTTCCTTGTTGGTAAGTTTTTACCCTGGTGTGTGTTGGTTAATTTATTTCAAATGTGCATTTTCAATGGTTTTGGGAAACCATTTTCAATTTCTTGATAGTTTATTGATTTCATGAGTTGGATTAAAAAATGGGGATTTAAGATGGTTTTGGTTAATTAAATAATTTTAAGGGGATCATTTTTATTTAAATAAATAATTTTTGAGAAATGATAATGGTGTGTATGTGGTTTTGAAATGGATTTGTTTGTGGATTTATTTTCCCAACTCATGTGTTTAGTTATGGAAAATAAAAGGAGTTATTTGAAAGTGGATTATAGTTTTTTTACATTATTTTATGATTTAAGTATATATTATAAATTATTTTCAGACTAGAATTGATGAATGTATTTATGAATCACATTTCATTGATTCAATGGGGTTTCGAAACATGAAGGTTTTTGGACCATACATATATATTGTATGTTCTAGTTTCTTTATTAGGACATTCTTTTTCATCATGGCCTATGTGTGTTGGGATTTCTTGTGGTGAGAGTCTAGAGGTCTCATAGAGATTTCTTGTGCTTCGATTTTGTAGGATTATTTTTAATTTTTCCTAATTATTTTGGTATCTATTTTTTTATATATTTCAATTTGGATGTTTTTAATCTATATGAAAATGGGATGGATCATGGTTGTTGATTGTGACATGTTGGAACGTCTATTTATAATAGATTCTATATATATTTGTTCTACAAACATTTATTACTATTTTAGGATAAATCATTCCCAAAAGGGATTCCTTTACATTTAAAGAAATAATTTTTAACATGTAGGGATCAGGAATGCCCTTTGGGATTTATAGAATAGCAAGTTGGGATGCCATTAAGATTGAATTATAGTCTAGTTCATTATACCCTTGTCATGTTATCATGGGTCATGATTATTGACACTTGTTTCAGCACTCCTACGACACTGTCTAATGATATGGGAAAATATTTATTTCATTATTCCTGATTTTTTATAAATATTTTATTTGGTATGATTTTATTATTTTTTTCTAATTTACCTTGATTATGTTATATCACCCACATTCTCATAATATGATCACTTATGATCTTTGATTAAAATCTCTTATGTTCACCATATATTGAGCATCTAAGATCCCCCATTCATATTTTCCAATTTCTATAGTTTATAAAGTTGTTTTTTATATATCATATTTCTAAAAGGGTATCATATAATAATAATATTTATGTAATGTTTTGAATAATGTTTAAAAGATATGTTTATTATGTATCAATTCCACAAGGACAATAAATATATGGTTCTATTTTTGATTTTATTGTGATATGTAATGAATAATAATGTAATGTATATATATATATGTTATGTTTAGGATTCATCTAGAATATATTTACAAGATACAATATTATGTTTATGTGAAAATTCAAGAAAATATAGATTTTAGTCACAAATTTCTTAGTGATCAAGTGATCATGATGTCAACACATCTGATAATGTTTTGATATACCATTTTCCCCACCTATCAATTAAAGGATTATAATAATTATTTGAGGATTGTGTTGGTGTTTGAATCATTTTAAATACATAAAAAAATTATAATTTCAATCAAATATCACGATAGAATACTGTAGATAATGGTACAACATAAATCCACAATTACTCATTTATATAATGTTATACTAGATACTTATAGGGGAGATAATCTCTTATGAAAAAAAGGCATTCATGGTAAAGTGGTATGTGATAAACCTTATAAAAACATTTATTATGGTATTTTTAGGATTGAGAGTAAATAAGTATGTTTTTGACATTATCCCACTTGGTCATATGTATGTGTAGTGGTATTATAACACTTTTCAGAATTTGTATTTCATCCTTAAAATGATTACATATAAATAATATTTCATTTATAGTCTTTAATTAATAAAATTGTTTTTTCCTTCTAGAATTATTCTTATAAAACCCTATACACATCAGGTATTCAACGAAGTATTGAGAAATATAATATATTTGTGTTATCTTTGAAATCATTTGTTATCCCATATACTAATGATATGCATATTTTATTATCATACCTCATAAAAATTCATTAAATATTTTTTTCTATCATGAATACATATTCTATAACATTAATATTATTTTGTGGAGTCTTTATGGGGTTAAAAATTCTTAATACTTTATATTAATCACTAATATGACTCCATGATACTTACTAATAAATACATCAACTACCTTGTTTTCTTTTCCCAGAGAAAAGTGTGCAACATATTTGTTATCATTTAGAAATTTGAGTTAACTATCTAGTTCCTCATATTATGTTCTTTCTATGTGAATAAATACTTTATGCTTTTCCAATAACTATATATGTCACATCATTCTGAATAATGTTAGTGTCTCTATTTCTTCAATGAAAATAAGTATTGTTTACATCTCTGAGTCTTGTGTTGGGTAATCCTATTCATGGGGGTTTTGGTGTCATGATTCATATGTCTCAACAATTTAATTCTTTAATTTTAAAAACCCTATACCTTTCCATTAAAAATAATTATAGATATAAATCCTCCCATACATATAATTAAATTTAATAATTATTAATTAATTAATATGTTATTTATATCTTTAAAACAATCCCCATAATCCTATGAAAATTTTTATTTAACGACATTAAGTGTTAAGTGGGATATAATATTAGGTAACCAGAAATTTTTTTATTAATAAATTATAATAATTTATTAAACAAGTAAAAGAACATATTTTTTGTTAGATTTTTTGGCTTCACAAGTTTTTTTAATATAATATCCTTTAAAGGTCAGCATATATGAAATACATTGTTAAAATAATGACAATGAATGAAACTTATCGAATTCAAAATTCTTATTTTTTGGATCTTCCCATATAAAACATATTTAATAAATTTTTATATTATAGTATGTAAATTATTCACACACCAAATAGATTATAGAATATATTTTGATTTCATCTATAAATACTACCAAATATTTAACAAAAAATTCCATGGAAACAATTTTAATTAATCCTATAAATATAGAAAGTGCATTGTTTAATCCAAAAGACATATCCACAAATTATAGTTCTAATACATTGTAAAGAAATATGTAATTGTTTGGACTTATTTATTTACCTTTATTTTATGTAATCCTAAAGAAATATGGTATTTAAGAAAAATATTTTTAGCTTAGAGTTGACCAAATAAGTCATCAATACACGAAAATGGGTACTTATTCATTATGAGGATATTGTTTAACTCTCTATAGCCAATAAACAAACTTTTTTACCAATAATTATTCCTGAAAAATAATATAGGTTCTCCCAAAGGTGAAATAATATTTCTAATAAATAAATTATCTATTAAATATTGTATTTTATTCTGCAGTTTTACAAATTCTATCAGGGCCATATATTGTATGGAGGATATGGTTTGTGATTTAAATGTTAAATGAGATCAATATAGATTTCTAATCCTTAATTTAGGATAAATCCACGAAATTTATGAGTAAATATATTAATATGAAATAATATTTTTGGTATATATTTTATCTTTGCATCCTTATTGCTCACCATATATTTTTAATGAGCTAATTCCAAACCAGGGAGCTTACTAAGAAGATCCATATGAGGTCATTCTTAAAAATAACCAAGTGATTAAATATCCCATATAAAAATATGAAATATAATATAATTTTATATAATAATTACATCTTTCTCTTTGTAGTAATTTTTACATGATAATTAGAGTACCAATCCATTCTTTATTTTATGAAAAATCCAATAATGGGTATGAAAATACTGTCAAAAACTAATGACTAACCACACATCTTAATCTAAATAGTGTATGATATTTTTGTTCCAATTAAGGTCTCACTTATCATTCAAAAGGAACGGCCATTCATTAATCTATCAGGATGTGACTCGTTATTCCTTATAAAAATTGAAGAGATAAATGAGTATGTAGATGCGGGAAGGGGAGATAGAGTTATGAGCGATGGATTTTCCTTCGAACACGCCCCACGCACATGACTTTCAAATTCTCTTCCCTGTTTCTCCTATAGGCAGTGGCGAGCTATAGTTGGTAGCCTTGGCTCCTCCATCCTTCCACCCTGGTTCTCCGGTCGGTTCTGGCACTGGTAGGATCCGGGAGCCCTCCGGCTCCCCTCATCGGCCTCATGTGTCCTACCACGAGGCCCTTTGTGGTGAGGCCTAAGTCCCTCCGAAGAGCTATTTCCCGGACGTGAGGCCTTTTGTTCTAGTGGTATCGAGGGATGGAAATGGTGTTTCTTTGGAGGTCCCCTGGCAGCTTTTGTGGAGGTGGTCGATCTTCTCCAGTGGACCTTAATAGCTCGTTTTGGGGCGGAGAAACCTTCCCTGCAGGTTTTCAAGAATTTTATAGGATCATGGGGCTTGTTGGGACAAGTGTGTCTCTTTGTGATCCATTGCCATTCCTTTTTTTGGTACTAGAGTGGTTGGTGGATTTCATATCCGCGTGATGCAAAGCTCCTAGATCTTTCAGGCGATAGAGATTTATCCGAGCTCCCTGGTCTCTAGAGGATCACAAGGGGTGGGAAATCCCATGTGCCATGGTTTGGTTAGGTCTCCCATGATTTCCTTTACCTTTTTAAAATTTCTCTTTCATGAAGGTGATCGGTGACTCTCTCGCTGGTTTCTTGTGCGCGGATGATCATACCCTCTCTTGTGAAGACATTCTAGTTCCTATGTTTTTCATTGAGATTGATCTGTCGTCTCTGCCTCCTGAGAAGGTTATATTGAAGGGCAGGGATGTTGGGGTGTGGGAGAAGGTTCTTTCATTCCCATTGTTTCCTAGGTTCTGATCTTCCTGTGGTCTTCAAGGCCACTCCATGCTGAGGTGGAGGAACCAGAAGTGGGGTGGCACGGATCGAAAGGCAACGATGAAGGGGATCAGTCAAGGTGGTCTAGAGTCTGTTTCCCCTTGCGAGGATGTTGGCCTTCTGGTTGTGGTTCGAGTTTCGTCAACCATGTTAGAAGTGGAGGATTAGCCCACTCTCCCTCCTATCTTTGAGGCCCCCTCTTTCCAGGACCTGGTACATTACATGTTTGATGCTGCTCTAGCAATGGTGGATTCCCTTGCTGACCAGTTACACTTTCAAGGCCAATGGTGTTTAACTGGGGGTAAATGGAAAAGATTTCTGGATTCTCTCTCACCCACATGGGAGACAGGGGAGTTTAGTTCACCACTGTGAGTTGTTTTTGAGAATGCTCCTATAGTACTAGAGTCCTTGGGATGCAAGCCTCACGATCATCTTCTGTTTGAGGCCAGTTCGGAGGGAAATATTTTTTGTGTTTCAAGGGTGTCTCCTGAGATGCTTGGGGTGGAGGGGATGGCAGAGAAAAACTCATCCTACTTTCCCCCTCAAAAGTCAATTAAGGGAAGGATGGTAGTTTTATGTTGTGTGTCTTCACTCCTGATTACTACTGTTTAGAGCCCCGGCATGTGTACCTGGGCACAGTCAATACATATTAGGGAAAGCCTTTCTCCCCTCAAATGGAAGAGCAATGAGCCTGAGGCCAATGCTGGGCTTCCTAGTTTTTAATGTTATCAATGCTAGTGTGGAATTCTTGTGGCCTGAGCGCTTAGGTGAAGATAGATTTAATTGAATTGGAAGTTAAGAAGCATAATGCGTGCATCATCGTAGTTCTTGTACATAAAAAACTCGGATAAGACTAAGGCTTTCAGTCGCAAGGTGTGGTTTCATGGATCCATTCATTCAGATCCGACTAACAGGCATATCTGTCTCTTTTGGAACTCATAGGTGTCAGTACAGCTGATGGAGGCAGGGGACCAATTTCTAACCACAAAAGTATTGAAGGGAGGGGAATTTTTATTTATTTCTTTTTCTTATGGGAGCTGCGATGTTCAGTAACGCAAGAGATTGTGGCACGGGCTTGGTCACTTTGACCCAGAGGACCTCCCGTGGTTTGTTGTTGGGGATTTTAATGACATTATTGACCCAGAGGAGAAGAAGGGAAGGGGTGCCTTCCCTCATCAGGCAAACTTAGACTTTGCTCTCTTAATGGCAGATAAGGGTCTCCTTGACTTGGGCTACTCTAGAGACAAGTTCACATGGTGTAACAACCAAACGGGTGGAAGGTGATGTTAGATCAGGATCGACCATTTCTTGGATAATAACAAGGCGTTCATCTCCTATCCAGAGGCCAAAGTGAAGCATCTTGTCCGAGGTATTTCTGATCACTCTTCTATACAGGTTTCTATGATTCCCAAACATGTTTCCCAAGATTCCTTTAGGTTCTGTCAAAATTGGTCCTGGTTCCAAGAGTATCAGAGGCTCGTTATGAATTCATGGGAGGCTCCTACCCAGGGGAATATGTGGTTTTCTCTCCACAACAAGATGTGAAGGTTGAAACATGGGTTGAATGTTTGGTCAAGGGGGCTTCTTTTCATTGACCATAATATGGAAGTTCATAAGTAGAGAATATAGAGCTTAGAATCTAATCTGACGGAGGATTGGATTGATTTGCTGTTTAAAGAGCTTGTGGGTATCAAGTTAAGCTAGGAGGAGGAGCTTCTTAAATAGGAGCAGCTGCCTCATGACCATTCCCTGGTAAGGTGGCTGAAAGAAGGAGACAAAAATACTTCTTACGTCCATCCGTTCATCAGAGAAAGAAGACACCTTCCCTTTCCGAACATCTTACTCGAGGACAGTTCCTATACTGATAACTGTGACATGGTAGGGGAATGGCGCAATCCTTCTACAAATATCTTCTTTATGGAACCAATATAAGGATGCTCAGTAGGTACCCAAGAGGAAACGTAGGGTTGTGGGGGATGATTCCCTCTTTAGTGTGTAATCACGACAACGAGGTCTTGGAGGTGATTCCCAGCAAGGAAGAAGTTTATGCGGCCTTGAAAAAGCTCAACTAGGAGAGTTCTCTTAAGACTGATGGTTTTCCAAGAACCTTTTACAAGAGGATATGGGATGTAGTGAAGTGTGACATCATTGACGCTATCCTGGACTACTTCTTTGGTGGATGACTTCCTCGTGTGACTAGTGCAACTACCCTGGTGCTCATTCCTAAGATCTAAGACCCTTCTAATCTTTCTCATTATATGCCAGTGAGTCTTTGTGAATTCCCATATAAAATCCTTGCGTGCGTGCTTAACCAGAGGCTGGTGAATCTGCTTCTCGGGAGGGTTTTAGTTGAGAAACATGGATTTGTGAGAGGCTGATCCATTCAGGGTGCCATTTCTACATACTAGGAGATGTTAAAGGACATCAAGTTAAAGACACATGGTTCTAATTTGGGATCAAATTGGATATGAATAAGGAATATGATAGGATCAAATGGAGTTTCATCAACATAGTCCTTTCAGGAATTGGGTTGTCGGACAGGGCAGTGGACCTCTTTTTTCAAGTGTTTTAGTTCTTTGTGGTTGGAAGTGTAGCTCAGAGGGGAGACCCATGGCTTCTTCAATGTAACCATAGGTATCTGGTAGGGAGACCCACTCTCTCCCGGTATTGTCATTCTGGCTCAGGACTCCCTCAATAGACTCATCAACAAAGGTATTTTACAAGGGGTTATTCTTCCTTTCAGAAGGAAAATGAATCTTCCATTGGTGTCTCATATTATGTTTGTTGATGATACGATAATCTTCATTAATGGAGGTCGGGGATTGGTTCGTGGGATTAAGGGAATTCTGGATGATTATTGCTACTAGAGAAGGCAGTCTATTAGCAACTCTAAAATAAATATATTCATTTCCAATAAATGTTCTCAAATGTTTGTGTCTTCCTTTTGTAATCGCCTGGACATGAAGCACGGGTCCTTTCCGATGGAGTATCTAGGATCTCCTATTTCTTCCTACAGACTCCGAATCAAGGACTATGATCACGTTGTGAGAAGAATCACTAGTCGTATCCTTAATTGGAAGTATCAGTTTTTGTCTTTTGGGGGCATATAGCTCTGGTGAACAGCGGGTTGTCTGCCATTCCCATCCATGTAATGGCCACTTCCAACGTCCCTCAAGGTGTGACTAATAACATCAACAAAATCTTGTGCAGCTTTGTGTGGTATGCCTGATCAGAGGGGAAGAAGCACTAGGCTTCGTGGGGTAAATTGGCGAGGCCGATTCGGGTTGGAGGGATTAATGTGAAGAGCTTTCATAGCACGATTCTCTGCATGCATAGAAATCATGCATGGGAAGTTCTGGAGGAGCAGTATTATGAGTTAAACTCATGTCGCCTCTCTATGGTGGAAGTGTGGAGGCTACCAGCAATTATACTTCTCCTATATGGGAGAAAGTTTACCCCTGGTATCAGATGCTTCATCTCAACTCTCAGTGGATTGTGGGATATGGGGATATTCTTTTCTGGCACAGGAACTGGGCGGGCTCTGTTTTAGCCTTCCCTAGATGCCTGACCCTAATGATTACATTTAAATAAGCTTGTTAGTACCCCAGTTTTACCTCGGAAATTCTGGTTGAGGATCAACAGGTCCTTCTTGAGTCCATAGAGATAAATGGTGACCTGGATTAGTGTGTTTTTACCTGCGCTGCTTCGGGGGCCTTCTTGTGGAAAAACTTCCACAGGTTTTTTTCTGAGCATGATTCTCAAGAAGGGTGGAATGGTGCGGTGTGGTGCCAAAATATTCCTACGAAGTTCAACATTCTAACATAGTGCATCCAGAACACTTCTTTAGCAACAGATGAGAATGTTAAGAAGATGAGTATCAGTTTGGCGTCGAGGTGTTATTGATTCCACAACAGGCGGGAAGAGAGTACGAAACACATGTTTTATAAAGGATATTGGGCTCAGGCGATGTGGTCTTGCTTCAGTGGCTCCATGGCGCTCTCCACACTTGAGCAGAATGACACATCCTTGATGGAAATCTGGTTCCAAGGCATTACAGTATCCAAGAAGGATAGGCTGGTTCGTTCGGTAAATTTCAGTGTATATTGTTGGAGCTTGTGGGAAGCTAGGAACCAGGAATGGTTTGAAGGCCTTTCTCCTTCGTTTAGGTCCATCATTGCGCGGACACGCTTCCTTCTGATTGATTTGGATCCACTCATCAAGGACTGGATGGAGGTACCCTCTCTCAATCGGCAATAGTCCAGATGCTCCTTGGCTTCTCTAACTTGGGTCATCCAACAAGGAAACTGGGTAAGCTGGAAACCTCTTGGTTTTGGTTTGAAGCTAAATACCGATGGTTCCTGCGCTATGAGGGTGATGAAAGGAGGGGGCGTAGTCCATAGACCCAGGGGGGAGGTAGTTATGGATTTCACATCCTTCTTTGTAAAGGGCACGTCTCTCTTGGATGAGGCTATGGCCTTACTCACGGGGCTTTCCCTCTATAGGAAGAAGAAGTTGGATCTAACCAGGGAGGAGATTACAGGATTCTCCACGATGCCATGCTTGGAATCTGGTTCCCCCCATGGACTATTGCCTAAATTATTTGAAAATGTGGAGCTCTTATTAGTCCCAATATTGAGGTGTCTCACACTTGGCGTGAGGGTAATATTGTAGTGGAACACATGGCTTCCTTGGCGGTCTAAAGATCCATCTCCACTTCCCGTCTCCCAATAAATAGTTTGAAACCAGAGTGTGTTAACATAATTAGAGTGGATTCTCTTGTTTTTCACTATTTCATACCTCCCTAGCCCTGGCTCACCCAGGGTTGTTTTTGTTTGCCTGTTTTGAAAAAATATTGATTTGGAGGAGTATGTAGACGCAGAATAAAATATTTTATAGGAAATCTTTGGGTATATAACAAAATTATCTACTATGACATAATTTATAGCTATAATTTTATAATTTTAATAGAAAAAGGTTGACCTTGATCCCTTGAATTTTTTGGTGTAAATTACCATGATGTTTATTGTATCAAAATATATTATTTCACATATCCATATAGTTAATTATTTACGCATTGGTTATATATTTTGTTCCCTTATACTCTTGATGATGGTGTCTTTTTTATATACACATTAAGAATATTCCAAGGACTCTAAAACATGACTTAATATGATTATTCTCATAGTATTTACAATTGGGAAACTCCAATATTCACTTTTTGTCTCTTTAAATAGTTTTTTCAAATGGAATTAAACTATTCTATTATTTTATGATTTCTATTAAAGAATATATGATTTGAAAATTTTCTTCCCTATACTAATGAAACATTTAATAATATATTCATATGTTTAAAATATGTATATGAATAAAAACATTTTAATACATGAAATTACACCCTTATATAATCAATAAATCATATTATATTGATTATTGATGTATACTACAAAATTTCCCACTAACCATATGGAATTATATTCTTAACTAGAGCCTATATCTTCTTCATTTTATAATAAATTCAAGAACGTTTTTTCTATCTCAAAATTTTATTTCATATGTGAAGTGTAATATTAAGAATACTTATTTCAATGTTTTCAAATACATGATTTTATTTTCAACTTCTTCATTAGTACTTTTAAATAGACACCATAATTAATAAGTTCATCCCGTCGGTAATTGAACATAATTATATATTTAACAAATTCTATGCATCCCAATTCTATGAAAATATTTTCCAATTACATAATCAATTATTTTACATAAAATGAATTATTGGTGCCTGTTAATGTTGGTGGTTGGTGTATCATTAAGTGATACAAGGTAGTTATTACTTATTGATTATCAACTATTTACTACACACTAGTATGGTTATTCAGTATAACATGAGCCATCTTCCCTAAAATAGTGATAATCATCTTTTCACTTTCACTATTTTCTTCATTAAGATGACTATTTATGAAGATTCCACATTGAACATAGTAGTTCAAATAACTTCAATTTCATCTATACAGAACCTCTTTTTCAATAATTTAATAGACTAATTAGTTCATAAGTAACATATTAAATTAACAATTATTTTTTATAAATCATATATTCATCTAGAAGATGATTTTTTTCAATGTGGTTCATTATGTCATATTTAGCACTAAGGGGGGGGGGGTTGGTGAACCTGTGGTCTTATTTAAAGGAATTATTATTTTTAAATCATCCTCTTGAGATTTTTATATTCCCAATAAAATAATAACATTCTATCAACCTCACCGCATATATGATAGACTTAATCATCAATCAATAAGTATTAATAAAAATTGATGAAAGATACTACTACATGTAACAGTTTTTTGGAAAAAATAATCAAGAATTATCTGTTTTCTACATAAGTTGTTACAACTACGAGCCATAAAACTATAATCAATACAAAGTAACAATATGTTTGGTCCCCAATACACATCGTAGATTTGTGGAGAGGGACCATAACACTATAATTTAGGATATAATCAAAGAAATAACTTTGGAAGTTCTTCTTTTACTATTAAACAATATGAAAAGACACAATAAACCATGAATACGAAAGATAAAAAGGTCTTA
Organism: Viscum album; assembly: GCA_963277665.1. Classification (NCBI taxonomy): domain Eukaryota; kingdom Viridiplantae; phylum Streptophyta; class Magnoliopsida; order Santalales; family Viscaceae; genus Viscum; species Viscum album. The sequence goes on from OY728156.1 coordinate 1,377,403,176, forward strand.
TGATATAGAAAATCCATATCTTTTTCATCTAGATCATTTCAATACATGTTCATCCATAATAATATATTATCTTGTACTTTACATGTACTGGTTCTCCGATGTTATTCAACTACATTGACACAAAATGTATTCGTATTATTGTTATTCAATTAACAAACACTTCAAACTCCTTCATTTTATTTTAAATAAAATGATGTCTATCAGGATCATAGAGAAGTCTATCATACTATGTTTTTGAGTTCTATGAGTCATCATTACTCATAATCATTCATTATATCATTTATATTTCTGTTAACTAATAATAATATTTTCAAAAATAATAGTTTCAAAAAAGGTAATTTATAAAAAAAATTCTGAAAATAATATTCTGATTCAAATTCAAATGGTTAATAGATTTCCAAGTATATTTATCATTTAAATTATGATTCAAACCCTTATTATAACATCCCAAAATATTTAGGATTCCATATTTCACCATATATTTTAATATTATGGTCTTATTATTTATTAAAAATCTACAACTCTAAATCAATGAAAATCTACATCAATGCTAGTATTCTAGTTCATATACATATAAGTTACAACATGGAATGTATATTTTTAGAGTAAAACACATCCTAGAAACTACATTATCCCTCTAGTTTTAATCCACCATTTACAAATTGTATTATGATCATTTAGTTGATCGTATTATCTAAATCCATGATGAATAGTTCACAAGCATCACCCAAATAACATTCATTTCTAGATTTTTAATTTAAAAAATTATTAGCATTTCATTTATCAGTATGAATTTAAAATCTGAATATCTCTCTCAAACTCTAATTTCAGGTAAATACCTTTGACAATGTCATATGATCCAAATTCATACACTCATTCCTTGATATCAATGTCATATTCTAAATTAAAATGTTGAAGACTTATGACTATATAAAATCATGTACTGAATACTTATAATCCGACCCAAAGGCATATGATGACATATAATGCTAGAACTCAATGTAATATATTCATATAAAAATCTTATGTAGATGCCCTAAACTATAATAAATTCTAAATAGAATTTCATATGGATTAATCTACGGACAATAGGAAAAGTCATACATTCAAGGACCTTCATTTTCCCATTTTCAGTTCATGAATCCCAAATTTATTCAAATTACTCCAACCATCCATAAAAAATTCTCTAATAATTCATAAATATTAATCCATAGTATTTTTACAATAATTTATGTATCCTAAATCACTTAGTATTGTCTCTCCATTTCATCATATAGTCCCACTTTTATTCATCCATATTGAAGCTTCCTCAATAATAGCTTATAGATGTTGTACATATCATACAATAGTTCACCATACATGTTGTAGAGTCTTATAATATCCATCAGCACTATTCATCTTCTTTAATGTTTGATGATGGGTACTATTATAGAAAAAAGTTATAAGATCCAATGTCAAATGATCATGACTTTCTCTCAAATTCAAACATGGATTTCATCCACTAAAATCTTATAGTCCATAAAAACAATACATTGAATAATTATGACCCAAATAGAATTCATGTGATGAATTATAATGTTGTAACTCAAAAGAGTAATATTGGATACCATTATTACAGTAATGTTATACTATCCAATGTTTTTTTTATAATGTAAAATTAAATAGTATTACGATCATTATGTATGGTCATACATTCTATTACTTTTCCATTTATCTTGTTTCGTATCATGAATACAAGACCTATTCAAATAAATTTTGGGAATCGTAAATCCTACACCAAGCTGTCTCAAACATCTTAAATAATTCATCATGGTATTTACAAACTAATTTATGTAACCAAAATACAACTAGAATAGTTTCTAAAAGTTTAATTTATTATTTCCTTCATTAATACTTCTTAAAAAATCCCCAATAACTCCTTATTCATGCTATACATAAAAACCAATAGTTCACAATAATCATTATAGACAATTATATCTACTCTATCATCACATATTATCACCCTAAAAGTTTTAAACTAGGTATATTTTTACAATATAGTCATAAAATCCAAAGTCAGAAGATCATTAATTTCCCTATAATTCATATTCAAAAATTCTATGCTAAAAACCTATAATCTAGTAAAGTAATACATTGAAGACATAAAATCCATCTGGAATTTTTATGATGATGTTCAAAATTGGGGCTCAAATTCATACGGTGAACTAAAAGTATCATGATGAAGTCATATGATTCAATTAGGTTATGTGATAAAGTCTTATAGATGTGTCTTACAATCAGTAGTAAAAGTCATTATTTCTAAGATTGTAATATTTTTATTGTTTCTACTAAATAATCCAAATCATATTCAAATATCTTTAGAGCCACATCAAACCTACTAAAATCCCTATTAAAATTAAAAAAAATTCAAAAATGATATTTTGACACTAATTTTAGTAACTTCAATTCACCTAGGATGGTTTCTCTATTTCTATCTAATTTCTTCCATTCATACATCATGAAACTTAATCAATTACCTCTTATTCAATCTATTCATAAAATTTCCTAGTTGTCCATAATTTTTTTAGATATTAGTATTATATCTATCATCAGTTTTCAGCTCTATATAAATACCAAAACACATTATCATCACCTATACTTTATACTTTGTCCTGAATCTATCCATACGACATACTAAAATATTCCGCTCTAAATCATTTTCCATTTAATCATGGCTACAGACTAATCAACTCACCATACATTAACAAGTCATATCAATCCTTCATTGAAAATAAATATAACTTCTTTAAATGGGAACTTTATTATACCCCTTCATATATTTTTTTGTTAAAATTGCTTTTAGGTTCTCTATAATAAATGAAATTCTTTTCCCCCTTAACGATAATAAAATGATATTTTGGGGGAATTCTTCAATTCACCATATTATTCAAATTATGTTAATATATCATCTCATTATCCCACAAAATATAATAACATCTTGATTTAACATAAAAGATATGTATGAAACCACATGATTTCATTATAAAAGAGCCTTTTTTTATTCCAGTACAAAGATAATTGGACTATAGTAGTATAAAATAGAAGGGGTATAACCAAGGATATCAATAATACCAAAAAAAACTGTACATGTGATACCATTCACATATTTCTCATTATAAAGGTTTCTCAAATTATATTTAACCAAAATCTATAACATAGATTCATATTTAAGAAAAAAATATCAACTAAATGTGTAATATTGTTTTACTCCCCCCATTTTTCATTGTTACATTAACCAACACACCCACTTTGCAAACATATTAGATCCAATTATAAATTGGGGATTTGTGTGTGATTGAATAAATATTTCTCAATGTTTTATATGGCTATAAAAAAATTAAATTTTTTTACATATTTTGATATGTTGAAACATATTTATTTGGATTTATCAAATTTAAAGGATGAACTCATTTCTGGAGATATACCACGATGAACATCATCTATGTTGTCCCATTGTTATAGCACTTCATTTAATCTATAAATTCCATTTATTTTTGAATATGTAAACAAATGTTTTATTTAATAAAGAGAAAAATCTTTGTTACACTTATGTTACACTATAGAGGATAGTAACATCTTAATCCACATCTTCTAATTTTTTCCCAAAATCACAACCTCTTATCATCTTAATAAAATTTTAATATTTTTTACTCATCAGTATTCCATGATCTACCCCGCTGTTTGGGGTATTATTATTATTTACCTTATAGGTTTACAAAAAAAACATTTACTTATTCTTTTATTACCTTATTTATAGAATCATCCCAGGTTGGAACAATTTTCATTAAATATTTTAGGTGAAGTGTAGTATTATGAATCCTTTCACACATATTCTTTTGAATTTAAAGTCATTACTTATCAAGGAATCCTCAAGATTTTCAAAACATTACTCTTATATCACTCTATTTCCTTTAGACAGGTCATCCATTTTACATACCTACTTTTACACGTACATCTTCAATTGGATTGGTGAATTTATTAGAATTATTTATTAACCTATTTATTATTATTTGGTTTCCCTTATAACTTCTTTTAATCGTCATAATTTAATTAAATTAATTATATTTTTTGGGTATTTTTTGTTTTTATAGAGTTGGAATCTTTTTTTAAAATCCTTATAATATACTCATAATCCTTGTGACTGTATTTCTCACATCTTACTCAATTTTTTTCAATAAATTCAAATATATATATACGGTGTAAGGATTTGATAAATTCTCAAAACAAACATTCAAATTATTTAAATATGTCATAAAAATATCATCAAATATACTTCTTGGTTTTTTCATATTTCATGGTCAAGAAATATTAGAAAAAAAATAAGTGTATTTGTATATATTCCTGCACCAACACCATTAAGTCTCATGAAATATATTTTTACCCAAATTATTTTAGACTTATACATATAGATGTTTCAATAGTCCTAATTGAAATTATGACTTAATGATCCAAGGGAAAAATGAAACTTTTTTTATTTTTTTATGGGGAATATTATCTATGAAAATCATTTTGAGTCCAATGATTGTAGAGACCCGAAGCTTGATGTAAATGGAAATTACATTACTTTTGCGAAATACATAATACATTACAAAAATAGACTCCAAAAGAATTGTAATAGTTTAGTGTCTTTGGAAACTCGGAATATGATCTTCTAATCTTGGGGAAAGATATTCAACATCTCCCATAAAGATCTTCCATTTTTATTTTCTTACCTAAAACATTTGTTTAAATCCTGGAAAAAACAAAACATACAAAAGGGTGAGCTCAAATTCTTAGTAAGGGTAAACATAGAGAACATAAAACAATCCATAAATATTTGAATGAAAAAACATGAACATAAAATCTAAACATCAAAATCATGAGCAATGACATAAATCATGGAAGTACATAAGGCATAGATCATAAAGAAAAATTAATCATGATAAACTAGAATGGGAATACAAAATGTAATTGTGGAATCCATTAATCACATGTAATGATTTCCATAGTATCCATGATATTACTTCCAAGACCATCTTAGTGGACAAAGTCCCTTACTGAACCGGGTTTAATTTTCATTCCAACCCTGTTTTACTGAACCAGATTTACTTGTCATTTCAGCCATGTCTATCTCATCTGTTATAAACCCCTACCCAATAAATTTGAGGGATATATAGGTCCCACCCATCTCATAATGAAACCATTCTTATGTGTGCCAAAAAATCCTAAATCATACATCATAGCATAACCCATGTAATAAAAAATGGGATTCTTAAACATCGTGCCATCAAAACATAATCCATATAAGATAGAAGGACTTCATAAAAATAATTCCATCATATCATAATCAAATAAATGTAAAAATACGGATATAAAAAGAACAATATATTATCATAGATGGAAAATAATTTTTATAAAACGTTTGAACTCCATTCTTGAGGAAAATATACTTTCTACTTCAAATTTTTTTTCCATTCATAAAATGTAATATAATTTTAAACTAAAAGAAGTTGATTCAAAATAAACTTGAAAACATGTAAAGGAACCTTCATGGAAATAATGTTATAAAAATATATTCAGGCCGTATAAGTTAAAAAAACATTCTTCTCGTACTTTGGCTGGAAAAGTCAAAAAGTACCTCGTTCTAAAAACGTTAAAAGATTCCATTCATATCTTTTACTAAAAACTCACCAATGGGTAAAATTGGATTTAATCAAATGTATGAGGATATAAATAATATTACATATTGACGAAACATGTATGTGGATGATAAAATATACCCCATTAAATACCAATGTATAAACAATCTCGGATAAAAATGAGATTGTGAAATTTTCCCTTACCTTAGGTCCGATATGCTTCGTATATATCCGAATATCCAGTAAAATGATTTAAATAATGTCATTGACTTATTACAGAATCATATTCATTATTATGATATCATATATCATTTACTTATGACTTTATGTTACCTGTTATTTTGCAAATTCGATGTAAAAGCAGCGATTTGGGTAAAATCGTTTCATTTATTGTATGTATTTCGACTTGTTGTTCTTGATATTATTATTCATATCCTTATGTACATAATTACAGAATATAAAAATTATTTATATATAATTAATATTCATCATATACATATATATATGATAGATCTATAAATGGAATGAAATATACCATTCGTGGAGACGATAGGCCGTACGTACGCATGAGCGCTGTCTTCGTTTCCTTATTGATTTGAATGGAATTAAGTAGATGGCATACACACACACACACACACACACACACACATATATATATATATCCAGTATCATTATTATATCATATATTTCATGATTACTTATTATATATACTTTATAATCTCCCATGAATGGTTAATCCTTGAGAATGAATCCCATCGTGTCATGGATACGGTAGTTCGTACATACGCACGAGCGATGATATCGTTCCCATAATTATTGAATTGAATTGGAGTGGATAAAAAAATATATTAGAATCAGTATGATTTTATAATAACTATTTAGAGTTATTCTATACACCATTATACCCATCCAAGTAAGGTGGTGTTGGAAAAACATATTACACCACGGCGTGGAGACGGTATTCTGTACATACGCACGCGCGGTGATTTCGTTTTCCGTAGGATGGATAGAAGGTGAGATGGGATTGTTTCATATTTATAATATCAGTATATTAGTGATACTGATTTTATTACTTTATAATTAAACAACTAAATAAGAATAGGATGAAGAAGAAAGAAGCGTGAAAGAATCGGTTGAAGAGATTACCTCTTCTTCGACGCACCTCCTTTAAACTTATTGTTCAGGCACTAGGGTTGGTCTTTTTAGTAGACCATAACCTATATTATATAACTAGATAGGCTGATAAGAGGAGTTTTTTAGGGTTTGGACGTGCTTCAAGGCTCCAAATGGTGTGAAGAGAAGTGGGATGTGGTTCCCTTTTTATAAGGGAGGAGAGGGGCGCCTTTGGAAATCTTAAAAATATTAATTTATTCTAAATATAACCCCACTTAAAAACCTCAAACAATTACTCATATTATAATATTATATGATATAGGGTTGTAATATAATCAACCAATAAAATTTAGACTTGTAAGGAATTTATTTTAAACATTATAAACTTGATTTATCCTTCTTTAATCAATTAGATCTTATTTGTGGAAATAAGATTCTAAATTTTAAATTGTAATAAATAATTACTTATGTTGTGTTTATTATCCATAATTATATAATTTATAACTTTTTAGACTATGTAAATTTCAATTTATAATTTTTAAATATTTTTGTGATTTTTTAACAATTTAATAATATGTTATTTTTATAAAATAATATAAATATCAATTTTGACCCTATTCATTTATTTTAATGTAAATAAAATCCATCCAGAAGATATATTCAAAAAAAAACAGATTTAATAGGTTCAAAAAATTTCATATCAATATTGAAAATTAGTGGAGGACATTAAATAGTTCATATAATATTTATTTTATTATTTGTAAAACCATTTATTTGATATTTCTCTTAATAATATAATTACGACAACATTTTTTTATAATTATTAAATATACATATTTTTGGCATAAAAATTAAAAATAAAATACTAGGATGACGATAAATCATATATATTTCATAAGAATACATTTATTCGGATTTATCTTCAAAAACACTAAAATTTTAAAATGTTATATTTATTAAATTATGAAGGGGACAACTTTGACATCATATAAAATAAAATAATATAAGTTTCATAATCACTTTTATAAGACTCCAAACAGTCATATATTCGGTCATTGGATGCTTAGGGTGTATATATACACTACCAATAAGTATTGGTCAGTTTTTGGAGCCCTTTAATATGTATTACTATTTCAATAAAAACAATATTATTTATTTTTTTATTAAATAAATAATTTCTGCATCATTAATGTATAAGATAATAAGGTAATTAAATAACTCTTAAAAATTAAAAATAATGTACCATGATAAATAAAATCATTTTAGCTTTCAAATGAGTATTTATAACCGAATTTATATTCTGTATAACATTATATTAAAAATACCTTAATTATTAAAGTTTGAGTGGGACATATTTGACTTTCCATTAAATAAAATAAACTAAAGGTCTTAATCACCTCCATGTGGGTTTTAATGGATTCCATTTCGAACCAAATATGAATTAGGACGAAATATAATAATACAATTGTATTAATACAAGTGTTAGGGTAATTCTATAATATTATATCTACCCTTAATTACCAAATTTACCTTTTACTATTGTAAATAAAATTTATAGTAGTTACTATTCATAATGCCAAAAAATAAAAATTATTCTATTAATATAAATTGGACCCACTTATTCCAAAATTCTAATCCATTTTTTCAAATTCAATACACAGAAGTCGGAGAAATTAAATTAAAATTAATCTCGTTGTCACAAGAAAATGGGTTTTTGTTTAAAACATTGCAAAAGATTGAACTGATTTAACCTATGAATTAAATGTAAGATCAATGATAATGACATAATTTATATTAAATGGTAAAACTATATTCTATTTATACTTTATAACCATTCAATATTATAATTTATCCATATAAATTATTACGATGGAAACTGTTGTTTTTAATTAAAATAGAGTGTGGTTTTACTATTCATTTAAATAGGAAAGTTATCAGGAAAAATATTCAAAATTTATCCAAAGTAAATTTTTATATCCTGATTACAAATAAGAATTTTATTTTGTCAAATTTAACTTATAATCATTTCAAAAACTAGATTTAATTTGGGTTCACCATTAAAAGGTGGCAAAACTGCATTTTTTGAAAAATACTTATTTTACCCGAAATATTTATTTTGTTATCAAAAAATGTTCTAGAAAATGTGAAAGATAAATAATAATGTTATAAAATTCAAAATGCTGTTAATAATATTCATAATGGCTAGTTTGTGATAATATTATAACCATATATAGTTGTTTAGTGAAACCTGGTATTGCGTACAACACCCGCTATCGAGGAAGGTCGTGATTGCATGTAATGCAAGCCAGGTCAGGGTTGCGTGTAGTGAAATCTCCCTTTGGTGTTTCATATAACATAATTCAAACGTTATTTCATTTATACATTAAACAAAATCTATACTTAATGTTGCATAGAATAATTTCTACAAAATGAACATGAAATTGTGAATAACACGAGCCAAGAATAGTGCAGGATATAATGAAAGCTAATACGGTGTCGTGTATATCACAAGCTAATTTTGGTGTAGCATACAACACAATAACTCAATGAAATTAAAAGAATATTCTTCATAAAATCTCTGGGTTTTACATTCTACCCCCCATAAAATGAATTTCGCCCTCGAAATTCATTGGGGTTATAAATGGTTTACTAATTGAAAGTTTCTTTAATAGAAACCCACATAATAAAAAGGAATACCAAAACATAACATTAAAAACTAAATTATGAAATGTAACAGTTACACAAATTAATCAATCACTCAGTTTCCACATAGGAGAAAATAGGTGAAAATATGGATATTGAAGAGAAATATAACCATCAACTTCTGATGAAGAGTGGTAGAGGACATGGCTATGAAAAATCCAACAACCAAAAAGTCATAAATTTGTGATGATCTAAGGTACCATCCAATTCATCGGATACAAGAGCACTAGGACAACATTTTTGGTTTTCATTATCATTTCTCTAATGTTGAAAATTTTGATTTTGAAGAAATACTTACTTTATTTTGGAACAATATCATTGTTGTTTGTTCCTTGACCAATTTCCACATCATCTCTTCATAAAATGAAGTGGAATTTATCTTCCTTGAAGTGTTAGCGGATCATGAGATAGAATGACAGGTCATTCCATCTGTCTCAAACAAAAGGATAGAAAAAGTTATCAAACAAACATAAGTCCATCTATGGTGAGGTTAATCGTATATGATTCTAAAAATGGACTTATACTTCATCTATCTTACCGTTTAATAAAATAATGCTAGTATCTACTAACCAGGGACTTCCTGTAGGACAGTGGTAGACGATAAAGGCATGTCGCACTTTGGTTGTGGGTTCGATTCCTGCAACCTTGTCCGATGTGGCGGGTTGTCACCCATCCTAGGGGTTGTCCTTTTTATAAAACTATAATATCATAATATCAAAAAGATCCATTCTTAAACAATACTATCTGATGTCCAACGTAATCCATTCTAAACTATAGGCTTTTCGAAAATACTTCTGTCGAATATTATAGTATAAAGTGAATGATTACTAAAAAGGTCATATAACAAGCACGTGAATATCATTATTTATCCCTCCTATATCATAAGATATATCTTTTTGATTTCATTCCAAACATGTGAATACCTAAATCTTGTATTCTAAAAAAAATGAATACCCATTAAACCTTACTGAAAACATGAATGCTATTAAAAGTTAACTCGTTCCACATACCAAAATCCCAAAATTTTGATATAATCAAACCATGGTATCACTTTGTCCTTATACCGGTCATGATCTCAAGAATACTATCAAAAATATAATTTTCTCCTTATCCATTCATTATGAACATATCATCTCCTTTCCAAAACTATTTTAGTCACTTTTCATGGTTACCAATACCATATTCTTATTGAAAACCACAATTGACCAATACATATATATTCCAATATAACATAAAAGTACCTCCACAATATTATTATTTAATACCAATACATAAACACTTAAATCCATCCACTTCAATGATTTTCATGGAATAATTCCATCCTTTATTTAGAAGTAACCTATTAGGTCTGGTCATTGTGTTGGGTAATGCCCATGTTCTCCACAGATAAGACATTGAACTTTATAACTGTTGGTCGCTCTATGACCCTTCTCTCCCCACAGATAACATCTTCACCTCCATTTGATGTATTCATCAAGGTTTTTCTTACCTTCTTTAGAAATCACAATCTTCCTTACTTTGTGATTCTCAACATGCGAACATGCATAAAAGTATATCATCCTCTTATTTGATGAATTAGGAATGCCACTAAATTTCACCTTGTTAATCATATATCGCGATGACTGATTCGGCATAAACACAATATCTTTCTCTCTAGGAATTATTCAATTTCGTTGTTCATAGTCACCAATTTGTCCATTGGATTCAATGATAACCGAATTACTTCTGGTTCCCTCTATTGACTAAAACACAAAAAGAATTCTGTGAGAGGAAAAAATCATACAAGGAAAATAACATAATCAAGGGGGAGTACCTTCAACATCTAATCATCTTAGGATTAATTATAATATCTTTAACATAATTCTAGGACTGTAAACCATACTTATACTTAACCATAGGGACATCCCTAGACATACCTTAAAAATATCTCTAGGGATCTCACTAAAGATTTCACATCCTAGTTTCCAAAGGTTGAGTAATCCTTTCCTCTGATACCAACTGTAGAAACACAAAGCTTGAAATACATGTACATTTCATTACTTTTGTAGAAAACATAATACATAAAAAAATAGACACCAATGAATTGTAATAGTTTAGGGTCTTTGGAAACTCGTAATATAATCTTCTAAACTTGGTGAAAGATCTTCAACTTCTCCCATAAAGATCTTCCCATTTTATTTTGTTACCTAAAACCTTTCTTTAAATCCTGGGGAAAAGAAAACAAACAAAAGGGTGAGCTCAAATCCTCAGTAAGGGTAAACATAGAGAACATAAAACATTCCATAAACATTTTAATGCAAAAACTTGAACATAAAATCTAAACATCAAAATCATGAGCAATGACGTAAATCTTGAAAGTACATAAGGCATAGATCATAAAGGAACATTAATCATGATAAACTAGAATGGGAATAAAACATTTAATTGTGGCATCCATTAATCACATTTAATGATTTCTATAGTATCCAAGGCATTACTACCAAGACCATCTTAGTGGACAAAGTCCCTTACTGAACCAGGTTTACTTGACGTTCCGGCCCTGTATTACTGAACTGGATTTAATTACCATTTCAGCCATGTCTATATCATGAGATATAAATCATTACCCAATGAATTGAAAGGAGATATAGGTCCCACCCATCTCATAATGAAACCATTCTTATGTGTGCCACAAAATCATAAATCATACATCATTGCATAACCCATGTAATAAAAATGGGATTCTTAAACATCGTTCCATCATAACATTATCCAAATAAGATAAAAGGACTTTATAAAAATAATTTCATCATAACATAATCAAATCAATGTAAAAATAGGGATAGAAACATAAATCTATATTATCTTAGATGGAAAATAATTTTGATAAAATGCTTGAACTCCATTCTTCAGGAAAATATCCTTTCTACTTCAAAAACATTTTCCTTTCCTAATATGTAATATAATTTTAAACTAAAATAATTTGATTAAAAATAAACATGAAAACTTGTAAATTATCCTTCATGGAAATAATGTTCTAAAAACCCATTCAGGCCGTATAAGTTAAAAAAACATTTTTCTCGTACTTTGGCCGGAAAAGTAAAAAAGTACCTCATTCTAAAAACGACAAAAGATTCCTTTCGTATCTTTTAATAAAAACTCACCAATGAGTAAAATTTCATTTAATAAATTGTACTAGGATATAAATAATATTACATATTGATGAAACATGGATGTGGATGATAGAATACACACCAGTAAATACCAATGTATAAATAATCTCGGATAAAAATGAGATTGTGAAATTTTCCCTTACCTTATGAACGATATGCTTCGTATGTATCTGAATTTCCTGTATAATGATTTAAATAATGTCATTAAAATATTATAGAATAATATTCATTGTTATGATATCATATCTTTTTTATTTATGACTTTATGTTACCCATTATTTTGCTAATTCGATGTAAAAGCAGCGATTTGGGTAAAATCGTTTCATTTATTGTGCATATTTTGACTTGTAGTTATTGATATTATTATTTATATCCTGATTTACATAATTCCAGAATGTAAAACATGATTTATATATAATTAATATTCATCATATACACACATATATATATATATATTATAGATCGATAAATGGAATGAAATACACCGTTCATGGAGACGGTAGGCCGTACGTACGCATGAACGCTGTCTTTGATTCCTTATTGAATTGAATGGAATTAAGTAGATGACATACATATATATATACATAAATATAGTATCAATATTATGTCATATATTTCATTATTAATTATTTTATATACTTTATAATCATCCATGAATGGTTAATCATTGAGAATGAATCACATCGCGTTGTGGAGACGGTAGTCCGTACATACGCACGAGCGATGATATTGTTCCCTTAATTATTGTATTGAATTGGAGTGGATGATACAATATATCAGAATAATTATTATTTTATAATAACTATGTATAGTTATTCTTTACAACATTATACCCATCTAAGTATGGTGTTGTTGGAAAAACAGATTACACCACGGCGTGGAGATGGTATTCCGTACGTACGCACGCGCGGTGATTTCGTTATCCGTAGGATGGATAGAAGGTGAAATGGGGTTGTTTCATATTTATCATATAATTATATTTGTGATACTTATGTTATTACTTTATAATGAAACAACTAAATAAGAAGAAGTTGAAGAAGAAAGAAGCTTGAAAGAATCGGTTGAAGAGACTACCTCTACTTCGGCGCACCTCCTTTAAACTTCTTCTTAGGGCACTAGGGTTAGACTTTTGAGAATACCAGAACCTATATGATATAACTATAGAGGTTTAGAAGAGAAATTGGCAGGGTTTGACCAATCTTCAAGGCTCAAAAGGGTGTGAAGAGAAGTGGGAAGGGGTTCCCTTTTTATAAGGGATGAGAGGGGCACCTTTAAAAATCTTAAACATGTTAATTTATAATAAATCTTTCCCCACATAGAAACCACCAAAAAAGACTCATATTCGAATATTAGATGATATATAGTTGTAATATCATCATCTAATAAAATTTAGGCATGTATGGAATTTATTTTAGACATTACAAACTTGATTTATCCTTATTTAATCTATTAAATTTTATTTTTTGTAATAAGATTCTAAATTCTAAATTGTTATAAATAAATACTTATGTGCTATTAATTATCCATAATTACATAATATATGACATTTTAGAGAATATAAATTTCAATTTATAATTTTTAAATATTTTTGTGATTTTTAAACAATTTAATAATATGTTATTTTTATAAAATAACAACAGTGTCTATTTTAACACTATTAATTTATTTGAATGTAAATAAAATCCACACAGAGGATATGTTAAAAATAAAATATTTAATAGGTTCATAAAATGTCATAGTAATCTACAAAATTATTGGTGCACATAAAATAGTTCATATAACTTTTATTTTTCTATTTGTAAAACCATTTATTTGATATTTCTCTTAATAAAAGAATTACTACAACATTTTTGTATAATTATTAAATATACTTATTTGTTGCATAAAAATTAAAAATCAAATAATAGGATGAATATAAATATTATATACTTCATAAGAATACATTTAGTCCGATTTATCTTCTAAAACACCCAAAATTTTAAATGTTATATTTATTAAATTATGAAGGTGACAACTTTGACATCATATAAAATAATATAATATAAGTGCCATAATCACTTTTATAAGACTCCAAACGGTCATATATTCGGTCATTGGACGATTATGGTGTATATATACACTACCAATAATATTTGGTCTGCTTTTTGATCCCTTTAATATGTATTAATATTTCAATAGAAACAATATTATTGATTTTTTACTAAATAAATAATTTCATCATCATTAATGTATAAGAAAATAAGGTAATTAAATAACTCTTAAAAATTAAAAATAAATTACCATGATAAATAAAAGCATTTTATCTTTCAAATTAGTATTTATAAACGAATTTATAGTCTGTATAAACTAATATTAAAAATACTTTAATTATTAAAGTCTGAGTTAGACATATTTCACTTTCCTTTAAATAAAATAAACTAAAGGTCTTAATCACCTCGAAGTGTGTTATAATGGACTCCATTTCGACCCAAATATGAGTTAGGACGAAATATAATGATCCAATTTTATTAAGACATGTTTTAGGGTAATTTTAAAATATTATATATACCCTTAATTACCCGATTTTCTTTTACTATGGTAAATAAAATTTACCGTAGTTACTATTTATAATGCCCAAAAATAAAAAGTAGGCTATTAATATAATTTGGACCCACTGATTCCGAATATGGTATCAATTTTTCCAAATTCAATACACATAATTTTCATAAATTAAATTAAAATTATTCATGTTGTCAAAAGAAAAGTGGTTTTTGTTTAAAACATTGCAAACGATTGAACTGATTTAACCTATGAATTAAATGTAAAATCAATGCTAATGACACAAATTATATTAAATGGTAAAAGTATATTCTATATATACTTTATAACCATTCAATATTATAATTTATCCATATAAATTATTATGATGAAAAATGTTGTTTTTAATTAAAATAGAGTGTGTTTTTACTATTCATTTAAATATGAAAGTTATCAGGAAAAATATTAAAAATTTATCCAAAGTAAATTTTTATATCCTGATTCCAAATAAGAATTTAATTTTTTCAAATTTAACTTATAATCATGTCAAAAAATAGATTTAATGTGGGTGTACCATTAAAAGGCGGAAAAACTGCATTTTTTGAAAAATATTTATTTTACACAAAACATTTATTTTGTTCTCATACCATGTTCTAGAAAATGTGTAAGATGAATAATAATGTTATGAAATTAAAAATTTAGTTAATACTATTAATAATGGCTAGTTCGTGATAATATTATAACCATATAGAGTTTTTTAGTGAAACCCGATATTGCATACAACACCCACTATCGAGGAAGGTCGCGATTGCATGTAATGCAAGCCAGGTCAGGGTTGGGTGTACTGTAACCTCCCCTTGGTGTTGTGTATAAAATAATTCAAAACTAATTTCATTTATACATTAAAAAAAATCTATACTTAATGTTGGGTAGAATAATTTCTACAAAATGAACATGAAATTGTGCGTTACACAAGCCAAGAATAGTGTTGCGTATACTGCAAGCTAATACGGTGTCGCGTATAACACAAGATAATTTTGGTGTGGCGTACAACAATATACCTCAACAAAATTAAAATAAAATTCTTCATAAAATCTCGGGGTGTTACAATGATGCTTAGGTTGGATTTAATGGATTTAACTATCAGATATAACATTATTTTTAGAATTTATGGAACATGATTTTTCCTAAATATTTGAATTGATAAGTTATCCAACTTCAATCGATTTTCTTCTAAACATGTTTGCATTTGAAAAATTCTTTTATGATCCTATTAATTTTATTTTGAGGTATATTACAATTATATTGTGTCTTATGAAAATATATTTCATGGGCAACAATTTTTTATTCAAGATCTCTCACAAACATTTCATACTTAGAAAACCTTCAATTTTTTCTTCATAATATTTTTAATAATAGTTTATTATTTTCATTCATAATATTATTTTATAAAAGATAATTTTTATTTTCTTTTAACAACATTATGTTTTCATTCATGAGCTATGAATTCTTCCCAAGACTACAT
This sequence comes from Viscum album, assembly GCA_963277665.1. Taxonomy (NCBI): domain Eukaryota; kingdom Viridiplantae; phylum Streptophyta; class Magnoliopsida; order Santalales; family Viscaceae; genus Viscum; species Viscum album. Next base: position 1,377,419,843 of record OY728156.1, read on the forward strand.
TCAACTAACAATTCTACAAAAACTAAAGGTCTATATTTTCTTCTCCATTATTATCACATCTGGATGAATGATAAATATTATCAAATAAAAAAATGGATTGAATTATTTAGTTTATTCACATTTTTATGAGTCAAATTTATCCTTCTGGATTATTATACTAATTCCTAACTTCTTCTTGATTTTAACCTTCTTATTATTTTATGATTTCTCATCAACCCATTATGAATCGGGAAATTAAAAAAAAAATCTTCGGTAGTCCTTAAAAAATTACCAAATTAATTATAGTATTAGAACACATTACGTTTCCTTCCCATTCCATTCTTGTTAAAAATATTCATCATTTTTTGAAATAAAAATAGTATTTTTTTTGAATCCTTTAATAACCTCATCAACACCTAAACTACATGATCGTTCAACCTATTCTTCATTTTGTTTTCCATTTCTTGTTTCCACAAAATCAATTATTGGTTTTTATATATTTTTGAATGATAGATACATTCAAAACACATAAGAAATTATTATATTATTTAACTCATCTATTATAAGATCATCTCTATCTTCTATGGTTGATTATTTGGGATCAAAACTATATGAAACATTAATTATAAATGTTATAATAATAGTGTAGTCATCTATCTTCTCTCAAAACCCTTTAATGTTATATAAAATATCCGTGAACCTTTTATTATTTAATTATTTGTTCTCATTGTTACCAATATTTATATTTTCAAATTTTCTCCCCTAGACTTACAGTTTGGGTGATTGGACATTGCAATTTATCTTATAACTGTTTGTAAATAATACTAAACCTCTATTATAATTTCTTTTCCTGATAACATCTTATATAATATTTATAAAAGATAAATAAATATAGTATTTTCCCTTTTTTATAGAAATATAAAAAAAACAATTATAATAGAGTTTCATAGAATATTTTTCAATAATTTGAGGAAAATCAATGGTGGTAGTATTTTTCACTTATAAGAAATAATTTAGGAGGTATAGTAAGATCTTATGGCTACAACCATTGGTTTTTATTACCATCAAACATATGAGTAACATAGTTTTTCCAATATTATTTTTTCAATTATACCTATTATCTTCTAGTACTTTAATGGGTAATATAAATTTTCTCTTATAACAATTTTTATTCCCTCAGCTGGATTGACCACTAAGGAGTGGTGAATTAGTGGTCCTCTTTTTATGTGTTTCTTTTTCAAAATCAACCTCTCTAGTTTTTTATTGTTCTAATCAACTCAATATATTTTCTCAACATCTGCTAAAATGATCTACATTAAAATATAAATAATTAAAAATTATCTACATGGTTTGGGGGAAAACCCTAACCCATTACCTAATTGGTTAGATTTATCGATCAAGGAATCATCACTATCCACATAAGTTGTCATAACTACAATCCTTTATAGTCCGATCAGTACTGATTTAAAATAAATATCAGATCATAAGTCACTTATTATAGCATAAATCTTCCCCTACCATTTATGATCAAATCAAATAAATTCAAATATAATCTCTTAGTTGGTTATACCATACTACAAAATTGATCTTCTTTCATTAATATGACTAATCCAATTGTATTATCATATAAAACTACATGTATTTTACATGTAATGTTTTTAGAACATGGTCACCCAACATTATCATCACTCTAGTTACTCACACATATTGTTTCTCCTCAGTTATTTCAATACTCAGGAAAAATATGTCTTAATTTTTCTTCAAAAATTGATGACATCAAACCCTTTCATCTCTATTTAATATTGTGATATGTATCATAATATTAGAGAAATATATCTCACTATGTTTATGAGTTCCCTTAAATACTATTCCTTAAAGTCATTATTTTCATCATATATTTATTTCTATTCACTAAAAATAATATACTGAATAATATTATTTTCCAAAGTTTAAAGTTGGAAGCTCCTTAATATTTGTTATTATATACTAGATTAAATTATATATTTCAATAAATATCTCGGTATATTTCTCATATAAGTTCTATATCGAAACTCCTTTTTAAATTCCATAAATACTTAGGCTTATATCATTAACATGATATTTAAATATCATAGTATTCTTATCCGCAAATAATATACACCATTATGTCATTAAAAACTCTATCCATGTTAGAATTCCAGTTTAAATGCAAAAGCATTATGATGCGGAATGGTAGTTTTCATTGTGAAAATCATATAATCAACCAGATTATCCAGTGGATGGTCTTCAAAAATTTATTCTTGGATTATTAAAATTTAATTAATAATAATATCTAAATCCTTCAATAATAGTTCACAAGAATTGTTCTAGCCTTGTTCATATTCAAACATCTAGTACAATAAATTCTCATTATTTTCATTTTTATAATAAATTTAATGTAATATAATGTCCCTCAAAGTTTTCCTCTATGTGAATTAATACGATAGGGTCATGAAATCGAAATAAACATGATCAGGAATTTATATCAATATCATTAATCATTGATTGACACTGAAGACTTATAATTCATAAAATTCATACTATGGTGACATATGATCATGATCAATGTATTATGATGAAGTCTGATTCTAGAATTAAAATTCATATGGTTGGTTAAAATTCTAATAGTGATATCATACGATCAAAAAATAATACCTTGAAGTCATGTGGAAGATTCTTACAGTTACAAGAAGATCTCACACATTCAAGTACATTCCGATATTTTGAGTTCTATCTTCAGAATCTCATAATTATTGTCAGGACACTAGATCATTATCAATCACACTCTAAACCACTAAAAATATCAGAATACATTATCAATGGATTTTTTTTTAAAAATTCGACGTCAATTCATCTAGGATTGTTTATCAATTACTTCAACTCTTCCTTCATTCATTCATCATATTGAAACATTCTCGATTACAACTTATGATTGATTTATATAAAAACATACAGTTCCCTATATATGTTGTAGAATATGATCTCATATCCCCCAAAAAATTTCTATTCTCAATGAATATCATATCACATAATCATCACATGTTCATGATTATGTTTATCAAATGACTCCAATTAATGAAATCAAATACATAGCCACAAAATATATTTTTATCCGATCATATAAAAACACTAATCAACTCATGAAACATTAAATTTTATTCTCAAGAAATAAATTTCTAATAGATACAACCTATTTAAATAGGAACATCAATTATTAATGTATATCTTTATATAATATTTTTTATAATTTCATAAGGATTCATCATAGTATGAGTTATTATTTACTTCTGTTCTTTTCTGAATCAATTTTATACAGATTTTACTATACCTTCTCTAATGGAAACTATAATTACTCTAATAATAGTTAGCTATATATATTATATATTTTCTATATGTAAATAATATATATAGCATCAAAATTCCAAGTACTATAGTTTAACTTCCTTATGGAATAAAATACAAAAATAAATATTAAATAAATATTAAAATATCATTGAATACATGGAAGTTAACAAATTACTCAATAAAACATTATTCATTCTTCAACATTATACTTATAATATAATAAATAATATTATTCATCATTACTTAGGAAAATGAGGGATGAAAAAAGGGGTGGGATCAAATGAATTGTAAAATATAACATGCCCAATAAGTTATGATTACAATGGTATATATAATATTCCAGGAATAAATAATAAATATATAGACATATCAATGAATACATGAGAATATTATTAATTGTAATGTACTAAATCAGGATCCACTATACTAGTTCCCGAATTCGGTTCTCCACGACCTCAAGCACACTTCCTCATACTCCATAGGTTTTTGAATAGTAGCAAGGATATAGGTGGTACTATGAGGTATGTATACCAAATATCAGAGTGCACAATAAAAATTTAAATAAACATGAATCCTAGAGTTCAAATGAATTATTATGTACCCATATATAAAAATAAATTGGCAACTGAAGAAGATAAATATAAACATGACTGAAAAACTAATGAAATATAGAAATGGCTCAAACAACCATCAAACCCATAAAACACATAACAAACCCTAGGCTAATCTAGAATGTAAAATGAAACAATGAGAGTAATATACACCATGACTTAATTCAACATAGAATGTAATGTGACTTAATCCTTTTACACATATAATGATGTGTTCTTTAACACAAAAGTCTATTAATTAAAACCCTAAAGACCTTGAGGCCTAGTTTCATTATAAATATATGTTCATAATATAGTAAAGTGAGGCTAAAATAGAACTTCTATATTTTATTCTCTACAATGAGATCCTAATTCGCTTGTTCATACTAAAATAACATATGATAATAAGTAGAATACATAAAAGAAATGGGTGATCTTAAGATTCATGTAAAAAAATAAACATGATAAAGAAAAATAACATGTGATCCAAAGGTATATCATGATATCCTAAATCAAAATTCACATGATCTTTCACATAGGATAATAAAAATAATATAATGGTATAATAATAATATGGAATAATAGGAAATATGGAAGAAAAAAATAAAATGAAATAAACATGAGTTAATGATTACTTCCTAGACAATTTGAAATGGTTCAAAAGATTCCCATAATGGATTATATTTACTCTCAAATTCCACACATTATTCCTCATAAAATTATAAAAATTACACAATTCATTGGAGCTCTATATGGGTGAACCTATCAGATAAGCTATATCGGGATCTTCTGTCACTATCTAGGAGCACCCATCATAACATGTTTATGATTTTTTATGACTAAAAAGGAAATAAATCGGAAATAATAAACATAAGAACTACCCATGGAATAAAATTGGTGTCAAATCCTATCACCTATCAAAATCAAATGATATTTCATAATGAATGAATTCGATTGGTGAAAATGAAGATATTATTTCCCAATCAAATTAAGGGAGGGAAATAAAGTTATACATGTAAGTGATATATATACAGTATTCAGAATAATTCAATAAAATTAAATATTATTTTAGTTGGTGAATAAAAATAATCATAAAACGATATAAATCATTTTCAGAAAAGTTTCTTTTAAAATTTTAAAATCACTTAAAAAAATAAAATTCATAAAATATTGTTAAAATACATTTATTTAAAAAAACTCTTAAATTTATAATGGAATATCCAATATAAATGATTTTTTATAACACTGTTAATGTCGTACTCATTTAAAAAAAATAAACCCTTCACATTTTGGATAAAAATTCAAGTAGTGTATCATTTGAAAAATGATTAGAATATTAATATTAAATAATTTTTAAGAAGATTTTTTTAAATGACATAAACAATCCATAGAATAATAATAAAAACATATATTTTAAAACACTTTAATGAAAAAATGGACATGGTAGAAAAAGGGTTTTGGATGAATAGAGAAATAGTATCGATGTCCCTTAAAAATTATTCTCAATATATATAGGTAAAAAATAGATTAAAATGGTAATGTAATTTGTAAATGTCATCAATAAACATGGGAGAATAAAATCAATGGGTTTTACTAGGAAATTATTATATAATTTACAGAAATTAATATTTAGGTATAAAAATTCCCTACTAAAATGAGTTTAAATCAGAAATCCTTACCACTTCTGTAAATTTTGAATAATAACACCCTACAATGAATTAAATGAATTATAACATAAAATAAAATCAATTATTAATTATTCAAGATATAATTTGGCAATAGTATGTATATTAACCATTTTAAAAACAATTGGGTGAAAAAAGAATATGTATCTCAAGAAGGAAGTTTCTTTATGAAACCCTTACTTTGATTATAGAATTTATCATATATTTACTTTATCTCCTATAAAATAATATTTATTAATTAATTTTTTTTAAAAAAATTATTATTTTGATCCATTACACCATAACATTTTTACATAATTTATTTTAATTATGTATTTAACTACTTAGTCATTTATTTCCACATATAGTGTTTTGTGGATGCCATGTTCATTATTTAGAAAGGATTATTGTGTGTTGAACATGGTCAAAGGGGTCATTTTCCATAATATCCATAATAATAATAATAATTAAATAGTTATCATTTTAATGTATAAATTATACTTTCAAAATGGAAAAGTTTTATTGTTAGTAAAAATGAACTATGTTACAATCATGGAGACGGTAGGTCGTATGGACACATGGGCAAGGTTTTCATTTTCAGTGATCATGATGAAAATAAGGTAAGTATTATATTAACTTAAAAAATTCTCATAAAATCATAAATATCTTATTTTTTATTTCAATACCCCTATATAAACCATCAATGTGATGCGTTATCAAAATAAATGAATCAAATTTCTTCATTAGGAGGTAGTATGTTATACACATGAACGATGTAATAATTTTTCAATGGATGGTATGGGAAACATTATATAGTATAATAAATATTCATAAATTTTAATATTTCATTGAAGTATTATATAACCATTAATTGTATTATTATGATTCACTATGAGAGGTGATGATGAAAAAACATTACATAAGTTTGCAAGGTAGTGGTCTGTTGTACACATGATCGAAAAGTTGTTTTCCATTGGATAGAAGAGGAGATAGGATTATTTTATTCCAAAAAATAATAAAATATTAGTATATATGTGTTAATGGTGTTATTATATTGTAATTTTAATGAAATAATTGAAGGTGAAAAATGAATATGTAAAAAATAAAGATCTCAATGAAGAGAGTTACCATCTCTACGAAAAACGTCATATGGATCGCTTATTAGGTATCATATGGTTGGGCTTTTGGGAATAAAAGAAGATCTATAATGTGGATAAGGATATTTGGGATATATTTTTATCATTTTTTTGAGCAAAATTCATTGATAAGTGTGAATTATTTAGAAGAGGGGTGACCATTTATAAGGTAGGGGGAGTGGCATTCTTGTAAATATCTAAAACTATTCATAATGTGATGCCACTATCATGAAAAGTGACTCTAATTTTGAAAAATAGAAGAGTTCCAGAATGATAATATAAAGGTAAACCTATAAAATTCATATGAAACTGATTTTAAATATGTTATCATCTTTACCTATATGGTTACTCACTTTTAACCTTTTAAATTTGTTTACCACAGAGACTATTGTTTTTAATAATTTTTATATTCATTATGATTAATAATTAATCAGAACAAATTATATAATATAAATAATTATGATTTGATATATAAAATAAATAATTTATAATAAAATTAATTAAGTAGGAAGAATTTAATTTAAAATTAAAACAACAAGCATGTCCAAAAAATGGATATTTTAGAAATGCATTTCTAAGGCATAAGATGATAATATAATAAATATAACAAAATAATAATAATAAAATTAATTTCAATTAATATTTATATATATAATTTATACCTTTATTTTAAATAATTTATCATTTTATGTTTTTTAATTAGTTAAAATTCAAAAACATTATTCACATTTAAATTGTTCTTAAAAGAAAGTGTATTAAAGCCTAAAAATAAACTGAAATTAAAATATTCTATAAGGAAGAATTAACATTAATTAATTTGATGATATATAAATAAATAATAATTATCCTACTTTGAAATCATGTTAAATTATAATGGTAATTAAAAGTTATGTCATTTATTAAAATAAAATATATCTTTAAAAAATTTTATCAAATAACACTATAACTTGAAAAATAAATCTTCTTTGAAAATATCTAAACATTTCCGACTATGGTAATGTTTTAATGTTGACAAAAATTTTCATTCACTTTTATAAAATAAAATTTCCAAATGGTCCAAAAAAATAAAAATATCTTCTCACAAAATAAATAGAAATCATATTTAGGTGAAACCTATTTTTTGTAGAATAAAATAACATTATTAAAGATGACTGCTCATATATTTATAATTTTAAAATAAATTTATATACAGTAGGACTTATATATATATATATATATATCATAATTTATTAAATACTATTCATACCCACAAATTAAACAGCTAGATTATATATGTCACGTTTAAATAAGAATATTTTAATATTATATCAATTTTTGTTTAAACTCAGTGTTTCATACGATGAAATATATCAAAGAAACAAAATATATTTAAAGGTACATATATAATTAATGATTTTGGTGTTACATAGATAAAATCTGACCACACTCCTAATACCATCCATGACAACAAGTCCAATCATGGAAGATTAAATCGAGGACTTGGCCAAAACAATTGAATGAAATAAATATTTGATAGATCTTCGGGTACCCCTATGTACTGAGAGCCCAATAAGTGTGGGAGAAAAACTAATTAGGACATTTCAAATAACTTCTAATTAAAATATAATTCAGAGTAAAGCTGTTTGAAGATAAATAGTATAGTAAAAACATAATAAATAATGGCCAATATATCCCAATAAAAATTGGATTTTATTCATCATTTAACTAATGGATGAATAAGGAACTATTTTAAGTATCCGTATTATGATATTGTGCTATCATTTCCCGATGCGTTCTTCTAAAATTGCAACCATATATCAATATCAATAATTTTTGGATCCTCATACCAACACCAAAATAAAGTAAAAAGCTATTGGTACTAATACAGAGCATCATGTATGACATTTTAATCATAAATCATGATAATAATTCATAGAGAATAAATCAAACACATAATTATGCATCAAATAATCATTCCCATAACATCAATAGGTCATTTTCAATAAGGGATAGAGCATCATTTCGACACTTAACCATAGGTGAAGAGTTTTAGTTTACTATTCATTCCATCTATTATACTAGTGTGTCCAGATCATATCTATATAACATGACCCATATACAATACTATCAATACCCATACCCTTAGTATGGAACCTAGTCCTTATAGTATAGTACCAATTCATGAATCATTAGTCTGAAACTTATTTCATATAGTTTACTACTTGTAGCGGTATTTTCAGTCTAAAATTTAAACTGTTTCAACATTTCTTAATTTATATGGTTCAACACATTGACCTTAAAAACAATAAAAAACAACAACACCATTTTTTAACCTTTATCTTTTACAAACATCCTAGTGATCCGTTAACACCAATACATGTCTCAGAATGGAGTTACCTTTTTATTTATCAAAACCCCATTCCAACACTCTTTAGAAAATGATGGATTTAAACCATTAGTTTAAATCTTTTCAAAGCCTCCATAAAAACATTATTTCTCATATTTAACAACAAAAACACTACCAAATACATAATTTAAAACAAAATATTTTCAGAGAGACATCATAGAATTTTCACCAAAGGATCTTCCACACACCCGTTAAAAATCGACATTTGATATTCACTCAAAAACATCATTTTATAATGAATTGGTGGTCAAAAACATGCTTTAAAAGAAAAAACACATAAAGTAATGTATTTATGCAATTATGAACCAAAACATGGTCAAAATACAAATAACTGATTAAACCCATTTCAAACGTATCATATAAATTTCATAAAAGTCAATATATAAAAATTTTAATTTTCAAATGTTGGAAACCACATTAATGGGTTTAGGTCTTTCCTCATAATAACTAATAGATCCAACATGGTCCATAGAAGGTCTAATGCATAAATGATGACCTAAAACTATTAAATTAAACCATTGGAAAAAAAATCATAGGCTTTAAAGAATATACCACTTACAAAATTAACTATTTAAAAATACTATGAGTAAATATCTTAGACCACCTAAAAAAATTAATTAACTTTATGAGACACTTACAAATCATGGTGTCCTTTCCAAGGAACATTCAAGCCCCTTTCAAAATACTTTTCAACAAACCAATATCACAAAAATCACCCATGATCATATCAGAATGTTTCTCTAAAACCAAATTCCACCACTCAACAAAGGCACGAAACAGAATCCTAACCACATTATGATCCAAAGGACAACCTATTAATACCAGTTCAATAAATTATATTTTTTCATTAATAAAAATCTTTTAAAATTAACCACTTGTCTCATAAAATATGCAATCATCATCCAATGATGTGTGAAAATCATCGAAATATCTCTTGTATATTAGATGTCAAAAATAATTTTACATAATAGATGAATCCAATTTGATCCATTAGTATCATCAAAAAACCCATCAAACATCAAAATTAGATATGATCATGGAAAATAAGAAATTAATCCAATGTATGTTGAATAATTCCACAAAATATCAATGATTCACACTAAACACACCACAATTAAAGGAGATGGAGAAGGAGGAAGGTGTTAAGAACACACCTGGGTCACACACACTAAATGTGGGAGAAGGGGGTTGAGTTTTGTTACAATTTGAAGGGGGGATATTGGTAAAATTCACTTTTAAATGTTGTTTTGGGTATCTAAATGGTTTGTCCACATAGTTTTCCAAACCATCATTGAACCACATTGTTAACACTATGCAAAGATAACCCACCATTATAGTATGGTTAATTTTTTGTCCAAACTGTGTGCCAATTAAGTGGCACCCTACTGGACCCCTGTGTTACATGGAACACATTTTTTATTAAAACCAAGTGGATGTTAGGAAATTTGTTTGAGGATCTCCTCACACTCACATAGTTTCAATTTTGGATAAAATATTTTACTCTAAACTATGATCTAATCATCAAACTCAACCATTCTTAGTTAAAAATGAACTGAAGCCCCTTTGAGAATCAATGTGTAACATGTTTTATTCCAGACCATGCACAAAAAACCATGCACCCTATCTAGAAAACTCAAAAACTAGAAAAACATTTCCTGAAATATATTAAGTTCATCCAAACACCCGATGTACCTCACAATTGTCATTACTAAAATCCAAATATCACTTTGATGCATTCAAACTCTTTTAATTCAATTTAAATAATTTTTGAAAAATTTGACCCATATTTTCAATGAAATTAAAAATTTCATCTCAAAATATTAACCTATATAAATGTGGGATGTTAAAAACTCTCCGTTATAATCCATATCATCACATAGATGTCTCAGTGGTACTCATCTACACCACATAACCTAAAATGTTATCCAGTATAACCGATATCCTTGTTCATCTTCTATAATACTATAAAAATACCAAGGTATAACCTCTAAATAAAGGTAATAAACAAGAGAAATCATGATCCAATGTATTTATTCAAAATAAGAACACCATGAAAGAGCATACCCAAGACTATTCAACCCAAGAACAAATTTTTTCATCACTACAAACTCATTAGTGTTATAGTACTCCATACTATATGCTTCATCTTTTCACTACAAAATTTCAATGATTAAAATGTCCACTATCTTAAAATTAAAATGGGAAATCAAACATTTACTTATGAAACACATCCATAATAGTTTCTATAATACCATTCCCAAACACACATGAGAAATAAAATAAACATCATTACCTATCCAAATCATTAGAAACTAATTAATGTAGACGCATATCCACTATTCAAGATAAAAACTAAAGACAAACTGAACATTCCTTAAAATCATGATTCAATTTTAAAAACACAACAGTAATTTCCAAAATATAATACCGGTTATGATTTTCAAGCTGCCACATCTATCCCATGTACTATTTCATGTCAGACTATCCATAACAGACTAATCTAAAAAATAACCACCTTCATCCACTGACACGTCACAACCATACCAGACTATAATTCCTCTACCCATAGAGAAATTCCACGATCATCTAAACACACCCACTAGAATTCAAACCCGACATTATGATGACACACCCAAGTAAAAAAATCAACTAACCCAAGAAATTCATCATTCCCTATTTTACCACCAATTCATATCCAACACAAGGTCCTCAGATTAATTTTTTCTACTAGTTTAAGAATTAATTAAACGATCAACTCGATCATCCACAACAAATGATTCCCATTGGGTTTCCCCAATGTAAATGCACAAGGTAACCTCATTGAATCATTATTGAAATAATGATTCCACCATGACTGATCCATATCCTATTCCACCAACCATTAGACCTTACAACCCAATATTTTTATCTCTATAACTAACATGTCACTTTCCACTTCAAGAGTTTCATTCATTCCATATAACTCCAGTAACTCCAACCACCCCGACCAATTATCCAATCATTAATGAACCCATTTATTGGATGTATAAATCTCTATATCTCTATCATGCACCCAGGAGACAAAGTAATAGATCAAATATCGATCATTCCCATATTATGAGAATAACACCCATGATATTCATAAACACATTATTCAATATAAGGACCTCTCTCACAAACGTATGGTGGTGCATGTCCTACAATAAAAAATAACTCACAATACCCCATAAGTGAAACCTCTATATAGGCCCCTCATAAAACTATAAATAAAATTTATATTGGTAGGAGTATAGTTTTTTCCTATCAGTAATCATAGTGTGATGTCAATATATTAGGCATTATTTTATCCACTGTAATATTATGCTATGATATTTATGATTAATACCACCATGAATCATTCATTTTTTATGTCACCTCTGACTGTAGGACATGTGAGACCCATCCAAATTCATTTGGCATCTCTTCTCATGAGTATCTCAACACAAAAATATTGATTTTTAAGATACTCATAGCTTCAAGATTATTGCAAGATCCTTTACCTTACACTACCTTAATTTATGATCAATATGAAATATGATACATTTTATAACCACAGGATAATTCCACCAACATCCCATTAACACTTAACTATTACATTCTATTTCATACCCAAGCACAAAAACAAATTATGAATCTAGAAAGTCACACCTCATGAAAACATTCCTCACAAGCATTGGAAGATATCCATTCCTTCCAAACATGCCCATCATAGCCAAAAAATATCACCCTTGGTGCTTTACAAAACCAAATGATATTCATTAATATCAATACCACTTTGAAAAATAGATAAACCCAATCATCATTCAGAAGTTACACTAATCTCATTTATTCTCGAACTATGTTCTAGGAGATACATCATGAGGTGACTGGAGGCACCTAACTAGACTGTCCATTAGAAACCATGTGAGTAACATAAGTATCAAAACTCCATGCTATTTCCATATCAATCAATATAGTGATCACCATGTTTCTCACACTATAAACATACAAGTCTCCCTCACTTTTATCGTCTATATGAAATGTAAACTCGCATGTCAAAACCCATGTATCCTTGAGATCTCTTATACTCTTGGCCCAAATTACATCCATCAGGAACACACTTCCTTCCCAACTATTTAACATGGACAAAAAATCTAGTAAATCCATTTTGAATCTATCCCCATTTATGAAATTCTGGTACACATGTCCTCTCTCTCAAAAGGCATCCAACAAACCAAAATCCAATATTGGGATTCACCCTTCATGCATTATTATTGAAAGAAAAAAATAATCCACCTGTGACTCATATTCCTATAGGCACACACAACTCAGTTGACCCATCTCATGAGCCACCCTCAAAGATCAAATATAACTAACTTCTTAAACACGATTCCCATAATAAATGTCACTAGGATCTCGGACCTAGTAACACTACTTATGGGTCACAACAAGTCACTAGGTACAACCACGTTGGTCTATGAAAACTCACAAAATTCCATAACTCATATAGTGTCAAGAAATCTCATATACCAATGTCACATGCCATCAAAATGTGAAAACACACATCTTTAAGGTCCTATATATAAAAAGTGAATCCAATAACCCTTAATATTGGCACATATCTTCTCCATGAATTTTCACATCAGACCAATCTATGGAGGAGAAGTCCACAAAATCAATCCCAAATAATAACAAACCATTAGGTTCCAACAATAATACATCTAGGAAATGTTAACCCCTTAAATTCATTGAAAATACTATGAGTGAGTATCACATCTATGTCCTCATCATCGAGTATCTCACCACAAATCTATATAATAATACATCAAAAATAGATCCATATAAAAGTCAACAAAAATGATTAGAATTCCAAAAATTAACTTGGAAGGAAAAAAAATGATAATTAGTTGAAACATTAGACAAATAAGTAGGTGTCATAAGAAAAATTACACACTACAGGGCCTATAACATATGGATTCCATGTGCCAAGCATGATGTATGGGATTCCTTTTACCTCTATAATTCGAGAGTCAAATCTACATCATAAGACTTTTTTAAATGGTATAAGAGCTAAAAATACCTAATAAATAATTAAAATACAAACCACATGAGATCCACTAAAATAATATATTTAGGAAAACCATAATATCACCAATAAAAACATCTATCCCTGCCTTGTTCAACGAGATTTTCTACAGTAATACGTCTTCGTGATTCCCAAAAAAATATCCATTAAATTATCTGACATATTCTTGTATCAGTAGTATTAAAAATATTTCAAGAAAAATTTTTGTAACTACTATAATAGAACTTTTTAACATCTGATGTAGGTTCCACTGGACTCGTGTCTCGGTCAAATTTGCCAAAAGACCTCAAGTGCACCAACTAATACACAATAGGATGTTGAGTATCACTATTGATATAAGGTGGTACCATGAAGAGACAATACCCCCATATCAGAGTACACAATAAAAATTTAAATAACCAATTCCCATAGTTTCATATGGAATAAATATATACCCACATCCCAAAATAATCTACAAATACATGTAAATAAATATAAACATTACTAAACAACAAAATAAATTCTATAAAGGCCTGAATAGCCAGGTAACATATTCAACACTAACAACACACTTATACAATCCCATATATAAATGTAATAACTAAAATTGAAGTACACCACGACCTACTAGAACTATAAGATGAACCTCAATAAGCATCTCAACACCATCCAAGACAACCTACCCAATCATGAAAAAATAAACTAGATCCTTATCCAGAATATATTCCTGTAATAAATATGTGAAAACTACTAGGGTACCCATGGGTTGCAGTGGTTCGAGAAGGGTGTGATTAAAATTAAATACACCACAAAAAATGTTGTATAATGTAAATATGAGATAAAGAAACAGTTTATAAATATAAAAACTATAGTAAATAAAAAATATATATAAGGTAAGATAAATCTCAATAGAAAAAATTATTAAATTGATAACCTATTGGACCTTGGTTTCTAAAGAGACTGTCAATCCAACCAAACATGAATTGACCAAATCCAGTCATTTGAATTATAAAACAGAGGGTGAATCATACTTTAAATAAATAAAAAGTCATATGCATGTCATATAACTTATGGATGAATAAGGCTTAAATCATAAGTATCCATCTTAGGCTATTCTGATTTCAATTCCCATAGAATCTTTCTACAATATCATTCATATATAAATATCAATTTTTCTTGGAACCCTAATACAATGTCTAAACAGAGTAAAAAAGAACCTAGTTCCAATAAATATTTTCATACCTGATATTATAATAATTCAAAATAACAATAATTCCTAAATAATTAGTTTAAATACTATATATGAGTCAAAGAATACTTCTCGGAGAATAAGTCCAATAAGTAAAATTAGGCCTAGAAAATTCATCCAACACTTAGCCAACAGATTCAGAGTGTCATTCCACTATCCATTACTTCTTGTATAACAACATTCCAAGAGAATCAGTCTTATATATAAACTATAAATAATAAAATAAGTTCCCAATTACTTTGTCTAACACCTAGTCCATATATTGTACTATATATTACTACAGGATTATTCTAGCACGTAACTCATATAGTAGACAACCAGTTACGAGAGTGTTAGTTTGAGTTTTAAACCATTTCCTCATTTTTTACTTACTAATATTAACTATATTGACCTAAGAAAACATTCACGAATAAAAGAAAATCTTTCTAAAACTTTTTCATTTATCAAGGTATCAACATGAATTTAGCACCAACAGATGGCTAAAAATTCCATATCCATTGTACATATCAAAAAACAATTCCAACACTCTTTGGAAAGTGATGGATATCACACATTTAATAATATCATTACAAATACACTCTTTAAACATGAGACATATTCTTTAACATAAAAATTAAGTACAAATTCATCCTTTCCATCAAAACCTTTTCAATGAGATGTCACGAATTTTGAAAAAAATCAAAATCCACAATCCAATTTCAAAGAAACATTTTAAATTCAGCAAAACCCATTTTAAATTTACATGGAGGTCGACACCTCACATTAACACAAAAAACACAAAAAAGGAACAAATTTATCAAACTAAACCCCAAAATATGGTAAATACCCCACAAACCAAATTAAAACTAATTAAAATCTTCATATGATGTTTAACAATCTCAAAAGATATAAAAAAATTATTTTCAAATGTTGGAAGACCCCTTGGGTGGCTGTAAGACTTGTGTCATAATAACTAACTGATTCAATATAATTTATGGAACAACTAAAGATTCTATCAAGAACCGAGAAAATTAATTTAATCATTGTGTGAAATACCACCACACATGGCCTTTAATTCCCAATCTACACACAAAAGTAAATAACTAGAATGAATATGGGTAGTTCTTTTAGAACACAAACATCATCAATAATTCATTCCATAACACTAACAAATAATTAAAGCATTTACATGTCTCGTATAAACTCCTCGATATCCAATTAATATTTCAACAACCACTCAAGATAATGTCATCATGCCATAACAAAACAGAACCCATCCACTCACAAAAGGTCTACAACATAACCCCGACCACATTTTAGTCCATGTATATAATAGGTGATAAAGAATAAACAATTAGTTAATATATTTAATTATGGAGAACAAAATGATGTTCACCATGGTATCATAACTTAATGAAATATCAAGGAACGACATGAAGAATTCCTCTCAGGATCTCTTCTACACAAGCCAACAAAATTCACTATGAGAAGTGGACGATTACAACAATCTTCTTTGGAATCAGTATGAAAACTCATTCCCTGGAACTTCAATATTAAATATGAGATAAAATAAGAGGATAGTAATACAATATATGATAAATATTAATTCAACACACTGAGATTTTTCCAATAACATGCCCAAAATGATGGGTTTCTAGTGGGAATGTGTTAGGAACTCACTTGGTTTGTGTGTGTTAAATGGGGGATAAAATGGGTCCAGTGTCCTAAAAAACCAAGGGTATAATTTTGCTAAAATGATCATTCTAATTATTTTATGGGAAGGCACATGGTTTGGACCCATGGTTTTCTAAATTATGAACCAACCATGCTATTGGAACTATCTAAATCCAACACACCTGGACGATTTAGCTGCATCGTTGGAAAAATGTGTGCTTTTAAATGAAACACCCTATTGGACACCCCTTCAATGTGAAACATGGTTTGTATACTAAATTTTGTAGGATGATAAAAAACCCAGGATCTCCTCAAACTCAAATGATTTATCATTTGTCTCACATATTTTATTCAAAACAATGCTCTAATAATGAAACTCAACCATGATCAATTCAATATGAATTGACAGTCCTCAAAGCATTGATGTTATTGCATAGTTTCTCCTAAACCATGAACACAAAATAGTGTACCACAGTTAATCATCACCAATAATCTTGAAACACAACCCTAAGCCTCCAGAACCCATAAAAACAACTAAAATACCTTCTAATCATCATTCTTCACAAAAGAACACTACTTAAAATCATTCTAACACTCTAAATTCCATTATAAGTCCAGCTAAAAAATTAATATCTACAAGGGAAAAATATTAAAATCCCTTCTGATATTTTCAACTTATATGGACATAAGATATTACCTATAGAATAAAAAAATTATATCCTAATAAATATATATCATAATTTTTTAAATTAATATCAATATAAATCAAACACATGTTATCAATTCCTCATGCTAAGACTTTATAAATAAATGTTAGGTACATAAACATTACCTTGTCTTAGTTTTCTCATGACACATACATGTGTATTCAATGAATATATAATTCCAAGACATACCCATAACATAAATCTGTGAATGAATTCTATCATATTAGAGAAATGGAAATTTAATATATATCATCATGTTTTATAATGAATTATATATTAATACATGTCTTAATAATAAATAAATATATGTAAAAGGTAACTCAAATATAAATAGGCATATGTGATCATGTAAATAATTTTACACCGTAAATCAATTGGTAAGGATATGTAGGTGAATACCCTTTAATTGTTATAACATGATATATGTTATTTATATTATGGAGTATTTGGTATCAATAACGATACGAAATGGTCCAATATAAGGGTTATCAAATTAGAAATCGAATTTATCACTATGGAAGGAAAATACATGGACACGATATCATCCAGGACCAAGTGGGGGAATGAACACAATGTGTGATATTTTTATAGTAAAACAAATAGGCAAAGTGATATTCACTTTCCATGTATTTCGCTTTCAATTTACTTATCCTTAACAACCATCCATAAAAAGATATAAAAATTTATATTAAAAAATTATTTCTGTATGAGTGGAATATATTAAAGGTGAATGTGTATCAAATTTGATTAGTTATTCAAATAAATAACTTTTATATTTAATTAAAATATTAATGGACTAGGAAATTGAATATTGAAAAGGTTATTAAAAAAAGTAATCATGAAAGAGAGGGTGAGACCCTTATAATTTTTAATATTTACTACTATTGAAATTGACCCTTTAGGTCCTCTAGAAATCTCTATACTTGAGAGAAAAATTTAGGAGAGAGTATTTAAGAGAAAATAAATGAGAAAATATATGTATGATGGGATGATAATGGCTTGAGGAGGTGATAATTAATAGATTAATCAAGGGAATTATTTAATTTCTTAATTTATTATCATTGGAAAAGTAAATTATGTAAGATTCATTAAATATTATTTATAAATCCTTTTCTATCGAAGAATTAAATATTCCAATAATGGTTTAATTTTTTTATATCACAACTACTTTATATAAATTATTATAATTCGTATTGACTATGTAAAATATATTTTGATATAAAGAAATAGTTTTCAATAAAATAAAATATATTATTTAAGTTTAACATTAAAATAATGGTTTAAATTTAATTTATTTATAATCAATTTTTAAGACTTTAAATAATGATACTATCAGGAAAAATAATCTAGTATCTATTATAAAATTACTCATCCAAATGATCCCATAACAAATTGAAGAAACAAAATATATATTTTAATTACTTACCTAAAAAATTATTTTGGAAAAAAACTACCTCATGAATAAATTATACATATTTATTCTTAATTTCAAATCCATTTTATAAAAATTATCTTCATATCACAGTGAATTTAATAATTATATTTTATATAATATAAAAGTGTTTCAAAAATAAAAATATAACATATTATAAATACAAATAAAATTATTTTATCACGATTAATTAAATTATTTTATTCATTACATTAAATAATTTTATATTTATATATAGGTATATATTTATTTATATTTTTAATTCATCAGTTAAATAGTTTGATCATTTTATTACTTGAATTGTCTTGTCACTATTCTAACCATCATATTTTTAATGGGAACCTCACCCATTATAATATTGATAATATCATTATCTACTATATATATACATATATTGTATTATAAAGTTTCATTCACTGAGTTTTCTCTCATGTACCCCTATATATATTTTATAAAATTGCTTCCATATTTCCAAATTTCTTTATTCCTTATTATATTGATTTTTAGAGTAGTGGTAGTTATAATAGAATACGACCCATTATATTAGCAACATCTGGTTATGATATTATAGTTTTTCTAATGTTTTATTTTATATTTATTAATATTATAGAGTGTATTTACCCGTAATTTGTAATACTGTAACATTAAATAATAAAATAATATTTATTTTTTACTTATTTAAATTATCATGTAATGTGTAGTTCAACATGGGTGACATATAGAAGAGAATAATGCTAGTGATGTAGCGAACTGTCCATTAGTGAAAATTCATAAAATATCGGTTAAATGTGTAAGTTAGAATGATTTTTTTAATGGTGTTGTAAGTAATTAAGATGGATACTCTAAGAAGATAATACACAACCACTCATGTTAATCATTATTTCCAGGTAAAAAGACTCTCATATTTAAATAGAATGTTAGACCTCAAGGGATAACAGAATGGATCAAAACGATGGAAAAAATGGTGGAATTGATTGATGATATTAAGAATAAAACAATAAAACTACCATCTTTTAAATTAGAGGGATTTGTATAATTTAGATGTTTTGTTCTATTTCAAGTAAATAGGATTGGTTTAATGAATTATCAATGATTTAAAAGCTTATATTATGAGTAGTTGTATCTAAAAACATTAAATATTGATACAAATAAATTATTTATTTATATTAAACAATATGATATATATTTTATAGAATAAAAAAAATATCAATTGATTCTGTTTAGTTTTATCCATATTTATGAAGTGGCAAGTATATAAAATATAAATACATTATGATTGTAAAATGACCTTTTCAATATCATTTGTTTGGAAACTTTTTTATTCTACCTAATATTGTGGTATGAAAAGGGGTGCTAGTGGTTGAATGATAAAATGGGAATGATCATGAATATTACTATTGTATTAGTTATAGAATGTTATCATAGTAGAAAATTCACTAGAAAAATATGAGGCCTGATGTGATTATCTATCTTAGTGAAGAATCAATGAGCTAGGGAAGAGGTTTTCTATCACATTTTACATATGGGAAGTCTTCATTAAATAATATTAAATATGACTAGGATATTCATACTCGAGATATAAAGTATTAAACAAAAATTAATGTTATTATTTATTAATATTGGAAAATTTATATAGTTTTTATTATAGTTGTGATCTGAAAGGTGGTGAACACAATTTTACGTCAAGTCATATTTCATTCACGTGGTTATTAGGGCCTTTGAAGAGTGGTAGCAGAGTTTCATTGGGGATAATTAGTTGTGGTTGTTAGTGAATTGGGTAGATTTTAATATTCCTTACTTATACTATTTCTACAAGAGGATTTATACAACTTTATGGTTTTATTTTAAGGAATTTGATCACTAATTATTTTATTATAATAATGTAATGGTTAAATGAGTTCTGAACACATATTATTGTTATCTTGGATGAATGTTTGTTAATTTTATGGAAGTGTGATTTATTTATTTTTTGTAATTGGGTTATTCATTTGAGTTTGGAATCAATTTATTTATGGAATTATAGGAACATTACATCATATTTATTAGGGGTTTTATGGTTTAGTAGAAGGGTATGTTGATATTACTTTTATTTTATAGTAGATCACTTTGTATATATGTTTCTTAAGTATATCATGGTTTTAATTCCAAAATGTGACATAGTGTTCACTATTGATTTCCTGTAATGTTGATTACATATAAATTATTACATATAGAAAATATCTATTTAAAACAGTATAGTTTAACATTAATTGTGATGATTTTTAATTGATGGGTTTTATCAGACTACATATTTTTCATTGCGATTATCTAGTTTTCATTGATAAAAAATTAAATAATAGTTTGATGTTATATATATATTATTAATATTTGATTTGTTTAATGATTGAAAAGTAGTTTCCATTTAATTGGTTTTCGGGGATCATCTAATGACTGATGGATGGAAATGTTTTCCAAAATAAAATATTATATATCTTCAAGGAATCCAACATGAATTGAAATTAAAAACACCACAGTAGAAAGAATAAATAAAATTGAGTTACAGTATCCTCCATCTTCATCATGGATAGATTATAGTTGATGTCTTTAACCAAATAAGTAAACATTAGCACCTTACCTTATGTCTATTTAACTTAAAATAGACCATAGATCATTTCATGAGGACCTCAATGAATATAAGGGGTTATAGAACATTAAAATTGTGAAACAAATAATGAATGAGGAAGATTAATTCCACTATATCATAAGTAACAGGTTACACCAATAGGTAAGGATAAAATATTTTTATATTCACACTCCAAACTCTTCATTTAATGGTGAGTATCAATCATGTTGAACATATCAGGTTTCATATCATGTAACCAATATGTTAAATACTATTATATTATTCACTAAACTCTGTAAATTAATGTGAAAAAATTATAATTCATTTTTAAATAATTATAATTGAGGGAAACTATGAGACACTGATGTTGTATTTCTGTGAACATAGCCAATGTTATATTGATTGTAACATAATCTCTTGTTATATTTCATGCACACCAAGTTTTATTGAATCCAATTTATTATTGCACAGAAACATAGTTATATATTAGAACAAAGGTACTATAAAATTTTATTCATTTTATGAAAACCATTATAGTTCACTTTTAATAATCTCTAACTTTAAGTAATGTAATTAAGGTATTTATCAAATTCTTCACAACTTTATAGAAATATATCTAACAGTTCTTAATATATACAATTTTTTTCAAATTATCTTTATTTTAGAACAAAATCATCATCCAAAACATAATAATTACACAATTTCACAACATTGTAAACCTATGGTCCGTTGTAGTGTTTAAAAAAATTAAAATATTGATTTCATAGTTATAATAAATGTATACGCTTTAGAAAATCCCAAGTATAACTCATGCAATTAGGGAGTCTGTTTAATCTCTATCAAACATTCTTTTATCTCTATATGAACATGTACACCATAATGTCGTTCATATACATAATATATATACCAATATAATATGTTTTCTTATGACACTAAGAGTCTACTATAAATTGAACAATTCAAATCTAGTATATTCCATCTCATTTTTTTCATTATTTTTTTAAATAGATTAAATAGGTTGATTAATACATCACATTTCATTCATACAATAGACAAGAACATAAATTTTCCCTTTTCCAAGTAGTCGAATACATCATATGTGACTCAACTAGGTAAGGCCATTCATTTGGTTATAAAAATTCAGTCAAGGGACCATATGTCATAACCTGCCATATAAGTATCATGGCTGTGATCTAATCATTGAAATTATCAACAACATACCCAACCACCCATAGTTTACTTAGTAAAAATTAAATGCATATTATGTTAAAAAGTATGTAGTTTCTAAAGAAAGGTATTTTACTAACGTCAACTATGAATGATTTATTATAATCATACACCCTTATGTATATCGATTAGTATATAGAATTCCAAGGAAATACCTGGTTCCTCCATCTATGTAATACATCAATACTTATTTCCACATTAATATATGTTACATATCTCGTAGATGAATCTTTTTAATGAGTATAATATTCTATTTATAATAATATTAAAAAATCATCACAACATGGAATACTCTATGTTACAGTTAGGGATAACTGAAATTCATAATTTTAGGGGATAAATATGATTTCAGTTCAAGGAAATACATGCATTAGATGTTAAATAATTATTAAATGGTGTTTTAATTTGGTAAAACATTAAATGTTTTATATTCTTATACTCATTCAATAATATTTAATAGGACCGTATATAAATACCTAACAATCATATTATATTTGATACACAACCTAAACAACCTTTTGTTTTCCTCACTTTATTTGATTTTTTAACTTATTACACCAATATATAATTTATGTCTGATATTTATGTGACCACAAGATTAAATTAAACCACTAAAATAGTTATTGTGTATCATCTATTAACTAAGTATGTTTGATTAATAGTGAGACTTTTGAATCGTATTCCCAATGATAATCACCTGGAATATGATCAATATCCATAACATTATGAAAATTATTTTTTGGTTTTAATAACCTATGTAGTCTATACTGAACTCTTTTTAAGTATACCAACATCATTTTGGAAACCCTTCCATCAATATTTTCCTTCAAATTGATTCATTAATACTATAATAATATATATTACTATTTACAAACCAATCCCAAACAACATTAATATGGAGTGACATTCACTTAATTATATAAAACTAATGTAACCAATTATAATTAAATTTACATCTATATCATAATACTCATTTCTGATATAAATTATAGTCCACTTTTTATTTTAACATGAACATTATTATAGGATATAGTGATACTCACTTTATCATGGGTACTAAATGCAACTCTTTATGATTTAATATACTTTTACATAGAGTATTAAGTAAAAAAAGTTTTATTTTAAACCGATATAAGATTTGATTAGATAAAAATCAACTTCATCAATCCAAAAATTCACACACTATCCTCTAAGACACTATATTTTATTAGATTTATCATGTTATAAAAAAATATTCAATTGTGTTTGGAAATAACTCTTATCTATTCCAGTGTTAATATATAACAAAAAAACTATTCTTTCAATATCATATATTATCATCTATGTTTGTGGGAAATATTTCTTCGAAAAAATGAATTTACACATTAAAATGTAACCTTAATGAGAATAAATAAAACATCTATTACATTTTAATAGAAAAAAGGAAAAAATTATCCTATATAATACATTTTTATCCTTGTTTATTTTCAGAACTATTTTCATAATTTTTGAATCAAAATCAAAATTGTTTATAACAAATCATATGGGAAAATTATTTACTAAAATTAAATCCATTGATAAAGAACCATTTTTTTTCATCACTTGAATGGAATTTTAACGAATTATTAATTAATCCTTTTATATTAAAAGGAGTTCTATTTAAAACATTTGAAAAATATTATATCTGCATCACATACCATTAAAAATGAAAAATTAAATTTTAATAACACTAATACCAATCAAGGACATTCCATGGAGTTTCAAAAACACCTTTAGGTATCTTGATAATTAAATATTATGGATTCATTACTTCTCCTTCCTAATAACCCATTAGGTTGTAATGAACGTAACATTATACTTAAAGAAAAAATATTGAAATTTCTAATTAATTTTATTTATTATAGTTTGAACATTTACCCACATATATTGTATCTGACATATTATAATAATTAATTCAAATCCCATGTTATTTATTTTAAATACTTTTAAATATTAGGTATTGTTTTCTAGAATTAATTCATCTTATTAAAAAATTCCCATAGACATAAATAAAAATAAATAATTAACCAAACTATTACATATAGAAAATCCAAAAAATCACAAAATTATTAAAATATGAAATAATATTTAATATATATAAATGGAGATAGATATTCCCTTGGACATGATTCTAATTCCAATTAATGAATCAACAATTCATTCTATTTTATATGAAGTTATATATATTCACTTTTTGAATATATTCAATAGTTTTTTAGTAATAAAAATTATCTCTAACTAATAGAATTTTACTTATATAAGAATTATTATTATGTCACCCATAATAGGAGTTGAATATAATAGGTTTTTTTTCTAAAATATTATTCTCAATGTTATGTCTGATTATGACAATGTTATTAATACACAACATAACATTTAACAAATAAGGATTATATCACATATTTTTTAATCAAGTACTTTTAATGATTACATACACTAACATTGATTACCAATACATCATATCCATTTTTTGAGAAAAAGTATACATTGAATCATAAATTAAACTTGTTTCAAAACCTAAATAATATGTAACATTATTTGGTAGACAAAAAATATTTCAATAACATCGTATTTTAGTATTGTATTTAATATTTTTTAAACTCTTTATCCAAATCAATTATATGAATTCACTCAAATATATTCTCCTAATATCCCAATAGTTAGGGTTTCTTATATAGTGTAAACTTATTTAAATACCATTAATATGAAAACTAACCATTTGGGATATGCTTTATATTTCATTAGATTTATAATATTATTCAAGGGAATCTAATCATCATGGAAAACTTTTACAAATGATTGAGGTGTTGATGACTTCCACTTCAGAAGGAAACTCCCACATAGTATTTTAAAGGGGTTTTGTAAATTCCTTAGTATTTTATTATATATCACAAAAAAAGTATACACATTTATAATCATAAAAAGAATAATATCTCATGGTTTATCCCTTTATAAATTAATTCATCAAACTATTTAGTTTTGAAATCATAGTTTATTTACCAAATTATATTGTTCATTAAAAAATTAATGTGAACTCATTAAAAAATACATATATTTGTATTACTCTCCAAACAATATAATAAAAAAATATTTATAACTATTTCAAATAATGTCATGTATATGTTATATTATATTTTCATATAAATTCATATATTTATATGCTAATTAAACTCTCCACAGGAGTAATCTTAGAATGAAAAATAGAAATCTGTACTTTTTAAGAACAAGGAATTAGACTCCAATACAATGGACAATATAACTCTAACTCCCTCTCACTAAGGAGACTATACTACATTTAGAATTAAATAAATTACATCTCTAACACCTAATATTCACATACTATATTCAATTACTATTCTAAAAATCATAACTCTAAAAACATTCAAGGTCATGTTTAAAGAAACTAAATATTATGGTACCGCACACAACATGTAATGTTAGGCACTATCACCTCGAATAATTTTATTATATAAATAAATAATTAACAATATTAATAATTCTTAAAATTATATAATCGTGAATATTTAGTGAATTAATTAAAAAAAATTATTTAATTTAGAAAACATGAGTTGAACATATGATTTTTTTCAAATGTAATTAATATTTATAAAGTACAACTTCATTAATCCTAAAATTAATCCTTTATATATAATTTAAAAACAATAATAATAATTATTTTTCAAATAAATAAATATTTTATTTATTCACCCAATAAAATTCCATACTAATTTAGCTCACTTGAGAAACCAAATATCACTGTGGACATCATCCAA
Organism: Viscum album; assembly: GCA_963277665.1. Lineage (NCBI taxonomy): Eukaryota > Viridiplantae > Streptophyta > Magnoliopsida > Santalales > Viscaceae > Viscum > Viscum album. Next base: position 1,377,446,684 of record OY728156.1, read on the forward strand.
GCTAGAAGGTAGGATAAATGAGTGTAGTTTAGATGATATATAAATCCTGCATGGTTCAACAAAAGCATAAGGAGTTTAGGATTTTGTAAATGAAAATCCACCATGTGGGGTGTCATTAAGGTGAGTTTATATGCAATGGGGTGGCTAAAATAGGATTCAATGATTGATAATAGAGTGAGAAGGGTTATAATGATATTTGTATCTAAATTGATGTCTGATGTGGGCCTCTCTTAGTATGTTCAGAATTTATCATTTATGTTTCCACTACCCCACATTTTTTTGACCCTCAATGTAATGTTTATTGAGTACCATACAATACGTTTAAATAGAATGTATTTTTAAAAGGGGAAAATGATGCTCTATTTTCCATGACACTCAATGTCGGATACATTATCCTATAATGTATATCACACCATCTACTATACATTATATGAACTAAATAATGTTATATAAAGTCCCAATGCATGATAAATTTTCACATAAATGTGTCTTAAGGGACTCACATGAGATTAGATTAACTAAAGAACATATTATCAAAGTAGAGAACCCAACATTAATTTATCATATAAGATATTGTTGATTTGGGGAAATGGGTTAGGATTTATAAAAAATTATCTTACATAAACCAGTAAAAATAATAGGATTAATCGTATATTTCTTACGAGTGGTGGAATATCAATTCCTCTTATGAATGTGTCCAATAAAACATCTTTTTAAACCTACTAATGTACTCCACTTCCAAATCATTTTGGGATATGTAACTATTTACAAAATATAGAGAGACACAGTTCATCGCCATTCATTTGAAAAAATTACCATTATTTTTTAACAATTCAACATTTTTTTTTGAAAAAAGTTATGGGTTTTATGGGATCATCTAATGATCAATGATGTGAGGAAATAACCAGAACATTGACCAATATATCTTCACTGAATCAAATCTTCCGGGAAAAAAATAACCCCACATGGACCATCATACCTAAAACATAGTTGAAGAGGCCTCTATAGTATTCTTTGATAGAGTATGGTTGGTGTGAATCACTAATGTATAAATCATAGGATTTATTTCTTTGAGAGGATTACACTGATTCGGAATCACAAAGCATATCTTATGGTTCCCAATTCATAGAATGGGTTTCAACGCTTTCACCATTTGAAAAAATAATTAACTAGAAAAAGGTATATTAGAATATATAACGTTTATCATCTTACCAAAATAGGTGTGAATTTTATCCCTAAATAAGTACCTTAAATGAAATTTACATAAATGAAGAGCACTAGACATACAGAACATATCATGTGGAATCTCAAGGAACTCATATGTCACATACAATTTGAGTATTCATTTTACTACATTAATGAGTACATAACATATGTAAAATTTATCAATAATGTATTATAACATATGAAAACCAAGAAGGAAGGATGTATAAGCACCATAAACAAATCTGGTGTTATGTTGGGAGAAATGTAATCTTATGTAAAAATATATGAACATTAGGTTACGTTAGATCTAGCACATTCCCATGATTCAACTTAAAAAAACATTTGTACAACCACATTCATAATATATGTGCATTATATTTAACATCCCAAACATTTATAAATAAAATTCCCTTTTAAATGAATAAATTCATTATTATGTAATGTAGTTATAGAAAAGATGTTTACTAAATTGGTTATTTTAAACCATCATAAAATATGAATTATCAGACATAAAAAACATTATGAATCATTACCATTGATAATATAGTCATTATAAAGTGGCCATATATATTTGTATATATTAGGGGGTATACTAATATCAAATAGATAGAGAAGTATTATTTGATGGCCCTAATAAGTTGGATCCTATACTATTAAGACGTCTTATCAATGCATTTGAGGGAGATGACATCAATGATCTTTTCTCTTGATAAATCCCAAGGTGAGATTCACAACTGAAACTTTACATACCATATTTAATTGAGATGATCAATATTTATTAGATCACCAACCATATTATGTTTAATGAAAAAACCCCAAAAAGAACTATCATTTTACACATTACCATTAGCGAATACACTAGTGTAATAAAGGGTTTTGTATGTTGAACCGATTAGTATAAATTTTTATACATTATTTTTAATAAAATAATAATTATATGTATCCATTTTAATTATTAACACTATATATATATGATTATTTAATTAGTTTCATATCAACTACATTTTCATATGAAGAAACCAAATTTTTTTTAGAAATATATATATGTTCATTTGTTTTGTTTTCTGATAGATAATTTTTTTAATAAATATTATTTTCATGAAATAATCATAATATATAATATTTATTTTAATATAAATTATTATTTAATTTTATAGTCCCATGTAATTTTTATAAAGATAATAAAGTTTTTAGTGTTGTGAAAACACATTCTATACTATGAATAACAATTTTTTAAAAGTTTAAACTATCATAATTATGATTTTCGGGTAAATTTTTTTTTAATATTAGTGCATCAAAATCATGAAATGTAGATTTTTTCATAATGTTTTTGAGATATTCATATTTTTTTATATAGATTAAATATGATATAAATATATAGTGAGTATTATGAAATCAAAATAGCCTAAAAGTGATTTAATAAAAATAATAAAGGGATCCCATAACCAGAAAAATATTTCTACATCAAAATAAATTTATTTTGATGTTATTTTATTAATTTTACAAACCTATAATGAATGTATAAAAAACTATATTATGTATTTCTATTTAAAAAAAATTATAAACATGGGACACTTTCACATCATGAATGGTATTATTTTAATGATATCTGTTACTATTATAAAAAAATCCTCTCATAATTGGAAGAAATAATGGGGAAAATAATGAGAAGTTCTGTTATTTTGATTATATTATCACTAAGAATCAAAAACATATATTTAGAAATTTCTAAATAAATCAGCTCTATGTTTCTACAACTAAACACCCATGCTCCAACTCATCAACACTAAAAACACATTGATCAAGAATTAAATATACCTATACATCTTTAAATCACTCCAAATTTTTTCCCACTCTCTTACAAAGCTCCTCCCAGTATTTTTTAAGATTCCCATCAAAGTATGGTATATTCTCTTATTCTATTTTGTTTAAGTAATTTATTTGTAATAACCCTTTTTATTTCAAAATTTTATTATTGGAATTTGTTTTTACACATCTATTTACTATCCTTATGATTCATAGGTAACGATATACCACATTTTACTCTAATTAAACCCTTCTATGAATCTTAATTTACACATTTCGTGCTTGTAAATTTATCCCATGATTTTCTATGAAACATTTTTGTGTTAGGAATACCCAAACACATTTCCACAAAAGTAGATTAACCATGATATAAATATCCTTAATTTATTGGGTACATCCAAGTATTTGACCAACACAACTTTATCATTGGATTAAATTTGATGAAATAGGTTCATATATTGTATTATCTATGTGGCACCAAAATGCTTTTATATAATATAAATGTAAAAGGAAGGCCTAAAATTATATATACCCATAATGATTTTGGTAGTTTTTTAGTCATATTATATACCATGTATGGTTCATGTGAGGTTATACTAATCACACTGTGGTGTGATGGCGTAAAGGTTATCCTTAACTACAGATTATGATGTCATTTTTTACATTGTTGAAACATTATTATGATGCCCAGAATTTATCATCCAATATACCACTTAGTTATGATTTAAATTATATTTTTTTACAATATTAATAACCTTGAATAACTTTTACTATATTACAACATATTATTCATTGATTATTCCCCTACTGAGATTTATATCTCAACCCCACCATGTGTCTATCCATAGATTATTCAATGAAATTATAGAAGATAAATGGAAGTTTAAGGGCATGTTATAGAGTTTTAAAATAGTTTTTTATATAATTATTTTATTTAATGGTGATATGTATATAATTACACAAATAAACTAGACCTCAATATCTTGTAGTATTGTGTTATGTTTATCATTATGTAATAAATCAAGAAGTAGTGTCTATAAAAGGTATGGGTTCTCCTAGTTGGTATCCGAGAAAGGTCTACACATTTTAGGGCATCATGATTCACAAAACGTTTTGAAAACCCAAGAGATAAGTATAATCATGGGAAAACATCCCCAATATTGATATATTGTAGATAGAGTGGTTTCCAGAAAATGAAATCATGGTCTGGAAACTACATTTTAATTTGGATATGTTAATTTAATACCTAGGAGTAATAGACTATAAAATGGTAGGTTGGGTATTCTGTTGATCATAACTTGGTGAATGAAAAATATGTTTAAATTCCCACCTAGTTTGACACCCCAAAGTTATATTATTTTCAAAATTCACAAGCTCTTCAAGAACCACTATAAATGGAACACAAATTCCAAATAAATATAATGTCAATAAATATATCCTGAATAAATTAGAATAAAATCTATAAATTTATTGGATAAGTTATATATTTCATTTATGTGTTATCCCTTCAATGTTTATAGTTTACCTTTAGAAGGGTTAGTAGTTTGAATATTATCATCACATATTTCCCCTTTATTTTTGTCATTGGATAGAAATAAGAAGAACCAATTTAACAAAAAATGTTATAAAAAAAGTGATGTCATATCAAATAAGATGTTTAAACAAATAGGAGTATGTTTTGAGAACATCATTACAATTCATAACAAATTAAATAAATTTATGAATAAATTATTACATTAGGATGAAAATAAACACCCCCTGTGAAATATAAATTTTCAATTGAGACCATTATAAGATAATTCGTTAGAACTTAGGTCGATATTATGATACCTTAATTATATAAAAATAAATCAACTCTATTAAAAATTTCATAAATATCCTTTAATTCACTATATAAGAGAAGTATTTTCAATATGTTTATTACATGGAGTGATAATCTTACAAATGGTGTACATTTACCATGAATATGAATCTTTGGGAAGGAATGAAATACATGTAGTTTAAAGAAATTTTAATTTTTTGTAAATAATTTCCTTGCACTATCCAATATAATATGGTTTAGTGTTTAATTGGTCAAATGAAATAGGAGGAATTTTCCAATGGGTGGTATGATGAAAATTTCACAAAACATTCTCGATATGCCTCCAAATTTTTCATTGACTTCAAAATTAATTTCAACTACTTATACTATGGGATAAAAAAATTAATTAATTAGACTTGGTAATTTTTTGACATTGATATAGAGGAATACACTTTCTATGGATCCATTAATGTGAAAATAGATATTGAAGAATATAAAGGACATCAAAATTATATAGATAGGATGCAAAGAATGGGTTTAATTCTGGTGGAGTCATGGAGAAATATCATAGTGGAAATAAATTAAAACATCCCATGTATTAAATGTATGAGAATAAGTATCTTATTTTTTTCATTAAGGGTAAAAGGTGTTTATTTATGTATTTTATGGAGGGTTCTAATATTGTGAATACTGATGGGGGAACCCACCAATATTATTGAAGAAAGGAATTCTCCCTCCAACAATCATCCTATTGTACAACATTTCCACATCATAGAATACAGACACTATGAAAAAAATTAAATAAGAAAAATAATTTCAGTAAAAAATGATGGAAATAACCTAAAAGGAAAAGAGATTAAGGGAATAAACATTCCATCACAAATTCAGATGTATATCCAAAAATATAGTTGGAGAAATTTATACTAGTAATTTATTCATGGATAGTGGGAACACTGTTTGATTTCGACTCTATACATTCATTCATATCATGTATATTTTGTAGATTAATTAAAACACATTCTAATAATATGGATGTTCTGTTATTAATGAAAATTGAAAATGTGGAAATTATTTCATCAAAAATATATAACTTCTATGATATTGTTATTTGTGTGTTAAATTTTATAGAAAACATTATGGTAGTACCTTTAGTGAAATTTAGTGACACTCTAGTTGTGAATTGGATTTGATTCTATATACCCAAAATAAATTTATGAGAAAAGGAAATATCCCTATATATCATATATTTACATCCAGTTATATAAAAGTGAATAGAGAAGGATGGTTATCATTTGGAATAATCATATAAATAATGAATATTCTTTCCTTAGAATGTTTTTCATCTCACGCAAATAATTGAGGCTAAGGAAAAGACCAGCCTTTGTGATTTCACCAATCTAAAATAATAAGAAGATGGGTTCTCAAAATAATATTTGTGTTTTCCTCTAAATTTTATATATACCTAGAGCATTTCCACCATCCAAGTCTCAAAATATATTGTCCAAAATAAAACTTCAAAATTTTATGAAGCTTATATATGAGTATATTGAAAAACGGTTTCTGTATTCATGTTCTTCACCATGTGGTGCACTGATCCTTTCTACAATGAAGAATGATGGGCCAACGATCATATTAATTTATTATCATATGATCAAAAATATCATGATAAAGAAAAACTATCCTCTACAAAAGACTGATTATTTATTGATTAGTAATCAAGATCCCAATACTTCTATAATGTGGATCTTTAGTCATGGTATTGTCAATTAATGGTAAAGATGGATGAAATCACAAAGGCTATTTTTTCTGACAAGATAAGGGAACTATGAGTTTATAGGGATTCAATTTAGACTCACTCATACTTCAAATATCATAAAAGACATAATGAATAGATTATTTAGGGATTTCCACAATGTTTTTGTATACCTTATAGATGAAATTGTTATCTACTCCAAAATAAATTAGGATCATGAAAATAATATGAATATTGTGTTTATAAATTTTAGAAATGAAATTTAATATGTGATTTATAATAAATGTGTGTTTTGGATAGATAAATAAACATTAATAGGTAATGGTTTAATTAGTAATGGGATATATGTTGATCCTACAATGACTGGGTTAATTAAAGGATATACTATACCAACATCAGTGAAATGGATCCCTAGTTTCTATGGATTAGTTAGGTAACAGTATTGATTCATGTGAATATTATCATGATTGATAAAACCACTAACCAAGCTAACATTAAACGGAGTGATGTTTTTCAATACCTAATAATTATAGTAAGTATTTAGAGTGTTAAATTAGATGGAAATTAAGGCACCTATGATCAAATTACAAATTAGAAGGAAGGATATGTGATCTAGGAGGATGCTTCTAAAAATTATTTGTTTGTATAATGATTTATAATGATAAATTAAAGTCCTATTACTGTGGTCCAATTATGTATTCATGAGAAAGAATAGTAGATTCATGATCTTAAATTGGATTCAATGACCTTAATATGGAATATTTGGGGAAAATATCACTACGGGAAGAAGTGTGAAATATATACGGATACAAAAATCCACATGTTTATATAAAAAAATGATACTATTCATCACCAAAGAAGTTTTTCAGTGGTTACCAAATATTTAGGACTGTACTATACACTATCATCTGGGAAGGAAAATAAGGTTGAAAATACTCTGAATAGAAAGGATAACAAAACTCTGTTCTGGATGAGGATAGAAAGGGATCAAATATTTCAAGATATACAAAGGATGGAAATGGAAGTCATAAACTGAACTTCATCCTAACATTAACAATTCACTTCTTAACCATATATTCTATAGAGGATATAGGGTGCCAAAAAAATCAAAAAAGTGGTTATATAAAAGGGATTTGAATATTACAATGTTCAAATTTTCTGAAGATGGTGTCATATGTTTTGGAACATTGATAGGTGTCCAATTATAACTATAACTGAAGTGAGAAATTTTGGTTGATATGCATTGCTCACCCTTCCTTGTTCATCTCAAAAGATCTAAGATGTATTGGGATCATGTGAAAAACATCTTGTGGTATTACATGTATATGGAGATTATAGAATTTGTATCTCGATACATGGTATGAAAACAAGTCAAGAATAAAAAAAATAAGTCTAAGGGTATGATTCAACTATTTATCATACCATTATAGAAATGAGAAAATAAAACAATTGATTTCATCATAGGAATCCCCAAGACATATAAAAGAAATAATGTTATTTGGGTAGTTTCCAATAAAATTGAAAAGTCATATCATTTCATTATTATAAAGGAATATTTCTCTCATAACCAAATAAAAAAAATATACATAATATAATTGGTAAGATTTCAAGGAGTCCCAAACTCTAATATATCAAATTGAGATCCAATGGTTACCATAATGTTCCAAAGAATCCATCAACCATCATTGTATATAGTGTTATGTTTTAGAACTAATTTTCACCCTCATAAAAGTGTTCATAATAAGAGAACCATTTAAAAATTAGAGTATATAATGGGATCATATTTATGATATTTAAAAGGATATTGGGATCAACACATTTCCTTAATATAATTCTCATATAACAACAATTTTCATTCTAGAATTCAAATGGATCCTTATGAGGCTCTATATGGGAAAAGGTGTTAGACTCCAACATGAAGGTATAATGTTGGGAGATAAAGCCTCTAAGAAAAGATATTATCTAGTATATGACAAAGAAGTATCAAACCATTTCTTGTTATATGGAATATTTGTAAACTAGATAGAATAGTTATGTTTTCAAAACATCAATGATACATAGAGTGTATATGTTTTGAAAAATTGTTCATTCATATATCATAGTGGAATATATTAATGAGGATAGAGTTGAAAGAAATGAATATTAGTTGAAACATCATCCCCTTTGAGATCCTTGATATCATCATATCTATAACCTATCAACTAGAACTCCCACCTATCCAATCTCATGTATGTGATTTTTTTCCATGTATCCATTTCAAGAAAGTACTTACTAGACCACACAGATGTATGGAATCTATATGTGGTACCATAATAAAATGATCTGTCATAAAACGAGAAGTATGTGATGAGCATAGATCATAAAAAATAGTTCTATAAAATAAGACATCCCACAAGGTCTATGTATTATGGATGAACCAAGAGATTGAGGTACAAACTTACATACCTGAAGATTCGATTAATCCCAAGTAAACTAATTTATTTTTGTGTACCAAATTAAATTTTTAGGGAAAGATTTTTATAGGGGGGATAATTTAATAAACCTAAAATTTGTATATATGAAATTACCTTTTGAATGGATAGTTTCCTTATTAAGTAATGTATATAATGAAATCACGTCTACTTCATTGAAATTATGTGTGGTTATAAAAAATATTCCATTTGAAAAATATTACCATTAAGAATCATAAACAAGGATTATATATTCATTCTATAGTGACCATTAAATTTAACATCTATTAACAGTTATAATAATATCTAATTTTCACATAATGATGATGTGTTGACCTCTACCAGTTTAATCGTACCCTATGAATTCCATCTATCATAGCTTTCATTGAGAATAAAATCAATGGTATTTTACCTTGACCAATATTAATATTAGAATCCACATGTAAAACTTCAGTGAATATAATTATATGGTAATTTAATGCTTATTGGGATCACCAACAAAGTCATGTTCGTCGTACAACCCAAAATAAGTACCACCATTTCACAGATTTCCCCTAGTGTACACTCTAGTTTAATAAGGCGATATGTATTTTGACCTTAGTATTATGAATTTTAATGTATTATTTTTAATAAATTATTGATTATATTTATCCATTTTCATTCCCACATTATATATATATAAATATTATTATAAAATGATTTTAATAAACAAAATATTTTCTGTAATGAAAACAAAATGGTTTTTTTTTGGAAAATATATAATTTAAATTAAAATACAATTTTTGATAAATTCATGAATTTTTAATGGAATGATATTTTCAAGAAATATTGTATTAAAAAAATATTTATTTAATTATAAATTAAAATAGTACTTAATGAAGACCAATGTAATTTTTATATGTCTCAAAAATTAGTTAGTGTCAAAAAACTAGAATTTTCTAGTAAAAAACTATTTTTATTTAAAATTTTTAGTTCACGCATATAGATTATTATTTTTGTAAAATAAATTTTATCTATCAAATAATCACAATAAAATTATCAAATGAGTATTTTTTCATAATTGTCTAAGATAAATTATTTTTTGTGTAAATATTACATACAATATAAATATACAATATTTATTTGGACATCACAATAGAACAAAAGTGATGTAATATATACTATAAAAGGAATAAATGATAAAAAAAATATTTTCAATCTAAAATAATATGTTTTTACGTAATTGTATTAATCATTCAATTTTATATTGAATCCTCTAAAACCTATATTATATTTTAAGGTTTTATAAAAAATTCATTATGAACATAAACCACTTCTACATAAAGAATGATATTATTTTAATTGTTTATGTTCATAACTTAATAAAACAAATAAAACCACCACTATTTGAAAGAAACCATGGAAAAACCCAAATGAGAAGGTTTTTTATTTGATTATTTTCTCACATAGAGGGTCTAAAATCTAATTTTAAATATAAATAAAGAATTAAACTCTCTTTTTCTATAAATACCCACCCAAATTCCCACACCAATTCACTCAAACCCCATTTAGATTGAATTTAATATCCCAAAAACTCTTTAAATACATCCTTAAGAGTTCCCAAGAATTTAATACGCTTCGCCCAAGATTTTATAAGCACCCTCTCAAAGTAAGGATTCTATTATCAACCATTTTATTCAAGTACTTTCATTCTACTAATGCTTCTAATTTATAATTTTACATGTTGTAATGTGTTTTTACAAATCCCTTTAACATCCATATTATTCTCAAGTAATTGGAGACCAACTTTCAATCTCATTAAACCCTTCCAAGAACCTTTATACACACATGTTATACTGTCAAAATTATATATTGATTTTCTTACCCATTTTTTTGGGTCATGACTTCTCATACGCATTTACACTAACGAGTTTTCAATTAGATAAAAAACCGTTCATAATTGGTTGATTAGATGTTTTTACACATTATCAGTAATAATGGGATTCAATATGATGAAATATGTACTTATGTAATTTGATATATGTTGCAAATATATGAATGCACATAATATGAATGTTATATGTGGTCCGATAATTATATAGATAAAAAATTAATTAGGTAATGTTTTCATTTTATGAGATACCATTTATGGTGAATGGGTGCTTACACTAATAACACTATATAAGGATATCATAGTAGTTTGACTTGACTTATGATTTTGATTGCATGTTTGATGTTGTTGACGCATTCCTATGATTCTTTCATGTTATCATTTTATTTCATTCTTCGATGGTCATTATTATGATTCTCAAACTTTTATGTCACCATTTTATTCCCATTAACTCACTTTAACTACATTAATTCATTATATTTTTTAATAATTAATTTATTAGGATTTATATATCACCCCTTTATTATGTACAACCACATGTTATCCCTTGTGGTTTTAGAAGATCAAATAAAAATTAAGGTAACTTTATATAGTTTTTAAATAATCTGGCTATATCCATATTTTGTTTAATGATGATATATTTCTAATTTCACAAGTTAACTAGTAATATCAATAATTTTAGATTTTGTAATGTGTGTATTTCTATAATAAATCATCAAATAATGTGTATAAAATAATGGGATTTGATGTTATATACATAGAAGTTTAGTTCAATTCTATCATCATCAAATTATATTGAGGATTATTTAGATCAATTTATGGGAGGTTATTTGTTTTTAAAAATAGATCTTCGATCATGACATCATCATCTTATGGTAAATATTATAGATATTTTTAAGAAATCATTATTATATTTTTATAGTCGTAGTTAATATTTGGTGAAGTTATTTGGGATTACAAATTTTCCTTTAGTCTTCATGGAATTGATGAAAAAAAAATTTTATCCATATTATAATTCATTTTTTATCATTACTTTCCATAATATGGAAGAAATTAAATTTTGAACCTTCTATATTATTATAGAATTAGATTCATTATAAAATCCGGAAATATCATTTTTTAACCACATACATAATTGTTCTACACTATTTTGAGTTGGAACAAAAATTTATTATTATCTAGAGAAATGGATTTTGTAGATTCATAATATTTTCCTTGGAATAAATTTTATACTCCATGTTTCTATGAATTTCAATGTATTATTGAAATGTAATCTAATATTTTTTAATTGGTGGTTTCTATGAATACAAGGTCTACTAATGGAGTAATGTTTCATTGTTTGGATCTATGTGAAGAATCATTTCTTTTGAAAAGTAAAATAATTTGATTTTTATTTATTATTATCTAACCAATTCTATAAAAAAGGTTTAATATTTTGTATAAAAAAATATAGTGTTGGATTTTTAATTTTATTGATGAAAAAAGATTGTATTATAGCCTGAAGTTTATGAAAAATGGGACTAAATGAAAAGAATAACCCGAGTCATGATCTTAAACTAGAAATGATTAAGATTAATTTTAAAAGTATTAAAAATTAGTTTTTCGATGAGTGTTGTATGCATTTTACTAATATTATAACCGTAAAATAAATTTTATCTCTTCTATAAATAAATATTTTTTAGAAAATAATGACAATTTTTCACTAATATTTTTCTTTTCAGATATATTATGATCTATAGAAGGGAATATATTGTTTTTATACTATTATATGTTTTTCGTAGTGGAATAGAAAACTAGAATCTAAGGAAGAATGTACGTTCTTATATTTATCTTGTAAATTGATTTTTTATATAGAATTTAATTATTCTAATTTATTTTAAATTCATTAACCTCTACACAAACTTTATAAAATTGTTAAAGGATCATCAAATATTTAATTCTAACTATCAAGAAAATAATTAAATATTATATTATGGGGATGATTTATCTAGATTTAATAAAGATGTTATTTCTATCAATCATGTATATAGAATGATGGTGGTTCTAATTTATATTCAAGAATAAATTATATAATATTTTCATATATACTGATTGTTTGTTTATTATTTTTTCACTATCATTTACAATGTTGTTCAATGCTAGTTCTTGTGCTGAGGTATAATGAATGTTATAACATTATTTTCTACTAGATGTATTACCAATGAGAAGGTCAAAAAATATAACAAAATCTATATTGGTACACTAAAAAAACGTTTTAACAAATTTTGATAGAGGTTTCAAAACATGATAAATATTGTAATGGGTCTTCTAATATTTCCTAATTGTAGATATGTAGTATAATTGGTTGTTTATTTTCTGATCATCATTTTTCATTTAATTTTTATTTTGGTGGTATTTCAATAGATGATATGGGAATATTTTATCTAAAGGAGATATAAAAAAATATAGATAACACATGATAATGGTTTTTTAATAGGTATTAAATATTTAATTAATATCTTTTTAGGTAATTTAAAATATATGTTTTTTCAAACATATAAAATTGTGTTCTTCTTTACATCCTCATATGGATGGTTAATCTATGTAAATTATTTTACTATTTATGGACTTATTTAGACCACATATATTGGATTTAATTGGATCTTGGGAAGACCATTTATCCTTACTATAATATTCTTACAATAATATATATAAATAATTTATTTAGATTTTTTTGATTAAATATTTATATGTTATACCTTATAGGTCACATTCCAATTTCATAGACAATATGGAGGTATCTTGGATTGATTTTAGCATGGTTCAAGACATGATTTACCATTTTTAATAAATAAAAAAATTTATTTATTTATCAGATTAAATAGTGATAATATATTGATAGAATCCATCAAACTTTTGAATGTAACATGGGAGATCATGTGTTTCTTTGAGTATTTCCTCGATTAGGACATAAATATTTGGATAAACATGAAATGTTATTACATTTTTTTATTATAATTTTGAAATACCATAATGGGTTGGTGAAATATATCTACATTTGGATCTTCCTACATGATTTAATAAAACACATGATATATTTTATCTATTTTAGTTTAGGATGTATAATTCAATCCCATTGATGGGGATATTCCCAAAATACCATATAAATAAAACTATGTTTTTAACTATATCATATTATACAACATGATTATGTTATAAGGAATTACATTAATATTGTAAATAAAAAACTAAAAACCATTGGGTATGTCATTTCATATAATATAGATATATCATATTTTAGGTACTTTTGATAATTATGTGTGTATTTTATGAGACATAAAAATTGATATGTTATTAATAGAATCATATTTTATTATTCTCATAACCCCTTGTTACTAAGAAATGGATGTTGTACATGTATAGTTAATTTTCAAATCACTTAGACATAGGATATCAATAATAAATGTTTCATAAAATTAAATTTTTAAGAGAAATAATTATCCATGTGTTGATCCATGATGTTATTCATTTTGAAATTAAAGGGAAATTTGAATGTCTAGTTCCATAGTAGAGTTGGAGTGACCATTTTGAAAATTTTTAGTGGAGTTATCTCAACACATTGTGACTGCTAAAGGTTAGACTATAATGACGGATGAGGGAGTGTCTCGTTATTTTATGATTAGTGAAGGTCAATCCATAGCAAGGGGCTACTCCAGGTACAACTCGTAAAACCCCAATTTTCTATTATTTATTTCACCTCAAAAAAATTAATTTATTGGTATCTTGAGATACGTAGAATTACAAGACTAATAAACCATAATATAGTATATCATTAAAACCTAGTGGTTAAAATTATCTATATGAATATAGATAACCAAATTATGATGAAATATATTTATAATTGTTTTATATAATTTTAATTATTTGATCAAAATACAATAAATATGTACTCAAATTTCAATAATGACATTTGATGTTTCAGATATACATTTTCTTCAAAAATATTTTTTTTGTTTTAAAATTATATATTTAATTTTGGAACCCTTTAGAAATATTTTTTTATAAATAATTATATTATTTTTTAAATAATTATATCTAAGTTATCTTAGAGTAAATTTTTTCAATTTTCATGAAAGGTTTGATTTTTGGATAAATAGTGAAAAATATCGATTTTAATTAAAAAAATTCTTTTAAATAATTTAAATTTTTTTATTTTTTATTATTTTAAAATTAAAATTAGTTTATTTATATTATTAATAATCCAATTAGGGTTATTTGAATAAATATTATGATTTATTGTTATTTGAATATTATTTATACTATAGAAGGAATTGTTTTCTAAAAAATGACTTTTTGTCACATTTTACTAGTTTAATTTTAATTTTTTTAATCCCATTATATGATTTTAATTTGATGAAATTAATTAAATATTTTTAATTATCATAATTTATATATTTAAATAAATTCATCTTAATTTTTCTCATTATGAATTAAAACCATAGTAAATATTTATCACCATGAGAATTGGCATAAATGTTTGTTATACATTAGGGCAATGCATTAAAAACTCCTTTAAACATTCTTTTATCCATTTGAATGAGTGTTTTCAGAAAATATATAAAAATAAAGACTTAAATAATTTATTAGAAAATATTTTATTTTTAATTTTTGACCCGTTATTAGATTTTCAAAAGATGGGCTTTATTTAATGTAAATTTAAAAAAAAATTGGGTATTGGAATTTAATGGCATAGTTAAAATATTCCATTCAGTTATGGATTTATCCAAAAGAAAAAAAACAAAGTTCTTATATTATTTTAAAATAATATATGGAATCTATTTTATTAAATGATTTCAAGATAAAATTCTATTTACGATTAGATATGGTATTTTCCGAAAAACTCTTTCCCATTAGTTTTGTGTTCTAATATTATAAAGAATTCCGTCCACCAATAAAAAAATAATAAGATAAAATCTAAACAATATTTTAATTATCTTCTACCAATTTCATTCTATGTACAGTTTTATTTTTGTTAATATAATTTTTTAATCATGGTGGAAGTTAAGATATCACAATTAAGGTTAAAATGGGTTTATATTTGTTTACCTAGAAGATTAAGATTAAAATGTTACCAGAACATTCTAAAATGGGATTGGATGATTTTATTTATAACCTATTCCATATTATCTTCAAATCATGTGTGAATTGTTTACGCTTTACTTGAATATTATTTTTATATTATTTACTATTTTAATAAACACTCAGTGTGTCTGTTCACTCCCTTATAAAAGAATACCACCTTTCCTTTATTGTAAACAATTCCCATGCCTTATAGATATATAGATACACAACGTAATATATTCATAGATACATTCCTCGTTTCATATATATTCAATCCATTCAAAAAGAACATCCTTTCAAGGCTTATGTTATAATCCAAAAGAGGTTTCTCAATATAGAAGTATTACTCGTCATTGAGTACTTTCAATTTATTTTAGTATCTATATACTCTAAATATAACCTAACCATCCTAAAATATTGAATTCCATAATATATATATACTTATATGTTATTTTTATTATTGTAAAACCATTTTCCACCATGTTTCCATCCCACATAATGAAAAAACAGTACTCGTACATATATATGTCTTACCGTTTCCACATAGAGGTGAAATTATTTTTTCATCACATTTCCTAAATGGATAATTATACTGATGAAACAAATTAATATATATTTAATTAATTTTTTAATTATGGATATATATATATATATATATATATATATATTTTCTAATTTATATTATATTTCTTTCACTCGTTAAAAAATGTTAACGTTGCATGTGCGTACGTATAGATCCCCACCACCACGAAGCGATGTGATCCGTTTTTATTTCCGACCATTCATATATTATTATAAAAATATATAGTTAATATATATATATATATGTGATATTTATAACATTATTAATATAATTTTTGTAAGATAATCATGATCGAGATGTAAATACTAAAACAACCGAACCAAAACACTTATAGAAATGAAATTGTTAACACCAAAATAACAAATTTTATATAAATAATTATAAGTAAATATGAATTGGAAGGTTATATGTGGGAAATATTTTATATAATAATTACATATATAGTTAAAAAATATAACTGTTATAAATATAAATTTGTTATAAATGTTGTAAAAGTATCTAATGTGTTATGTTGAACTTGAGGTATCAGATTTCATCTGAATTGAGACTACATTAAAATATAGTCAGTAACATGAACCTTTTATTTTGTGTTGTATATACTTCAACATTAATTCTTAATCACTAATATCTATTTATTCATGATTAATAATTTTTAAATTTGTATTTTTCTTTAAGGGGGTTATAATATAAATTTAATAAATATGTAATAATTTATTTCATAATTACATTTTTTGGGATTGATTATATTTTTTTTCATTATGGATTACTATATTATGTCCTTTATAAACTCCATATATTTTCTATCATTTTGATATTTAAATAGATTGAATATTTTCATCAAAAATATCATTACCTTGGCACATGAATAAATAAAATAAATATTTAAAATATAATCTTTTGTTATTTCCCATTTGATTGGGTGTATTTTCATTCTATGTCCTTAAATTTCAATTTTTTATAAATTTCCTTTTTATTTAATAAAATTATTTATTAAGGAAACTTTATGTAATATTATCATTTATATTTTACATGGTTTTAAATGAATGTATATAATATTTAAAAAACGTAATTTTTTTCTATTTCATTACCAAAATTTAAAGTGGGTGATTCTTTTTTATGTGTACAACATTAACATAATTTCCCCCCATTATATCCATTTTATTGTATTTATCTTATTCTATACAAATTATAAGGATTCACAATGAAAATCATTATGGAAAATTTAGATTTAATTTTTTAGTTCAATTTTATTTATTAATATAATGGAAGTTATTTTATTACAAAACATATTTTTTTATGAGAAATTAGTTTTATTTTATATATTATTAATTTTTTCATCATTAACATTCCCTTAAAAAGTAACATTTTTTACATTATTTATCATTAGACATTAGATTTATCATTAATTTCAAAATTACTTTTATATGATGGATATGATTAATAAATATAATTTATACAATTTCAAAATATAGTGGGTTACTATGAATTTTTTATGATTTACTAGGTAAGCTTAATATTACATAATTTTTAATGAATATTGATATTTGTGGGAAAGGTATATTATTTATGAATTGAATTGTTCATTTAATATATGAGGAATCCATAGGACATGTAGTGATGGATTGGACCTTTTTACAAATATCCTATTACTATATCTATATGTCTCGTGAGAAAAAAAAGTTGGCCAATCTTATTAAATGAGTTTTTGGTTTTTACCTACCCATCAGTTAGACTCCCTTAATATAAGGCCTTAGTGATAAGTTATCATGATGAACAACAATAATCATTTCATTCATTAATAATTTATATTTTATTATATTTGAATTGATATTTTCTATGTATACATTTCATTATCCTATTTTTATTAAATGAAATGTATTTTTAGTACTATACGATACTATATTGATTACACCATATTTATTATTGATAGAATCTACTATAAATTACCATTACTGAGAATCCGAGAACACAATCTATTATTTTTATTTTCTATAGTATTTTATTATGGATATTGTTAATAATATATATGATGTGTATATATTTATTATTATATGTTTTTATATTTATAATTTCCTAGGGGAATCATGTATGTATCTGGTTCATCAAGAATAATAAATTGAGTGATCATTGGTGATGTGATCCCTTGTATCTTAGAAAAATATACTAAACCATACACTAGATATGATTTACATGAGTAGGGTTTCAATAGTTTTTATGAGGGGAATTTTTTTCAAACCATGGTAATCAGTTTTTAAAAAACATAAATAACATGATAATTATGAAAATACATTATTGTATTTAAAAAATTTCACTATTATAAGGTTTTTATTTTATAACTCAATATTCATGATGCTTATGATTTGACTTACTGTTTGTGATTATTTAGTTAAAAAACATAATGAAATCAATCATATGTTTTCTATTTTTTTAGATTATAGAATAAATTGTGTCAACACCTGTAGTCAATTTAAGAATTTCCCTCTGATTAAATTCAATACAAATGTTGTTTAAACTAATAGTATCCTGTAAATATTAGAGATGATGAATTTGGATATGATTAATAGCCTATACATTATAGAAAAACTTATTATTTTATATTATGATTCACCTATGTTGGATCACATCATGCGAAAGCTACTCCATTATTTAATGGAAATACCAATCCATTGGTACCTGAGAAATGAATTATTTTTTTTCAAAATGATATTTTCTAATTTTGGATTTCATGAGAGTGAAAATATTATTATAATAGTGTGTTGATTTAGATGAGATGTTGATAAATGGTGTTAATTGATCTATAAAATTTAATAGGTTTAATAAATAGATTTCATATAATGAATAAATTTTAAAGTGATTTAATTTGAGAAATGTTCCACTTAAGAATACTGAGTTCAAATAGGAAGGATATCCCTCACTTTAATGCTTATGGAAGAATAAATATTGAAAGAGTATGTGGTTAGCCTTAAAATAATATGTAGGAATATTGGAGGTTACATACATAATATTGAAATTAATAATGGTAGTTTAATTGATATGATTAATAAGATTATCAAAAGGGAACTACTTTTTCAAATATTTTCTTTATATGATCATATAGTATCATGGAAAATTAATATATATAAATAATTGTCACGATTAAATATCATACAGTGAATATATGAGAATAATATTTTAATTAAGCATCGAGAAAAATGGAAATAACAATAGAATAATAAGTTAAAGAATCAATTTTCATCATGTAAACAATTGTGGAAATAATATCCTAAAAAATTATTGAAGGGAATGGGTGTTTGTTTCAAGTGTGGGGGTAAGGTTTATCTATCCAATGAATGTATGGAATATAAATAATATACTAACATCCATTGATATATATATTAATACATAGGGAATTATTCAAAATAGTTCCCCAATCATCAAGTGAACTTACCATTGAGTAAGACAAGTGGATAATTCCAATCATAATGAATGACAAAAATTGAAGTGGAAGTTTCATATGATGTTATAAAAAGTGTGCATATTATTCAGTATAAAAGTGAATTTTTTATTTGATAAAGGATCCACCAAATATTTTATAGATAAATAATTTTATAAGGATGTCACATCCCCACCTCAATAACTACATGTTGATTTTAAAATGTAAACTCATAGTGGCATAATTATATCATCTAGTTTCTATAGGTCCTCCCCAATAGATGTTTGTTGGAATATGTTGACTAAAAATCGTGTTATTCATACGCTAGTTTAATTGGATGTAATTTTCAGCATTTATCAACACTATTAAAATAGATATCATATCAATTTTTGAGGAAGGAATGTTACATTTGATATTGTGGATCAACCTAAGATAGTTTACCAGTTCACAGACGAACCAAACTACAATGGGAAATTACTTACATTATATAACTTTTACTACATACTCATGAGGGAAATTTATATCATATGGTTTAGGAGAAATTTAATATTGATTATATAACAATTTTATTATTTTTTTATTTTTTTGGCAGAGGTGTTTCCCAGTGTTCCCACAAATCATGATGTGGGGGTTTCAATATAAATCATACCTTGTTAGACACATATTTTAAAATATAAATATATTATAGCCTTTATTTAACTACAATAATTGAAGAAAAAACTATAAATTAATCTAGATTGGGTATTCATTTTTCATAGTGCATTGAAAATGGGGGAACCTATTATTTTTGTTACTAATAATTATCGGTCGATGAATCTTCTCATCTTGTATCAAGAAGTAATCAAAATATCAATTATGGGAAAGAATCCTCTACCTTATATTGATGATATATTTAATCAATTATAATTTTTTAAATATTTTCCCAATATTGATCTTAAATATAGATATCATTAACTAAGGGTCGATAATGAGGATATAGATTAGAAAACATTCCATATTAGATATAATCCATATGAATTTATAGTAATGTAATTTGGACATAAAAATGATCCTTATATCTTAAATGATTTAATGGATAAATATATATAGATTAACATACTCTGTTTTGTTTGCCTTTATATATGATATTAGTATGTGTATAATAATCCTAGAATATAGTGGATAACATTTGGGGATACTTCTAATGACTACGTGGAAGGAGAAGCTATATGTTTTATTTATTAAGTTTGAATTTTGGATGCAAAAATACTCATTGTTGTTTATTATAACATAAATGGAGGGTATATCACTAGATCCCTCAATTATGTATGTTATAATTTAATGACCTAGACAAACCATGGAAATTTAGATCCGTTGTTTTCATGCAATAGGTTGATATTATTTATTATTTTAGATGGATTTCTCACAACAATGTAACAGACTCACAATGTTACCTAAAAGGGATTAATATTCTTATGGAATGATGAATCTGAGGATAATTTCAATAAAAAGAATATATTTTTTGTTAAAATTCCTTTTCTTACACTACCCTTCTCTGGAGAAGGGTTTTCGCTATATAGTGATGTATCAATGATTAGACCAGTATGCATCCTCATGCAGAATGATATGATTATGGCTTATGCCTCTATGTATTTAAAAAATCTTGATCTAAATTTTCTAACTCATTATTTTTATTTGGAAGTGGAAATTCATTCATTGAATACATGAAGGGATTATCCACACGGTGAAAGGTGTGGTATATATACTAATTATAAAATATTTATTTATATATTTACATTGAAATATTAGAATATGTTCCAAATAAGATAGTTTTAATTGATCAATGATTATGACTAATAAATTCATTACCACCATGTGAAGGAAAAGATGGTGAATTATGCTCTGAGTTGGAATGACCATTCTAGTTTATCTACGATGATGAGTGAATGAGATCCAATATTTATAGTATTTCTAAATATCAATATTTAAATATTGAGGAATGGGGACAGATATTTTATTTATTATATGAATGTACAACCATACATCTATGAGAGGATAAATAAGGCACAAAATTAAGATGTTGGATTATAGAATAAAGTGAATAATTTTCATAATTTCAACCATGATCATTATTGAATGATAACATTCAAGAACCATGTATGTGTTCATTAAATACTATATATTAATAAGTACCTCTTGGATAATGCTAATATTTCACCATTATCTATTCATCATGAATGAATGAAGATGTGTAAAGATATGAAAGATTATTTTTGATGTGATACATGGAAAGGGATATTTAATAGTATATATTTCAATGTTTGGTGTGTTAGAAAGTTATATTTAACATACATGATTCTATGTAAATGTCATACTCATTACCCATAAAAAAATTAATCTGGGAAAACATCTGAATGGAATTCATCATCTAACTCCCCCAAAAAATATAATTTCTATAATTCTATTTGGGTGGTAGTCGATTGACATGAAAATTAAACACAGTTCATTTTTTTTAGATAATATTTTTCCCTTGATAAAAATTCTCATTTATAGATTATGGATGTTGTGATATTTCATGGAATGTTACTTTCAATCGTATGTGATTAGGATATGAGTTTTACCTAAATGTTATAGATAATTTTATAGTAGAATATATAAATGGATTTGAGCATCAATAACAATTTTTAACCCCAAAAAAATCTTTAATATGAGAGGAACATGAAAAATATATATGGTAGATTTTTAGCTTTCTCTATGGATTTCAATGGTGGATGGGATCAATATCATCCATTGGTATAATATTCTTAAAATAATAGGTTTCTCTAGAGTAATAAAATGGATCATTATGAATTCCTCTATGGAATTAATTTCATAACATAATTTTTTTTAATTTAAGTAATGTAAGTAAGTATTTTAGAACATAATATAGATACAGAAATTATAGAGAAATCCAGATCCATTCAACATCACATTAGGGAATATCAAAGTCCACTAAATATCTATGCAGACAATCGTAGGATAGTTATTGAGTTTGATGATTCTTATAAGGTATTCCTATATATTTCTAAATATATGAATCTTATAAGATTTTAAAAAAGGTAATTAGGATCCCTTGATATAATAATCCCTTTTAAATTCTAGATCATATTTGGATGATAGATTATTGCTTAGTGTTTTCACTTAATCTATCTCAATTTCATGATGTGTTCAATGTATCTCTCCAAATGAGGTATAATCTTAATCCTTGACATGAACTAAACTGATATTCTATACCACCAGATAATGATATATATAATGAGGAACAAATGGTGGAAATTTTGTATCATAGAGAGAATGTTTTTTGAGACAAGGCCACTCACATGGTCAAAATCATGTGGAAAATCATAAAATTGATGAAGCTATGCAGGAACCATAGGATGTGATGAGGTAGGACGTTCATTATTTATATATCAAAGTGAATTAATTTCAATAGATAAATTATTATAATGTGATATAATGTAATAAGCAAAGAGTTGTTTTAAATATTTCTCTTTAAAAAAATTAATTTCATTGCTAACCAGAGATACACACAACCTTGAGTTTAAATAACCCATAATATACATTACCATTATAACAAAACTATTTAAATTTGAAGTATGAATTTTTTATAAAAGAATTATAAAAAATTTGTATAAATGATTTATATAATTCAATTTTTTTATTAATGTTTCAAAAATTAGTACTCAATTTTTAGTAATGTCATTTTATGCTTCAGAAATACATTTTCCTCAAAATAATAATTATTTATTTATTTTTGATTAAATTATATAATTAAATTATTGAAATTTTATATATTATATTTTATATAAATGATATCATTTTTTAAATCATCATGTCAAAAATTTCTATAGAATATTTCTTTTGTGAAATTTATGAAATGTTTTAATTTTCAATGAATTGTGAGAATTAATAATTTCCATTAAAAACGTAATTTAAATTTCATGGATTTAAAAGGATTTATTTTCTTTAAAACTGTTGAAATGTTAAATTATTAATTTTACATTATTAATAATCTAATTTAGTTCATTGGTATCAATATTATTTTTCAATTTGGTATAAAAAGTTTTTATACTTATGAATACTTTATTTTGGGAAAGTAAATTTTTTTACATTTTTCTAGTTTAAATTTAAAATAAATTATGAAACATGTGTTAATGGAATTTGATAAAATGAATTCATTATTTTTAATTATAACAATTAATATAATTTAATTATGTCAAATTAAATATAATTCATTAGGATTATTGATCATAATAAATATTTTTCACTATGGTAAAAGAAGTAACATTGGATAAAACCATGTAGTAATGCTTTAATATGTATATATAAACATAACCATAATCCTCATGGATGTGTATTTTTGTAAAAATATATTTATAATGTGGTAAATAATATATTTTTAACTTTATTTCAATTTTTTATCTCAAGCATTATTTTTGAAAAGATATGTTGCATTTTATTTAAATAAAAAACAAATTTGTGTCATTGAATTTAATGGCATGGTTAAAATTTATAATTCATTTATTTGTAAATCAAAAATTCAAAAATAATGTATTATTTATGTTATTTAGAAAAAAAATCCTTTAAAAAAATTTATTATTTCATTTCATGGTAACATTATCGTTACACATAAAATTTGGTATTTTCATAAAAACTATTTTCCTTATATTTTTTGTATTTATATTAAAAATAATTTGGTCCAAATATAGAAATTTAATCTAATAAATATCTATAAAATTTGAAATCTTATGGTCCATTTTTTTTATAAGGTCATTTTTTTGGGTCATATAATTATGTAATCAGGGTAAAATTTATGTTATTTGTTTTACGGTTAAAATGGGTTTAAAGTGGTTTACCAAAAAAATAATTATAAAATATAACTAAAACATTAGTAAATGTGATTATATGAGTTTATTTAGTCACTATATATTCGTATATAATAATTTTTGGTGCCTTAGTTCCACTTTACATTATTATGATCTTTATATTATTTTATATTTTAAGATATTCATAGTGTGCGCTTTCCCCCCTTATCAAATGAGACCACTAATCCTATAATCTCCATACATTATGTTAATTACTTATTATCCATTCACTTCAATAATTCTATCCGAGATTTCTTTCTCACATTATATGTATTTTGGTATTTACGAAATAGCTTCATTTCAAGGATTAAGGTATATGCCAAATGTGGTTTCTCAATGACGAGGTATGACTCTTAACAAAGTACTTACAATTTTATTTCATCATATACTTCCTATAAAAATGTTTTATGTATCCTAACCCAACCAATACAGTAATATATATACTTATATTTTATTATTATTGTGTTAAAACCCATTTCTTACCTTTCTCCACCCTTCAAAAAGTGAAAACATCACTTGTGAATTTGTATAACATACCGTCTCCAAGTACTAATGTAATTCATTTTTCATCCCCAGTTTATATAGATTGTCATAAGTAAAGTACTAATGAATATATATTTTATTTATGAAATAATTATACAGATGTAAATATAATATATATAAATATCCTTTTGTATTGTTTCAACTATTAAATAATGATAATGTCGCTCAAGTATACGTCTAGATAACCACCTCTATGAATAAATATGATCTATTTTTATTCTAAACATTTAAAAGATTATAGTAAATATTTCAAAAATGAATATAAATTATATTAATGTCATTATTATAATTATTTATGTAATAGAATAATGAGAAATATGAATGGAATAGAACCACCAAACCAAAACATACCTAAACAATTAACAGTAAACACCTAGAAATAAAAATGTTAATAATGAATTATTAATAAACTAATATTTGAATGTGATAAGACGATCATATATAATATAATATACATGCATATGTTTCTATGATATAATTATAATAAATATATATTTATGATACAATAGTTTAAAATTAATTATGAGGAAATTCAGACATGAGGAAAGGGATTTCATCTCAATTTTAACTCCATTGAGACATATTTATTATTATACACATATTTGTAGATTTATATTGTTTATAATACCCATTATATATATTTAAAATATATATTTATTTATTCATTATGATTAATTTTCTTCAATTAATGTCAAATATTTTAATGGGTAATAATTTAAACGTTATAAAAGAAGTAAGAATGAATTTTTCAATCAGATTTTTTAGACTTTTTATATATATCATTTAATTAAACTTATAATATTTCCTTCATAAACTCCATATATTTTTTATCTTGTGGATATTTAAGAAATTCATATATTTCTATAAAAAAATTACTTGCATTTTTAACATCCATACCAGAAATAAATTTTTAAAATAGAATTCGATCATATTTTCCTTTTGATTTGGAAGATTTTTCTTCAATGTCCATATTTTTTTAAAATATTTTTCAAAAGTATTTTTTATTAACTCATGTGATTTATTAATTATATTTTATGATATATGTAAAACTATAAATGATTTTAATTTAACCAATATAATGTTTTCACTAAGGTTTATTTGATTACATTCTTTATATAAAGATAAAAGGAATGTATATTTTTAATTTATATAGAGTTAAACGATTTTACCAGCTCTATAATGGTTTTATGCTATTTATATTATTCTAAATGACTTGATTGGTTTTATAAATAAAAAAACTGATGAAATTTTATTTTAATCTTATTATTCCATTTTATTTATTACCTATAAATTACATGTTTTATTACAAAATAAATATTTCCAAGGAATCAATATTTATATTTTATCTCTTATTAAATATTGGGCCATTAACAACATATTAATACATTCACATTATTGTGATCATTTTTAATTAGAAATTAAATCTCTATTAAATATACATACTATTTATATTGTGGATATGATTATTTCTTAAACTATATTCTATTTCTATATATATTATTTTTATATTAATGTTAATCAATTGGATGGGGAAATAATTGTATTCTTAATACTTACTTTTTTAGATAATATATATTACATATGAATTAAATCGATCATTAAATATATGTGTAATTTATTTTAAATGTATTGACAGTTGGGGAAAACATATTTGTGTCCCCTCAGTTCATCGATAGGTCCTCTATGGTAAACTTATTTTCAAACAAAATAAATGGATTTTTAGTTTATACCTACCCATTGACTCAACTTCCTTAGAACAAGACCTTAACGATAAGACATCATCTTGTCTAAAATCCTGAAATCCCAAATTAAAAATTCACTTCTTTGACAATTTAATTATTATTATCCATGAATTGATATTATCTATGGATGCATTTTTGTCACATGTTATTTAGTAAATGACTTTTGTTTTTAGTTACATTCCATTTAACATTAATTTTTACTAATTTATTCATGATATCTTATAATTTAGATATCTCTTTATGAGAATCTATAATCACAAATAATTTTTTTTTCTTTAATACATGATATGAATATGGATATTATGAATAATATCATCGAATAAATTTTTTTTCCTATGATATGTTATTTACAATGTAATGTAGGAATTATGTGTGTATCACGTTCATTATGACTACTATAGTATTAAATCATTGGTTATGTTATCCATTGTATCTTATTCTAATGTAATTACCAGGAAGGATCAGCCAGAGACAATGTCCCTGACCATTTAGAAAAATAAAAGAAAATTACACAAATAAATCAACACATGATAGAAAAACAATTGTATATCATAGAAATAATGCCCATCCCTATAACCATGATCCATTACTTCATTCGTAGTAGCCAAATCCCACTCCGAGATTTCATATTGTGCCAGAGTCTTGACACACTTCTTTCTGAGATTTAACTATTCCAAATCTAGGAACTATTTAGAGGACTGTATTCCTTTTCCTTTAATGGAAGAGGACCTAGTAGTCATCAGCTTAGGAATAGAAGAGTAATCCTTCCTCTACTTCCTTCATGGTGGAGTAGTCCCATATTTTTATTCCCCATCACATTATTCACCACTCCCAAAACAATTTCACTATAATAGAGTCGAGTCCTGCGACTAGTATACTCCTTTTCATTATTATATAGTTCCGCCCATTTTCCAGAGACGTCCACCTCCTGATAACAATCATTTCCTCCTCTCCCTTTCTCAAAAAGACTATTAGTATCAATCATTGCTAGATATTTCATGTTATCCCCACAAGGAGAAATACTAGGATCAATAAAATACTCCCTTTTTACTGTATCTTCCACTTCTCCTCCTTTGTTAGTGACTGCATTCTACAGGATACCACCTTCAATCACCTAAGGACCTTCCATCATCAGTGCCAGCTCCTCGGACTCCAAACACTCAAACCAATTGCAATTCATAACTCCATTGGATCCAGGGGTACCCATATTCTTATAACACATATCTGATTTGGCCAAATACTCCTGAGATATAGGAACCAACTGCAGATGGAATTACCCATCCACTGCAGGTTGGGACTCAACCCCATGGTCACCTTTCAGACTGTCAAAAACCGGCGTCATGGTTGGGTTCATAGACACCTGCATTGCCTTCATACTATAATAAGGAATAAGCAAAATAGAAAAAAGACAATGCCTCATTTCCCTCTCCATCATCCCAGTAGAATTATCCTTAACTTGCACCATAGAAGTGCAAGAAGCCTCCAACCAAGTTCCCATCCCAGAAGAATCTCTAGCATTGGAAGACACTGTAGCTTCTATAGGAGAACTCAGATACCCATTCACATTCCCAGACCCTACTAGATCCACACCAAATCCACCCCTCACAACCACCTGAGGAACCCTCTCATCAATACCAAGATCACGACCACCACTACACTATGCCTACACCACATATGAGATAAAACCCACCGTGACACTATGATAAACATCTTCCAGGTTCCCAAACCGTCGACATCATACACATAACATCATCCACAATTCAAAGACTACCTCCTACTTCTAGAAAAACTCCTTACCATCGGTAATCCAGACACAATGCAAAGGCGGCCTGACAATGTCGACCTCAACACAGATTCACAGGAAAATTGGGTGTTCCACAAACTCAGTTCGTTGATCCGAGCATAAATAACTCCCAATCACATTACCAATGGCACAGAGAATAGAGGGATTTTGGAATGAAAACCGAAGACGAGGGAGACTTACCCAAGCTTCATTCGATGAAGGATCTTGCTGAATATGAAAATTAAAGCTCCACCAAAATAAATAGAAAGAAGATTCACCACACCTCCGAGGGTCCCTGGACCAAGAAGAAACAAAATCTTCCTCTGAGCCAAAACACGCCATTATGTGACTTCAGTCAAGAAACAGAACGACCTCTCACACATTAAGATTCAAGGAATCAGAGACAAACTAGGTAAACACTTCTACCGAGGGTCTATGAGGATCAAATCAAGCCACCACTGTATATTTTCACAGATCCTCAGCGTTATTAATCTCTACCGAAAGAAGAGGTAACTATGGTGCCTCCCAGAAGAGATCTATGTCTTTTGGAGAAATAGATATCACAGGGATGTGAAGAGAATGATCAAAACATGGGTTATCCTTCCCAGACGCGGATGAATGTGAGACTCCCCCTTCAATCGGGAGGGGGAGCTGGACCCAGCGGCATGGATCTAGCCCATTAGTGAGACGGTGAGCACGACAGCGAAATAGAAATCCCCTTATAATGTAATTAAGTATAAATAGACTAAGGTTTGATGTATTAAGGTATATAAAAATCTTTTTACAAGAGAGGTAACTATCATGTGAAGGATAAGTTGAAATTCATGGGTAACAACTCATATTGTGACTTGTGATTTTCATGGTGTAATGGACTTTTTGTGTGTTTTTAGTCAATTTATACAAATGATGTAGGGGAAGTAATTTCATATCCTCGAACGGTCTGTATATATGTTATTATTCCAATAGAGAAAAAAGGTGGGTAAAATGTATTAATTATTTTATTTTTATATTAAATATCTATTTTTATGGTGAACCAAAAAGTATTCACTCCATCCAAAGAGATATGTGTAACACCCTTAGGTTTTGAAAATATATATTGAATTCATGAAAGATGTAGTCTCTAAAAAACTAGTTTGTTATAACCTAGCTAGTAAAAATTATTTTTTTCCATCTTTGTGATTTGAAATTCAGTAAACTAACATTCATAGTTTCATTCAGTAAAATATTTAGAGTCTGATTAGAAAAACTTAATTTTTGGTGAATAGTAACATGCCCTTATGAATAGTAATATGACCAATATGAATAGTAAATGATAGTATTATTTTATTTTCATAATGTTATAAGTTAATAAAATATTGATTAACTTTTCAATGTGATATAAAACGAATAGTAGTTTTAAAATGGTTATTTTTTTTAATAAAAATAATTTTTTTTAAAATTAAATTAATAATATAAAAAATATTATTTTCATAAAATGGAGTCCATTTTAGAATTCAAAATGTTGAGAAATGGTTAGAGTGATTATTTGGGATTTTTCTGAAATACTCCAATTTTTTAAGAATAGTAAAATATGGTAATTTACAGTATATATACATTATCTGGTAAATTCAATACTCCTATCATAGTGGGTGATTTATGAACACATATTTCGAACTATAATAAAATTATCACTATTAAGGGTCACTTGAATCAAAACTATTGGTTGTATTGAGGGAAATAATAAAATAATTAATAAGATATTTAGAAATCACTCCTCTTCTCTACTATAACCCCCCCTTTACTCCCTCTTATATTCACTCCTCCAATCGTTGATGAAACTCGTAGTTCGGAAAAAATACCCTTCCCAAGTCACTCCCAATGTCCATGAGCTATTGTTCTTTCCAAAAGACCAAAACCCCTTCCCTTAATGATGTTCTCAAGGAGGTTATTTAAAGAGGTATAATGTCTTTCTTTTTCATTTAGTTTCATTTCTATTTATCTTACTTTCTTATTATCTCCTAACCTCCTCTGTAAAATTGATCCATATAACTCCAATATCATATATATATACTATAATTATACCCTTCTAATGTAAAAAACGTTATCAATATTCTTATCTTCTCTCTCTTTTATAAATGAAATAATTGTATGTGAGGTTCCAATATACAGCTTTCGTGGATGACGAAGTTTTTGTTCTTCAATTTATCCTTAATTACAGGAAATGAAACCCTTTTTTAGTTGAAAAAGATTATAATATATGTATTTTAAACTATTTAGTATTTATGAACCATTAGTTGTACATAATATTAAATCATATGACCAAAATAGTTCCTAAAATTCAAAATACCGCTAAAATAATCTAACTGATTATCATTAATATTTCATCTATTGATTCATTATAAATCCATGTAAAAATTATATAAATGTCCATTATAAACAATTAATGTTCATAAAAAATATTTAAATTAAATTATGGTGATTTTTATCCATTCTAGATGAACTCCATTACATAAAAACAAGTGAACTGGTTATTAAAATCAAGAAAACAAACACTCCAGAATGACAAAATTCATTATTATAACATATCAATAAGGAAACAAATTAACTAAAAATTATTATAAACTAAATAAATGTCTAATAATATTTTAATTAAGTTATTAATGAGTCTAATTTCATATTCTCAGAAGATAAGGTTAAGTGCGGAACAATTTGAGTTTAGGTAAGGGTTTTTTCACCCGAACCTCTATTTTCATTTAGGTTAATATATTGTCTAATTACTTTAGAAAAATTGTTATCTATTATTATCTACTCATATTAAATTATTTTTTAGTGTTATTTATATTTTTTCCAACCAGAATAATTTTTATTTTATGGGGTTTCGTACGTTTTAAAAGGAATAGTAAACTTTTTTTCAGAAATATGAGCCTTATTTCAAGGGAATTACACAAATTCATACTTATTTGATGGGAACAATATAATATGTTTTTAGAAAAAATTATCTCTGTAAAATCACTCACCATATTATGACAATATTATCTTACATTAATTTGGGTATATATATATAGTTATTCAATATAACTCTTCTTTTCAAAGTAAAAGAGTGTTATTCTCATGAATTGCTCGATATTTTTATATGATTATCATCATCAATTTAAACACCCTTGTTGATTAATATGTATGATATAATCTTCCATATTTAATTTAATGGTTTATGATTAAGTATACTGTGGATGTTCTATCCTAAAACCATACACAAAAAATATACTCTGAATGGTTAGTTTTTTTTCTTAATGTTTAGGGAATGTTATTTACATTTCACATGTTAGTTTAAATATGAATGTATATGTTGTTTATGTTTATCTCTTCTTATATGAGGAATGAATTGGACTTTTATGTGATGGGTGGGGCCCTCTATATCCCCTTGGTGCATCTATAGGTCTGATAAGACAAACATATTTGGACATGGCTGAGGCCGTGCCCATATTGAGATATGGTTTTGGTCAAGTTATTAAAGAATTTTTAGAAATCATGGCTGACACCTTGACAATATGTTTCTGAATGTTTGACATATTCACTTCCCTCATTATGAATCTATAAATCGATATTTCATGTGGTTATTAGACTATTATAATACCGATGATGATTTTTTATTATGGAAATATGTACTCAACTCATATATCTTCCGTATTATGTTCATTTTTTTTAAATTCATATGTTTTAAATTGATAACCATGTCTTATGTTTATATTATCTTTTACTATAATATTTACCCTTATTGAGTACATGATCTCACCCATCCTTATGTTTCATTTTTTTGGGACATGAAACGGTATATAATGATTTTCTTTCAATGATAATTATAAAATGTTTGTTGTTCGTAGTGGATATTTTATGTTATCTTACATTTCACATATTAATGTTGAAATTATTTATGTACCTTCTTTCCAAAATCTACTAAACTACTTAGTCCTTCAGGATGAATATTTCTTATTTATATGGAAATGTAACAAAATAAAGCACCACCCCTATGAGACTTGGGTTGGTTCATTACAATTGGTATTATAGAAATTTTAGTAGTAGACTTAGAAACTATATTTAGAAATCATAGATTAAGGAACAATCCCTCAATAGAGTCTTTGAGGATAAACATACAGTAACATAAAATTATTTTGGTAAGGTGTATATTATGTGGATATTTCTAAAAAATACATCCTTTTTTGAATTCTACAAGTTTATGTGTTTCATTCACAGATGTACGTTGGACTAAAAACTCCAAAAAAGAGATTAATGCTTGACCTGGGATATCCTGGTACACGAAAACATGCCATACTACACACCTGGTTTGACACTCTTTTTGGTTATTATAAGGATAATTCAAATTCTATTTACAAGCCATTATAAATGATTTAAATGTAAATTTTTATTCAAAGATATCATGTTTGTTATTATAGGATTATCCAGGAATAAGATTTCAATTTATGCTAAGTAGTTTTCTAACATACGATTATACATTATGCTTCATAACCTAATCTAATTTATACCATTATCTATAAATGGTTCCTAGTGGAAGAAATGAAAACCACATGAACATGTGTATCCCATGTAGGGATTGTCCTCCAATTTAAGATAAGTATTTTGTCTCAGGATTTGTGATGGCTGCGAATAATCTTATAACTATACTAGGACAACTTACTCATGTTATGAACAATAACCTTACTCGTATAGAGCATACAATTCCACAACGTGGATGAGCTATGTGAGAATTATTTAGATGACAAGATTCTCCATCATAAAATCGGAATATGAACCCATTTGTTGCTGAGAAGTGGATAATTTCTCTATGAAATATATTTCTCGTTTTGGGATGTAACGAAAGAGAGAAAGTCATCATGCGGGTTTATTGTCTATCGAGAGATCCAGATCAATGGTGGTCGTTAATCCAAAACACAAAGGAGGGTGTTGAGATATAAGATATCTAATAGAGGGACTTTAAGAAAATATTTCTAAATAAATACTTTCCTCATGAACAACAAGAGGATATAGAAACACATTTTCTAAATTTGAGGCAAAAGGAAGATGAGAATGTTGAAAAGTATGAAGATAAAATAACAAAATTATCAATGATTTTTGTAGACTACATAGGAAATCCAATGAGAAACATTGATTAATTCTTTGATGGACTATAAACATTCCTCCAATAAGAACTGGTCTCCTAAATATTCTCTTCATTTGATGATATAATATCATGTTATGTCAAGATAAAAAATGGAATTATCTATGTTTTATGAAATTAAAGGAATAAAAAGAACGAATATGGTTTCTAAATACATTGGAAAAGGAAATAAGGAAATGGGGAATAAGGGAAGATTTCAATTTCCACC
The DNA here is from genome assembly GCA_963277665.1 of Viscum album. Lineage (NCBI taxonomy): Eukaryota > Viridiplantae > Streptophyta > Magnoliopsida > Santalales > Viscaceae > Viscum > Viscum album. The sequence continues at coordinate 1,377,480,976 of OY728156.1, forward strand.
CTGTGATAATTCTAGTAGAAAACACCCTTGTGCTTTCTTAAATGGAGAAAGTGTATGCAACAAATATGGACAGCAAATCTATCATGCCAGTGATTATAGGGCAAGAAGTAATCTATTAATGATCAATGCTATAATTTTAGGGAGATGAAACACTATGCTAATGATGGTCCAAAGCATCATGGATACATGCCACAGAAATGGCCAAGGGAGCAGGAACAAGCTTATGTGATCACAACAGAAAACAATGAAGTTCTTAAAGATGTGGTGGAAGGTACTTTAATAATTTACTCAAACTTAGACAATGATTTATTTCATTCTATATCATCACATTCTTCCATATCATCCTAGTTTTCCAATAAAATTAAATATTTCTAATTTGATTTAATAAATGAATTTTCAGTCAAATACCCCAAACGAAGTATCATTATAACAAATTTGTGTCACAAATTCCCTATTATGGCATATAAACATGCTTAATCTACATATTTTATAGTAATACCCATGATTTACATTTAAATAAACCCCATTATGGATTTTATTTTGAACCATGATGTGAAAATATATTTAAAGAGGAAGGAGTTATCAATTATTAAAGATGATGTGAAATCCCTTATCTTTTGGGTAGAAATATCACAATGTGATTCTCAACAAGATCCACCCCCATAATCTCAGATGAATTTAATTATTGGGAAGGAAGTGAATGAAATAACTATAGGGGGGAAGGGAATGTTCTAATAGAGGACATACTGATTGTGTAAGAATATATTGATATGTTTCCAGAGGATTTACTTAGACATCCTCTAGAGTAGAAAATTTAGTTTGATGTTGAATTAATTCCTAATTCAAGGCCACTATCAATGACCCCTTATACATTTTCCATTGTGGAGTTAGTGGAACTGAAGAAACAACTTGAGGAATTGAGTGATAAATCATTTATTTTCCCAGTGTTTCTCTATCGGGATCCCTTGATCTTTTCTTTATGAAGATTGATGGATCTATGAGGTTGTACATTGACTATATGGAGATCAATGATATAAAAATAATGACAATGTATCCCTTACCTCACAGTCACTACTAAAAATACAATATATACCAACGGTTTGAAACCATTGGTATACTATATACCAATGGGTTTTCAAACTGTTGGCTAGTAAGTCGTTGAAAAAGGCATATACCAATGATTTTCCTCTAACTATTGATATATGAAACCCTAATGTTCAGTATGCCAATGGTTTTATAGAAACCGTTGGTATGTATTAATACAAATGGTTGATAAACCATTGGGATATATATATTAAAATTTGTTCACCAATAGTTTCAAACTGTTCTTATATAGTATTACAAATGTTTTTTAAAAACATTGGCACAAATATTTTGGAAATACACTTTACCAATTGTTGAAAACTGTTGGTATAGTGTATTACCAACAGATTAAATTAACTTTTGATAAAACTATTCTCTAAGTACACATTACCAACGGTTTAAAACCATTGGTATAGTGTTTTTTCAGAAAACAGAAGAGCATATACCCATTCCCTCTACTACATATACTTGTAAACACATGTTTTTAATACATACACCTACAAACACATCTGGAAAAAACACTAAAAATAGAACACTTTTCACTTAAAATAGAACAAAAAACAAAACATTTAAAATAGAAAAAATTTCACTTAAAATAAAATAAAAAACACATGCAATGTCACATAAAAAAATAGACTCTTCTAACCATGACATGTACCATGACATAGTTTTCCCATTTCAATCGTCACATGACAACCACTCTTCTAACTAACCCATTTCAATTTCTTTGGTGGAGACATCTCATAATGGTGAGAGGACACTCACATTTCTAAGATCCCATCATAGTCAGAGTTACAAACACCATTAATAGAATTAACACATAATTCATAAGGTAATTATAGCAAGTTTACACATACAACAAGTATACACATATTCCATTAACACATAATTTATAAGTTAATGAAATTCATAAAGAATTAAATTTATAATTCAGGGGGTTGAGGGGATGTTCCGGGATTTGGGGTGGTTATCCAAGGGATGTAGGGGTGTCCAGATGGGTGGGGGTGTCTGAGGGGATGGGGGTGTCCTGGGGTGGGGTTAGGGGGGGTTGTCCATGGGGGTGTCCAGGAAGGGGTGGGGGATGTCCATGGGGGTGTCCTAGGGGTGGGGTGTTGTCCAGGGGGTTTGGGGGGGATTTCTAGGGGTCGGGTGTCTTCGGGTGGGGTGGTTTCCATGGGTGGGGGCATTCCAGGGGGTGGGGGACTGTCCAAGGGGGTGGGGGTAGTTTCCACAGGGATGGGGTGGTCAAGGGGGTGGAGGGGTGGTCCACGGGGGTTGTGGGGCTGTCTAGGGGGTCTAGGGTGTCCAGGGGGTGGGAGGGGTTGTCTATGGGGGTGGGGGTTGTCCAGGGGGTAGGGGTGTCCACGAGGGTGGGCAAGGCAGTCCAGGGGGTACGGGGTGTCCAGGGGGTGGGTGGGCTGTCCACGGGGGGTAGTGGTGTCCAGGGGGGTGGGTGGGGTGTCCACGAGGGTGGGAGGGGAGGCTAGCCATGGGGGGAGGGGTTTTCCAGGGGGTGGACAGGGCTGCCCAGGGGGGTGGGTAGGGCTGTCCACGGGGGTGGGGGCCGTCTAGGGGGTGGACGGGGCTATCCAAGGTGTGGGAGTATTGTCCATAGGGGTGAGCGGGGCTGTCCAGGGGGTATGGGGTGTCCAGGGGGTGGGTGGGGCTGTCCAAGGGGTGGGGAGGTTTTCCAGAGTAGGAGGGCTGTCTAGGGGGGTGGGTGGGTTGTCCACGGGGGTGGTGGGTATGTCCAGAGATACTGGGTGTCGAGGGGTGGGGGGTGTCCATGGGGGTGGGGGGATATCCAGCAGGGTAGTGGGGTGGGGTGGGGAGCTATCAATGGGGGTGGGGGGCTGTCTATGGGGGTTTACAAGGGGTGGGGTGGTGTCCTAGGGGTGGTCTGGTTTCTGGGATGGGGTGGTGTCCAGGGGGTGTCCAGGGGGGGGGTTTCCCGGAGTGGGTGGTGACCAATTGGTGGGGGTGTCCAGGGTGGGTGGGCAGGCTGTCCATGGGGGGTGGTTGGGCTATCCAGGGGGTAGGGGGTGTCTAGGGGGTGGGTGGACTATCCACAGGAGTGAAGAATTTTTTTTTACTGTTTTCAAAAGTGAATGTTAAAAAAATAAGTGGAATATGTTTTGAATAAATTGGTGAATGGTACTTACCGTGTTACATAAACATGTATAACAACATTTTTCTACAATAATCACATGAATAGTTGTATTTATCATAGTGATTTATAATTATAAGTGTATATCAAACTTTCTTTTATCCACACTAAATGATTTTGTCTTGTGGGGGTGGGCGGGCTGTCTACGGGAGTGAAGAATTTTTTTCGAGAGTTATCAAATGTGAAATTTAAAAAAATAAGAGTAATATGTTCTGAATAAATTGGTGAATGGTTTTTAAAATGTTACCCAAACATCTATAACACCATTTTACAATAATAATCACATGCATAGTTTTATTTATCATAGAGATGCATAACAGTAATTCTATATCAAACATGATTTTATGCACACTAAGGTATTTTTTTCTTGTGGATTGTGTGGTATTGTTTTATTTCCCAACCATAACATGGATGTAACTATTCCTATTGAGCAGTAAACCATTTAAATAATTTAGTTCATATGGAAGTGTGATTTTTTGTTTGTTTTTAGAAATTTCATAATTCTTTAACATGAGGAAAAGAATGTTTTAAAAAAAAGTATAATTAAAATAAAAATATATCATTGATTTTCCCCTCCTCGTCTTAGTGTGTGAGATTGTTTCCTTTTAATGTGTTGTCTAGGGGCAAGGCATGCTGTCCATGGGGGTGGGTGGGCTGTCAAGGGGGTAGTGGTGTCCATAGGGGGTATGCGGGATATCAAGGGGTGTTTTCAGTGAGGTGGGGTGGTTTACAGGGGGTTTGGGAGGGCTTTCCATGGGGTGGGGTGTCTAGGGGTGGGGTGGTGTCTAGGGGGTGGGGCAGTATAAAGAAGTGGCCTTAAACAATACATAATATTGAATTAAATGAATAGTTCACATTGGGGATCTTTTGGGATTAGAGTTTTAGTGAATTAGGCATAAAAATTACATTACAATGGGAATATTACATGTAGACACTACTACTAAGTATCAATTTTTTCATAAAATAAAAACTCGTAAAAAGAAACATGTCTACTTAAATGTTTTATATAGCATGACTTTTCCTTGATCACATACTTGTCCCAATTCATCTTTATTTCCTATAGAAAAGATTTCAAAAACTTGGTATGAGCATAAAAATCTCAGTAAGGGTTATAAAATTAGAAAGGAAAACAGTATCCCATCAATAAATAAAAATCAATGGAACCATACTTTTCAATCATAACACACCTTACGAAATCATAAGATTTTTTAATAACACACACAAATCCTAAATCATAAATGTTACTTATGGAATCTATATCAAACTTACATTGTAGCTATCACATCTACGTAGAGAGTCACACTTGTAATAAACATCACAATAAATTCATTAAATCTCTTAGAAGAAACATCATGTTTACCTCTGTTACGTTACCGAATGCATTGGAGATCTTTCTCGGGCTCACCCGCCCTAGGTTTATCACAAAAACACCCATATACGTAAACAAAAAGCAATAACAATAACATAATCCTAACACATAACACAAGTATAAATTAAATATAACATTTCCACATTCCACTATACCAAATCATGATATTTAAATAAACAATGATTTATTAAAACATTTTCAAAACCATTTAAAAATAGATTTTTGAATCAAAGTGTCCCATACCAATTTGAAGCTTTTAAATGAATTATCATTTGAAAATATTTACTTCCATATATATAAATCCTAAAACTCATTTTTAATACATTGACATTAATGAAAAATATTTTGAAGAGTAAATATTTAAAACATTTAAAATGATATTTTAGTTAAAGAGTTTTTTAACAAAAAGATAGACGCTTAAATGAAAATAATTGAGGAATTACATTTAATCAGAACTATATAAATTAATGAGAATAATGGTATTCATGATATAATATTTCAAAGAAAAATATATACACCATATAAGAGTGAATTATTGTATAACAACAATGATATCTCATTGGAAATGTAAATTGAGATGAAATCTCTTATAAAGATGGTATCATTAAATTAAGGATAAATATATCACATAATTATGTGTCAAAAATATAAATACACCCAATATAAGTGGATAGTAACTGTAAAACAATCTTAGGTCATTCACACACATTCATAGGATGGCATATTCAAGAAGTACAAGTTGAATCCAAGTATTTGAAATTGGGTTTAGAAGCTCTCTTGTAAAAATACGGCAGCCTAACGACATCACTTTAAAATTCAGAAATGAGTTGATGAGATAATAAGGGAATTTAATAACTTGGACATAATTTTTACATCAATAAGGATATATTAGATCATATCCCAACATAATAAGATGTAAATTAAAAGACATAACAAAATGAAGTCTTTTAAAAAGATGAGGGTGAAAGGTTCCCTTACCGATTTGGTAACTTCCAAAACATATGCCATATGAAATGAGGATCATACAATGAAGATATAAATACTCATAAATGAAAGTATATTACACAAAGAGTACAATCATGGGAAGTACATACAACACACAAATGGAAATAGTGGAAAATATAGCATGAATATCACGGGAATAAAAAGTTATATGAAACCCTTTACCACGTTGTAATCAACTGAGTCATATGACCAAAAGATAATAACCACCAAATGAATCATATAATACCATGAATATAATTAGAATCATGACAATATATATCAAATTTCAGTATACAATACACCCCATGCAATGAATAAGTGGAGAACAATAGAAATCTCACAGAATTAAAAGTGAGATAAGAAAATCCCTTACCTCGTGTCCGAATTGACTTGATTGTTCCTTTTTCTTCCTGAATAATAAACTAAAGTTAATTTATACATGATTAAGAATCATTTTCATGTTTATTATCCTATTTATACCACTTATTACCATGTTATAAACATTATGAAATCGTTTAAGTTAATAATGGACATTTGGTCGATATTTGGTACTTGAGAAAAAAAATGAACAGCTTATATTTACAAGTTGTCCATATGGTAAAGAGAAAATTATCACCAAAATGATATTGATTATTTATATATCATATATATCATATATATAAAGTATATATATGTATTTATAAAAGTATATAACATTTGGAGATAAGAAATGAAATGCATCGTTTATGGAGACGGTAAAACATACGTACGCATGAACGCAACTTTCATTTATATTTTCTATTATAATAGAATGGAAACCTAAATATACATAGGTATATTATAATTCCAGTATAATATAATAGATAATATATTTAACTCCATCTGTTATAAGTCCCACATATGGAATTAACGAGTAATATCACTTTGAGAGGGCGGTAGTTCACACTTCCTCAAATGAAATTATCATGTTTACCCATAATGAAAACCATAAAGGTATGATATAAAAGGAAAATACAAAAGCATAAAGAAAACATAAACATAATATATATCATATATAAATACAGTTCCATCATAATTCTTACCATGAGAGGCGGTAGGAGATAATTGAACAATCATCGTTTCGTGATGCGTTAGTTTTCCATCCACAAAAACATTATGTTCTTCAACCATTAGATAGAGGTGTGTGTATTTGTAGTTATAATAATTCTCATAAAAACATCATAGTATATTTAGGATACTGGTTTTGTTATAATATAAAGGAATAAAAAGATTACAGGGGTTGGAGAAGTAAAATAAAAGAAAAGATGTTAAGAGAAACTGTTACCTTTAATTTGGGTAACATCCTTTGGTTTGAACCAAAAAGACTTCTTGAAGTTCCTTCTACCTAAGGTAATACTACTAAGAGAATTATAGGGATGTATGGAGCTTAATTAGGAAGATTTTGGACGATCCTAAAGGCTTTAGAGGTGTGAGTAATTGGTTAGAAGTGGTCTCCTTTTATAAGGTGGCGGAGGGGCTCTTTAGGATAGTGTGATAATATTATTTTATTATATAATGATATTCAGTTTTTAAAGGTACAAAAAACAATAGAGTCAAAGATAGTATGACTCATCATCGAAATAAAATTATCCAATAAAAATTGGACATGTTTTGGAGGTAATTTTAATATTTATAATCTTATTTATTTAAATGATTTATTAATGAGGTAAACACTGCATCATTATTATGTCATAAATAATTGAAAATATATGATGCCTAAAAATTATAAAAATATAACATGATGTAGAAAATAGTTTTATCTTTCCAATTAATATTTATAGTAAAAAATATTAATTATATATCACCATATAAAAATTAACTTAATAAAAGATATTTGTTTTTTTCATTTCTAACTTTACTTTAAGTTAATTAATCTAAATTGTCATTATCACTCCCAAGTGGAAATATGGGGTCCCAAAATCGACCCAAAGATGCCCATGGTCGTCAATGACTCAACCAATAAGGTTTTCGACAAATTTTAATGTAATTTTGAATTATTATAATATTATTTTTACCTTGAATTACACAATTTACCTTTAATCGCGGTAAATAAAAGTCAAAAGTTACTATTACCAAAAATTATTTTCATCTTATTGAACCAACTTTTACTTAATAATAACAACCATCTATGTCTTATTTTCAAAATTCAATTCAGAAAAATGGTAAAATTTCTTTTAAATGAAAAGATCAGTTTTTTTAACTACTACTAAGAGGTTTCACTATTTATCAAAAATTTATGTTTTTCAGAAAAATACCAAAAATTCAGACAAAACAATATTTGATATTCCGAATTCAAAAATTATGATTAATTTTCAAAATTAAAAACATATAAGTGGCATTAATAAATTTAAAATTAATTTTTTCTTTTCAAACAAATAGCGTGTTTTTAAGAAACAATAACTATCAAAAGATAAACACTTATTTGTGTCCACTTTCAATGTGAATTTAATTATAATTGCCAAAATTGTATTTAATGGTAAAAATCTATTCTAATTAAACATTAAAAACAACTAAATATATAATCTAACAATATAAATAAATTAGATTAAAATGCAGTTTTAAATTAAAATACAATATTTTCACTATTTAACAAAATGAACTTGATCAGAAATATTTTAAAAATTTACACAAAGTAAATTTTGATTTCCCCATTCTAATGAATGATTTTATTTGGTCAATTTGAATTTATTAAAGTGAATAAAACTAAATTTAATGAGTTTCCCCCGTTAAAAGGAGGTAAATCTACCTTTTAATGTAAATTATGCTAAAAATTAGATTCATTCATATTTTAAGCCTCTATTTTTTTATTGGATAAATGTAAATATATTTAACAGACATGTATAATCATATTGTAGTTAGTTTTTTTCATTTCGACCAATACAACAACTAGGAGTTAACTACCACTAAAAATAATAATATTATATTATTAGTGTGCAACGTAAGATCTCAAAGAAACTCATTGTTGCGTATCGGGTACGCCGTCGATAATTGCATCCCCTTTCATGTAAAATTAATATTTATTTCACATATATTAATAAATATTAAAAGTGTTTTATTCCTTATTTATATGGGATGTTAAATCCTTCCCCCCTTTTGGGAACTGCGTCCTTTCAATTTTAAAATTGGGCTTGGAAACATCATTAAAAGTACCACATCGGAAAAGAGTTCGAAAAACTATCATGTTAAAAGAAAGAAAGAGAAGTACAAAGGTCAGATGATATAACCCATAATATGATTCCTTGTAGGAAAACATGGATATGGAAGAAAGAACAATCGGTCATGTTCTGATGGAGAGTGATAAAAACATGATTAGGATAAAGATAACCCCCAGAAAATCAGAAACATGTGATGGGTTAAATGGTCATTGATTCCCCAATAGGAAAAGTTTACAGAAAATGTTTTTGTTTGACGTTACTTTTCATAAATTAAATTTATTTACGGGCTTAACTAAAAATGTATGGAAACATTCTTACTTTTCATGTAAAATTTCATCCTTTACTAGATTTCTAACACAAATTCATATTTTCTCCAAACTGTGAATATTAATGATGACTTGTTCACATTAAAAGTGTTATAATCAACTTATATAGAATCACATAATCCACAAATGATAAACTATATATTTCACTTGTCTTTAGACATCAACGAAAAACAAAATGGTAGTGAGAGATCAAATAATACCCAAAAAGGAAAATATTATACAAGAAGAAAAACTACTTTTAATCTACAATATTTGTCAAAAAAAAACCTAAAGATCAACAAAGACCATTCAATAAACAATTTTCCCTAAAATTATTCAAAATTAATCCAAAATAAGATTGAAACCCAAATCTCAAAAAGATTTAATTACATAGTCTTCCAAGATAAATCTTATAATTTATCACCAAATAAAATTAGTTAATCATAAAATATCATATTGAAAATTAATTAACCTAATCACATATTCTCTATGATACGTTATTCAGTTTCATATATAAACCTACTCATCATATGTCCACAATAAAAACATAGAATCTTCTAAACTAAAATTTCAACCATTATTACACAATTGAAATCCCATAGTATTCTATATTCCATAGACATATAGTGTTTCCTAAAAAGGGATAACTTCTTCCACAACAACCTTTATCACTAAATCACTAAATCATTTTTCTATACTAGTTATATCCATTTGATAAAACATAAGTTCCAAAAATAAACTAATTCTTGTTCCATAAAAACATTTTACAAAAAATAATAAGTCATACTAACCAGGGAAATCAAGTAGGCTAGTGGTAGGTGATGCGCCGTTATCGCCCTTCGGTTGTGGGTTTGATTCTTATGGCCTTACAGAAGCAACATTTTTTCACCCATCCGATGGGTTTTCCCTTTAATAAAACTCAAAAATAACCGTAACATGTTTTAACATCAATGGTTTTCTTATACCTATCATTTTCATCCAAATTCATTATGATCTCATCGTCATAATACATGATGTTTTATTTCACCAACATATGATAAAATAAAAAGATCCTCAAAATGAAGAACATCAGACCTTGGTCATGGTGTCCATTTAGTTTCATCGTTATCTTGTTTACTTAGGTAGAAGGTCCATGGATTTCAAAAATGATTTATATATCCTTCAAAATCATTTTCTTCCTCCATCCAAATACACCTTATACAACTTGGGTCATATGGGTGTTCACAGAAAAATAGTTTGGGAAAATAATCATGTATGACATATAATTTCAAAACATCTGATAAAAATGGTTTTCTATAAAATAGTTGGACTCAATTTGAGTTGAAACTTTCAATTAATGGTCCTTTTAAAATACTATTGTTATGTTCTAAGAGAATATATTGTAAAAGAAAATATAAATAGGTTATGCAAGGGTCTCCTTCTTCGGCACATTTTTTAAAATCATAATATGCTTCAAAATCTTATCATAAGGTAAAATATTTGAAAAATCCTTGATAAGATTTACCTTTCTTGAAAATATGAGAACCTTGTGAAAATATGATTTTTCTAAATACAACCCATGATCCACGATGATAATGAGGTATAGTGGTGGTGTTTTATATCTCAAACAACTTCTTGCAAGTGAGTTGTATTCTAGATAAAGTTTCACAATCATCTGAACATGACTTTACAAAAATAATTGCAAGCATGTCACTATGAAGAGATAGGAATGTCATTTGAGATCCTCCTAATTCCATTTATATCTGACTTTACTTGATGTAAAAAAGATATAAAACAGGGATTTAACTGAAATAATAGACATAGGGACTAACCATGTGTCTAACAAAAACTTATATTCCCTAAAGTGTTCTAAACTGACCTCTGATATCAACTATAAGGATCTTGCCTTAAACAATAAATAATCTTGAATTAAATGAATAATTCACATTGAGGATATTTTTAGGTTTATAGTTTTATAGAATTATGCATAACAATTACATTACATCTTGAATATTACATGTAGACACTACTACTTAGTATCCATTTTTTCATGAAATAAAAACTCTTAAAAAACATGTCCAGTTCCTTGTTTTAGATAGCATGACTTTTCTTTGATCGCATCCTAGACCCTATTTATCTTTAAGTCCTATGGAAAACATTTCAAAAACTTGGGATGAGCATAAAAATCTCCGTACGGGTTATAAAATAAGGAAGGAAAACATTATCACATTAATAAATAAAAATAAATGAAACCATACTTTTCAATAATAACATACCTTACGAAATCATAAGAGTTGTGAATAACACACACCAATCATAAATCATAAAGGTTACTTATGGAATCCATATAAAACATAAATTTTATCTATCACAACTACGTAGGGAGTTACACTTGTAATACCCATCACAGTATATTTCCTAAATCTCTTAAGAGAAACATCACATTTACCTCCGTCATGTTACCCAATGCATTAAAGTGCTATCTCGGGATCACCCGCCCTTGGTTTTTCACGGAACCACCTGTATATGTAAAAAATTCCCAATATCCATAACATAATAATAACACATAACACAATTATAAAGGAAAGATAACATTTCCACATACCACTCTATCAAATCAAGATATTGAAATAAACATTGCTTTATCAAATCATTTTCAAAACCATTTAAAAATATATTTCTTAATCAAACTGTCCCATACAAATTTGAATATGTTAAATGAATTATCATTTGAAAATAGTAATGTCCATATAAATAAATACAAAAACTCATTTTGAAAATATGTACATCAATGAGAAATATTTATAAGAATAAATCTTTAAAACTTTTAAATCGATATTTTAGTGAATGAGTTTTTTAACAAAAAGATAGACGCTTGAATACAAATAATTGAGGAATTAACATTAATCATAACTTTATATTATCATGAGAATTAAGGTATTCATGATATAATATGTCAAAGGATAGTATATATACCAAATAAGAGTGAATTTGTGCATAACAACAACGAAGCCTTAATGGAAATGTAAATTGAGATAAAATCCATAATAAATATCGTATCCTTAAGTTAAGGATAAATAAATCACATTATTATGTGTGAAAAATATAAATACACCCAATATAAGTGGATACTAAGTGTTAATAAATCATAGTTCATTCACGCATATTCATAGGACGACATATTTAGGAAGTACAAGTCGAACCAAAATAATTGAAATTGGGTTAAGAAGATCCCTTGTAAAAATACGACAGCCTAACGAAGTCACTTTAAAATTACAAAACAGAGTTTTTGTGATAAAAGGGTATCTCACCACTTGGACATAAATTTTAAATCAATATGTATATATAAGAACACACCCCAACATAATATGATGTAAATTAAAATAAATAACAAAATGAATTCTTTTTAAAAGAGGAGGGTGAAAGGTTCCCTTACTGATTTCGTACATACAAAACATAGGCCACGTGAAATGAGGATACTAAAATAAAGATGTAAATACTCTTAAATGAAATTATATTACACAAATATTACAATCATGGGAAGTAAATACACCTCACAAAAGGAAATAGTGGAAAATATAGCATGAATCTCATGGGAAGAAAAAGTGAGATGAAACCCTTTACCATGTTGTAATAAACTGAGTCGTATGACTAACTATTAATAACCACCAAATGAATCACATAATACCATGAACATAATGAGAATCATGATAATATATATCAAATTTCAGTACACAATACACCACATGAAATGAATATGTGGCGAATAATGGAAATCTCGGGGAATTAAATGTGAGATAAGAAAATTCCTTACCTCGTGTCCAACATGACTTGTTTGTTCCTTGTTCTTCCTAAAAAATAAACTAAAGTTAATTTATAATTTCTTATGAACCATTTTCAAGTTTATTATCCTTTTTATATAACTTATTACCTTGTTATAAACATTATGCAATCATTTAAGTTAATAATGGTCATTTGGTCGATATTTGGTACTTGAGTAAAACAATAAACACCATATATTTACAAGTTATCCATGTGGTCAAGAGACTATTATCTACAGAATTATATTCATTAATTAGATATCATCTATAACATATATATCCAGTTTATATATGTATTTATAAAACTACATAACATTTGAGTATAAGAAATGAAATGCACCGTTCATGGAGACAGCAAGCCGTAAGTACACATGAACGCTAATTTCATTTCTATTTGATATTGTAATATAATGGAAACATAATGATAGTTAAGTATATTATAATTATAGTACAATATCATATATAATTTCATTAACTCCATCTTTTATACGTCCCACATGTGAAATTAACAAGTCATATCTCTTTGAGGGGGCGGTAGTCCACACTTCCTCAAATGAAATTATCACGTTTACCCATAATGGAAACTATAAATGTATGATATAAAAGGAAAATACAGAAGAATAAAAAAACATAAACATAATATATATCATATATAAATATAGTTCCATCATAATGGCCACCATGAGTGGCTGTAGGAGGTAATTGAACAATCATCATTTCGTGAGACGTTAGTTTTCCATCCACAGAAACATTATGTTCTTCACCCAATAGATGGAGGTGTGTGTAAGTTTAGTTCAAATAAATATCATAACAACATCCTAGTATATTTAGTATACTGGTTTTGTTATAAAATAAATGAATAAATAGAGTATAGGGGTTGGAGAAGTAAAATAAAAGAAAAGATTTTAAGAGAAATCGTTACCTTTAATTTGTGTAACTTCATTTGGTTTGAACCAAAATGACTTTTTAAAGTGTCTTCTGCCTAATTTAAGGATTCTAGGAGGAGTAGAGGGGTGTAGGGAGCTTAATTGGGCAATTTTTGGACAATCCTAACAGCTTGAGAGGTGTGAGGAATTGGTTAGAAGTGGTCTCTCTTTATAAGGGGGAGGAGGGGCTCTTTAGGAAAGTGTTATAATATTATTTTATTATATAATGATATTCGGTTACTAAAGGTCAAAAAATAATTATATTCAAATATAATATTACTCATGGTCGAAATAAAATCATCCAATAATAATTTGACAATTTTTGGATTTTATTTTAATATTTATAATCTTATTTATTTAAATGATTTATTAATGAGGTAAACACTTCATCATTATTATGTCATAAGTAATTTAAATTATTTGATTTCAAAAAATTATAAAAAAACCATGATGTAGGTAATAATTTTTTCTTTCCAATGAATACTTATGGACAAAAATATTACATATATAACTCCATATAAAAATTAATTTACTAAAAGATATTTTTTTCATTTTTTCCTTTGCTTTATGTTAATTAATCTAAATTGTCATTATCACTTTCAAGTGGCTAAATGGGGTCCCAATATAATCTTAAAGATACCCATGGTCGTAAATGTCTCAAAAAACAAGGTTTGGTCAAGTGTTAAGGTAATTTTGAATTATTATAATATTATTTTTACCTGGAATTACCCTATTTACCTTTAACCGCGGTAAATAAAAATCAAAAGTTACTATTCACCAAAAAATATTTTCCTTTTATTGAACCAAATTGAACATACTAATAACAACAATGTATGTTATATTTTTTAAATTCAATTCACAAAAGCGTTAAAATTTCATTTAAATGAAAAGGTCAGTTTTTTTAACAACTACTAAGTGGTTTCACTATTCATCAAAAATTGATGTTTTTCAGAAAAATAAAAACAATTCAGCCTATGAAATATTTGATATTATGAATTCAAAATGATGTTTATTTTTCATAATTAATTACATATATGTGGCATTAATAAATTTTAAATTATATTCTGTTGTCAAAACAAATAGTTTTTTTTAAGAAATAATAACTATCAAAAGATTGACACTTCTTTATGTCCACTTTCAAAGTGAAATTAATTTTAATGTCCAACTTTGAATTAAATGGTAAAAATATATTATAATTAAAATTTAAAACCAATTAAAAATATAATCTAACCATATAAAAAAATTAGATTAAAATGCAGTTTTGAATAAAAATACAATATTTTCACTATTCATAAAAATGAACTTTATCGAAAAAAATCATAAAATTTACACAAAGTAAATATTGATGTCCCCATTCTATAGAAGGATTTTATTTGGTCAATTTGAATTTATTAAAGCGAACAAAATTATATTTAAAGATTATTTTCCATTAAAAGGTGGTAAATTCACATTTTAATGTAAATTATATTTAAAATTAGATTCATTCATATTTTAAGCCTCTAACTTTTTATTGGATAAATGAAAATACATTTAACAAAAATGTATAATAATATTGTAGTTAGTTTTGTTAATTCATTCCAATAAAATGGATAAGAGTTAACTACCACTTAAAATATTAATATTATATTATTAGTGTGCAACGAAAGATTTCAGTGAAACCGGTTGTTGCGTATCTGGTACACCATCAAACATAACATCCCTTTTAATGTAAAATTAATATTCAACTCATAACTATTAATAAATATGAATATTTTCTTATTCCTTATTTATCTGGGATGTTACTGGCAGTGCATGGGGTGGGGGCTGTCCAAGGGGGGTGGGTGGTGTCCATGGGGGTGGGGGCTGTCCAGGGGTATGGGGGCTCTCCAGGGGGTGTAGGGGTAGTCCACAGTGGTGTAGGGGTAGTCCAGGGGGTAGGTATTGTCTAGGGGGTTGGAGGGGCTGTCCATGGGGGTGGGGTGGGGCTGTTCAAGGGGTAGGGGGTGTCCACGGGGGTGGGCGGGGTCGTCCAGGGGGGTACGGGGTGTCCAGGGTAGCAGAGGGGCTATACACAGAGGGTAGGGGTGTTATGGGGGGGGGGGGAGGTTGTCCATAGGGTGGGGGATGTCTATTGGGGAGGGGCTCTCTAGGGGGTGGGGGAGGCTTTCCAGGGGGTATGGGGTGTCCAGGGCATGGCTAGGGCTGTCCAAGGGGGGTATGGGGTGTCCTTGGGGTGGAGAGGATGTCCGTAGGAGGAGGGGATGTCCATGGGGATGATCGGGTTGTCCACTGTGGTGGTGGGACTGTCTAAGGGGTACGGGGTGTCTGGGCGGTGTGGGGTGGGGGGGGGGGGGGCTGTCCATGGGGGTGGGGGTTTTCCATAGGGGTGTCGATGGGGGTGGGGTGGGGGGATCTCCATTAGGGTGGTGGGGTGGGGTGGTTTTCAAGGGTGGTGGGGGGGTGTCCAGGGGGTGGCGGGATATCCATCAAGTTGGTGGGGTGGGGTGGTGGCTATCAAGGGTAGTGGGGGGGGGGGGATGTCCATGGTGGTGTTTGGGGGGGTGGGGTGTCCGGGGGGTGGGGTGGTGTCCGGGGTGGGGTGGTCTCTAGGGGGTGTGGTGGTGTCCATGGGTTGGGGTGGTGTCCAGGGGGTTGGGGGGGCTTTCCTGGGGGAGGGGTGTCCAGGGGTGGGGGTGTCCAAGGGGGTGGGTGTGTCTAGGGGTGGTAGGGCTGTCGACGGGGGTGGTCGGGCTGTCTAGGTGTAGGGGGTGTCCAGGGGGTGGGTGGGTTATCCACGAGAGTGAAGAATGTTTTCGAGAGTTATCAAAAGTTAAAGTTAAAAAAATAAGAGTAACATGTTTTGAATAAATTGGTGAAAGCTTCTTAACATGTTACACAAAGATGCATAACACCATTTTTCTATAATAATCACATGCATTGTTTTATTTATCATTGAGATACAAAACTGTAAGTGTATATCAAACTTTCTTTTATCTACACTAAAGGATTATTTTCTTGTGGGGGTTGGCGGGATGTCCAAATGAGTGAAGACTTTTTTCTCTATTTATCAAATGTGAATGTTAAAAAATAAGAGTAAAATGTTTTTAATAAATTGGTGAAAGGTTTTTAACATGTTACACTAACATTTATAGTACCATTTTTCTATAATAATCACATGCATCATTGTATATATCATAGAGATACATAACTGTAAGTGTATATCAATCATGCTTTTATCCACACTAAGTGATTTGTTTCTTGTGGATTGTGTGGTATTGGATTATTTCCAAACCATAACATGGATGTAACTATTCATGTTGAGTATTAAAACATTTAAATAATTTAGTAATTATTGAAGTGTGTTTTTTTGTTTTTATAAATGTCATAATTCATTAACATGAGGGAAATCTTATTTTAATAGAAAGGATAATTAAAAGAAAAACATATCATTGATTTTCCCATCCACCTATGAGTGTGTAAGATCATGACCTTATAATGCGTAGTCTAGGGGGTTGGGTGGGATGTCCACGGGGGTGGGAAGGCTGTCCATGGGGGTGGGTAGGTTTTCCAGGGGGTAGGGGTGTCCAGGGGGGGTGGGCGGGCTTTCCAAGGGTGGGGCTGGGCTAGCCATGTGTGGAAGGGGTGTCTAGGGGTGGGAGGGCTCTCCATGGGGGGGGGGGGCTTTTCCACGAGGGGAGCGGGTGTCTAGGTGCTGGGCGGGCTATCCATGGGGGTGGTCGGGTTGTCCAGGGGTTGTCTAGGTGGGGTTGGCTGGCTGTCCATGGGGGTGGGCGGGGCTGTCCAGGGGGTACAGGGTGTCCAAGGGGGTGGGGGCTGTTAATAAGGGAAGGGGGTGTCCAGGGGATGGGTGGGATATCCACGTGGGTGGTTAGGCTATCCAGATATAGGGGTGTCTAGGGGGTTGTCGGGATATCCGCGAGGGTGGGTGGGGTTTTCCAGGGGGTACGGGGTGTCCGGTGGGTGGGGGCCTATCCACAGGGGAGGGGTTGTCCTGGGGAGTGAAGGGCTGTCCCTATTGGTGGAGGGCCTGTCCAGGGGGTACGGGGTGTCCATGGGTGGGGGATGTCTCGGGGAGGGGTGAATCAGTAACATCAAATCATCACGTCAAGTATTATTATTTATTGAATAAAAAATATAGATAATGTGAACTACCTAATCGCATATATATTCAGGTACAATAATAATTAAACATCAAAGGTCAGTAATATCAGTAAAAATGTAATGGATCAATCTATTCCTCATCACCATAATCATCACCCACAACCTCATCCTCATCTTCATCCCCATCATCGTCACTGCCCTACTCCTCTCTCTCGTACTCAGCCTTGGCCTCCTCATTGACCTCCTCCTCCACCTCGTCCTCCTCCTCGCCCTCCTCCTCCACCTCAGCCTCCTCCACGCCCTCCTCCTCCACCGCCTCAACCTCCTCCTCACCATCGTCTCGACCAACACTAGAAGTTCCACATGGTGCACCATATATAGAACACATTGATGACATATATTCCCCACATGAATTGTTGGCCTCTCATGGAAGTGTTAGACGTAAAACTTCAGTTAGTTTCATAAATGTAGTGTTTTCCCAAACATACTGTTATTCCATCTTTGTGGCCCTTTTTTCAACCTGTTCTGCTTATGCCTGGACCTGATGCAACTCAATGGAACTATATCTTGTACCTAAGGAGGGCCAATACCTCGTCCGAACAATACTCTTTTCATGTCGCTAGCGTACTCTACAGGGGTGCTCATCTCCCAACACTAGATGTAAGTGATTGTTGGGCCAAAAATTGTCAAGTTCCTAGGCATCAAGGGCCTCTAAAAAAGCATTTTACAAATATAAATAGATTATTTAGTTACAAAAATGAGATTAAAATTTTAAATCTACAAAGAAAAACTTACAATATGTTGCTGAGTCAGTTCATTAACTGCACTTCCATCAATCATCTTTCTACTCGAGAAAAATAGTTTTTCTCAAGGCACAGTTCCTTCTATATTAAAATTATACCTATATAATTAAATTTAATGTAGGATCCCAATATTAAAAATAAAATACCAAAAAAAATTAATTTCATAATTAAAATTTTATAACTTTATCAATTGAATAAATTATAGAGGAAGCATTAGAAAGTTCAAGTCGTAAAGAAATATTATAAATTATCGTACCTGTTGCCTCTCATGATCTGGCATAGTAGTATGTCCCAATGTGTGGATGTATTTCTTCGCATCAATGTTTTTTTATTTCTTCCAGATGAATCCTAAATAAAATTCAATAATTAGTATTACAAAAAAACATGAAAATTTTCATTTAAATATCTCTAATTTGATTAATAGCATAAATTGGCTAGTCGTCCAATAAGTAATCATCTATCAGTACTGTTCTAATGGAAAATCATATATGAGAGGGACTGCCTCTAACTCTATTACCACTCTAGCATGCCAACCAATGTACAAATCATGCTTATAAGCTCTCTAAAGCTCTCCTAAATCCTTTAGACGTGTTGGCCATGCACCCTCACGATCAGGGAAATTGAACCATTGCTAACAACAAAATATTAATTCATATAAATACAAAAATTAATATATTTTATTCAATACAACATGTATTTTACTAATATCTCTACCCATGATTTATCCTTGACTTCATTTGGCAGTGGTACCCCTTAGGGCAGGCTGACAAAAATGATCTCGGAGTATTTGGAAAGAATCGTCAAAAACCTCCAACATTGTTGCCCTAATTTTTCAATCATCTGACTATCTTCATCGTACTCCACCAAAAATTGTGTGCGGCATTTCCTCAACACACGCATGAATGTACACCCATGCCCCCACCTCATATCAGTATATGTATCTGTTATGAATGAAAAACATATATTTTATCAATACATATTATAATGAAAATAAATAACGGTGTAAAAAATATAAGGTTTGTACAAGTATACATTTGGTATTCTGATTAATGGGTGTCACTGGATCCACAAAAACTAAAAGAAAACCATGTATAGATGGAGTGAGTCCCAATGTACGCTCCGTAGGGATAGCCTCTGGCAAAGCAAGAGTCAAAGAAGATGAAATATAAAATCTCGGAGAGAAGAAATTAGATGTAAAAGAAGATGACATGGATGGCTGGCTAAATACTGGACGGGTAGTGGGAATCATCATCAGATATGGTACAGACGGGTTAGGAGGGTACGATTTAAACAGTGGTGAAAAAATGGGAGGCCTAAATATCCAGTGTGTCCCTAATGACACATTGGGGATCAACATTTGGGGATGGATGGTATGTCAGGGGAGGTGCATGGTCTAATCGGGGTACGCCGGCCAGATCGTATATCTCTCGTACCCCCCCCCCCCCCCCTGTACGAACACCCTGAGTACTAGAGGACCACTACTAGGCTGCTCATCAAATAACTATCACCTAATAGATGGATCCTGCAAGAATGTTAAAAATATAATAATCACATGACATTATATATTAATAAAATTTATATTTGAAATAAAATACTCACTGCTGGAACTAGTGCTGGAAGGCCCAGCTCATTCATGTGATGATTGGTTTCTATAATCTGTTTTCATTGCCTCCCTTCAATTGGTTTCATTTCCTGTATTTGAAAACAGATATGGAATTAAATAGAAATGGATAACTAATGTGTAACCCAAGAGACAAAATAAATGAGAGGTAATAGGGGGGATTCATGTATTATTTAACTAACCATTGTTTTAAGTGAGCTTAATCAAATATATAATGAAGTCAATAAATCGTACAAGATTGTAATAAAGAAATTGAATTTTTAGTAGGAGGGATATTTACTAAGTGTCATCAGTCTATTAAAGAGAGGTCATAGAGTCATTCAAATTGTATACAAATCATAGTTGAAGCATTAAATTGTTGACCAATATAGAAATGTTGGTTTCGTAGGTTTGAATACAGTTCAATTCCAAATTAGAAAATGAAATTCAAATAAAATTGCAACCAATTAACATTGAAAATTTACATAATGGTCAAGTCACATACAACATATTTATAATAAATATTCTATCAATTTGAATAGTACCATCCTTAATATCCCAAGTCGAGGTAAACCAAAAGCATTGAGAACATGAATGTATGATTTTATATATTTCCCACCACAACATCAGGTTCACAGTCATATATGACAATTGAGAAATTGGAGTCATCCAAATTAATAAATAGATCTTTTCTAATGGAAATAGTGATAGTGTCAATTCCATCATCACCATCATCAAAAATATGTCTTAGAATTACATCAATAATGACATCAAATTTAGGTCGACGATGGTCTTTGACATAAAAAATTTGTTTCACCATTGATGCCAATACATATGGTTCATCGGTAGCAACATTGTGAGTGATATCAATTACTCAAAATCCACAATCATCAATAAATGTTCCTTTTCTTTTCATTGAATAAATCACTTACATTTCATCAGCTATGACTCATCCAAGAGAATAATAATCCAATTTTTTTATTTTTTCAATGACCCCTTAATAACCTACATGTTAAAATCCTAGTCTACTATGTGATGCACAAGAATAACTGTATGTTTGTAGGCAGTAACCATAACACTATCCTGTTGTGTCCTCATGTTCTTTTCTCGTTCGTGATAATAAATCTTATACCCATTGATAACAATTGATTTACATCACGAACTACGGTATTAGGACCAACATCGAAAGCACTTATTTCCTCATAGATAGAGCCAGCAGGAAAAATCAATACCTGAAATATAAATTAATATTAAAATTAATTAGTTATTGTTTTAATTAGTTTAAATAGTAATATTATTACTTTCTATTTTAGCCAAGCATAAAACTCTTTGAAATTTAATGTCTCCCTCCTTCTCAAAGATTATTAATGATGATTTCTATTCATCATCGCTTTATGTTCTTGGTAGATAAAAATAAGAATATTTTTATCAAATATATATAGATATATATAACATATAAATATGCAATTTACTTAAAAGATGTAGTCATCAAACAAG
Source organism: Viscum album (assembly GCA_963277665.1). Classification (NCBI taxonomy): domain Eukaryota; kingdom Viridiplantae; phylum Streptophyta; class Magnoliopsida; order Santalales; family Viscaceae; genus Viscum; species Viscum album. The sequence goes on from OY728156.1 coordinate 1,377,502,784, forward strand.
CCACAGTTGAACAAAACTGTGCGATGTGGCATCTTCCGCTCTTCAAGGCTTAATGTCGTTAATGTATATGATCCAGGAATTCCTCATATTTGAGAAAGTGATGGAAAACTTGGTTCAATTTTCTCATACTTTTCTTATTCGTTTCTCATTGGTTTGTTCTTTATTGTAGTAATATCAAACAAATACATAGATCATAAATCGATACATTCTTGATCCAAGTAACCGTTCACGATAGAACCTTTGGGATGATTTCTGTTACAGAAATAATACTTTAATGTGCACATATTTTCGTTTAGTTGGATACATCCAATGAAAATAAATAGGTTCTATGAGAATTTTTTTTCAGTTGGAATATGAACAGTCTGACGCAACATGCATGTGAAAAATGATAGAGGAAATAGTTTTTCTAACTCACACAAAATTAATGGGGCATCTGCCAACATTTTTTACATGAAAGGCATTGATAAATTCATAGCACAAAGATATCTAAAAAAATGGCACAATCGAATAACATCCACCATTAAAATATTGGAAAAAATATGATAAATTTCTATTGAAATCAACTCATGTAGAAAGATGTGATAATCAGGAGTCTTCAAATATTTTAGCTTCATCTTTCTTCTGTTGACCCATTTGGATATGTTGCTTGGATAATCATCAAGAACATTAATAGTATCTAGTACATCTAAAAATTTCCTTTTTTCTATAGGTTTCGTCACATAAGAATCACATGGATGTTTCCATTTATTTCCACTGATATGCAAGGATGCAATTCCAGTCTGATGCCCCAATCCACCAAATCACACCAAGACCGAAAATCATATTTTTTCATTCCCTTAACATTTTGAATAATCAAAATCAACATTTCACATATATTTTTTTCAATGTGAATTACATCTAAGAAATGATGTAACAAATTGGTTGACGAATAAGGCAAATCCAAGAAGATACTTCTCTTCTTCCAATTGGAAAAGTTTTCCATGGAAACATTATTTCCCTTTCCATATTTCAATTGACCCTTCCAATATGAAAAATTGAAATCATTAAATTCATTATGCACATTAGTTCCATACATCTGCTGAGGTGGATCGTCAGCCTCCATGGTATTGTAAAATCATTGAAGATTATTTCTATATGGATGGTTCATTGCCAAGAATCGTTGATGTCCCATTAAACTGAAACTGCAATGATGTTTCACTCTTATAGATCATGTATTCTTCATAAAAACATGACATGATAGTTTTCCCTTCATGAACTATCTAGATATCATTGCATAAGCAGGGAAATCATTGATCTTACCCATAATCACAGCATGCATCAGAAATATGTCATTCGAACATGAATCGTATGTGCACACACCACATCCCAATGAAATTTCATCTCTTTTATTAAAGGATGAATGTATAAGTCTATATCATTTCTAGGATCATAAGGGGAAGATATGAGTATACTCATTAAAGTGAAAGGTTTTTTCAGACACAACCATGGGGTTAAATTATAAATGTGTATAAAAATCAGCCATGTGTTGTGCGACGTAAGCATCTTCCCAAACAGATTAAAACTATCACATGAAAGACCCAACCTCACATTACGCATGTCATTGGAAAAATCCGGATATCGAGCATCAAATCTCTGCCATAAAAATTCATCGGCATGGAAAACCAATTGATAATTATTCTTCTTTCACTTTCTATAATTCTATCTCAATTTTATTGATATTTTATCTGACATAAAAAGATTCCTGACTCTGCAAATAAATTGAAAGTGTCGCATTACTTCCTAGGGCACACGAAATGGTGTTCCATCAGCTTTTGGCATCCACTGGGACGTGCCACATTTTATACAATCATTCCATTCAGCATTTTCCACCCAGAATAAACTGTAATCTATCGGGTAAGCATGAATTTTGTGTCATGAAATCCAAGTTCCCCAACAAACATCCATGCAATATAGTGTTTTGAGTGAATATTTTCATCATCTAGAAGTAATTATGTCAAGAAGGTAATAATTTAATCGATGGAAGTATTAGAAATCCCATACATAGTTTTCCCATAACATAATAGGATTAAAAATTTCAGCTTTTTCATTTTACTGCATTGTCGATATACTGGAGTCGTGGCAGCATCATTCAATTTTTTCACCCTGAAAACATCATCATTTTCCCTAGACACAACATGTGTGCTCATATAGAAATCTTCTTGAGTCGGAATACTTTATTATTACCAATGATGAATACATGGAAACCGTTAATATAACAATTTCTCCAATTCAATCATCTCATTTTGATCATCAGAAATTTGAGATGTCATTTTCTCCCCATTATGATACCACACAGAGTAGTTTTCTTGAAAACCATATTTGGTTATGTGGTAGCTGACTTCTTCACAAATCATCCAAGGTCCTCCAACACACTTGTAAAAGGGAAAGTGTATGGGACCACTATCTGAAACATTGTGAAATGAAAAATCTAAAAAGATCTCCAAATTTTTTTGAAAATCGGTTGATATCTGATTGGTTTCATAAATCCATCTTCTATCCATTCGATAATAAAAATTGTTATAAGTCATTTCATCAAAAGAAATTATATAATATTGAAGTTTCATTGAAAATATAATTATGTAAAATAGAATTCATTAATTGAAACATTAATCTATATGAGAATCATAATATAAAAGAAAAAAATACTATATTTATAACAAAATATCTTTGAATAATTATAAACGAGTGTACAAGATCATGAACACTTATGGAGGATAATTATTCATTAGTTGAATAAATTTTATATTGAATAAATTTTTTATTTTAGTAGATCATTTGAGTGATCACAAACATTGCCCATGAGGGAGGGGTTTTCCATAGGGTACGGGGTGTCCAAGGGGTGGCGAAGTTGTCCATGGGGGTCGGAGGTGCCTAGGGGGTGGGTGACTGTCTTGGGGGGTCAGGGTGTCCAAGTGGGAGGGTAGTCCATGGGGTTGGTCGAGTTGTCCAGGGGGTAGGGGGTGTCCAGGGGGTGGGCAGGTTGTCCAAGGGGGTGAGCGGTTTGTCTAGGGGGTGGGCGAGGCTTTCTAGGTGGTTCACAGTGTCCTCAGGTGTGGGAGGTCTATCCATGGGGTTGGCAGGGCTGTCTAGGGGTATGGGGAGTCTAGGGGGTGGTCGGGCTATCTAGGGGCATGGGAAGGCTTTCCTAGGGGTGTGGTCGGGCTATCCACGTGGATGGTAGGCCTATTCAGTGGGGTCCAGGGAGTCCTGGGGGTGAGGGATTTCCTAGGGGTGGGGTGTACGGGGGGATGGGGGTGACCGGGGGTGGTGGTAGAGTGTTAGGGGGGTGTGGGGAGGGTTGTCCATGGTGGTGGGGGCTATCTAGGGGGTACGTGTTATCCAGGTGGTGGGAAGGCTATCCACGGGGGTGGCAGGGCTATCCAGGGGGGTCGGGGGTGTCCAATGAGGTGGGGGGATTTCCAGCAGTGGGGGGTTCGGGGGGGGGGGGCACGGGGGTACGAGGTGTCTAGGGGGTGGTAGGGGTGTCCAAGGGGTGTCGGGGGTGGTGAGGGTGTCTTTGGGGGTACGAGGTGTCCAGGGGGTGGGTGGGCTGTCCACGGGGGGTGGTCAGGGTGTCCATGAGGGTGAAAGGGCTGTCTAGTGGGGTCGAAGAAGTAATTGGGGGGTGGGGGGCTTTCTAGGGGGTGGGGATTCTGGGGGATGGGGGTATTCGAGGTTTGGTTGGTGGGTGTTTGGTGGGATGACATGTTTTCCATGGGGGTGGGGGGATATCCAGGGGTACAAGCTTTCCAGGGGGTGGGTGGGCTGTCCAAGGGGGTGGTGGGGCTGTCCAGGGGGTCGGGGTGTCCATGGGGTGGGGGGATTTCTAAGGGTATGAGGTGTTCAGGTGGTGGGGGTGGTGGGGGTGGCGGGGGTGTCCAAGGGGGTACGAGGTGTCGAGGGGGGTGGGTGGGTAGTCCACGGGGTTAGGCGGGATATCCATGGGGGTGTCGGGGTTATCCAGTGGGTTCAAGGGTGTCTAATGGGTGGGGGTATTTCTAAGGGGGTGGGGTGTCTGGGGGAGTGGGGGTGTCCAGGGGTTGGGGGCGTGTGTCCTGGGGGTGGGTGGGGGAATGTCCACAGGGGGAGTGGGTGTCCAGGTGGTGGGTGGGGTTGTCCAAAGGGGAATGGGGTGGGTGGGTGGGATGTCCACGGGGGGGGGGGGGGGGGGGGGTGGCAGGGCTGTTGGGGGGGTATGAGGTGTTTAGGGGGTGGGCGGGCTCTCCACAGGGCTGGGGGGGCTTTCCAAGTTGTACGGGGTGTCCAGGAGGGTGGGTGGGCTGTCCACAGGGGTGGTGGGTCCATCCAGGGGGTCGGGGGGTCCAGGGGGTCGGGGGATTTCATGGGGGGTGGGGGCTGTCTAGGTGGTACAAGGAGTCCAAGGTGTAGCCGAGTTGTCCTGGGGTGGTCGGGCTGTCTAGGGGGTACAGGGTAGGTGGGAGGGTTGTCCACGGGGGTGGCAGGGCTATCAAGTGGGGTACATAGTGTCTAGGGGGTGGGAGGGCAGTCCACGGGGGGTGGGAGGTCAGTCCACGGGGGTGTAAGGGTTGTCCACAGGGTTGGAAGGGCTGTCCTAGTGGTGGGGGCTGTCCAGGAGTGGGGGCTGTCCAAAGGAGTGGGGGCTGTCTAAGTGGTGGGGGTGTCCACCATCAAACTAGGGTTGTAAAATCCAATCTTTATCCAATTGTAGTGTGATTTAAATCCTATTATAGATTACTGTGAAGACTTTTGGTGGAAACCATTAATACCATACATATAAATCAAAACACACCCAATTGGAATCACACCACCATGTATCATATGTGGATCGGATTTTATGATCCATGTATAGATGTTACACTAATCATATGAGTATGAGCCATGTAATATCATTAGTTTATATGGATTGTTATGAATGTTAAATTTTTATGAGATCAATATGGATAGTGGATATGAACCTGAGTGAGATTTCATTGCAGAGATCATTTCTTCTTGAAAGGTTAAGAGTGAGTGTTGGTATGGAACTTCAAGAAAAGTCTTAACGTGTGAAAGCAACAATACATTGGTTATATTTGATTCCTATTTTGTTGTAGAGTATCGGAGTGGGAAACCCACCCCCTCCATGGACTTCCCACCCCCCACCCCTGCATCACCCTACCCCCCTGCACCCCTCCACCCAAATTGACCCCCCATGAAAGCCCCCCCCTCCCCCACCTGGATAGCACACTCACCACCACCCCTAGACAACCCACCCCCTCCCTAGACTGCCCACACCCCCTCCCCTACACCCCACTACCCCCCCACCTCGACAGCCTATGCCCCCACCCCCCATTGGACAGCCCCCTGGACAAACCATACCCCCTCCCCCACCAAGATCCCCCTAGGACAGCCCACCCCCTCCTTGGACAGCCCCCCCACCCCCAACCCCCCCACCTGGACATCCCACCCCACCACCCTGGACACCCCACACCCCCTCCCCTACATGGAAACCCCACTCTGACCCCCATGGACAGCCCATAACACTCCATGGGGAATCCCATACCCCCTCCCCCACACCCCTATATTCCCCTCTCCCCCACAGCCCTATAGCCCCTACCCACCTACACACTCTACCCCCTGGACAACCCACCCCGCACCTGGATATCCCCCACACCTGGATAGCCCCCTACCCCTCCTGAAGCCCCCCTTTGGGTATTTTTATTTTAAAAAATATTATTCATTAAGAATGTAAAATTATCATGAATTATCCATTTAATTCCAGACAACCAATTTAATTTATCAAAACAAGAGAAATTCAATTTATAAGGCTCTATGGGTCACTTAGAAAATGTCATTGGGAAAAGAGGAAATCAACTACATTGTCAATTCCAATTTAAAAATTGGGTCATCCACATAGGATGTGTGGCGATGTCTAGGAGGTTTGGTGGTGTCCAGGGGGGGATGTCTAAGGGGGTGGGGTGGGGGTGTCCAAGGGGGTAGAGGGTGTCTAGGGGGTGGGTGTGTCTATGGGTGGTGGGGGTGTCTATGGGTGGTGGAGGTGGAGGGGGTTCCCAAGGGGTGGGGGTGGGGCTGTCCATGGGGGGGGGGGGTAGGAGTGTCTAGGGAGGGTGGGGGTGGGGGTGTCTAGGGGGGTGGTGGAAGGGGGCTGTCCAAAGGGTGGGGGTGTCCAGGGGTGGGGGGAGGGGGATTTCTAAAGGGTGGAGGTGTCCATGGGGGTGGGGTGTCCAATGGGTGGGTTTTCCATGGGAGGTGAAGGGTGTCCAGGGAGGGTGGGGGTGGGGTGTTCATGGGGTGTGGAAGGGAGATGTCCAATGGGTGGGGGTGTCTAGGGGGTGGGGGTTCAGGGGGTGGAGGCTGTCCAGGGGGTGGGAGATGTCCACGGGTCTGGGGTGGGGTGTTCACAAATCCAATCCATAAAAACAATCCCTTTACCCCCTACAATAATCATAAAACATAAAACCCCACTAAAAACATAAAAGGAAAATATAATAAACCATTTAGCACACTAAACAAAAAACAAAAAACAAACCCTTTAACACTTGCACAAATCAAACCCCACTAAATAGACCCTTTACCATGTATGAAGTGTTGAACAAAAAAACATAAAACAAACCAAAGGGTTCGGTACTCCAAAGACAAAAATAACTCTAATTTAGTTGAAATCAAAACATCAAACGAAAAAAAAGTGGAAGAACACTAAAATTAAGGTAACACTTACTAATTTAAAGTGTATAAATAATAATTTGTTTGATTAAAGAAGGATATTCTTCGGGAAGGAGTTTCCCAGCCGAGAAGTCTTCGGGAGGAGCTCTGGATTAGGTCTGCAATCAGGCCAAGTGGGAGTTGGGGCACTAGGTATTTGGGGAAAAACATTCACAACAGTCTTTGAAAACAGTTGGGAAAGACTCTCTTTATCAATGCGTTGGATAAAACCTTGGTATACATTTGAGAAAATAGTTATTTCCCAACAGTTTTGGAAAAACATTAGGAAATCAGAGGAATATTTACACATTGCAAATGGTTTGAATAAACGGTTGGAAAATGTTTCCTTCTTTTACAATATAGAAACAATTTTTTCAAATAGTTTCTATATTATAGTTGGAAAAACACCAGATTTTAATAGTGATTGATGATTTATTTGATGAAATTCATGGAGCTGAAAATTTGTTTTTGATTTTTCATTGATTAGGATATCATTAGTTGCATGTGAGAAAGGAAGATATTCCAAAGATTTCATTTTAAACTAGGTATGGGCATTACTCGTTTACTGTAATTCTGTTGGGACAAACTAATCCACCCTATGTTTTAATAGATGTAAGGAATATTGTTTCAATGGAATATCTTTATGAAAATTTGGTGGTATCTATTAATGATATCTTGGAAAACTCCAAATGATATAAGGATAATGAAAATCGCTTGTGCACTATTATAAAGACTCTTGGAAGAAATTAATTATATGGGATATTTAGAAATTTTTACAGTTTAATTTAATTAGTTTCCTTTCATGGTCACATTGTCTGTAAGGCTGGAATATCTATCAATCCCTTAAAGATAATGGTTGTGAAAAAATGTACAACTCCAATGATCATATCTGAGGAATGCAGTTTTATTGGTTTAGCAGTTTATTATTTGAATTTCATTTGGAACATTACAGGTTTATCCAACCCAATCACATTGATTACACATAAAGGCATTATGTTTAAATGGAAAAAATAATGTAAGGACTGTTTAGAAGAATTGAAGAAGAGACTAATGATTGATTTTATCCTACCTCCACCATCTGGGAATGTTAGGTTTGTGATCTATATCAGTACACTAATGAAAGGACTTGGTTGTGTCCATATGCGGCATGATAGAGTTATTTCTTATGCATGAAGGATGTTAAAAATTCATGAACCAAACTATCATACTCATGATCTTTAGTTAGTAGTGGTAATATTTTCTCTGAAGATATAGATACAATATCTCTATAGTAAAAATTATGAGATATATACATATCATAAGAGTCTAATATATTTCTTCTCATAGAAAGAACTCAACATGAGGAAAAGGTGATGACTTAAACTGCTCACAAATTATGATTTCACTATACACTACAACCCATGAAAGGAAAAAAGAGTAGCTAATGTATTATATAGGAATGATCATTGTGTTCTCAGAAAAATGAGGATTGACCATGATCTTTGGTACCTAGATATAGTAAAGATATATATGGGAATTACAAAAGATGTCGAAACATAACTACTTTTTTATTTGGTTACCCAACCATATTTATTAAAAAGTATTAAAAGTTCTCATATTGATGATTAGAACTGTTAAATGAAAATTAATGTTGTGAAATATTGGAAGATGGATGTCTTTGTGTATGAATGTGGTGTTCTGAAATTTGGGAGGAGGTATTGTGTTCCAGCTATACCCAAGGAAAAAATAGAGTTATTGGATGATTCCCATAGTTATAATTTTTCTATACATCTCGGTAGCACTAAAATGTATATATATTTGATAGAACATTTCAGGGGGGATAACATGAAGAGGGAGATTACAGATTATACATCAAGATGTTTAGGTTATCAGCATGTGAATTCCAAACAAAAAAATCACATTGGATTCATGAAACATATTATTATTAATGCATTGAAGTGGGATGATTCCACTATAGATGTTTTCACTAGATTACCAAAATCTCCAAGAACGAATGCAACAATATGTGTAATTGTGGATCAACATACAAAATTCGTAGATTACGTCATTATAAGGGAGGATTTTCCAATGGAGCGCCTACCAAGACTCTATATCACTAAATTTGTAAGACCTCAGGGAGCACCAATATCAATTTTTTCAGATCTTGATCTATGATTTACATAAAAATTTTAGAAATGTCTTCAGAATGGGTTGGATACTATGTTTCGTTTTAGTACTGTTTATCACCCTCAAACTGATGGGATATCAGAGAGGACAATCCAATCTTTAGTGGGCATGTTGAGAATATGTTCACTTGAATTTCAAGTTATGTGGGATTAATATTTACCTTTATTGGAATTTTCCTACAATAATAGTATTCATTCAACTATTCAAATTCCACTATATGAGGCATTGTACTGGAAGAGATTTCATACAAAAATTTGTTTGGATGAAGCTGGGGAAAGGATGCTTGCAGGTCCAGAGCTTATGGAGGAAACAAAAACAAAGATAAATACTCTCCCATTCCATATCAAAGAATATAAAAGAAGAAAAAATCTATGCTAATAATCAAGTAACAGATTTGTAATTTCAATTAGGAGATCATGTCTTCATAAAAGTATCTCCATGAAAGGGTGATATAAGATTTGGTAAGAAAGGGAAATTAATCCCTAGGTATATAAGCCCTTTAGAGTTTCTGGAGATAATTGAAGCTATTGCATATTGTTTTTCAATTACATCTAGAATGTCTAATGTACACAATGACTTCTATGTCTCACTCTTGAGATTGCACATTCCATACCCAAAGCATGTCCACACTTCTAAAGCTGTAGAATTGGAACCTGTCTTATCGTACTATGAAGAGCCTATTCGGATTTTGGACACTAAAGAATAGGTGTTGAGGAATCAGATAACATGACTGGTAAATATACTTTGGAGAAATTTTTAAATCTAATAGGCAACATGGGAGCTTGGGGATCTTATGATGTAGGTATACCCAAATATTTTTGTGAGGTAGCATTTTGTGAGTTTCGAGGATACCATTTTTGTAAGGATGGGAGAATGTAACACCCCAGGGTTTTGAAAATAAATATAGAATACATGATACAATGATTCTCTACAAAACACCAATTTATTATAACATATCCACTAAAAATAATTTTTTTTCGACCCCTATAATTTGAAATTCGACAAAATGACGAACATAGTTTCATTCAGAAAGATATTTAGAGTCTGACAAGATATACATAATTTTTGTTGAATGGTAACATACCCTTATGAATAGTAATATGAATATTAATATCAATCTTATGAATATTAATTCATTATATTATTTTATTTTCTTAAAGTTATAAAATAATGAGATATTGATTAATTTTTCAAAGTGATATAAAATTAATTATAATTTTAAAATGGTTATTTTTCGAATAAACTATGATTTTATTTGAAAATTAAATTAATAATATTTAGAAAACTAATTTATAAAATTGGAGTTAATTTTTAATTCTACACATTAAAAATGGTTTTTGTGAATTCTTTCAATTTTTTTGAAATACCCGAATTTTTGATGAATAGTAAAATCCGGTAATTTACAATAGATATACATTTTTAGTTAAATTCACTATTAATGGAACCATTGATGATATAATAACATTTAGATCAAAATCAAAAGAACTTATTACTATAATGGGTCACATGAATAAAAACTATTGGTTTTCTTGAGAGAAATACTAAAATATTGAATTAGATATTCACAAATAACTCCTCTCCTCCAATATAACCACCCCCCTCACTCCCTCTTCTCTTCACACCTCTAAGCCTTTAATCACCTCAATTTTCTTCCAATATACCCTTATTTAGTCACTAACCACGTTCATGAGATCTTGGTATTTCTAAAATACGAAAACCCCTTCCCTTAAAGAGGTTCTAAAGGAGGTTATTTCAAGAGGTAAAGCATCTTTCTTTTTCATTTAGATTCATTTCAATTTATCTTATTTTATAATTCTCTCCTAAAAACCCCAATACAATTGATCCTTATAACTCTAGTATCATCTATATACTTTAATTATTCCATGTATATGTAATAACCATTATCAATATTTTTATTATCTCTCTCTCATTTATAAATGAAATCATCGTCCATGTGGTTCCAATTTACCATCTTTGTGGATGACAAGGTTTTTTTATTCAATTTATACTTAATTACTGGTAATGAAACCATTTTTATGGTTTAAATGGACTATTATATATTAATAATAAAATATTTAATATTCATGAACCAGTATATGTACATAATATTAAATCATATGACCAAACAAGTTCCTAATAATCAAAATACCGCTAAAATAATCTATGTGATTGTCATTAATATTCCATATAATGATTCCTCCTCATTCTATGTAACCAAGTGATATAAATGAAATTAACACCTATTTATGCAAATAAATAAAATTTAAATTCAATTATAGGGATTTACTGCTAATCCACATGTACCGCCATTACATAAAAATAAGTGATCTAGTTATTAAAATCAAGAAAACAAAAATCCCAAAAGACGAAATTTAATATAATAACTTATAAATAAGAAAATAAATGAAATAAAAATGTAATAAAATAAATAATTTTTAGTAGTTTATTAATTAGTTTATTAATAATTATAATTTCATATTATATGATAATAAGGTATTGATCAGAAAATTCAGACATAAGATAAGGGTTTTTATCTCGAACCTCCATTTTCATTCGGGATACATTTATTGTCGGCTGACCCAAACCAAAATTTTATATATTATTATGTACTCTATTTAAATTACATTTCGGGGTTATATTTATGTTTACTAACTAGATTAATTCTATATATTATGTGGAGTTCCATGTTTTGAATGGAACATTTGAAATTCATTCCGAAATACGATCCCATTTCAATGGAATTTCTCAATTTCCTACCTACTTTCAAGGGAACTCTATAATATTTAATCACAACCATTATCATTATAGAGTCACTAATTGTATTAAAAAAATATTATCTTACTTTATTTCTAGTTTTATAGAAATAATTTTCTAAAATAATTCTTCTTTTCAAAGTAGAAGATTATTAATATCAATAATTCCTCGATAATTTTATAACAGTATTTTATTCTATTTAAACACTATGTTTGATTATTATGTATGATATCATCTATAATATTTAATTTAATGGTTTATTATTAGTATGACTATGGATGTTCTATCCTAAAAAATTTCACCAATTTACTCTAAATGGTTACTGTTTATGCTTAACGTTCGAGGAAAGTTATTTAAATTTCATATGTTAATTTAAATAAGAATATATATTATGTTTATGATTATCCCCTCTCATATGAAGAATGAATTGAACTTACTATGTGATGTTTGGGGCCCACAATAGTCCCTTGATTTATTGGTAGGTCTCACGAGACAAACTAAAATGGACTTGGCCAAGGCCTTTCCCATTTTGATAAATGGTTTTGGCTGAGGCCTTAATCATTTTTTGACGTCTTGGTCGATGCCATGACAATATGTTTTAGAATGTCCAGCATATGAAATTACCTCATTATGGAGCTAGAAATTGATATTTCATGTTGTTATTCAACTAGTATTATACCGATGAATTTCTTTTTGTTGTAAATATTTACACATCTCATATTCTTTCCATATTATGTTCGGATTTTTCTAAAAGGAATGTGTTTTCCTTTATTCACCATTTATAATGATTATGTTATCTTTCAGTGTAATATTTACCTTTAATGATCATCTAAGCTCACCCATTATTATGATTTATTTTTTCTAGGTCATGAATAGAGATATTATGATTGAATTTCTGGGATATTAATAGAGTGGTGGTTGTTCCTAGTAGAACTTTTATGTAGTTTTATTTTTCAAGATGTTGTGTTGAAATTATGTATGTATCATCATTCTAGGAGCTACTAAACTACATGGTCCTTTAGAAGGCATATTACTTGTTTATATTCTAATGTAATAAAATATGTCTCCACCTCTAGGAAGCTGTGTTTGGGTCCTTATAATTGGGAGATGGGTATTGGTGGAATACCTCCCCTGAGTAAGAAAATATGGTGTGACACATGATGTGATACCTCCCTCAAATTAGATGGGATGATATAAGACTTTATATATCTGGTGGTTGTCAACCCATATAGAGTGAGAGGGTAGGGTATTATTATGACTGATAGGGAATGGTTTGGACTAATGGTCATGACCCTTTCCTAAGTGAGAGGATGGCGGATTTTGATGTGGGACCTCAGCCTACGTGATGGGGTGATTTTCCAGATGTGATATCAGGTATCACCTTGAGGTATAGGGTTATGTTATATATACGTGAAGTGGATCCTTACACTATGTAAGAGAGAAGTGTTAATGATTATTCCTTCATGGGACTAGCTATGTCACACCTTTCTGATGATGGTTTTTCCTTTGATGTGCCTATGATAGATGTCTTACCGAAATTTCTCAATGCATGAGGGGTTATATTTTGTTATATTCTATTGGAAAAATGTTGCCCTGAGGTATATTACAATATGTTATTGTTCCAATGTGGGTTTTATATGATAACTAATGGTTCCACATATATTTATTTTATCTATATACACTCGATAAAAATATCTTCAGTATGTTGAGGAATTGGGGATTCCCATCGGGTCACTAAACTGATCCAAATCTATAAACACAACATATATTTCTATATACATGGGTTTAAAATGATGATTTATTCTATAAATATGAAATTTTTGTATTTGGACACATGATATTGGTATAATAGGTTTTTTAGGATGAGTATTCAGTGGGGAATATTATATGAGTTGTCTTGAGGACATAGTGTTACTTTTATGTTATTGTTACACATTTGTATCAAGCAACTTTCTAGTGTGTTTATTTATTTTATTATTCCTTTTGTATTTATATACACATTTACATTATATTAGGTAGTGGTTCATCATGTATACTAATTTTATTCTATCTTATATCATATTTTTCTAAGAGAACACGATAACTCATGAGAAATATTCCATAAAAACAAACCTTTGACCATTGTAATGTAAAAACATTTACCATATACCTAAAATAATTTACCCTTCTCCTTAAATAATAATTTTACTACTAAATATAATATAAATCAAGGAAAACCATATTTTTGTATGCCTAAGTTATCATTATAATCACCGTTATAAACACCTTTAAAATGGAATAACCCACAACATTAATTCCCTCATGTCTCCTCTGAAAAAAAGACACTACTAAATGCATTAGAATGATATATCAAATCCAAAATTAATCATATTTAATTTTGATGTATAATTACATGAATTCATAATATAATTTGTTTCATTTACATACTAAAACTCATAATAATTGGAATTTGATCCTATAACCAAAATCAATTTCTGTTATCTCATCAAAATATTAAAATAATATCTATTTATTTTGAAAAAATAATTAAAATTAAATAAATTCCAAAATAATTATTATATAAAATTATTTAAAACCCCATAAAACTATTATAAGATAATTAATAATTATTAACATCTATGGTGGTGTGGAAATATAGTCATGTGTTAAATCTTTTAAAAAGTTACTTTTTAAATTTTGTACTGAACGTAAAAAATACCAAGTAGAAAATCTAAAAAAAATTATATTTTATAACATTATAAAGAATGTAAATAATAGTTCAAAATTAAATTAATAATAAATTATTTATAAATAATAATTATAGAGAATCCTTTAACAGAAAATTAATATAGAAGAAAATAGTTGAAAGGAATTATTCAAAATATTGTTTCAAAGTGAAATCCTCTATCATAGACTTCAACTAAGTCTGAAGCACTCTAAATACATTGGATAATAAATTTTGATTAATTAAAAACCTATATCAAACCAAATTTATATTCTTATTATTAAAATTTTCACATATTTTTTTATTAGCCTTTTATAAAAAATTATTTGTTACAATATATGTTTACATGTTAACTATTCTTTTTCCAATCCATATTTCGGTTCAATAATTTTAGTTCTCAAACTCAAGTCATGGTTTCATAAAAAATATAATGTTTATAACGATTTTATTTTTTTTAAATTATTATAGAGTAACATGGATATTTCGTAGATCTTATTCTTTTTATTCACATTGAAATCATAAAAAAATTATTTTATGGTGGTTTTTATTTTGTAGAGAGAATTTATTTTATCAACACACACACACACACACACATATATATATATGTATATTACCACTGAAAAAAAATTAAAACAAAATAAACTCACAATACTCCTATTATATTATCATTAGAAAACATTCAATAACCATACACGGTAAAAAAAATATAATAATGTTCATCTAAGTGATATAACAAAAAAAAATAAAAATAATCTAACAGTTATATTTGTAAAATAAATTTATTTTAAAATAAAATTAAAATTGTTTATAAGATAAAATATTTTATAAATATTACAATAAATTTCTAAATTTATTTTTTGAATAATCCATTTAATGGAGGCAATTAAAATGGTGATACGTGTTACTTTTAGGAAATTGTCTGCACAAACACACAACATAAGTATCCATTTTTCAATAGATGTGATGGAATGAAATTAGATAATATATTATATTCCTAGAAAAATAATTATATCATAAATATAAATAAATTTATTGAATTAATCTATATAACTATTCAGTTGTGGTGGTGATGAAAAACGGGTTGTGTCACTTTGTGGAGGTGATAGTCCACATGTACGGATAAGTGGAATTTTCATTTTTCATTGGATATAATGAATGTTGAGAATGAATATCACATATAAATAATACAAATTTTATTTAGGGTTTATATTAATTTAATTATTTTAATCAGCTTATCTAGTATTTGGTGAATTTTAATGAAGAAAGAAACTAACCAGTATTTGGTTTTAACACATACCACATTCATAGATAACACCTTCTAAAAGAGATCATAATAATTCTTGGATTGGTAATTTGTAAATACAAATATAACTAAAACATGTATTATTATGTTATTAATGTATTTGGGTAGGTATTTTATGGCCAAAATTTCTAAATCTGTGTGGATAAGTGAGGAGAGGAGAAACCCTTTTATAAGCTAGATGTGTGACACTCATGTAAATAAACATAACTTTTAAAAAACATTAATGTATTTCTAGATGTAATGTTGATAAAAGTTTATATTTTTTAATATATGACATGGGTGGGTATAAATACACAAATAAAATAATAATTCATACACGTTTTAGAGGAATTTTAAGCCTCCTTTAATTGTTTTACCCCTCTTTAGCCATTTATGCCCTTATAATGGTGACTAATTGTTTACTATGAAAACAAATTTATATGACCAAAAAAATATATGCATATAACTAATTAATTTTAATCATTTAATCTTGAATAGAAAATATATTTTAAAAAATTTAACTTTATGAAGTGGAAAAACCACTTTTATTAGAAATATTGAAAACAATGTGAAATAAGTTTTTTTTTAAAATTTCATTCTATATATAAAAATGAATTTATAAGAAAATAATTTACATGATTGATTTACATGAAATTAATTGGTTTATGATTATAAAATGGAGAATTATTTGACTCAAACACCTATCCATAACCGAAAGTAAAAAAGAAAATACTTATTTAAATTAAATAATAGAAAATAGTTATTCTATTATAATAAAACATTAATCGAGTTAAAAATGATGAAACATTAATTTTATAAGTCAAAAATAAATAATAATTTCTTTATTTTATTTATGAAATATATATTTTCTATTTCATGATTTTTTTATAATATTTAAGGGAATTTTTATACAATAATTATATCATAAAAGTGTTTTAAAATGTATTTTTTCTTCAATTATTCACACAAATATCACCAATTTCAAAACAATATCCACATAAGCTATTTTATCATTATAAAATATTATGTGTTGTTATTCGTATCACATTAAATTTAAAAAATGTTAAAAATTATCGTCTAAATATAAATGAATGTTTTAAAGAATTTTTTTATTGAGATAACAACTATTATAAATAATGTGTACTTATTGTTATTTCATATAAATTTCTAATTAATTGGTTAATTCCATATATACCACATATTATTGCATAGACTAGTGGTTTCCATGTGATATCAGACACTCCTCACTATTTGCAAGTGGATGTTGACTAAGAGCAAGGATCTATAGAAGTATCAAGGGGAGAGTATAACCTTATATTAGAGTGTACAATCATAATAAAATAACTAAGAATCATATACAAAAATTATTATGAATGAATAATTTAATTGATCAAAATATAAGAAAATTCAATATAGTCATATAGGCATGTTGGATAGATAACCCACCGAGCCGATCACATATACAAAGTAAATAAAAATGAAACAAAATGAGTAAAGATATCCCCCCAACTATAGGACTCTAATTTAATTTTATAATCCCACCTGAGTTGTTGTCACTCAAAACCCTAATAATGGGCCTTTTCACAACATATACCTACAACCAATTTAGAGACTTCTTGAATACCCAAGTATATTGGCAGCCCAAACAAGGTGTGAATAAAGAATTTATTAAGGCACCACCAATGTGGCACCATACATAAATGGAACTGAAGTGATATGTTCAACTGAAATGATCACCTAGAAGAAATAAATAAACTAAAGGATATAAATAAATATACCATGATCGATCCACATGTCCATTACATCAATCAACAAAACCTATATTAGCCTATGAAAGGATGTCTCTAAACATGGGCATCACCTTAAGGGAACCTTTATCCATCCATTAGTGATCCAATGCCCAAACCTCCACCATGTTGAGTATTGAATCCTATGATGTCACTATAAATCCATTATTATCAATACCAAAGGATGAAGACCATCATGGTTCCTAGGAATTCTCAAATTCAAGTAAACGTATGACTTCTAGGAGGGGTATATCCATAGAAATACTATACACATAGGTATAATTATTTCTAGGATATATAATAAACGGAATGGAAAACACTCATGAATCCCATAGGTAGTCACATGGGAATACAAAAGAAATGTGGCTCCTCAATGAATCTATATTTTTTGTTTCCACCCAATCTTATATGGTATCTTATGAATTGATGAAGATGGTAAAAAAATAGACCCTTGTTATTAACAACAACAATGAACAAAGATATACTCACAACTAAAACCTCCTAGATCCATTGAAATCCAAATGTGCCCATGTAAGAACAATGGTCTAATGGTATCACCATTTAAATATCTAAAACCCCGGTTTTCATAATAATCTTACTATATCAAGGAATTCCAGAAGTCCTATGAATTCATGTCTGCATGTAAAATAAGAGGCCTGGATTATATCTCCCAATAACCAACTTTAGTGATCCACAATGGAATCAATCACATATAGTGGATTCTATTATTACTTGGAATATGCAAAAATTAAAACATGGGACCAGATCCTTGACATTATGGGAATCCTAGGGTCACATCTATTTTAATACATAATTCCCAAGAAATCAAGAATATCTTAATAGTTGCAGGCCCATCATTTGTTTCCCCAGAATTATAGGAAATCACAATAACATATTCATCAAATAAATTAAAGAATCATATCAAGGGCTAGACAAATACCAAAATTATAACCATGATCTCAATCCTAGCAGACTCATGACATAGATTGGGTTATAAGGAGTCTCATTCAACCATATTTACACACACACATACATAGAAACTTAGGGTTACTCTAACAAAAAGACACCAAATAAGGTCCCCTAGGTCATATCAATGGTGAAGATCACAACATGGTGTCCTCCTAGTAAAAACATTTTGGGGACTCCCACTGGGGGGCTCAGGTGTCAGTTATGTGTTGGGTCACAATACTTCTCATAGAGTATGTGACACTACTTTGTAGAAATGTTATATAATATGGCCTAATGGTCCTTGTGGATAATCCTCATTGATTATAGTCTAATGAAATAGATCATGGCCCATAATAGGTTTGTGGTCATCTGGGTCATTCCACAAACTCGACACATTCATTCTTCTCATGGGATGAAATCCTAGGAAATCATGTCTTAATAGAATGATCAATCTCACCATAATGTGTCTCATAGAGCCCAATGACTCTTAATCATCATCAATTTCGTGTCATTGTCTATAATTTATGACTAACTTAATTAGTCCCAATGCCAATCTTAGAGAGTCTAAGGGACCCTATTCATGGGACACTATATCTCACATTCCTCTATTAAATAATGTAACACACCTCAAGGAGGTCCACATAGAGGGAGATCATATTGAATCACAAAATTATATATTAGTGATTGAGGAAAATAATCAAACGAGCAATGCCAAAGTTTCCTAGATACTTTTTCTGTTAACTAAATAATTTAATTTAATATTAAACAATTAATTTATATCATTTATTTAATTAATTAACTAATTGGATCAAACACCAAAATTTAATGGATTCTCAACACACATGTGATAAATAACCAGTATTTAGCTACAACGCTTATACCACAAACCACCTACCTCTATTAATTAATCATATAATTCATTATTAAATAGACAGTTTTAAATAAAAGAGGAAAATTAATTATAAACTCACCTACCAACCTCATCATTCTTGAACTACAACAAAATACATGCTCATAACCCATTTTATTCATCAAACTCAACATGCGAAAAATATCAAACAAGTGTCACTGATTCTAATTAATAATTAATTTAATTAAATCTAAAATTCATTGAAAAATTTAAATAATAACATTCTTATTCAAAATAGAAAATTGAGTTATGAGGATGGTATCCTTTGATTCCCTCTAGCTAGGATGTAGAAAATCTCTAGTGGAATCTGATGATGCCCCCATACTTCGATGAAATAATAAAAATTAATCTAATAGAAAAAATTGAAATAAATATCAACAAAAGATAATAATAAATGTCAGAGTATATGGATGAATATCACCATAAATATTTAAATAACGCACATGAAAGCATCCTAAATAATGGAGAACCTAGGGAGTAATTGGGAGGTGTTTAGCTAGTTCATTTTCAAATGAGGTATGGAGAAAGTGGTCTCCCATTTTTAATATTTCATACAGGAAAAAGGATAAAAAAACAATATTTTACCAAACTAAGTTAGATGTATGGTTTCAAAACACAATTTACTAAATCATGCACAAATTGTGGGATAATCAAAACCCAATAAAAACTACCTGGCATGGTTTGGAAACATGGTTTACTTATTATGTACCGACCATACCAAATGGGTCTGTCATCTCTTGACAAGCCCTTGAACATTTTTTCTACAATAATACACATGATACATGATGTGGGTCTATTTTTTGCATAGTTTTTTCACATCATTTTAATTAATTTTTAATCATTTAATTAATTATTTAATTACTTTATACGGCATATTTGTATTTTTTTATATAATTAATTTTTTTATTTACACAATTTTTATAATTTAATATGTATTTTTAGTCTTTAAAATAATAAATTCATTCTTACATTACTTTTATAATTTAATTATTTCTTAATTAGTTTGGTTAATTAAAATCTTCTTGACTTTTTAGTAAATTAACTTTTTTATAAAAAAATATTTAATAATTGTATTACTTTTTAGACTTTATTTTATTATATTATTAATTAATATGGATTAATTAAGATATTTTATCATTATTAATTAACATGTTTAGTCATCCTGCTAATTAATTAAGTAACGAATTTTAGTTTAAACAAAACAAAATAGTTATGTTTTAATTTTATGCATTCATTTAGTTATTTCATTAATTAATTAAGAGTTTTAAAACATTAAATATTTAATCTTATGTATGAATTTTTTTTAATCATTCATTAAATTTTGTTTTTAGTCTACCGGTGAGGTAGATAAGGGCTATCGATAACCTATTGGGTCACTAAGGCTGCTCATTTTCACTCACTGCCTACTCTGTAATTAATCTATATAGTAAATTTAATCTAAGTAATTTTTCAATTTAGTTTATAAAATATCCATTTATTAATTTAAGTGTTATGAATTAATAATCTTTATTATAATTTTAAAGTTTATTGATTAATAAAATTCTTGTTTTAAATTAATGGTCTTAGAATTCTTTTAATTAAATATTTTCAATCTTTTTATTTAGTTTAATTATGTTTTAATTTTATGTTTAATTTATGCATTCTTAGTTTTTGAAGGTCACTGATTGTTATTTATTTTTGTTCTAACAATGACCCTTTCATTAATGAGCAACAATAACCTTTAATTCCACCAGTGACCCTTATTGTTGTCCATCTGTAGCCTTAAATTTTGGAAGTTACCAGTGAATAGTTTACTCTTTAATTTTTGTATCAGTAACCATAATTTTAAAAGAATCAGTGACATTTTGTTTTTCTCTAACGGTGACCCCACAGCTACACAGCCCACCAGTTACCTTCTTTATTTTTTTTACTGAAACGGTGATCCTTTGATTTTTATTCAACTGGTAACATGTTTCCACAGGTAACCCTTTTATTTATATTATATCAGTCACAAAAAGACTATCAGTAACCTATTTATTTAGTGCATCAGTGGCACATTTATTTTTGGCGCAATAGTGATCTTTTATTTTTTTTATAAGCTAACAGTGACCCGAAGGTACCCATTCAACTAACAATGACATTTTTTTTAATTTTATGCTAACAGTGACCATTTCCCTATGTTTTTTAATCAACTGTGATTTTTTATTTTAAGTATAATGGTGACCCTATGATCTCCCCTGCACATCACTATTCCATTCACGCACATCCACTACTTCTCATTGTTGCACCCCTACATCTCACAGTTTCTCTTCCACCCCATTTCATTCCTCTTACTGACCCAACTGAACCCTACCCCTCCCCTGTTGTGCCCCAATTTTGGGGAGGGGGAAGGAGTTAAATTTAATTAAATTAACTAACTAAATTTAAAAACTAAAATAACTAACCTAAATATATATTAATAATAAATAAATATAGTATGAATAAACCAAGTAAATTAATAATAATAACTAATTAATTGAATAAATACCAACGTTTAACTTATTAAAAAACCTAAATTTCAAAATGAAATACTTTAATGTTAAAAATAATTATATTTTTAACTTTTTTACGAGTAAAATAATTATAAATTATAAAAACTTTCTATGATTTTATAATTATGATAAACATACATAATAATTTAAACAACATAAATATTCAAAAGCTAAACTCTAATAATTTAATAAATTCTAAACTTTTAATTTAATCTAATTAACCATTGATCACCTTCATAAGTAAATTATAAAAATAATAACTTGTAATAACATTAAATAAATTATGTTAATTAAAAAATAAAATAATAATGATTATTTATTAATTTATATTTAATAACACTTAAGTATTCATTAATGAAACATTTATTTGTTTATGAATATTAAATTTGAAACTCCGATTCAATCATTTATTTTTTGGTTCTAACTGTACAGGTTCATTTAGGAGATGGGTATACGTCCATGTGCATTCAACTAACTCAGCAGAAGTAAGTTACGTGAGAAAAACTAGTGTGATATTCGAGTCACGAAAAAATGCACATGTGCAGTGCATACATGAAGAACCCTCAAAGTCAGTGAAAACCAACTAGTGATAAGCAGCAGAAGAAAGTGGATACTTAAGATAGAGGATGCATCAAGTAGAAAAATAAACATTCAAATGGAGAGAGATTCATTCGGAGAAAAAACACATTCTAAGAGCCAGTGTCGAGGAGAGGAGACCAGAGGGTGAATCAGGAACCACTTATTGGAAATGGAGGAGGCCGGGAGCAACCACATTTCATGATAGAAGAGAGAGTTTACATCCTATGTTTTCTCTAAATTCTTCTCTTTTGTAATTGAATGATATTGGTATATGTATTAAAGAGGATATTTAGCTAAAACCATTCAAATGGAGAGTGATTAATTAAAAAAACACATTCAAGGAGCCAGTTCCAAGGAGAGGAGACTAGAGGGAGACTCCAGAATGACTTTTATGGAGCTGAAGGAGGCCAAGAGCAGGAATAGTTCATTCTAGTAGAGGGATTTTACTTCCTCTATTTTCTTTTAATTCTTCTATTTTACAATTGAATGATCTTGGTATACTTATTAAAGAGAATGTTTAGCTAAATCATTGTTCAGGGATAAATTGAGGTTCCACTAGATACCTTTAAATTTTCCTTTTCACTTCATCTTTAGATGTATTTGTGTTGATCGATGAGATCAATACTAAATTCATTCAATTGAAATTTTTCACCAAAGTTAATTTTCAAAATTTCATAATCAGATGGTGAGATTTATTGTGAGATCATCTTTCAAAATTAAAAAAAATTTAAGACTTGAGGACTTACAGTGAGTTCTTCCTGTTGTCATTTTTTTAATTGTTCATAGCTGATTAATATTGGAGTGGAAAACTATAAATTTGATTAGATTACATGACTTAAATTCAGGAGAGGGAGGTGAGTCATTTTTTATAGTGGTACTCTAAAAAAACTTTTAATTGAATTGAATTTATTTAAGAACTAGTTGAATGGATATTATTCACCAGGAATTTTAATATATTGTTCTCTTATCAGTGGGATATATCTCTATGTATTCTTGTTTTCAACTGTATCTAGCTTTAATTTAGTAGGATACTTTGTTTTTCAAATTTTATGTCACTCTACAGCTTTATAAAAAGTAAAAAAAGTAGAATATCCACTCCACTGCAGACAACAGTGGATTTTTAGAAGGTTTTTAGATGAATAGTGGTTAGAATTACCTTCCCTGTGGGTTCGACCCTACTTTCCACATATAAAATTCCTGGTATGATTATAAATTTTAAACATTAAATAACTTCAATGATGGTTTTTGTCAAGTTTTTGGTGCCATTTCTGGGGAAGGCACGATCCATTACTCTAAAAAAAACAAAAAAACACATATATAAAAAAAATCAAAATTTGAAAAATTTGAAAAATGTAAAAAAAAATATGTTTCACATCATGCTGAATTTTTACAACTGATTACTGTATGTAGTTGTCTGTATGACCACAAGACTATCTTGTGCTATATTAGAGCCACTGAACAAAGAAATAGACAAACATCTCACTACTCTAAGAAAGACGAAAAAAACTGAAATGAAAAACATAGAAAATAGAGTTCCTAATAATAACATTCAAAACCATCGAAAACCAATAGAGGAAGATGAATAGACAAGGATGAGGTAGTTTCAACTTTCTTATGTTTCAAGTAATCCATCTTCCATTAGACTTAGTCTTAGAGCCATAAATTGTGAGCTAGAATAATCACACATTTCACTGTTGCCTGCTATTGATTGGTTGTCTAATAGGGACAGTTTCGCCTTCAATAGAGATTTATACAACACTGTGCAACAATTACCACTTCTAGGACTAACAGAAAATGAAATAAGAATGAGATTCTTTCCCTTTTTCCTTAAAAATAATTCTAGGAATTGGGTTTTGAGTCTAGATGAGAACATTTTCATAAACTGGGATCAAGTGTACAACTCTTTTATAATGAAAAATTATCCTAAAAGATTTAAAGGGGAACAAAGAACAAAATTCACTAGTTATTATCAAGAGGATGGTGAATCTTTTCATTAATATTGGGATAGATTTAGTGATCTTCTTTGGTAGTGTCCTCATCATGAACTCTCATCACACCTTCTTAGGGATACTTTCTATGAAGGTTTTTCCTCCTCTAGACCGAATCTAGTAGACTAAGCTACTTGGGGTAATTACAATGATAATAAAGATGATGATCGTAGAATTTTTTTTAATAATCTTGCACTGAATTCACCACATAAAAATTCATGAAGGAGAAGAGTCAATAGAAATGTTAATTAAAACATTGTTTCAACATATGAAACTCAATCTCAACTAGCTGAAATCACCAACCAACTAGGATGTCAAAATACCAACCAATCATTAAGAGAATAATGTGTCCAGTGTGGTATGTTTGGGCATACTGAAACATTTTGTCCTAACATTGATATTCCATCCCAAATATAAGAGAATTTGATCTTTTTTAACTATAGTCTTAGACTGCCTCTTAAAGAAGATCCATTTTCAAACAATTACACTAAGGCTATAGGAAGAATACAAATCTATCCTAGAAAGATCAAGGCTTAATCGAACAACCCACTGCCCTTATTTACTCAAATCAACATAGACCAAACGTTAAAAATCAACAAAGGTGTGAGTCTTCAAATGTACAAGGAAACGATGATAGTAACATTTATTCTAAACTAGATCTAATTTTGAATAAAATAAACTCTTAAGAAGAAAGATACATGACTCAGTAGTCCAAAAAACAAAATCAATATGTGTCTGATAAGATGAAAACTAATGTTAGAATGAAAAACCTGGAAACACAACTTGGTGATCTTGCTTTGTATTTTTCATCTACGAAAAAAGGTAGACTTCCATGTACCACTGAACTTTACCCTAGGGAGAATTCCATGGTTGTTTTAGTAGAAGTCGGATTAATACTCATGTTTTTGCTGAAAAAATCCCTGAAAATGCCCAAAATGAAAATATTCTTCAATTGGGAAGTAAAAAATCTACTTCGCACACATGCTAAAAATTCAACGAAAAGTAATGAAAATGATCAAAATATTAATTTTCCATCTGAAACTCAAGCTGAAAGTTCATTCAATAATCAAAGGAATAATGGAAATGAAATATTTGAGGAAGAGGTTAGGGATATACCCACTATTCTGAAAAATTTTCCCCACCCATCCCTTTACTTGAGAAGATGAAACCACAATATAATACTAGAGCTGAACTTATTCTGTTCCTTGGACTTCTTTCTAATATTCAAGTAGAAATTCCATTCATTCAAGCCTTAATTCAAGCCCCATATTATTTTAAATCTCTTAAAAAATGGATTCTAACAAAAAAACCTAGAATAATTTTCTACTTATAGCCTCACTGAAGAGTGAAATGTTGTACTTAAAAAGAAAATCCCACCCAAACATAAAGAACTAGGTATTTTTGTCATACCGTTCACATTAAGAAATTCTGATCAGCTCAATTTTTGGTGTGATTTTCTTGTTAGCATTAATTTCTTCCCATTCTATCTTTTTCAAAATTTGATGTTGGGTGACCTTCATCCCACCATAGTCATACTACAATTAGTTGATAGATCTTTCACTCATCCTGTGGGTAGGTTATATGATTTTCTATTTGAGGTTGGGAATATATTTTTGCCTATAGAATTTTTATTCTTTGATATGGAGTGTGATCAAGAGGTTCCCATCATCTTGGGTAGGACCTTCTTGGCCATAGGTGGTTCTGATTTTGATGTCTCTAAAGTTAAATTAATTTTTAAAATTGGATAACAATAAGAAGAGTTCAATGTGTTTAAAAAATTTAAAGGAACATCATTTCTGAAAACTGTTCAATGCTAGAGTCTTTAGAAGATGAGAACTCAACTGAAAATAATGAAAAATCTTAAAATCAAACCTCTATTGAAGAAAATAATTCTGCAATTGAAAATATTGTTGAATTTGTTTTAGAAGTTAAAAATACTGTTCAAACACCCAATCAGGAAAATATTCCATAACTGGACAACCGTCCAGTTTCTGTTATATAAGAGTCCATTGTTTATAATCTTAGGAACTTTTTGAGTGAATTTGAGGGTGTCTCTGCTTACACAAACCTTTTTGAACACTTTGATGATATTGAGGGGGAACTTTTATGACAACTAGATGATTCTAATCTAATTAACTTGTTAAAATCTGATCTGGAAAATCTGGATAGTGTACAACATGATTTGGATAGCAGTAATGTTACTTCGGAATCTAAACATGCAATTAAAAATCATTCATCATTTAAAACTCTTTTCAAAAGATATGTTGAAGATATTGGACCTCCCTGGCCTAAGAGTCTTTCTTCTAGTGTAGAACCACCCACTCTTGAGATAAAACCAATCCCTACCCATCTCAAATATTTATTTCTAGGTGAGAACTCCACTTTGCCTATAATAATTTCTTCTGAACTTAATGAAAACCAAGAGGAAATATTGTTGAATGTTTTGAAGAAGTTTGAGTCTTCCATAGGCTGGATAATAGGTGATATCAAAGGTATTATTCACTTATTTTTTATGCAAAAAATACATATAGATTCTGATCACAAGCCTAGTGTATAGTGTCAAAGAAGTTTAAATCCAAAATATGAAAGATGTTGTGAGAGAGGATGTGATTAAATTGCTGGACACTGGAATGACATATCCAATTTATAATAGTTCTTCGGTCAGCCCTATCGAGGTTGTCCCCAAGAAGGGAGGTATCACTATAGTTAAAAATGAAAAAAATGAAGAAGTCCAAGTTAGGGAAGCCATAAAATGGAGAGTATGTATAGATTATAGGAAGCTTAATGCAGCCACTAGGAATGACCATTTTCCAATGCCCTTGTTAGATCAAATTCTTGATAGGGTTGTTGGAAATGAGTTTTTCTGTTTTCTAGATGGGTATTCTAGTTACAAACAAATTCCTTTTGATCTAGAGGATTAGGAAAAGACAACTTTCTCATGCCCCTTTGGAACATTTTCCTACCTGCGGATTCCCTTTGGGTTGGGTGGAGCTCCAGCCACCTTTCAAAGGTGTATGATGATTATTTTCATGGATATGATTGAACGAATCATTGAGGTTTTGATGGATGACTTTTTCATTGTGGGAAGAACTATTGATACTTGTCTTAAAAATCATGAGTTATTCTTAGAGAGATGAATTGAAACCAAGTCTATTCTTAATTGGGAGATGTGTCAATTTATGGTCGCATAAGGTATAGTGCTTGGTCATAAGGTTTCCAAAAGATTTCGAGAAGTTGATACTCCTATGATTGATGTTATTCAAAAAATTCCTCCTCCTGTAAATGTTAAATGTGTTAGAAGTTTTCTAGGGAATGATGGTTTCTACCAGAGATTCAAAAAAGATTTTTCTAAAATAAGTTAGCCATTATGTTCTTTGCTGGTCAATGATTCACATTTCAATTTTGATGATAACTGTTTGAAGTCATTTAATCTTATTAAAGATAAACTTACTATATCACCCGTTATAGCTACACCATATTGGAAACTACCTTTTGAGCTTATGTGTTATTCTAGGGGCATGGTTGTTAGTGCTCTCCTTGGACAGAGAAGATATAATAAGTAACATGTGGTGTATTATTCTAGCAGACAACTAGATGGTGCTCAAAATAATTATACCACAACTAAAAAATAATTTTTAGCTGTTGTTTTTTCTCTTGATAAGTTTAGAAAATATCTCTTTGGTTCTAATGTCATCAATTTCACTGATCATTCTACTTTAAAGTACTTGTTTTTTAAGAGGGAAACTAAAAACGGGATGATTAGATGGATTCTATTGTTACCAGAATATGATTTAGAGATTAGGGATAAACATGGAGATAAAAATATAGTTATTGATCACCTATCAAGGCTTCCCCTTACTCAATATGAAGTTCCTAGTGAGATAAACTCTTCATTTCCTGATGATAAGATGCTCACTATGTCAATCAGGTAATATTCTTGATTTGCATATTTTTCCAACATCTGGGCAGTATGTGGCTTTCCCAAAAATCTATCCAATAACCAAAGAAAGAAGTTCATTTCTGAATGTAAATACTATATTTGGGATTATCCTCTATTTTTTAGGAGATGTGATGCTGGTATTCTTAGGAGATGTATACCTGAGGAAGAGATGTTACCTATCTTAGAAATTTCTCACTCCTCACCTTGGGGAGGTCACCATGGTGGTGAATGTACTACTCATAAAGTCTTATAATCTGGTTTGTATTGGCCTTCTCTTTCTAAGGATGCTAGGATCTTTTTTGATGACTGTGATAGATTTTAGAGGCTTGGAAATGTTGGTAGGAAGCAAGAGTCACCCCAAAAAGGAATTTTGGAAGATGAAATCTTCGATGTCTGGTGTTTAGATTTCATGAGTCCATTTCCATAATCTCATGGGAATGAGTATATTATTGTTTCAATAGACTATGTTTCGAAATGGGTTGAGGCAGTGGCACTTCCCAATAATCAAGCCAATTCTGTAATAAATTTTGTTAAGAATAATATCATTACTAGATTTGGAGTCCCATGAGCTTTTATCACTGATAATGAAACACACTTTAAGAAAAATAAAATTGAATTGCTGATGGAGAAATATGATTGTGCTTATAAAAATGGTACTCCATATCATCCACTATCCAGTGAACAGGTGGAAATCTCAAACAGGGAATTGAAACAAATACTTGTGAAAACTGTGTCAAACTCTAGGAAAGACTGGTCTCTTAAATTGGATGAAGCTTTATGGCCCTATAGAACTTCTTTCAAGACCCCAATTGGTATGTATCCATATAGGATGTTGTTTTGGAAATGATTTCATTTACCTGTGGAGTTGCAACATAAATCTTATTGGAAAATTAATGATCTGAACATTGTTTTTAAGAGTGCTGGTTAGAAATGATTACTTGAACTGAGTGAGTTGGATGAAATAAGAAGAGTGAGTTATGAAAATTAAAGGATTTAGAAAGAGAGGACTATAATCTTCCAAGATTATATTATTCAAACTAATAATTTGAAACCTGGATAAAAGGTCCTTCTTTTTAATTCTAGACTCAAACTCTTTCTTGATGTCCAAGTGGTTTGGACCGTTTAGTGTAGTGAGAGTTCTGAAGAATGGAGCTATTGAAATTATAGGTGAATAAAACAAACCCATGTTAGTTAATGGATAGAGATTGAAACATTATTTTGAGAGACATCCGAAGGGATTGGCTGCCATTACTATGCTTGAAAAATGATCTTGAATAAAGTCTTGATGAAGAAATTAAAACATAGCACTGCATGGGAGGCAACCCATGGTTCTTTTTTTCTTTATGTTGTTTCTTTTTAACCTTAAATAAAGTGTTTTATATGTGTTATTTTTTTGAGAAGTACTTGTTATTTCTTGTTTTTTGTATCCTGGTTCTGTCTCAGGATGATGCTTCTTATGTCAATAAAGGAGTGGAATTCCCATACTGGAGGGTAATTGACATTTATTTTCAGGATAGTACTCAACTCATAATTGATGAATTTATTTTTCTACTGCTATTGACTTAAAGGATAAAATTGGTTGCACGCTTTGTTCTAAAAGTTCTGCTATATGTTTTCAGGAAAATATTGTTGTATAACTTGATATATTAAAAAATGGTGCATGTCACTTTTCTGGAAAAAAAATTCTTCTATTTGTCACTATGTTGTACAAAAATTCGGCTTGTTCCTCCTAGCTGAAAAAATTAAATTTCACCATTGTTAAAACAATTCACTGTTTGAAACTATGTGTGGGGGGATAAATGCAGGTAGAGATATGTTTTATTGAATCTGTTTTGGGATGGGGTGTTTATCATGAACATTTTCTTCTGTGTTGAATATCCAACTAAATTAATTCTGCAAGACTTTCTTTCACTCTAATTAACAGTGCACTTACACGTCACATGTAATTTTTGAGCTGCATTGGAAATATTTTTCACTTGCCATAAATGTTAATGTGTGTACTTGTTAATGATACTGTTTTTATGTTATTCATTATGGAAAACTATATTTTGGATCTTTAATGAGACCCTTTCAACTTGTCATAAATCTGCTCAATTGAAAATCCGTTTTGAACTTAAACTGTCAAATTGTTTTTCTCCACTTTTGATGTCAACATTGGGGATGATGTTGGGTTTTATGTGTGGTGGAGGGGGTCAATTATTGACTGTACAAAATTTATCTTAATTAAAATCCCATCAATTCCCACTACAACTACAAATTTCTTGTAAAAAATGGTTAAATTGTTTTCAAATTTATTGCGCAATTTTAGGCTTTACACTATACTCAAATGAGTCTTGCCTTAGTATGACGCCTAACTGGTAGGTAAGTACTGCTTTCAATTTGAGAATAATGTGGGTGGATGACTAATGATTGGTCTTGCTTAGTGGTTTTAGGAAAATCTGGTTTAGGGACTATTTTTTGGAGTGATATGGTTAACCATTTAATGGAATTATGATCATAAACCATGGAACTAGAAGATTTATCTTTATCCTAGGGGAAACACATTTTAATTATTTATAAAAGTATTCATCTTAATGATAAAATGTAAATGTTTTTTATATAAATCATTTTAAACTGGAGTAATTTGGACATCTGGGATCCCATAGTGAGTCTCCTTGACCATAGATGTTGGGTGTACATTTGGTTACTATAAGCCCTCTATACTCTTTGAATAAGTGCATTACACAGTTCTTATGACACAATACATGTCATGAGAAAATATAAAATAAAGTGTCTGGGGAAAAAAATGAGTTCACTAAGGTGAGTGGAATGATGAACGCCAAATGAAGAAAGAGTCCAATTGTTTATATGGGAGTCATTTAGGCTATATCATTAAAGTGATTCACAAAAAAATATTTATTTTTGGAACCGAGGTGATGAGTCAAGGTAAAACGTTCCTCTGGATATGTTCTTAATTCCATATAAATTTTACCTATTGTCAGTCTTGGAATTAGAAACTATTCCTAGACTGAAATGAGTCATTAAGCAGTATCACTTATGAGGCATGACACTTTCATTTCTTGATGATTCATTGGTCTCCAGACTACCAGGGAGAATTTTATTATTGGTGAGGATTCATTTGATTAGTTAATTTCCTAAAAGCCTATTGACACATAGCCCTATATTGTAAGTCCTAGACATGTTACAGTTTGAGCTGAATCTTTTAATACTCTAGTGTGTTTTTAAATGATAATAAAACATGGATTGTTTGAGGAAAAAAAGCATAAGGGTGGGGGAATTTGATGTGGCTCTCTTTTTGCATATTTTTTCACATCGTTTTACTAAAATTTTTAATGATTTAATTATTTATTTAATCACTTCATAATATATTTATATATTTTTGTATTTATATAAATAAATTTGTTAATTAAACAATTTTAATAATTAATTTTTTATTTTTAGTCTTTAAAATAATAAAGTTATTCGTACATTACTTTTCTAATTTAATTATTTCTTAATTATTTTGGTTAATTATAATATGCTCGACTTTTTAGTAAATTAACTTTTTTATAAACAACTATTTAATCATTATATTAGTATTTAGACTTTATTTGATTATTTTATTCATTAATAAAGATTCGTTAAGATATTTTAACTTTATTAATTAACATGTTTAGTCATCATGTTAATTAATTAAGTAAATAATTTTAGTTTAAACTAAAAAAATAGTTCACTTTTAATTTTATGTATTCATTTAGTTATTTAATAAATTAATTTAAGGTTTTACAACATTAAATATTTAATCTTACATATGCAGTTTTAATATTCATTCATTAAATTTTGTTTTAGTCTACCGAAGTGGTATAGAAGAGCTATCTGTAATCTATTGGGTCACTGATTTTGATTATTTTCAGTCAATACCTATTCTGTAATTAATGAATATATTTAATACAATCTATGTCATTTATCAATTTACTTTATCAAATATCCAGTTATTAATTTACGTGTTATCAATTAATATTTTTTATTATATTTTTAATGTTTAAAGTTTAATGAAAATTATATTTTATATTAATGGTGTTTAGCATTCATTTAATTAATTATTTTCAAAAAATTTAATTAGTTTACTTATGTTTTAATTTTATGTTTAATTCATGTGTTGTTAATTTTTAAAGGTCACTATTAGTTATTTATTTTTGTTCTAATAGTGACCATTTTCTTAATGGGGAACAATATCCTTTAATTCCACCAGTGACCCTTATTTTTTTCTATCAATAGCCTTAGATTTTGGAATTTACCGGTGAATCGTTTACTCTTTAATTTTCTTATCAGTAACGATAATTTTAAAAGCATCAATGGCCTTTTTTTTCTCTAATTGTGACCTCGCAGCTACACAGCCCACCGGTTACCTTCTTTATTTTTTTTACCGAAATGGTGATGTTTTTATTTTTATTCTACTAGTAACCTATTTCCACTAGTAACCCATTTATTTATTTTCTATCGGTCACTTACAGACTACCGGTAACCTATTTGTTTATTTCATCGGTGACCATTTTCTTTTTGGCGTAACAGGGATCTTTTATTTTTTTTATAAGCTAACAGTGACCAGCAGCTACCCATTCAACTAACAGTGGCATTTTCTTAATTTTAAGCTAACAATGACTTTTTCCCATTTGTTTTTTAACCAACTGTGACCTTTTATTTTAAGTCTAACGATGACCCCATGCTCTCCCATGCACCTCACTATTCCTTTTACGCACATCCAATACAACTCACTATTTCACCCCTACATCTCATCGTTTCCCTTCCACCCCATTTCCTTCCTCCAACCGACCCAACTAAACCCTACCCCTCCCCTGCTATGCACCAATTTAGGGGGGAAGGAGATAAATTAAATTAAAAAACTAACTAAATTTAAAAACTAAAAAATCTAACCTAAATATAGATTAATGATAAATAAATATTGTATGAATAATTCAAGTAAATTAATAATAATAAATAAATAATTGAAAAAATACCTATGTTTAACTTATTAAAAAAACATAATTTTAAAATTAAATACTTTAATGTATAAAATAATTATATTCTTAAATTTTTTACATGTAAAATATTTAAAAATTATAATAAGTTTCAATAATTTTTTAAAAATGATAAATATATATAATAATTTAAACAACATAAATATTCAGAAGATAAACTCTAATAACTTAATAAATTCTAAAATTTTAATTTAATATAATTAAAAATTGATCAACTTCATAAGTAAATTATAAAAATAATAACTTGTAATAACATTAAATAAAATAAATTAATTAAAAAATAAAATAAGAATGGTTATTTGTTAATTTAAATTTAATAAAATCTAAGAATTCTTTAATGAAGCCTTTATTTGTTAATAAAAGTTATCTTTAAAACATTGATCCAATCATTTATTTTTCCATTCTAACTATATAAGTTAATTCAGGAGACAGTTATACTTATAAGTGAATTAAACTAACTAAGAGGTAGTTAGTTACGTGAGAAAAACTAGAGAGACATACCATTCATGAAAAAATTCATGTGTGCAATGCATACATGAAAAACACTCATATTCAATGGAAACTAACTGGTGAAAAGTTGCATAAGACAGTGGCTACTTAAGACAGAGCAAGAAGCAAGTTGAAAAAAACATTCAAAGGGAGAGTGATTCATTAAAAAAGAAAACACATTCAAGGAGCCTGTGTCAAGTAGAGGAGACAAGAGGGCGACTCTGGAACCACTTCTTGGAGTTGGAGGAGGCCAGAAGTTGCAACAATTCATGTTTTAAAAGGGAGTTTACATTCTATGTTTTCTTTTAATTCTTCTCTTTTGTAATCGAATGATCTTGGTATATGTATTAAAGAGAAGGTTTAGCTAAAAAATTTAAAAAATAAAATAAAAAAACATTCAAAGGGATACTGATTCATTCTGAAAAAACACATTTAAGGACCCTGTGTCAAGGAGAGGAGACCATAAGGCAACTCTTGAACCACTTCTTGTAGTTGTAGGAGGCCAGGAGCGGCAACAGTTCATGCTAGCAGAGGGATTTCACTTCCTCTATTTTATTTTAAGTCTTCTCTTTTTTCATTTAATGATCTTGGTATACCTATTAATGAGGATGTTTATCTAAATCATTAGTTTGGGGATAAATTGATGATCAACTGGTTACTTTTAAATGTTATTTTTCACTTCCCCTTTAGATGTATTCAGTGTTGATCGGTGAGATCAATATTTAATTCATTCAATTGCGTTGTTCCACCAAATTTTAATTTCAAAATTCCATAATTAGTAGGCAAGATTGATTGTGAAAACATCTTTCAAAAGATAATAAATTCTTAAGACTTCAGGACTTAAGGTGAGTTCATCATGTTTTCATTTTTTAATTTGTTCAAAGTTGATTAATTTTGGAGTGGCAAACTCTAAATTTGATTGGCTTGCATGACTTAACTCCTGACGAGGGAGGTGTGTCATTATTTTTATGGTGGTACTCTACAACATGTTTTAATTGATTTGAATTGTTTTAAAGAACCAAGATAATTGATATTATTCCCCGATCATTTTAATAGATTGTTCTCTTATCAGTGTGTTATATCTTCTTTTATTCTCGTTTTCAACTGTCTCTAGCTTCAATTTAGTAGGATAATTTGTTTTGAAATTTTTTGTCACTCTACTGCTTTATAAAAAGTAAAAAAAAGTAGGATATCCACTCCACTGCACACAACAGTGGAGTTTTAGAATGTTTTTAGAAGAATAGTGGTTAGAATTGCCTTCCCTATGGGTTCAACCCTGCTTGCCACATATACAGTAGTTAGTAAGATTATATATTTTAAACTTTGATTGACTTCAATGACGATTTAGTTCACTACTCACTAATATCTAGGTCTAAGCCACATCACATAGTTTACATTTAATTCTTATGTAGTTAACTACCTACCATGTGTTGAACTTGTTACTCAACCATGCTTTAAAAAATTTAAATTGAATCACCTACCATGAAAGTGTCATCACAAAATATTCTCTATATTTTGTTATATAAAACATTTAACCCAGTCATAATTATATAAAACTCATTAAATTCAATCCAATAAGGTTATGATTGATATAAACACATGATTTACCTATTGGGGAACAATCCATATTAAAAAAACTCACCTTAAGAGATCCAAATGCTTGAAATTCCATTATGAACCCCAATTTACATTCTCCCTAATTAATTTTTTTAACAATTTCTAAAAACTCTATACACACAAGGGATTAAAAACTCACCACCATAACATCGATAATCATAATGAAGACTTAGTGGTCAAAAAACTATACAACCTGACTTATCATGGTTTTTCATTCATAGTCAATCAGTCACATCCCAATATGTCATAAATGGATTTATCTCGGTTTCATCACTACCGTTATATTACTCCCCAACACACGCTTCATCTCATAACATATAATTCCAATACATAATCACTATAACCATTGTAATTTCCTATTATAACTCCGTATATGCATTCTAATGATGTTATTAATAGTGTTTCTATCCTACCATAATGAACCATAATTGATAAAATATCTCAAACAGTAGTACATTTTCTACTTTTTGAATCCAAATTGGGATGGATGTGTAA
The DNA here is from genome assembly GCA_963277665.1 of Viscum album. NCBI lineage: Eukaryota > Viridiplantae > Streptophyta > Magnoliopsida > Santalales > Viscaceae > Viscum > Viscum album. Next base: position 1,377,538,691 of record OY728156.1, read on the forward strand.
CCACTATCCACCCAAAGCATGGAATACACTATATCTTCCCCCAAAAAATTAGCTGATTCCAAAAAAGACTCAATCATATACAAAATTAGATACTCGATGTAGTTTATAATTTACTCTACCAAATTACATTATTAAACACAATTAATACCTCCTCTAGAAGACTTTCCTCAATGCACATTACTCCATCCACTGATGTGTGACTCAAATACTAGTTCATGATGCCCCAGCTTCTGGAGGCCCCACATGAATAATTGAATACATTTATTGATTTTATTACTCATTGTTTTTTGAAAATATATTTTGAAAACTTTGAGTAGTAAAAATTCACTATCATGCATTAACATTCCATGAGCACCACATGCCTCTGACACAATCACACTTAGATCATCTCAATTTATTTGTAGTTTAAATCCATCACTAGAACTCCATTCAAGATAAACATTGAATTTATATCCATAATTTATTACAAAATACATATGCAAATCAATACATTTTTATTTTGGCACCATGATTCCATAATGAACATCCAATGGCTAGTCACCAAAGACCAAGACCCTACCAACATGAGTCCATTCCACCTATTACTAATTTGGTGCTCCACACAATGAGAACTACCTTATCATAAAAACACAAAAACAAATTCCCACTCTCCATGGACTATGAATTATCTATCATTCAATATAATGATGAAAAGTGGTTGACCAGATTATACCCATGTGCTAATGAAAATCCTAAATCCCCTTCCCATTCCTAGCTCATAGAAATCCCACCCACAACAATGACTAAAATATTTTACATGACAAGGTTATATCATTTAATAAGATAATGTATAACTACCCATTATATGGACTACATTGAATTCTTGTTATGTAAAACATAAAAAAGTTATAGTCTTAATTGAATGTCGCTCCTCCCAAACCATGCTCAACCATTGTAATCCTCAAACACTGTTCTTCCTTGTATTTTATTATCATGTCCCATACTCTATTACAGCACACCATGAAACTAAATCCATTTATGACATATCATCTACCATGAAGGGTAATTTTTCACCATTATCATTCTTTGACCACCCAATCATGTTAGTGGGACATTAAATTTTATCCCCCTTGGGCTCACACTCGACCATTATCATACTCATAATTTATTAGTTCATTAATGTAACCACAAATAATACCTTGGTTATATTGAAACCAAGGGGCCACAATATCATATGATACCATATCAACAAACACAACTCACATTTCCTTGAGTCGCATCCCCCCAAATCTGATCTCAAATTCCAAAAACAATGGTGAGGATACCCGACACATTAGTTTGTTAGGTAAACTGCATAATTATCCATCATCTACTTTTGTTCCAATTCATATCCATCAACCAAAAAATTAACCACAAAGTTAAGGCATATCTTAAGTCAATAGGGCCATAAAAACTAGTAGTTCATTCCTTTTTTATGTGATGAAAAATACAATGACACTTTCTTCTCCTTACATCATAATTAACTAGAACTGATGGTGATTTTATCACAAAAACCTAAGTAAAAATATTTTCCCTCAATAAAATTTATTGCACATCCCATACAGCAATCCAAAATCAAAGAATATATCTTGGAATATACATCTATAGATTATTCAAAAGCTTATGATTACCCCTCTCACAAGTTTATTTCCCATATAAAACTATGTACCATTACACTAAATCACTAAGTCGCATATCTATGGAACTATAGACTCCCTTATTTCCCAAATACCATATATTATAAATTCATAACTCATAGGTTACATCCTATTATCATCTCAAATAACCAATGACAAACAATATTCTAACAGCCACTCAGGGTTATCCTATAAATAAAAGTCATCACACACCAACTCATTAACATATTTGGGCACCGATACTTACTAGGAATCCTCACAAAAGATTTACCCCTCAGGAATTACATTTCAAAGATCTATTCTAAATATATAATATTTACATATTAGATGATTCGTGTTAGAGAAAATTATCTTGATAGTTTGGTTAGATAAAATATCATTCCATCTTATATTGGAAAAAACCAATAGTTTGTTACTGGGAAATTAAATTACTATAATTAATATGTTACCAGACCTATGTGGGTTATCATCCAAGGATTTAATGCTTTTACCAAACTACTAGAGTCACCTTATATCCTATTCAACAGGGGAAAATATAATCTATATCAATTATCATATAACTATAAATACACATTAATTTCCATTAGAATGATATATATATACATGGTAGTCCATTATGGAGAAAAATTCCCCTAAGAACATATATGGGACGAATCAGTATGATATATTATTGAAACCTTAAAATGTTGGTCATCTAATTAGTGATAACATGAAACACAGGCATGTATACATATCTTGTGGATCATACATTCCCAATCATGATATATGATATTTCACTTAACTCTATTAGATAAGAGTAAAATATATAATGAAATAAAAGAATATGAATGCCATGCGAATCACATGAGGTGAAAATCATACTACTGTAACATCACATATCAAGAAAATAAATCGCATCCCTTGTAACATATAATTCATAGTCAAACGTTTTTCATGAAGACCCATCCTAATATACATCTTAGTTTCACACACATTATTATATCTCTTGACTATATGTCCCAAATAGTGAAAAAAAATTAAAAAAAAATCACATGATACTACATTATAATTCAACACCGCCTCCAAATTCATATAATTTCTCGAACCAATGATAATTACATGGCCACATGAACATATCCCAATATGATAGAGGATACTTACTAGTAGCATAGATCTAACATAGCACCTTAGGGAGACTATACCCCCATACCAAAGTGTGTAATCATAAATAAATATCAATTAATTATATATAAAAGTATGAAAAAATAAAAAATAAACTGAACACACTATAATAAAATAGAATGTAATCATAAATTACATCATGATGGATTTACCATTGGCCCAATCCTATATACAATGTAAATAAAAAAATACAAAAACATATAAAGAGGTAAATCATCAATCCTAGCATAACCTCCACTCTCTTGACCCGACATTACATGTTCCATATCAAACACATAATATTATTCCTCAACCTAGCCTATACTTGTAACCAAGTGAGACTCATCGTGAGTACCCAAGTGATGTGGCGGCCCAAGAATGGAGTGAGTAAAATAAACATAGTGGGGCACCACCAAAGTGGTCCCATAGATAAAAGAAATTAAAATGACTTGTGAATATAATGTTCATAGATATAAATAATATAAAAAAATATACCTTTATTGTTCCTCGTGAAAATAACCTCAACTAATTATACCTTCTTTGGGTCATACCATAATGTCTTTGATAATGAGTATCACCTAAGGGGAACCTCTATCCACATCATGGGGATCACATGATCACACTTCCACCATGATGAGTAGTAGAGCATGGGCGACCACCAAGCTTCCCTCATCCTCAATCTTAACAGTTGAACATCATAGTATAACATGGGAATTCTTAATGTTATGCTACTATTTTATTCCAAAAATGGGGAGATCTTATGAGATCCTATATTTTAAAGAATTATGGATTTCTATGTGGACTAAGAAACCAAATGTAATAACCACATAGACCCCATGATTAATCAAATGTGAATCCAAAAAACAAGTCGCAACTCAGGCAATCCCTAACTAGTGAATCCTCTTGATCCTAGTGGGTCTCCTAGGAATTAGTCGAGAGGATCCAAGAGTCACCCTAAATACGTACAAAATCCCTTCTCGGGGATATATTCCCAATTAAAAGCTCATATAACCATTAAAATCTTGTAGGTACATGGTATTTGTAATTGTCTAATGGTATAACCATTAGAATCCTGAAACCTCATGTCTTCTCAATGGAATAACTATGTAATGTATTATTAAAAATCTCAATAATTCCCATACATATAACATATAAAATGCTTAGATGATTAATATGATAATCCAGCTCTGTCAATTCATAATGTAATCATGCATATATAATGGCTGCTTGTCAAAATATAAATCTATCAATAATAAACAAGAAGACTAAAACTCAGAAATTCTAAGAGTCCTAGGCTCTCATGTATCTTTATAGATAATTTTTCGGTGACCTAGAAAATAAAAATTTTTCTTGGGTTATTATTCATATACCAAAAATACCAGGTGATCAAAAATACATATTCATCAATCAAATAAAAGAAACATATCAAGGTATGGATTAATTCCCACTCCCATAACCATGGCCTTAACCCCATGAAGCGGACATATTGATTCATGTTATATGGTGAAACACACAACCAACTATACCCATATCCATACACACCCACTTTGGTTTAGTCTAACACTGGGGAACCTACTAGGTCTCCCTAGGTCACATCAATGGATAAACACCCATCCTGCGATCCTCTATGTAATTTTAAGTCAATGGAATCCCACAGTATGGGGGGGTACTGATCAAGTTAATGTCTGCTATCATTACCCATATAACAAGTGATTTCATGCTCTTTGTCAGATTCATGACATAGAAAAAATTCATTATCCTCATGGGTAAAAATCATAGTCTATTGTGTAATGAGATGCCTCATAGACCATCATGTGTTCAAGTACATCTAAAATAGTGAAATCACGCATCCCATTCATCCTGGTCAAAATATATCCACCGAGAAAAAAATCTCAAGTAAAATATCATTGAACTTATAATAAATATCACCAATCACCATGGATCTAGAGTATCACACATTTAGTGTTATATTCTGTAACTTATATAAAAATCTAGAAATCCCAACCCCCATATTGGAGGCTCATAAGGGGGCCTAAGACAAAGCCAATAAATCTCATCCACATCAATAAAATCTTATATAACACATTAAAGGTATTACATGTCAATGTATAACCAATTTAATCATAGACATAACCATGAGTTATCGAGCACCACTTTCTAGTTCATAAGTCTGAAGTTTAATTGACAATTTTTTTGTTCTTTAATGTATACTAATAAAAATTTATATTTTACATTCTTTCAAAATCATAGTTATTAATTAAATGTGTAAATTCATTCATCTGTTTTACTACTCATCACATCCACAATTAATAACAAGAATTTCTTCAATAGGAAAATTTCTATGGTCCACCTACTACAATTCAATCATTTCCCCTTATAAACCACATGTTGTGAGTTTTTCAAAGACTTGTCTATTCTGGTCCAAGAATTACCAAATAATTATTCATTTCCTGATCTCCAATTTCATATTTATGATCCATAATTATTTTAACATTGAATTTATATTGAATTATACTAATTTATATTTAATAATAATAATCATCACAAAACTTATCTAGTAAGCTAATCACCCCAAAACCACAACCAAACACATGCTCATGGCGCATATCATGACCCATACCCAACATGGGAAAAATACCTAAAGCATGTAATTAAATCCATTTCAAATTAATTTAATTTTGTAAAAATTTATTTAAAAATGACCACAAAAACAATATCCTCGAAAAAAATAGTGTCATACAGATGAAATCTTGATATGTCCTCTAGCAAGGCTAATCAAATGCCTTAACAAAATTAGATGACTCCACCATGCTTAGTATACTATTCTGTAAAAACCTATTAAAGGAAAAAAAGAATAACCAAATATAATAATAAATGAGGGATAATGACATTGAATCACCCAATAAATCACTAAAGAATACATCCAAAATAATCCCCGATGGAAATGATTAATGGAGGAAAAGGGAGGGGTGAACTAGCCCATGTATTCACAATAGGATAAGTAATAAAGCTACCCTTTTTAAGCATTACTAGTGTAAAATGAAAAAAATACCATTTTTAAGAAAACTGTGTAGGACTCCAGCTATAGACACAAAATTTGCTAAACCATGTTCCAGCCATGTGCCATAATGTTCCCAAGAAAAACAATATCACAAAATCTCTCCACGTGGTTTACTAGTCTTATACTAACCAACCATAATTTATCTATAACACCAATGATATACATCACATTGTTTTGATACAGTTATGTGCATGTTCTTATGATGACTTAACTCAATGCTACATCACCTGGTATACTCTGAGATCCCCTGTGGTTAACCCTTAATTATGCAATGACCGTGAAAATCAATAATTTTCTATAGTAATTGAGATGAAACTCCTACTATATAAATATTCTTAATGGATTCTCTATAAACCTAGTTACACATGCATTGAACATTGGATATAGTTCTCTATAACCTACAAAATTAAACCTAATGATCTTGAGAATTTATCATCATCTCAAGGAACCTATTAACCCTCATGAATTATCTTAAAAACCATAACTTAGTATATCCCAAATCTCAAAACTCTATTATAAACTACAGATTAAACATTAACAGTCCTGCTTATTCAAAAATTCAAAGTTAATCTAAATTTAGAGACCATCTATACACATAGTTTATAAAAAAATTGTTGGTTAATGTATCAGTTTATGCATTGAAATATGATTTATCATCTTATAAGGGTGATCAATTTATTTTTCCAAGATAAAATAAAAAACAATAAAAATATATCCATGAAAAATATATGTTTTAACATTTAAAAATTTAATAATATCATATAAACTATTTTTCCACTAATAATAAAACTCAATCAAATAATAATAATAATATATCATCAAAAAATTAATTATTTTTTTATTAACATTGAGGTTCTATAATTCTTGTAAATTCATAATGATGTTTCAAATTATGTTCTCATTATGTATTATGGTAAAACATAGAGTGAATTTTAGTTGTTTTTTTCTTATAAAACAGCTTATAAATCATAATATATATTTAATAGAGAATTTAATATTAAAATATTTTCGTGTTAAATTATCCATCCTTGATAATATTTCACCCCCAAAATGTTAATTTTTTCTTTCCCAAAATATTATATCAAGTCATAGTGATAAAATATAATGTATATTTTATATTGGTCATTCATTTCTAGGTCACCACTAGGATAAAATTAATTTATTAATTACATATTTATAAAACCATGTATGTATCACAATAAGACTCGTACTTTGAAATGAGTATCCAATAGCATACCTTGATTACTAAATGGTATTTTCCTCATAAGATTTGATAGATTTATATTACACTTGTTAGAGTTTGGGAATTTATTTACTATAAACATAAAGAATATGAAAAAATATTATTACTACATTTACCTCTATTCTATAACCACAATTTCATCCTCTTTGTTTTTTATAATATTTCCATCTCCACTTCATCCATATTCATACTGATAAATAACTATGTTTAATTTTTTATACCTAATTAACTAAAATTATTTTCTAATAAATCATAAAATCCATAAAATATATGTATTGTTTATCTTAATGTATCTATAAAGATTCAAAAACAATTCTTTTTATTAAAAATAAATATAATATAAAATTTAAATATTAGTAAACTATAATATGAGAAAATTATACATCAATATCCAATGAATCTAAAACAACACCCAATGTTGAAAATAAATACTTCCTCAAATAATTAAGCCCAAACACTTCAAATATATAGTTAATAAAATTTAATTCCCATGGATTATACTGATTAGATAACATATCATTCCAAAATCAACTAAATATTGTTCTTCAAAACACAATAATCACTCATAAAGTCACTTTGGAATAATTTATACAACCTACTAATTTGATACCTAAATATATGAATCCTTTTTAATAAAAACATGAATCAGTATTAAATAATGAAATATAAAAAGCATACATTCATCCAAAAGTAAAGTCAATATTTATTTGTCAAATTATATCTCCAACATTGATATAAAATCCAATCCTGTCATTAAATATTTTGTGTAGAATAATCCTATAATGTTCCCAATAGAGTGAAATTTTTGATAAATAACTTTAATTTCTTAGTTATCACATCAATTATAATTCCACTAGGTTTTATATATGTCTTCAAAATATTAATCTAAAAACATTTTTTCCAAATGAATCTAATTATAACATTAATGAATATGATAATCCTAATGGTTATATATCCCAAAATCATGTATTCCTCAAAAAATATTGTTGGAATTACCTAAAATATCATTAACCACCTTATAGTATAATCATATAAGGTCTCAAAATGGGTTTCCACATTTTTGAACTGATGATCCTATATAAATTAATCAATTCATAAATAATATAACAGTAGATCATAATAGTTATAATCCAATTTGTAAATAATTCCATCATTCAACTAATTTTATACACATTTAACTATAATTTTTTTACCTTATTCCATAATAATTCATTCCAATAATAAAAAATTTACATCATGTAATATGATTCATCAATCTCCATCTATCCATGTTTCATGTTTTAAATATATACAAAAATATTAAAATAGTTAATTGTTTTATATATTTTTTCTAATTTATTCATCTTAATCATTTATTAATATGATATTGTTGACCTCCATCATGTGATTTCCTTCAATAGAATATTTTTTCATAATGCACATATTCACCACATGAAGAAATCCAATTTCTAGAGATATATTTGGGAGAAATTTATTTATTTCTTTTGAATCAGCCAAACACTTAATATTTTTTATTTATAGATTATTGTCCTATTCCCTCATTTACCATATTAAAAAACATTTTCATTTTCATTTATGTTATTTCCTTGGGTGGTTTTTCGGACATTATTTACTTGTAGGATGTTGAATAAATTTCTATATATGATAATTATCACTTGATCTTACATGAATTTTTTTCTCTTATTTGGTGCGTTAATAAATTCATAAATTTTTAGGTTATTAGTCACAATTTGAGATATCCAGTTAGGCATAACCATAATATTTTCTTCTCCAAATCATTTCCAATTTGATTTCTTCTTCAAATAGAAACCTCGTTATCTTTCATACCCATTTTTATCTTTTTCAAATTGGTTCAATAAATTTACCAAAAAAATGGTTACTGTGAGTGAAAGAAATTATATCATAATAAAAAATCATATGAATTGATAAATATACTAATATATCCTTAAATATTAAAGCATTTATTCAACTCTTTTTAATTGGTTGATAATATAAAAAATACAAATAATTATCCATAACATACTAAAATTTAATATTAAAGAATAGTTTAAAATTATTGTCCCTGGTCAATATATTAATCTATAATGTTCTATAAATAATTTAATTTTAGAAAATATCATAATATTCTAAGAAATAAAGTTATCTAATCCTTTTCATTAATAATAAGTATGAAAACTCATGACATAAACATGACATAATTATGATTTTAATAACAAGGATAACACTTTATTAAAATTACAATATAATTTTTATTAGAGTTTTATAGAATTTGGAAAAAAAATTAAATAAAAATATGAAAATATTTACATAGTATACATTTTCCAACAAAAATGGTTTTTAAGATTATACTCTTATTTCATTCATAACACACATGATTCATTCAATATATTTCACCATTGAATTTTATATAGTTTATGTAAATCCTTTGTATTTTTAATTATTTATAGAAAATAAGGTATGATAAAAACAAATATCATTAATAGATATAAAATTAAATGAAAACGGTTAGTCCCTTTGAATAAAAAAACAATACAGATGTTTTAAATTTAGAAAATATACCTTTATCTAAAATAACATTTACTTTCTCAAGATATCAACATTATTTCTCAAATTTCATTATAAAGTTTTTTTAGAAAACATAAATGAAAAATAAAAACTGTGATAGATTCTTGAGAAAACATGATTACTCATTAAACATTTCGTTGAAAAAATATCATTCACCTTTAATGGTCAAAATCTTTCCCTGATTCAAAAACATATTTTATTACATCATAATGTCAATATATTTTTATTAAATATCATATAATTCATAAAAAAATCTTTGTAGGAATATAAGAAAATTATCATTACCATCAATCTCATAGGAACCCTTATAATAACTGTATTAATGGATTAAAAAAACTTTTTAATTACAACATGTATTGTCTGGAGAACAGGTCACTACTCTAACACCCTGAACCTAGAAGCCCAGTTTGGGTGCATTATTACATATCATTGGCATGATCACAAATGATCAGGTCTCGAAATACCGATTAGTTTAGTAGCTTTGGAAGAACTAGATACATTCATATTGTTTACATTACATCATAATATGGAAATATAAAACAACATTATTCCCACAGGCAACAGTAAGATCCCATAGACTATCCCTATAGGTTAGTCATAATATACTTCTCTATATCCAGGGAAAAATAAAACATAGAAATGGGTGAGCTCAGATGCTCAGTAAGGATAACAATATAGCGGAAACTTTCATAAATAAGCATAAACAATTAAGGCAATGTATAAAACTAAAACCAAAGCCTTTTCAACATAAAATTCATCATAATATGGAAAATATAAATCAAGATAATTCCACTTACTTACTAACATGGATATTCTACTAGTCAAATAATCACATGCTATATTAATAGCCACTTTTATAATGATGGAATTCATAATGCCAATCATTCATAACCACATAGTCAAGGATGTGTTCCAAGACTACAAATAAGATTTTGACAAGGACTTGTGCCAAGACACTATTTTGTCTCATGAGACCTTTATATGCATCGAGGAGCTATAGCGATCTCCACCCGTCACATACTAAGTCCAATGCATCTCTCATATAAAAAGGTTTAAACATAACATAAACATTCGTATTAAAACTGGCATACGAAATGTCAATAATTTATCCATAAATCATGAATTGTATGAAATAACACATCCACATTCAAGCATATCACAAAACCATCAATTCAATATAGAAGATTTGTATCATAATAAATCAACCTCAAATAAACTTAAAATCCATCAAAGGGTGTTGACATAGATGAAATCAAGAAATTTTTAGAGAAATATCTCTTTCTATTTTGAAATCATTTAAAAGACTTGTAATTTTAAAAGGAAAAATTTATATTTGAAAATATTCTTATAAATTTTCAATGGAGTCTTTGACGATTTTATAACGGCAGAAAATTCCTGCACCCGCTGTATAAGTTAAAAAAACATTCTTACCTTACATTTATCAAAAAAGCCAAAATGTGCCTTGTTTGGAAAGCGATGGAACGATTCCTTTATAAACATCTCATAAAAGTCAAACAAGGGTATAAATGACTTTAAACCATAGTCAAAAAAATGGTAATAATGTTTTGAAATACATTTTTTAGAAAAATGGATGTGGATTATAAAGAGGTCCTAGTAGATAATTGCGTATAAACAATCTCGGATAATGAAGAGATTGTAGAATTAACCCTTACCTTGTAATTTTCCTTGGTAGAGGATATGCTAACCTCCTATATAATGCTAAAATAAATTTTTATTAAATAATACAATAATTATATAAATTAATAATATATCATGTATTATCTTTAACATTTATTTTCTAATAATATCTTAATATTATCATTGTTTCGGGTGTTAACGGATTCATTTTCCTTTATATTCATTGTTATGTGAGTCATATTTTTCATGTATGGGATGTATATTATTCATATACAGAATGATATAAAGTCTTTGAACATTATTTTTAATCATATAATGAAAATTATTCTTGAATGGAAATGATGGTAAATGAATCTCATCACGTTTATGGAGACGGTAATCCATACGAACGCACGAGCGACAATATCATTCTTTTGATATTAAAATAATATATAATTGGATGTTATATTATATATACCTAATAATTATCATGTTATATTTATTATTTACATCAATTACACATCATTATTATACCCATATAAATAATAATGTATTGAATAACAATTACACCACGACGTGGAGACGGTTAGCAATACATACACATGTATGGTGAAATGTCATTCAAAGGATGGATAGAATAATGAATCTGGTTGTACCAAATTTATATTAACATCACAATATATAGAAGATACTGGAGTTTTTATTTTATAATGCATACAATAATGAAAAATGAACTTGAAGAAGAATGAAAATTGAAAGAGGTGGTGAGATATTAACCTCTTCTTCGGGTTCTTCCTATTTATTTGATCAAAACGGATCCATATGATGGCTTTATGACTAAAGGAAGGCCTCTAAGATTAAGGGAGATCATTTGACAGGGTATTTGGGCAGGGTTTGGCTGATCCAAATGTTTTTGTAGGTGTGAATTACAGAGAACGGGAAGTGCCATTTTATGAGAGGGGTGAGGGGCACCTACGGACAAGCTCGAAATATTATTTTATAATAATATCATTTTTGGTTTCTAATTGATCCAAAATGAATTATTTAAATGCTAAGGTGCATATTGGTCAAAAAACACATAACCAATAGGTTTTAGATAGGTTTCTGTCACTATATTAACCTTATCTTTAAGATTTAACTCTTAGTTAAATAGTTTGACTTTTACCATATCTCTTTGTATTTTTATATTATATGGTTAATAAAAATATTATATACTTCCAATAGAACCTCAAGTTGTTAATTAATGATACACCTATCATTATATACGTCTTTTTTCCAAATCGTAGATTTTTAGAAATATAATATCAATTAATAATATAATATTTTTTTTAAAACACTTTTATGTCAATGTTGACACTATTTGGCATTTTGTTTTTTCTAAATTCATAACAACAATATTAATTCAAAAAATAATAATCTAACTAACCCTAATATGTCATATAAACCTATAAAATTAGGTTAATTCATAAAATGTCTCAAATTACATTTATATGTATATTTATAATATCAATTATTTTAATCTTTCATTAATATGGTAATTACTGCATCATAATTGTGTCGTAAATAAATTTAATTATTTAATTTATAAAAAAATATAAATAAAATATAATTATATAGGAATATTTTTTATCTTTATAATGAATATTTATAGTCTAATTTTTCTTATATGTATCCCTTTATTAAAAATGGTTTAGTTATTAAATTTTGAATTTATCACTTTTCACCCTTCCTCGAATTAAATAATAATAAATGTCCTAATCTAATCCAAGTGGACCTAAAGGATCATATTTTATTCCTAAAGTGGTTTTTGGTTGAATTATACTTACGAAATAAAATTATGACCTGTGTTAGGGTAATAATAATATCATTTTAACCCTTAAATACACTATTTAATTTTAACCGTGGTAAATAAAAGTAAAAAGTTATTGTTCACCCAAAACTATTTTCATCTTATTGAGCCAAATTTTTCATACTGATATCAATAATGTCTCTAGGATTTTTAAAATTCTACTCATAGTAGCGGTAAAATAATGTTTTGTGTGAATTAGCTAATTCTCCTTGGAGGTGGGTAAAAGAGGGTCCAAAGTTCAATAAGATTTTTATATATCTAAAATTATTATAATCTGACACTGATGAATTACATTGAACTTATATAGGTAATATGTATCTATTTTGACTTAAAATAAATTTAAATATGATAAATAATTATTTAAACAAAAATTCTTTTTTAAACTATAACTCAGTGTTTTTCACTATTAATAAAAAATTGATAGTTTTCAGAATAATTCTGAAAATTCATCCGAAGCTAATTTTGATTTTCTGAATCAAATAATGAAGTCCATTTAGAAATATAAAATTTATAAAATTTCAAAAAGTGGGTATTACTATTCATAAGGGCTAGTTTGATTGGTTGTGGTGTGTTAGAACTCAAAGTTGCATACAACACACACTATTGTATTATTCAAAGAGAAGCGTACCGTGGAAGTTTGGGGTGTTATATTATCCTCTCCTTCAAATACATTCATCCTCGAAATTTATAGAATATTACTGAATAAAAAGACTAGGGTGTTTCTTCATAATACGTTCCTCAGGTTCCAATGTTTCCTCTTCCATCGTATGGTTTCTCCATAGAACTTTTACCAGACGAGTCATCTGGTTTATCAACACTTGTTATCTTTTATCAAGAACCTTGACAGGCTCTTGGCAATAAGACAGGTCGGGTTCCATATCTAATTTCTCATAGGTGAGTACATGCGTTGGGTCAGGCATGTATTTTCTCAACAGTGATATGTGTAACACTTTTTGAACTTTGGAGAGACTTGGAGGCATTGCCAAACGGTAATCTACAACCCCAATTCGTTCTAAAATTTCAAAAGGTCCAATATACCTGGTTATCAATTTTCCCTTATTACTAAAATGTATAACACCCTTCCATGGAGTTACCTTCAAGAAAACATGATTCCTACCTAAAATTCCAAATCCTTCCTTCGGTTATCATTACATCTCTTCTTCATACATTGAGCTTCTTTGATGTGGGTTTAGATTACCTTCACCTTTTCCATCATTTCCTCCACAAGTTCTGGGCCAAAGTGTTTTCTTTAACTAACATCATCCCAACAGGTTGGTGTGAGGCATGTCTTTCTGTATAATGCATCATATGGCGCCATCTGAATACTTGAAAAGAAAGCTATTGTTATAGTAAAATTCTACCAGAGGTAAATACTGATCCCACATACCTTGAAAGTCATTTGAGAAAAATCTTGACACGTCTTCTAAGGTTTGAATAGTCCATTCTAATTTTCCATCAGTTTTGGGGAGGTAGGCAGTTCCCAAACGAAGTTTAGTATCCAAGGCATTCTGAATAATTTTCCAGAATCATGATGTAAAATGGGGATCATGATCAGAAATAATCGATAGGGGTACTATAATAAGTCTTAAAATATCATTAATATATAGTCTTGATAAATGTTCAGGTCGAAAATATTCTCTTATAGAATGAAAATATGCTGACTTGTTAAGACGATCAACAATGACACGTATTTCATCGTTCCTTCAAGAAGTCTTTATTAGCCCCATGACAAAGCCCATCATGATATCATCCCATTTCCACTCAGGTATGGGAAGAGGTTTCATGACTCTTCCATGTTGTTGCCTTCCAGCTTTCACTTGTTGACAAACCATACATCTTGACAAAAAATCAGCAATCTCTCTCTTCATGTTGTCCTACCAAAAATGTTCTTTCAAATCTCTATATAAGTTAGCGATACCATGATGTATAGAGATATTGGAACTATGAGAATCATCCAACAATTCCCATTATAGATCAGGTATATTGAGAATACAAAGTCTCTTCCCAAATTCCCAAATTCCTTCCCCGGGTGGTAGTGTATCGTGAAATCATAATCCTTGGGTAGTTCAAGACATCGACTTTTCCTCATGTTGAGTTCTTTATGTGAGAAAATATACTTCAAACTCTTGTGATCAGTACAAATCTCATATTTTTTTACCATTGAGATAGTGTCTCCAAATCTTCCAAACAAATATTATAGCTGCTAACTCAAGATCATGAGTAGGATAGTTCTGCTCATGAATTTGCAGCTATCATGATGCATAGTCAATAACCCAATCATTTTTTCATAAGGACACAACCAAGTCCTTTCATTGAAGCATCACTATAAATAACAAACTCATCATTCCACGATGGAAGAGTAAATAAAGGAGCATTGACTAATATTCTATTTAGTTCATCAAAATATTCTTTAAACTCTTTTGTCTGAACAAATTTAACCTCTTTATGTGTGTGCTTGGTTAATGGGTTAGGCATCAGGGAAAAATTCTGGACGAAATGACGATAATAACCTACTAAACACATAAAATTGTGTACCTCAGTTATACTCGTCTATGCTGGACATTCTTGGATGGCTATTTTCCTAGAATGATCAACAACGATTCCATCCATAGAGAGAATATTGCCTTGAAAAGATATCACCTGAATCCAGAATTCACACTTATTAAACTTACCATATAATTCATGCCTTCTTAAGAGTCTTTAGAATAACGTGCAAGTGATTTTCATGATCTTTGTAGCTTTTTGAGTATAACAAAATATCACCAATAAATACCAATATAATGTCATCAAGATATTCCATGAAAACTCTATTCATTAGATACCTGAATGAAGAAGATGCATTATTCAATCCAAAAATAATTACTGTATACTCGTAATGCCCGTACCTGGTTCGAAATTCTGTTTTCCGAATGTCTTCCTTCTTCGTACATAACTGATTATATCCAGATCGAAGGTCAATATTTGAAAAGTATTGAACTCGATGATGTTGGTCGAATAAATCATCAATTTCAGGTAGGGAATACTTGTTCTTTATTATTATTGCATTGATCTCCCTATAGTCAACGCACAATCTCATATATCTATCTTTTTTCTTAACAAAAAGGACAGGGGCTCCCCATGGAGAAACACTAGGGAGAATAAATCCATTATTACTCAATTCATATAGTTATTTCTTTAGTTCCACTAATTCCATAGTTTCCAGTCTATAAGGGGTCTTTGATATGTGCCTTTAACTAGGAATTAAATCAATGTAAAACTCAATTTCTCATTCTGGATGATGTAATGGTAAATCCTTTGATAATACATCAACATACTCTTTTATAATAGGCACATCTTCTATATGAATATTATTTTCCTCACCTATAGTTTATTATTTCTCTTCCTCCCCAATAATTGAATTTAGTTGAGCTACTGGGGGTTGATCTAGATAAGAATTTGGTGGTGATGTTTCTTCTCTAATGATAAGGTGTTCTTTATCATCATCATAAAAAATTGTAACCTCATTCATATTACAATAAATCTTTACATAATGGTCTGAAATTCAATCCATACAGTGGATTATATCAAATTAAATTATGGGTATGGTGATGCGATCAGTAGATAAAGAACATTTATATACCCTAGAGGGGAATAATTCACAAAACATTTTTGCAATGATACTTCTCTTAGGAATTTTTACAAACAACTGCCTTGTTAAACCAAATTGTAACTATCTAATTTTCTTAGAAAACTGGGAAGATATGAAATAATGTGATCATCCAAAATCAAATAAATCATTTTCTAAACTTGAGGAAACCATTAAATTACATGCCACCATGTCTTTTGGGGCATCAACCTCGACAGTAGTGATAACATAAGCTTGGCCTTGATCCCTTGGCTTTTTCTGAGGTATGCTCCCTGATGCTTAGGACATTCATTCGCATAATTCTCCCTTTGTCTATAATTATAGCATTCAACATCAATAGCCTATTTCTTCTCCTTACAATCATGATCTTTACTCACATTCCCTTTAGGCAAGTACCAAGCTATTTTTTTCACATTTACTATAGGAAGGATATTAAAATTTTCCCTTCATCCCCTTATTTCCATTTCCAGAGTGTTCAACAGATCTCTTATTCTCTTTCTTTGCTTTAAATTCATAAGACATAGAGAATTGTTTTTCTGTCTTGATAGCACATGAGACAATATATTCATACGACGAGAAGAATTGTGAGACTAATGATCGATGGAGAAATGGTTTTAAACCATCAAATAAATGATCAATGTTACCTCTTGGGATACATATATAATCTTCTGAATGCCTTGCTAACCTTGTAAAGTTTTCTTCATACTTGGTGACATTATCATCCTCTTTTTTCCTCAGACTCAGAAATTTCATTTCCATATGTACTCGATGGTCACAAGGAAAGTATTTTTCGATGAAAATATCTTTAAAAACCATCCATTCCATATTTAATACTTCATCAACTTCCTTTTTGTTTTGAATTAATGACCACCATTGATCAGCATCTCTCGTGAGGCAGTAAAATGCCATAACATCTTCTTCCCTTTTGCTACTCCCCAAGGCGTGGAATATTTTTTCAAATGAATTTATCCATGCCTCAAATACTAGGGGATTTGTACTTCCATTAAATTTTGGTGGTTTATTCATCATTAAGAGATCTAACTATGATCCTCCATGTTGTGGATCAGGGTGCTCCATATGGGTAAGGTTATTATTCATAGCCTGACTGAGTTGTCCTTGTATGGTGATTAGTTAATCAGTAGTAGTTGCATCACCAGCTCCACTATAATTATCTTGAATAGAAGGGAAATCCCTACATGGAATGAGTTCATTGATACGGTTTCCATTCATTTCACTAGGTGCCATTTCTAAACAATGGCATAAAGTAGATTAGTTTAGGAATCAAAATTCATAATTCCAAACATGTAAAACACTTAACATAAATTGAACAGTTTATAGATATAATCCATAATCATAAAAAAAATCTTTGAAGAAATATATACACACAAACCCTTCATAAGGGTTTGCAAAGAAAATGAGAATTATCCTAAGCATATCCCCCGAGGGTGTCGTAACCAAGAGTGTAGCAAGGCCCGTTGTTGTGCACCAGTTAATGTTCGAGTCTTGCTCAAAGTAGTGTTTTTGGGTTTTACCCCTAGGTATATCTGTGTCGGTGCCACCTCTACTTGATCATATCCAGACTGGGATGTATTTCTTGGAAAACTCACAAATTTCTACAATACCAAAATTCTAGGAAGTTCTTCTATAATAATCCTCATAGTCTATCTTACGGTAATGTTCTCTAATCAAAGTTTATCAAAGTCTAGATTCCAAGGTTTGAACTAAAATTATTCTGATACCAACTGTAATGGCCTAACCCCATAAGCCCAGAGTCAGTGCATTATTATGTATTATTGGCATGATAAAAAAATATCATTTCATGAAATACCGATTAGGTTAGTAGCCTTGAAAGTACTAGATACATTAATAAGGTTTACATTACATCATAAAATGGATAACTACAAAAACATAGTTTCAGTAGAAAACACTGAGATCTCGTATACTATCCTTGCAGGTCATTCATAATATACTTCTTCGAATTCTTGGAAAAATAAAACATAGAAAGGGTTGAGCTGAGATGATCAGTAAGGATAACAATATAGCTGAAACTTTTATAAATAAGCATAAACATTTAAGGCAATGTATAAAACTAAAACAACAGCCTTTTCAACATTAAAATCATCATAATATGGAAAATAAAAATAAAAATAATTCCACTTACTTACTAACATGGATATTCTACTAGTTGAATAATCACATACAAAATCAATAGCCACTTTCAAAATAGTTGAATGCATAATGCCAAACTTTCATAACTACATAGCCAAGGCCTTGTGCCAAGACTACAAATAAGATTTTGTCAAGGACTTGTGCCAAGACACTAGCTTGTATCATGCTACCTACTGATGAATCATGGAGCTGTAGTAGGCTCCAACCATCACTTACGAAGTCCAATGCATTCCTCAAATGAAAAGGTTTAAACATTACATAAAAATTGTATTAAAAATGGAATACGAAATGTCAACACTTTATCCACAAACCATGAATGGTATGAAATAACAAATCCAAAGTCAAAAATATCACAAAACTTTTAATACAATATGGATGTTTTGTATCATAATAAATCAACTTCAAATAAACTTAAAATCCATCAAAGGATGTTGACATAGATGAAATCAAAACCTTTTTATAGAAATATCGCTTTCTATTTTGAAATCATTTAAAAGTCACATAATTATAAAATAAAACATTTATATTTGAAAATATTCTTATAATCTTGTAATTTAGGATTCTATGATGTTATAATGGTGGAAAATTGCTGCACCTGCCGTATAAGTTAAAAAAACATTTTTACCTTAAATTTGTCGAAAATGTCAAAATGTACCTTGTTTGAAAAATGACAGAAATATTCCTTTATAAACATCATAGAATAGTCAAACAAGGGTATAAATGAATTTAACCCATATTAAATAAAATTTTAATAATGCTTTGAAATACATTTTTAGGAAACATCGATGTGGATTATAAAGAGGTCCTAGTAGATAATTACGTATAAACAACCTCGGATAATGAAGAGATTATAGAATTAACCCTTAACATTTACTTTTCCCTGATTAGGGGTAGGTTAACCTCCTATATAATAGTGAAATAATATTTATTAAATTATACAAGAATCATATACATTAATATCATATCATATATTATCTTTTAACATTGCTTTGTTAATAATATCTTAGTATTATCGTTGTTTCGGGTGTTAACAGATTCGTTTTCCTTTATATTCTTTGTTATGTGAGTCATATTTTTTATGGATGGGATGTATCTTATTCATAAACAGAATTATATAAAGTCTATAAACATTATTTTTTGTCATCTAATGAAAATTAGTATTGAATGGATACGATGGGGAATGAATCTCATCATGTTCGTGGAGACAATAATCCGTACGTACGCACGAGTGACAATATCATTCTTTTGATATTAAAATAATATATAATTGGATGGTATATAGTATATACAAAATCATTATCATGTTATCTTTATTATTTACATCAATTAAACATCATTATTATACTCGTCTAAATAATAATGTATTGAATAAAATTTACACCAGGACATGGAGACGGTATGCCGTACATATGCACGTATGGTGAAATGTAATTCAAAGGATAGATAGAATAATTAATTTGGTCGTACCATATTTATAATAGCATCAATTTATATAGAATATTATGGATTTATTATTTTATAATGGAAACAGCAATGAAAAATGAAGTGGAAGAAGAATGAAACTTGAAAGAGGTGGTGAGATATTTACCTCTTCTTCGGGTTCTTCCCTTTGATTTGATCAAAAGGGCTCATTAGGTTTTCTTTTTTACTAATGGAAGGAATATAGGATGAATATAGGACAGTTTAAAGGGCATTTGGGTAGGGGTTGGCCGATCAAAATGGCTTTTATGATGTGAATTAGAGAGAAGGGGAATTTCCCTTTTATAAGAGGGGTGAGGGGCACCTTAAGAAAAAGTTAGAAATATTATTTTATAATAAAATCTTTTTCGGTTTTTAATGGCTCAAAAATGAATTATTTAAAGGATATGGTTGGTATGGGTCTAAAACCACTCAATAAATAGGTTTTATATAGGTTTGATTTACTATATTAACCTTATCTTTTAGATTTAATTCTTAGATAATTAGAAGGTCTTTTATCATGTCTCTTGGTATTTTTATATTATTTGGTTAATAAACATACTATATACTCCAATAGAACCCCAAGTGGTTAATTAATGATACAAATATTATTATATAAGTCTTTTTTCCGAACCTTAGATTTTTAGGATTAGAATATCAAGTAATAAAATAATATCTCTTTTAAAAACACTTTTATGTCAATTTTGACACTATTTGGTATTTTTTTTATAATTTAATAGCAGAATTATTACATAGAATAAATTTCATATAACCAACCCTAATATGTCATATTAACCTATAAAATTGGTGTAATTCATAAACAGTCTCAAATTAAATTTATTTGGTTATTTATAATATCAATTATTTTAATCTTTCATTAATACAGTAATTACTTCATCATCATTTGGTCAGAAATAAATTTAATTAATTAATGTCTAAAAAATATAAATTAAATACCATTATGTATTAAATTTTTTTAGATTTATAATTAATATATATAGTCAAATTTATCTTATGTGTGACCCTATATTAAAAATTGTTTAGTTGTTAAACTTTAAATTTAACACTTTTATCTCTTCTTTGAATTAAATAATAATAAATGACCTAATCTAATCCATGTGGACCTAAAAGATCATATTTTATTCGTAATGTTGTTTTTGGTCGAATTATACTTTTCTAATAGAATTAGGACATGTGTTAGGGTAATAATAATATCATTTTGACCCTAAAATACCCTATTTACTTTTAACCGTGGTAAATAAAAGTAAAAGGTTATTATTTAAAAAAATGATTTTCATCAAATTGTACCACATTATTGATATATATATCAACCATTACTCTTGTATTATTGAAATCACACTCATATAAGAGGTAAAATTATGTTTTTTGGGAATTTGTAAATTCTCCTAGGAATTAGGTAAAAGAGGGTGAAAAGTTCAATAAAAGTTTTATATATCTAAAATTATTATAAACTAAATCCAATAAATTACATTGAAATTATATAGGTATTATGTATCTATTTTGACCTAAAATAAATTTAAATAATATAAATAATTATTTAAATAAAAATTTGGCTTTAAATAATAACTCTGTATTTTTCACTATTCATGAAAAATTGAATGTTTTTAGAAAAATTCTAAAAATTAACCCTAAGCTAATTTTGATATTCCGAATCCAAATATGAAGTCCATTTTGAAAGATAAAATTTATGAAATTTCACATAGTGGGTATTAATATTTATAACGGCTATTTTGATTGGTTGTGGTGTGTTAGAAGTCAAAGTTGCGCACAACAAACGCTATTGTATTATTCAAAGAGGAGCATACCATGGAAGCTTGGGGTGTTACAACTACACAATGCAATGAATGGATATATCATACCCAAAAATCATTATATGTAAATTAAATCTACCATAACATGAAATTAATAAAAAATATATTGTATTTACATCATAAAATTGATAGTAGTTTTCATTTATTCCATAATAACAAATATCTTTTTGTTACCTCATAATAATGATAAGAAATTTCCATTTCATTCAAAATTATTTTTGAATATAAAAATTCCTAAAAAATAAAAAAAAATATTATTTAAAAAAAAATTCAAATTTTTTTAATCATATTGATAAAAAATAACATCTATGATGTTGTGAAAAGGTTTCATGTTGTAAACATAAAACCAATTTACCTCCACATTGGAAAAGAAGGTTGAAAATTCCTTGTATGAAAAATGATAAAAATATATAATATTAGAACATTGTATAGAAATTATAAAATATTAAATAAATTAATAATTAAAATATTTTAATTATATATAAGAAAAAAATTTGATCATTGAAAATAACATTTATATGGAGAAATATAGTTATATAGAAAACATTAAAACATGATTTAATTGAAAAATCCCTCAACCCAGAATCCCACGTAGTCAGACACATTCTAACATACCTATATTATAAATTTATATTTATTATAATCCTGTATAAGAACTAGATTTATATTTTCCATACTTTATACCATTCAATTACAATTTCTAAATACCCATTTATTATCATTTGTTTGTTTAAATCAATGTCTAAGTGTTAATTGTTTTCTTCCCATATATGATCGATTTTTCTATTTCAGTCATTGACAAATTTTTAATGTTTCATCATGTATAAAATTATTATATATATAAATATATATTATAATTTTAGAATTACGTGGATAATCCAAGGAATTCATGCTCACGGTTCACACAGAAAACTTAAAAAAATATATTTTTATGATGTTTGATTCTATAGAATGAATAGATTTTATTAACACATTTACATTTATAAAAATATATATTACCATTACATAATAACAAAAACATAATTAATTTATCATTATTAATAAATATTAAAATTATTTATTAATCCTTAATCATCAATGTCATAAATTTTATAACATTGTTCTTATACGTGTAAAACTGACCAAAAAGAGATCACATTAGAAATATTGAATGAGTATTAAAATGTGAATGTTTAAGGATAATATGATATTATATAATCGTAAAATTCTTAAAAAGAATATATTAATTTATGAAATTTATTTTTATTATATTTCATTTATATAAATAATGATTGATGAAATACGTAGCACAAGGAAGTGGTGGTATGCATGCGTAAACATATGATGTTTCCATTTTTAAATGGATTAGAGGGAAGGAAAAAAATATAATAATTTATATTTTTAATATAATAATTATATCATGAATATAATATTTTCTAATTAAATAATTCAATATACTCATATATTTTTTTGTTGATGAAAAATTATACAATCCACTTCATAGAGACGGTAGTTTGAACAGACATACGAGTGATTCTTTCATTTTCTATTGGATGGAATTATTGAAGAGTATAATTGTTTCATAATAATAATAAAATTAAAGTATATGAAAAATAATTACTAAATTAACATAATATGGTTATATAGTATTTGGATAGGATGTTATAAAAAATAATGCTGAAAGAGTTTTGTTATAATACATGTATATTTCTAGGACAATATCGATTAAAAACACCTAAAGGATTCTTAGATCAGTTATATTTGAGTAAGAGAAAATATAGTGCATGGATAATGATGATTGTAAATATTTTTGGTTGGTATTGGATGAGATAAATTGATATAATGTTATAAATAAGTGAGGATATGTGTTATCCTATTATATACTAGAGAAATGTTACTCTTGTAAAAAATCATAAATTTAATATAATATAAATCTCTTTCTATGTGAAAAATGGACAATATTTGTATTGAAATGTATATGATAATTTAAGTTCAAAATACACTCATTAAAAAAATTTAAAAAAATTTCATAAATATGATAAGTATTATATCTTAGATTAACCCCCTCTTCAACCATTTAATCTTTTACCATAATGACTAAATTTTATTATCATATCTTATTTTATGTATCAAAATAAAACTAACCTTTTACGTAATTTTATAATTATTTTTAAAATGTTGATATCCATTTTTGAATATTAAATTTCTACAAGTGTAAAATGTACCATTAATATAAATTTACAAAAATGAAAATATAAATCATTTTAAGAAATAATTTGTTTTCATAAAAATCTCTTTACACTAAAATCACATGTAATATTGATTCTCATAACATTTATTGGTTTATATTCAAAAAATGGTGAGTCATGTAAATTAAAATACAATATTAAAATAAAATTCATATATTTAAATATTAATTTAATGTTAATAATCAAAATAGTTCTTCTATGAGAATAAAACATTACTTTGAAAAACACAATAAAGCATGAATTTTCAAAATTAAACATATTATTTTTAAATTATAAATTTTATTTCATAATTTTTTTAAAAGGTTATTTTTAAAATAACATTCAAATAATTCTTAGATCATAATTATGTCATAAAATTTCTAGTATTTGTAAAATCTTTATATTTCTCTATTCAACCAATAATCATTCATTTAATAAAAATCTAGATAATTAACCCCACAAATAAAATTTAAATGATTTATAAAAAAATGGAGTTATTTTTAAAAAAATAAATTTATTGGATTCATATTTTTTTCTTTTAAATGAAAAAAAAATTAAAATAAAAGAATATTTTATTAAAATAGTCCCTTTCAAACATCAGGTCTTCTTAATATTATATAAAATAAACAGATAACTAATTTCTTGTTAAAAATTTGGTTTATTCATTAAAATTTTATTTATAAAATTTTAAAATCTATAAATTAAATTTATGAATATAAAATATAAAACACCTTTTAAACAATAATTTGAAAAATATACCTTCTTAATGATGAATAAATGAATCATATCACATTAATAATATATCATCTACTAATTAAATTATATAAATCAATAATTATAATTTGTAACAAATATATAAATTATAATTTTTTAAATAAGTTTAAAAATTATTTTTCACGGTGTATTCTAAAAATATGTTATAAAAATACATATAATGATTTATTTAAGATATTCTTTCAGGTAAAATACACTATTAAACATAGTCATATTTAAAGAGGATTTAAATAGTGACAAAATGGTGTGTTAAATTATCCATCTATAAAAAAAATTCATCCCCACAATTTTAACATGTTCTTAAAAAATGAATGTATCATGACATAGTAAAAAACACACTCATGTATATTTTATCATGATAATAAATTTCTATGTCACAACTAGGAAAATAAATATTTCTTAATTAAAAATAACAATAACTATGTATGTATAATTATTATAATCATACTTTTGAATGAGTCTCCAATTGTATACATGTATGGCTAACTCATATTTTTTATATAAGACTCAATAGATTTATCTT
The DNA here is from genome assembly GCA_963277665.1 of Viscum album. Lineage (NCBI taxonomy): Eukaryota > Viridiplantae > Streptophyta > Magnoliopsida > Santalales > Viscaceae > Viscum > Viscum album. The sequence goes on from OY728156.1 coordinate 1,377,564,409, forward strand.
CCTCTTTCATGAGTTGGGGAATTATTTTAGCATAATGAATTTAAATATGATAACGTATAATTGAATTATTTCCATTCTATTAGGTCAATATTTTCTTTTAGTTATATTTTTATTAATTTTCCATTACATATTCATCTAAATACTAATTGATAAATAACGATGTTGAATTTTTCGGGTCTAATGTAATAAAATTAACTTTAAATGGGTTATATGATCCATAAAAGGGATAAATATTTATTTCCCCAATCATTAAAAATTTTATAAATTAAAAAATTGTTAGTGTATTGAAATATAATTTCCAATTGATATTTTAATAACCTTTTATATTAAGATAAAACTAATTGATATCTAAAGCCTCAATAATAATGACCAATGTTTGAATTAAATCATTTTATAAATAATTAACACTAAAACACTTGAAAATATTCCAGAAAATATTTCATTCAAAATATAAGAATGGTTTGGTCACATATTCTTCCAAAACCAACTTATCGTATAGAGACAAACGCTATTAATCAATAATAATTTCACATAACATAAATTTATTTTCCCCAATCATATATTCTCCATATTATTTGAATCATTCCCAAAATAACCTAAATCACCATAACATAATTCCATTCAAAATTATATAATCTTCTTAATGATAAATAAAGATTTATTATTTAGTATTATCAACTTCCTTTCTATAAAATCACGTACTATCAAATAATATTCCCTTTAACACAATCATATAATTATCCCAATATAGTGAACCTCTTCAAAAATAACTATAATAAAATATTCACTCTATCAATTTTCAATCTCCAAGTTTATCTATGTAAATTTAACATATGTTCCTATAAATATTTTTCCAAAATAATTATAATTATAAAATCAAATCATATAACAATCCAAAATTATATCTATCCCATAATCACTATAAAATAAAATAAAAATTTCCCAAAATATCATGAATCACCTTTGAATTTAATCATATAAGACCTAAAAATGTAATTTATATATTTGATCCCATGTTTTTTAGGTATGTCCCTCTTGATTTTTCATTGAATGTTTTTTTTTGGTTTTCATTTATTCATCAAACCATTGAGGTAAATATTTTTTTGGTGGTTTTGGGGATTTTTTTGGGAAAATGAACTACATTTTGTGGATGTATATTTCATTAAATTAATGGATTCTGTGTGTAAATGAGTGAAAGAGAATATGATAGTTATCTATGCGATTGGATGTATTTTAAGGTGGTTTGGGTAATTTATAAAAAATATATGATGAGAGTGTTATACTAGACACATTCATGTTTCGAACAGTTTACAAGATGTGAATGTGTTTCCAAGAAGATTCCATGAATTGTTTCTGAGCAAGAAAAAGTTACACACCTTGAAACTAGTTCATTTAATTAAAATGTTGATATTGATTATTTTAACTAGAGGGAACAATTTCATTATATCCTATGAATTATAATATTCACAACATGAAATGGGTTCACATCAGGAATTTCTCATGAAAAGTGGTTTAAAAACATGTTGTGTGTATGATTTAATCTTATCTGTCATGATAATTCCTCTCTACAGACATAGAGAGACTCCTAGAAATTTTTGAGTGATTCCTTCCCATTGGATCATCATAGTCTAGAATTTAATCTCATGTGAGTTTTTTGGGTTTTCCCCACTCATTCACTATTCTCCACTATAGAATTAGGAAATATTGACCAATACTGAATATGAAATTAATCATTTTTATTTTTGTGATATATTTTTTTCCTAGTTGTATCATTTGAATTTTTTCTTCATTACTGTTCCTGGTAGAGAGTGTTGTTTTAAGCCCTATATAAAGGTAGGTGTCCTAGAAAAAATCCATCTAGTCTGTTTATTTTTTTTAAGTGTGTCTTATATTATATGATTTAAAAAATGTGTATGTTTTAGCTAATGGAATAATTATTGATGATAATCATGTGTTTTTTTATAATACATGGATATCTTTGGATCCATTAGTGTTTAGATATGGCTTCCACCTACCTCTATGTCAAGCCTATTCTTGAGCCATAATGAATGTGATGAAGAATTAAAATTCGTTTTGGCATTAAATGGTACATCTTGTGATTAATTATGATAGATCCACATTAGAAAATAACTTATTTGTTTATATAAATTAAAGGTGATAATTTTATATGACATGTGTGTGTATACTTTCATAATAATAGCTTAAAATGTAATCTAAATAATGGAAAGTTAATTTTAAATAGAAATGTTAACAAGATGGATTGACCAATGTTGATTATAAATCTATTTTATGTTGTTCTTTTTTCTATGAATTATGTTGTGATTCATGTAAAAGTTATTATATAGAGGTCTTGGCTTAATTATTCTATAATTATTTAATGTATTGGCTCAGATAAGCTGAAATGACTATATAGTGGGCATAGCATGAATATGATGAAGTTCATATATAGATGGCTTGGACCGATTAAGATGAAGTTCATATCATGTATTTATTATCAATGTTCTTGTTCCTTCTTTTTTATGTATGTTTTTTGGTTTTTGAGGATGAAGACCCACTATTGGGAAAACAACATAATGTTCTTGGATATATGTTTTTTCTAATTAATGGTGTACAATTATAAATGTGAAAATTTTTTAAGGGGATTTATATTTGGGTTTGGGTATAACTAGGGTATTTTTCTATGTGTTTATGAAGAATATTCATCTTTCATGGTTTCACATCACAAAATTGTTACACAAGTCGAATATGTTATCAGACTAATGTCGTGAACTCATTTTGGGTGATAAAAGTTTTACACATCATCATAATTGTTCACATCGAGTACGGTTTTATCATGGTTATATTTAATCTGAGGTGATATATTATTTTAATATCATAAAAATTGTGGTATTCATTTCATGAAAGGGTTTCAAATCATTAATTTTTTAGGATATTTAATTTTAACCACATTGAACTTGTAATTTTATTTTCATTCAAATGTATGCTTCTCTCTCAAAACCTATGAGCCCTCTTAGGTGATATTTGGGATCTCTACTCTTTCTGTATGATTTCATTCAATGGGTGATCTTTATTGTAGACTAATTTAATATCTATATGTATGTTATATTTATTATTCTATATTACGGTTGGTCATTTTAGCCTTATTTCACTATGATTCCAAATTTTCTGGTCGTGTGAGGTTGAATCTTTTGATCCCTTCTATATCTATTGTGAGATCATCCTTTGAAGGCTAACTATTTATTTGGTTATGGTTTTGTGGGAGAGTTTTTTATTATATGTGTTGCGTTGTCTTATTTACTAAAGTTATTCTTGTTGAATTTATTTTGAGATATTTGGAATTATTTTAGGGCCTCTGTGGTTTTCTTTTCATTATTCCATGTTTTTAGACCCCATTTCGGGCTTGTGTGACCCAATTATATGTTATGTGGTAATACCTCTAGTCTAGGTAGGATGAAATGTATTTATATTGTTTTGATAAATTTATTTATTCAAAATAATTTCATGATTTATTGTTTTATTTATGTGTGAGAAAATTTAATTTTTAGAAAAAATGGTTTTCCACATATTTTGTTAAAAGAAAAGGGATTTTTTTATTCATCGTGAAATGGATTTCAAGGAAATGTTTTGAAGAAATGGGTTGTAAAATTGAACACATGGTAATCCTTGGGTACAAAGGTGGAATTTTGGGCATTAGGCCTCATTCATTGATATTATATGGGGTCACTGATGGGGTGTTCTTATTCTCCCTTTGCCCACTATTCTTGGGATTTGTAAGACCTATTGGGAGATACACTTACTAAGGAGCTCCTCTTGTCCCCATATTTGATTCATATATCTAGAGTCCCAATTCACATGATTTTCTATGTCTTGTTATTGGTGTTATGTCTAGATTCACCTATTGTGATCCTTGAAAAGATGTTACATATTTTTTTACATTTCTTTTTTATTTGATATATTATGTGATACATGATTTACATTAGCTTCATTTAAATAGATGATAGGATTTGGAACTGATTTTTTAGAATTATATGAAGCTGTTTCAAAAGGGGATATGTTTTACCCTGATTTTGTTATAAAAACCATTTATCTTTTAATCATTCCTTATTTTGAATAAAATTGAGCATATTCATATTGTTTTATCCATCCATCCAATGGCCCGAAGGCCTTCATTTTTTATTAATTTTTGATAGTCCAGCATTCAAGGGGTGAGTTGGAACTCTTACAAGGCTCGTAGGCATAAGTATAACATGTCTCATAGGCCATAGAAGAATTAATTTTCCCATAGGCTTCAAATATTGCATACAACCCAGACTAACTACTTGAAACTTCTTCTCCCTAGCATCTTCATCGTGAAATCAGCTCTCCACCTTCACATGGTTGTTCGGCTAGGCATTCTCGTGCATGCATAGGCTTATCCCGATGGCAGGTGCCATACCCTCTCATTATTGCAATCCATTTAGCTTCTGCTGTTGTGAAAACTCTATGCTCATCCTCTTTATAGAGCTTGTTCCTCGTAGGTCGTCCGGTTTGCATCTGCACTTAAGGTGGCCTGAAGGCCTTTAGGTGGCCCAAAGTCCATACTAACCCAAAGGACTGTGTGGCCCAAAGTCCTTAAAAGGCTCAAGGACCAAATTGGGGGCCCGAAGGCCCAAACTGGGGCATATTCCTAGCTGTTACTGTGCCAAACAATACCCTCTATAGTATCTGCTACAATGATGCACAGTTCCCACTACAGTTCCTGCTCCAGTACTTCTACAGTACCCAAAAATAATATCTCTTCTTGGATTTTATAGACACATGAAATAGAACACATATGTGGGATTTGACTAATCCATCATTTCTCACACCTCATGTATCACATGAGTGGTGTGTAGAACATGTTATGTATTTTGTTGTAGTGAAGGAAAACTAACCAAAGTGAGGTGGAGTGGTATCTATTAGCTATGTCATGGTAGTTATTGGTGACATACTGGGATTTTTTCCATTCTATAATGTGGGATTTCTATTTTGGATTTAGTTATCCTTTTCTTTCTGACTTATACCATAGATATTTTATATATAGTTATGATTTTTATCACTTTTATTATTTCAATTTTATAATGGAATATCTCCTTCCTTTTAAATTTTCAACAATTTCTCTCTACTTCATACATGAATTCAATTTTGTATTCTTCATGTTTGAAAAATTGTTTCCTCTATTTTTTTTGTTGATCCTTGGGTAATAGTTTCCATCCTTTCACGATCTGTAACTCCCTTCAGGTATGTGATTCTTTAGGTCATATACAACTTTGGGGGGGTATCTGGATTTGGTTCATCATAGTTTCATATCAGATGAGGTTGTGATAAATTTAGAGAAGTTGGTATACTACATATTAGATTTCTGGGAATTTTTGTGTAGGTTGTGGTGAGTTCGTGGACAACACTTGTCTTGAGGAGACATAAGAAACAATGGGATTTTGGGATGTGTGTCTCCTATTTTGAGTTATTGATCTTAGTTGTAGTTTTTTATTGTTTTATAGTTTTAATTGATATTGTCTTGTTGTATGATTATTTATTCTATTTTAGTGTTTGGTGGTAAACCTCTGAAAAATCATCTATGAGATCTTTAAGAGGGTTAAGTGGATTCCCCAAAGGGGAATATGCATTTAGATAAAAAATATTATTGATCATGTAATACTAGTAGTTCATACTGTATAAAAAAATGTAGTTGAAGGTCATAATATAGTTATTGAGGTCTATCCATATGATGTAGGTGGAAGGGATCTATCACATGTGATCTTAAATGAGTTGAAACAATTATTAAGGAGTAAGAATGAAGCTCAATAAGTGGGGGAATTAATTTTACCAAATATATTAGATCTTTTACATTCTAACTAAAAAATATCAAGGAATTTTGTATGACGTTCAGACTCGAGGGTGCCAGCATCCAATGGAGGTACTCCATAGTATAGGTTGATAGAAATGTGGGATTAGACTAGGGGGTTATAAGACCCACATTCTCAGTAGTTATTTAAAGATTATATAGAGATGATAAAAAGTTTGGAGTTCCACTCCTATAAGCAGGGAGAGAATTCAGTGTGGGAATAAACCAATAATTTCAATGAGCTGGTTTATTTTTCTTCAAATGTAGTAATAAATGGAAAATTTTAATATTTGATGTATCTGTAGGGTTTTGACTGGATATCATATCACACACTATTACTACTGAATCTTTTCACCTATTTAGAGATATCATATAAGGAAATGATAGAGGAAATGGATATGGTAAGAATGATTTGTTATTCATCCACTTGTTTTCCACCTTGAAGAGTTTTCATTGTCATAAATTATAGGAAGAGGAAGTTTCATGATCATCACAGGACTAGTGGGGGTGGTTCTAATCAATGATCTTCCTCTTCACCTTTCGTTAAATCTAGTAGTGTACCCCAAACCTTTTACCAGTGTGGAAGAGGTCCAACACACTCAGAATTATTTTTTCATACATTAAATAATGAGTAATTATTATGGACACTATGTTTATCTACAACATTTATGTAAGGATTCCAATATGCTTTATTATATTCAAGGATCATTGGTTAAAAATAATATTGTAGGATAGTGAGATAATTCAAAGACTATATGTATCCAACCACAGTCCATCTGAGTTAATCACATCACATTTTAGGTTATTTAATAGCGGAGGTAGATGTGGGCCCAGTGAAAGTGAGAGCTACCATCATTACTGAATCTTCATTAGTTACTATAATATTTGAAACATGTTCCTCAAAATCTTTTTTATTCATACATTTTATTGATAAGATTAAACTACCAATGGAACTCATAACCTTTTTAATTGAGTGAGCCACAATTGTTGGATTCAGGAATGAGTTTGTGTTTTTTATTACTTTCCCTCTATCTATAGACGATGCAGTGTTATTGTAAGATTTCTTCATTCACATTCTAGATTTTTTTGGTGACATCATTGGGATGGATTTTAAATTTTTCACTATTCATAGATTTATTTATATTATCTACATGATATTTAATTTTTGTCTATGGGAGATATAAGGTGTTTCTAGGAGAATGGGATTCGAGGTCAGTTCATGAAGGGACAACCCACCCAGAGCTTGGGATTTTTTCATGGTATAATGTAGTTGAGTAAGATGAAATTTACTTTTTGTTTAAAATTACCTTCAATTTCATGTATCATTCATGATCCTTTCACATATTATTTATTTGGTGGTCCTATAGAGAGGTAGGTAGAGTATAAGATTTATTGGTTTCTATATGTGGAACCACTTTGAATACTGGTAGATCATATCTTTCCAAAGGAGCTGAAATATATCAACATTCAGTTGGATTATCTTATGAGAAAAATGTTTTTTCCCTTTATTGTTTCACATTGGCTAATCCCTTTTCTCTTTTCCAATAAAGAAGATGGTTCACTCAGATTGTGTGTGGAAAATCAAAAGTCGAACCAGGTAAAAATTATGTATAATGATCATATTATTTATGTGGATGATATTTTTTTGTATTTATATGGTTCAATGTGGTCTTTGAAGAAAACTATTTGGTTGGGTTATCAATAGATCGTAGTTAACAAGTCAGGTATACTGCACACAAAATTCAAGAGTGGGAATGACCGTTATAAATAACTTTTGATTCCATTTGTTCTTTCCAATAATCCAGAATTTTTCATGGATTTCATGAACCAGATATTCCAAGAGCATCTATGATCATTTTTCATAGTGTTCCTGGATGATATTTATGTATATTCGATATCCCAAAATAGGAAAGATCACCAATTGAGTTTGTTTCTAGAGATCTTGGGGAGTGACATATTGAAAAAATATATTTAGAAATACAATTTCCTGATTCAATAAGTGATTTTATTGGGGAACAAGGTTTCTAAGGGTGTCTTATCAATTGATCATGATAATGTAAATTTTTTCATATCATGGGGAGATGAACAAAATTCCAATAATATTCATAGATTTATAGTTTATGATATATAATACCAATTGTTTATCATGGATTTATCAAAGATTAAATCACTATGAAATACTATTACTATGAATGGGTTGGAATTCATATATTGTAAAAAGTAGAAATCTTATTTGGATGAGTTGAAATTAATTCTATCCTCAACTCCTACACTTATCTTAAATAAGACAGATAAGGGGTATGTTGTTTTCCTATATGATACTAGTGATGGTATATGTTTTGTGATTATATAGGAAAACCAACTGGTGTCTTACATAGCTCACCAGATTCAACCTCATGAGAAGAATTACCCCAATCTTGATTTAGTGATATCCACAGATATTAATTTTCTAAAATATTGATTGAACTGTCATTTTCAAGAGATATTTAGAGTATTTTCTAAATATAAGAGTCTTGGAAATATTTTTTCAATGAAATACACTAATATTATATTGATTTGGTTGGTATAATAACATCAGATATTTGAATTCAATATCACATACACCCTATAGTAGGGGAATGTTTGTATAAATTCCCTTATATTGAAAGTGCCATCACTAGTTGTTCTGGAATAGAAGAAGTAGTGCATCCTTATAGGGATCTTTGGTCAGATGAAATTGGTTGCATATGCGGATTTTTTAGGAATGAATCTAGGATTTTTCAGTTATTTTCATATCCCCTTGATTAAATTATGTAGGATTAGTAATAGGATGAATAATTCATAAGAATATAAAAATCCCTATATAGATTGGATACCATTTCAGGTTGACATATCACTTTAAATGATATTCTATGTTTTGAGTAACATTTTTGCATCCCAAAATCCAAAATAATAAGTTTTTTTGAAGTCATAGTTAATCATGGGTTGTTCAGTTGGTCATTATGATGAGGTATTATGACATGAGACAACGATTATAGTGGTTGAGTACGAAGCATAACATTATAGATTATGTTTCCCAATTATACACATACCAATAGAAAAAGGTAGAGAATCTGAAATTTTCTTGGCTCCTCTAACCTATTAAAGTCAAAATTTTGAAATGGGACGATGAATACATAGAATTTTCTCTGATCACCATAGAATCCAGGAGTTAGAAATTCCATCTGTGTGTTAAATGATCGAATGATATGGTCATCTCACTTCATATTGATCAGTGAGACAATTATAGTTGAATACATTGGTAATATGAATGTACACTAGATTTTTAGGTTATATTGGGTTTACCTAACCATTTGTTCAAATAGGGATCCTAAGATTACCTCACAGTTCTCTATTTGTCACCATGGGGTGAGGGGGACTTAGGAAAATTTGATTATAGCTTACCATCCATAGAACAATGGCTCAATGAAGCATGATATTTAGACCTAGAATGATATAATACTTGCTTGAATATTTTATTTTAAGGCATCATGTGATAACCATATGTTACTAGTTATGTTTTCATATAATAATAGTTATCAATAATTAGTTAGAATGAACCCCTTTGAGGATTTTTATTGTAATCCATTCAATTCTCCTCTTTTCTGGGAAAATGTGGATGATGCCTCTATTTCTACTCTGAGTCACATTCAAGAGAAATAAGTGATGATTTAGGATAACCAATTTTATATGGTTATAGCTCAGTGTTAGAAGATGTCATATAAAATCCCTAGTAGATTTCCATTGGTCACAGGGTATTCTAAAATGTTTTTCCACTATTAGGTCACCATTTTCATGCATTGTAGGGAATTCCAGCTCTAAGATATATAGAACTTTTTCAGGTTATTGAGTGGATTGGTTTGGTTAGTTATGTTTTGACATTTATAGTTTAGTTGGAAGGTATTATTTCCTTCTCCTTCTATCTCACATTAAGAAGTATCATCCTTATCCCTCTCACATTCTTATTTTTGAAGAGACTGAGTTAGAGATATAATTTTTTATATGGAATCCAATGCAGATAGTTGAGTCTCAGTAAATGCTCTATTGTAGAATCCCAATTCCATTAGTTAGAGTTTTGAAGATATATAGAACAAATTTACATAATTAGTTGTAGCATGAGTCATTGATGGGGGATAATTGGACTCCCCTCCTTCTTAACACAATTCTTCCATATGACTTAATTACCCGGGATGGAAAATATTTTGGTGGGGAGTTTTTGACATCTCATTACCCTATTTCAGGTATTTCTCTTCTCTCATTTTATTTCCCTCTTTGTTTGGGTACGTTTTGGAGCTTCCAAGGATGTGGATCCAATGATTTGAAAAATACCATAATTTTATGATATATAAGTTTGTTCGAATTAAGGTATTTTGGGTATAAATGTGATAAAGGCTTAAGAGGTTGTCTGTTATTGTCTAGGATGGCCATCAGATATTCTTATGTGTTTATAATGAATCTTATTTTAGGATGGTTTCACATTATGAAATTGTCAGATAACATGAATATGTTGTCAGGATTAAGTGATGAATTGGTTCAAAGAATTAAATGATTACACATTATCATATTGGATTACATCATTTAAAGGTAAATTAGTTTATGTTTTTATTTCCGGTGATTTTTTTTGATCATATCTTAAAAATCATGGAATTAATATCAAAAAATAATTTCATTTTATCAATATTAATGGATTTTTGGTTATAACCACATGAAACATATGATTTTATTTTCATTTGACTATATAATTATATTTAGAAACCTTGTAGATACCCTATATGATTTTAGGGATCTTTTTTTCTTCCAGATTATTTATTTTGGTGATTGATATGTGATTTCGTTTCAATGTATCTTGTTGGGTTACTGATCTTTCTGAACCATCAATTTCATTGGTCATAGATGTTTTTTTAAAATACATTTATAGATTCTTTATTCTTGTGGTGTTTAATATCTTTATCCTATATAAATCTATTATATGGTCATCCACCAGAGGCAGACATTTATTTTGGTTGTTGTACAATGTGTGACTTTATTTTGGTATATGTCATTTTATCTTCTATGCCGAGTATTTTCCTTACTTAATTGAATCAAATATATAAGGATCAATTATAGGGTATCTATTATTGTCTTTTTGTGCTTATACGATGGAAGATCCAATTGCGTGTGTTTGTGACCCATGATTGATAATGGTGGTTCCATCACAATCCTATGTTGAATGAACATCATTTCATTGGTTTTAATCATTTATTTTATACAGAAAATGGGATTATTGATTGATTTGAATGTGTTATTGTATATGGTAATTTTAGAAAAGGTGATTTCCACTAGTTTTGGTAAAAAAATAATATTAAAAGAATTTTTTGAGGAATTTATAAAATTGTTATAAATGCATTATTTTTATGAAATGAATTGGAAAATGATAAAAATGGGACACCTTGGGTATTTAGGTTGAAGGATTAGTAATAGGGTTCATCGATTTATACTGCCTGGAATTTCACTCATGGGTATTTCTATGCCTCATAAGCATGTTGTTGTAGGTACTATGAGACTTTTTGGATGGTTCGCTCTCTAGGGTGTTCCTCTATTCTGTAAATATTCTGAATATATCAAGACATTAAATGTGCATGATTGTCTATGTTTGAGTACTAGTGTTGTTGATAGCATGGCCTCCTGTGATCCTTATTTATATTAATGTTTTAGTAATAGGATTCATCCATTGATACTGTATGGGGTTTCACTCTAGGGGTATTCCTATTCTTAATATGATCTTTGATCTAGGTACAATGAGACTTTTTATAAGGTTCACTATCTGGGGAGTTCCTCTAAACTCTAGATATTATGCATATATCAAGACACATAATGTGCATGATTGTTTATGTTTGGTTAAAACTATTCTTGACAGCCTAGACTCTTGTGATCCTTATCCTAATGTTACTTGTTCTTAGGTTTGAAATTCATTTCATTTTTTTCACATGTGATATATTGAATTCATTGTCTAATTTTTTATATTATACATTCATTAAAACTATAGGATCCTTACTGTTAAAAAGAATGGAAAAGGGGAAATATTTTACCATGTTCATGATATAAAAACTATTTAATGATTTATCAAACCTTGTTTTCGTTAATGTTGATAATATTTTTATTTTTTACAAAGATAAGATCTGGAACACCTGGGTCGGAAAAAATAGATCCAATTAACATCATACCCTACCTAACCCTTCTCTAGTGAATGAACATTGAAATTTATTTTTAGGAAGGGAAAGGGAAGAGACCATAGGGACATGTCGATATTTCTATAATCTATTTATGTGTTATTGGTGGTTGGATGTTGAGTTTTTTCTTCTAAAATTATATTAATGTGATATTTTCATTTTAGATTTCCTTTTATTTTGTAATTTAATATAGATACATTGTTGATACTTTTGAGTTTTATCACATCTCATGTTTCCTTTTTTTTATTGCATATTTATTTCTTGTTATCTTTTCCACTTTTTTTCTCATTATCTTACTTGAAAACCATCTTTCCTACTTTTGGGTTGGAGAAATAATTAACTTGATTTTTTATTGAATCATAGTTCTTAGTAACTTTTCCATGGTGACCTAGAACAAACTTCATGAATGTGATGGTTCAGTTTATGTACTGGTTTGAGAGGGTATCTGGATATAGTTATTCACAAATTGTCTCTATTCTTCAGTAATGCTTATAGGTATTGACCTAGTAATGTTGTAATGTTTATTGTACATGGATAGGTTATTCTGTAATTCTTTTATATATTTTCCTATTGAAGTTGAAATTTTGATATGTAGGGATTAGATCATTTATACAGAGATGATTATATAAGGGTCTTCACCCATTTATGTTAATACAAAGTGAATTTTCTTAGTTATGTTATTATTCCATATACTTATGGTTATGGTTATCATAAATTATCTTTATGCATAGAGATATCCTAACATTCTATCGAAGAAGGTTGAAAATTTTACTCTATTAATTCATTAATTAATACACAAAGTTTATCACTTTATTTAGAATATTTACTATAAAATGGGTTTTATTTAGAAACGATGGTGTGAAACTATGGTGTTTTATTCACACCATATTTAGGCCTCCATTTGGTACCCATTAATATTAGATGGATGTTGTTTTGGATAGGGTAATGAGGCCTTGTTGTTGGTTGTTTCTTCTAGTATGTGTCAGAACATGGAGATTAGACTTACCTAGGATTTGGGACCATGATTCTTTTCATTTATTTATGTCACCATATCCTTTTTTCAGAAATACTTCTAGTATATCATTTAGTTACATTTCAGCCTGACAATACATAGTTCATTATTATTTTTTTTACATGGTTCATACATTATTATCCAATTTTATGATTTTTTGTTTTTTTATTTCCATTATTCTTAAAGTTTTTACCTCCACATTATTTGAAACTATATACAAAGGTGTATAGTCATCTCATTATATTCTATAGAGACCTGATGTTATTTGGTATCATCTTCCGTACAGGGAGGTGTGGTTAAGGTTGAGTAACTAAACATATTTGTTAACATAAGAGAGTTCTAGATTGGGGGATGTTACAAAGTGGTATCATATGTTTAAATAATTTTATTACATTGCTATTTGGGAAAGGAAGAATGAATAATATGATGTGTATGTATATTCTAAGGATATTTTTCATGGGAGTAGTTGATCTATATAAGGGGTAAAATCTGAGATATCGTATATGGGATTGTTGATTGTGATGGTTTCTTTTTACGACTTATCATGATGGGTGATTCAAATTTTGTGTGATGTTATTATTATATGAGATTTATACTCGTGACCCAGTATGGAGTGAGATGAGTATGAATTCATAAATATAGGAACATAGGGACATATTTTCACATGCATTGTTCTTGATATAGAAATATTTATTGCATGTGATATATTTTCTTATATGTAATGTGAAATGAGATACCTATTAAATTTAAAAAATGCAATGAATGATCTATTATTTCATTCCAATTATATTGCTAATCCATGTTTAAAGACTTCAGGCTAGTAGATCTATATTGTTAACAAAAATTGTTCTTTAAATTGTTATTATCTAGTGTTCTAAGTAGTTCATTTGTCTAGGAGAGAAAATTTATTCATGCATTTTCGAATTGAGTTTTGGGAAAGTAAACATCAGAAGGCACCTAATGTAGTTGAACTGATGAATCCTATATATCGGGAGGATTAGTTGGATGTTCATATTTGCAACAGCTTCCTAAGGGTCATGCGAGCCATGGAAAGGTATACTATTTTCACTATTCCTTCAATGTATGATCTGATGAGAGAGTTTCACCTATAGTATCAACCGACGTTCAGTATAGAGGAAGGCCCCTAAGATGCTGAGTTATGGATCATGTTAGTCTATATGATCATAAATATTCTTGAAACACATTCATATTAAGGGATGAAGCATGACATATACATACATCATGAGCCATTGAAGCATTGGTGGGGCACTTTAGTCAAATCTATACAATAAGAGGAATTATCCTGGAAGGAATTTGAGGAATTTTTTTTGAGACACTTCTATTTTGAAATAATGACATATGATATGGATAACGATTTCATGAAATATATGTTGGAGACCTTGTAAATAATAGACTATGATTGACATTTCACTAACTTATATCTCTTTGCGCCATCATTTTTTGGTGATGAAATATTCATAGAGAGGCATTTATATGATGGGATTCACTATATGAGTAAGGCGTGTGTAATTTTTCCTCTGAGTAGAATTTTAGACATGATTAATTAGAATATCATAATGTGAGGGAATCATATAGGGACCCCAAGAAGTAAAAAATTTATTTCAACAGTGTGAACATGGATATTTTCTTCTTGTGGAGGGAAGTTACACTATGATAGTTATCACCAAATGAAATTGTAGTCATATTTGTTTGGGAATTGGTAATCTATGATAAGACCATGTTACATTTTATTTCTATTAGTTTGGACTATTTTGACCAAATTAATCTCTATTTTTCTTCCCTAATTTGGAATGTCTTTCTTGTACTAGGTTGGGACACCTATAATGGGTTTTTAGAGGCTTGAAACTGTATAGTTTTGTAAGTTAACATAGAAAGATACTAGAGTTTGAGAAAGAATCATCTACAACCTAAAATTACTAGTAGAAGGTGTTAAACGAGATTTTTAGGTTGAGTTATGGATAGTGGTAAACATGTGATAGAGCATTAGAACTATGTAAAGGGAATAACATAGAGGAGTCAGACTAGAGTATGGAGAAGTGGTGATTGTTATCTGCATGTTATGTTGTCTAATATTACTAGTTTAGATTCATGACCTTATACCATTATAGTAATGATTCTTATATCATTTAAGTTATCTTGTGTTTTTTATACAATATTATCTCATTACTTTATATATAAATTTTCTTTTAATGGTTTGGGTTAGGTTGTGTGAATATTTGATGGTGTTTTACCATTGAAAAATATGGGAGTGAAAAAAATAATATCAAGTATTAAAATAAGTGATTTCTAAAAAAATTTTGTTACTAAATCATTTTTGGAATTATTTTTTTATGAAATGATGGGTTTCTTACTTTTTTCTCTATAGGATTTTTTATTTCATTACTAAAATCATAAAAATATTTACCGAAGGATAGTTACCTTTTTATATCCTGAAAGAGGAATATATTTTCATTAAGGTGTTTGGGATTATAAGGATGGTCTAAATTTAATATTTATTAAATATAGGATTGTATCTTATCTTAGATAAATACTTTCTCTAAAATATAGGGGGAATATAGTAGGGTTCTTTTCCTCCAGTGGTAGAATGTTTTTAGGATGTTTTTCCATAATGAGTTCTATGGGTTTCTATCATATAGGGGGATATATTTCATGGTCATGTTAGTGAATAGAGAATATATATTTTCCATAAAAAAAACCTGCTGGAAAAAAATTGAGAGTTGAAGGTTTAATTGAATGATCTAGCAGAAAACTAGGTTTTTATGACCATGTACTTCACCAAATAGTTATTCGTTTCTTTTATCCATGAAGGATGGTGGTACATAGAACTTGTGCGAGGACTATCGGAGATTGAACTAGGTGATGATTGAGAATTTATATCATCCTCTATGCATTGATGATATATTAAATTAGATAAGAGGTGCACATATTTCCTCTAAGACTTACATGAAATCTGGGAATAATCAACTAGAAGTGAGACCAACAGACATATCTTAGACTACATTTGGGATTGGGTATGGCTTGTATGAGTTTATATTGATTCCATTTGGGTTTAAGAATTCATCGACAATATTCATGGACTCAGGAAATTAGATCATTCACCCTTTTCTACATTAGTTTATGATGGTTTTCATTAATGATATGTGCACTCTCAGTCATCATAAGATCCCACCAAACATATTGACATCATCTTGAGTAAATTTATAGGGAATTTAATTAATACCAAGCAAGAAAGTTGTATTTTCTAGATTGATAATGTGAACTTATTGGTCCATGTCATATTAGAGTTTGGAGTGTCATTGGTCCCAGAGAAGGTTCCATCGATGGAATCATAGTTAAAGAAAACAAATTTCATTGAGGTTCTTTGTTTTTTGGGTTTACCCGATTATTACCGGTGATTCATCGAGGACTATCACATTAGATAACACTGATTTATGGGATGACCAATAACGGGATGATGTTTTTTGGAGGAATTATGTGAGATATTTTTTAGGTTTTCCTTTGTTAGATTACCTCAACACCAATCGTAAACTCTCATGTGATAGGTTGGGCATATAATATGTACTATGATGCATCTAGAGTTGGAGTGGGAGTAGTTTTAGTGTAGGAGGACTAAGATGTTTCTTATGTCTCTAGATAGATGATACAACCTAGAGAGAATTATAATGATGATGATATAGATATATTTTTAGTATTATATTCCTCGATATGCAAGAGACACTATCTTTTACTCAATAGGATTGTGGTGTACATAACCACAAGTAACTCATGTATGTCTTTTCTCAGCCGGACATTAACCTTTGGTAGAGTACATGGGTCTTGTTCCTTCTATATTTCATCTTTGAGTTGTCTAGTACATTGGGAAAGAGAAATTTCATTATTTATGTATAGATCTATAAGATGAAAATTGTGGAAGTATGGGAGTCTTGTGATGAGCAATGGATAGTGGAACTCTTAGCAGACATATTTCTAGATATTCATGTGTCCCTAGGAGGAGTAGCTCAGACTTTAACATCTTTTATACCAATGTTGTTGGATCAGATATATAAAAAAATTATTTTATCTAGAGGTATTATCTCTTAGGTAGAGTTTATATATTGTCGAGTCACTATAATGATTCCCTCTTGGAAGAAGTAATACTCTTCTTTTATGTGGCAGATTATGGGTTTCTAAGGGTTTTTACGAGGGGATTTTAATAGAGATTCATGATTCTAGATGGGAATAACATCCATTTAATAAAAATATGAATTTTTTTCACCGTAGAGTACTAGTAGAAAATAATTAAATAGGTTGTAGGATTCATAGTGAGAATATTTGTCTATCAACAAGTGAAAATTCAACACTGAGGCTACTTGGGTTGTTAAAATCTATTCTCATTCTAAAATAGGTAGACAATGATTTCACAATGTATTTTGAGATTATATTACCCCTGAAATAATATAATAATGTTGTAGTATGGGTTATTTTGGATCAATTTAAAAAGGCACCCCACACCATTGACAATAGCTAAACCTTCACTTTTTTTGATCTTGGTAGAATTTATGTGAGGGAGATAGTTTAGTTGCATGGTGTCATTAAGAGTATAATTTCTAATAGAGATACATGTTACACAGATCATATATGGATGGATCTTTCGATTCTTTGAGATAATATATTCATCTGAGCACAACCTTTCATCCATAGACGGATGACAAATATAAATAAAAGATTCAGATTTTGGAGTATATATTATGAGAATTTTTACTAGATTTTAGTGGTTTTTTGGAGATGTATTTTATGTCATAGTGTTTTAATATAAAAAAATATTTTTTGAATTAATCCATATTGAACCATTCTAGGATTTAAAGGGAAATAAATATTATTCGACTCTTCATTGGTTGTAGTTAGGTGATTCAATGCTTATTGAACATAGTTTGGTGCAAGAGATTTATGAGAAGGATAAGTTGATTATGAGGTATCTGGTGACCACATAAAAGTGGAAAAAATTATATTGACCATTTTATAATACCTATTTAATTTTAGGGGGGTCATCATGTTCTCATTCAGTTGTATCTTAGGTTGGGGAAACACTGTATCGAAAAACAAGGAAATATATTGCCTAGATTTTATGGGCCATTCGAGATAGTGGAAATATTTAGTCTACTAGAATATCTATTTAACCTTCCATAGAACTAATATTCTATTAATTGAGGGTTTCATGTGTTTCATATTTAGGAATATATTCCTAAAACTTCTCATATGGTAGATTTTGAAAACAACAGTCTTGGTGTAGATGCATCATTTTTGGATATTATGATACATATTTTAGACTGCTGTAAGAATTATCTATGAGGAAAGGACACTTGCATAGATTTAGTGTAGTGGTAGCATGGGCATGTTAAAGAGGATACATGGGGTAGGGATTTTGATATGCAATAACAGTGGCGTAACTTGATTGCCAAGACCCCACAATGATTCAGGGAGTTACTGAGGGACGATCTATTATATGTTGGAGAGGTTGTAAGATCCTATATTTTCATGTTATGTACTTATTTATTCTTGGTTTAACATATTTATTTTGGATTAACGTTCATGATAAACCTTTCTTTTTCAGTTTTTAGTTTGGTGTTGGGTTGCTTTTTCTTGGAATGGTCATAATGTTTAAAGATGTATGTTTCATTGAATTAATATAGTCTATATATAAATGATTGAAATAGATTATATTTGTTATATATGGGTTTGGAATGCATCAGATATGGATTGGTTTCTTTATAAAAAAATATGAGATTAGATCTATCTACTGGCCACTTTCACAAACTGAATGGTCTACACAACGTGAATGTGATTCCAAAATTATTATATGAACTAGTTCAGAGTGTGAAATGGTAACATTCCATAAAACGGGATCACATCATGAATATTTCAATGGAGGATATATTAAGTTGAGGATATATTTTTTAAGAGTATATTATAAATCATGAAATTCCTGTTTTCTAATGGGTATAGGTCGTGAATATTGTGTGACTAATAGTTTTATGGAACATTGTGTATATGATATTATTTCATCCACCATGTATCTTCTTTTATCTAATCCCATGGAACTCCATATGATTGGGGAGTGATTCCTTCCATTCCTTATTTCTTTCTCTGGTGTATATTATTTGGGGACATACTTCACTTTGGTTTTCCCCTTTCTTACAATATTATTAATTATAGTTGTGTGATCTCTTAACAGTTTTTGAACAATGGTCTGATCATAATATTTGTGTGATCCTAGTTTTTCCTTGGGATATCCTTCACCTCTGTTATTCAATTGAGTTCCAATTTTATAGTGTTTTATAGAACACCAAATAAATTTAGGTGGTCTAGAATAAAGGCCAATGGTATATTTAATTTGTTTAAGAGTGTTCAATATTATTTGATTGTTCTTTTTCCATATGTGAATTAACTGATAAAATAATGGGTGTTGATAATTGTTTGTTTAGTCAACTCCTTAGATCCCATTGGATCTACTTGTGTTGGTACCTTTTTTTTGGCTACCCGTAGGGTGAGGTTACTCTTGAAAAATTATTAATTATCTAATAGATTAAACTTTTTCTTTGGATGACATGAAACATTAGTTGGTTACTTCTGATAAATTCTCCTTGAAAAATGGACTACGTGTTTATTAAAGTGACTTGTGATGTTTTGATATGTGATTGGTGTATATGCCTAGATGATAATGGAATAACATATAATCTATGTAATGAAAGTTTAATTGAAAGACAAATGGTAATGGTCTGTAATGATAATTGTGTCTTATGATGTTACGTTGTATTATTAATTCCATTATGGATTATGTTCTAATTCATGCAGAAATTCATATATAGAGGGTTTGGCCCATTAATTCTTTAATGCTTATAAGGGTTGACCAAGTTATGATAAAATGAATATATAGAGGGCTTTGACTAGTTATGCAGAAATTCTTATACAGAGGGATTGGCCATCATATATTGTAAATCTTATTGGGATTGTTCGGGTTATATTTTAATGATTTTAGAGGGTGGACTTGTTATTCTATAATTATAACATGTATTAGACCGATTATGATACAATACATATTTTTCATGGACTAGTTATGCTAAAATTCTTATATAGAGGGATTTTTTTGTTATGATGGAATAATACCCACAAAATTATGAAGATGGTTGAATTTTATATTGTATTAATTGAATAATAAATAATCATATTTTATCTCTTTATTTTATAAACATACTATTATAATTGTTTTGTATAGCTGCAGTGGTCTTGACCTACTATGATTTACTGAAAACCTATTTAGGCTACCATTTGGTACTCATGAAGAGTACATGGATGAAGGTTCTGATAATGGTAAGGGGCATTATTGTTTATATTTTCTTTTTAGATGGTTTAGATCATAGATATGGGATCTACAAGGCATTCAAGACCATGGTCTTTTGATTTTATTTATTTTGACTTAGTCTTTTATTTATATTACTTCAATCATGTCATTTAGTTACATTTCATCCTGACAATACATGGATAATTATTATCTAGTTTACATGGATCATCCATTATCTTATATTTATAAAATGTATTATTTTTTCTATTTTAATAAATTAAAATTTTCTAGTTTGCATATTTTTATGACTCTATAAGATATGGTATAGTCTCCACACTATGATTTTTAGACCCCCACTACTAGTCAAGAGCCACTAAAAAAGGAGGTTTCACACTTGAGGTATATCAAATAACATAATTTTTCCATGTAATAGAGTTCCATATAGGAGGAAATTACACTTTATTTTTGAACATATTATCCCACTAATTTTTTTCAACCCATAAATAAAATAGATCTACATCATAACACTTGAAATCCTATATGTGAACAAATTAACAATTCAAATTACATCATAAAAATTTAACCAAAATTTATTTTCATATTCCTTAATACATATACCTTTTATTAAATAATATGAATAGATTACTAAGACTCTTCAATATCAATGTGATCACTTTTCCTAATATAAACATTAGAAAAAATGTTAAAAAAATCTTCCCATTTAAATGTTATTCATACTTTCATTATCATTAACACATAATATTTCTAAAAATTAATTTAAATTCTATTGTTGATCCCTATCACAATCATTCCTATAAGTAAATCTATTTTCCTAATTCCCATACTCTTCACATTTAAAATATATAATAATTTGTGCACCCTGAGGAAGAACATTATTCCTCTCAATTGAATTAATAGAAATATTAATTTTTATAGTGTATTTTATTTGTTTATTCCCTCCTTTATCACATATAAAAAATATTCATATTCTTTTGATACATATCCTTAGGTGGTTTTTCCCACATTCATGACATTTAAAAAGATAAATCTTTTTCCCTCTATGTACTTTATGTCCTGAACTTCCATGAAACTATACTTTATATTATTTCGTGTGTGATTAAATTTTACTAGGTGTATGTCGTTAATTATTATTGAAGATTTATGTTAAGGAATAGACCATTTATTTTTCACTATATCACTTATCTGATTTAGTTTCCTATTCATACAACTATTATATTTTCTATCACTCCCATTATTAACTAGGTTCAAACTGGTTATAGACATTTAATAAATAAAAAAATATTTAGGTTTAGAATACAAAATAAAATAATCACAAACAATATTTTAAATATAAATAATTATAATATTTCTTTAAAAAAGTCACATTCTATTTAATACTTTGGGTTATTCTTATAATCCAAATAATAACCATAATTCTCCAAACACATACTGACCATTATAGTTGTAGATGAATTATCACTTATTATCCAAAAATAGTAAAATAAGACCTAATTTTTATAAATATTTGGAATTATTGTAATCTAATAACATCATAACCTCTAAAGTTATCAAAACCCTTTCCTTGATACCAAATAAGACAACCTGTAATTAAACTACACATAATTATTAGTTTAATGACACATATTTCACTTCAGTGCATATCTAATATCTTATTGAATTATAGTTTAATAGATTATTGAAAATGGTGACATAAAAAGTGTACATTTCCATGTATTATACATTTTTACAAAAAAAATAGGTTCGCATTCTTACTTTACAATCTCATTCATGAAGAATTATCTTACATTGATAAATGTCAACATTTAACTTTATATAATTTATATAAAACTTAGCCACTATGGAAAACATTTCAAAATTTGGGATGAGTTAAATAATATCATTACGGGATATCAAAATAAAGGAAATCTATTAGACAACTTTAAAAACATAAAAATATATAAGGATGGTTTATTTTTTAAAAAATAAAATTAGACATCAAATAATTATTTACATACTCATTAAATAAATATTATTGGAAAATTTTCTTTAAAAATTAATTTTTAATAATAATATTCAAAAATTCATTACCATGATGGCTTCTTGAGAATACATGACAATTTAGGAAAATTATTATTTTAAAAAATAAACCCTTCCAACATAAAATGTGAAAGGTTACTCTTATTCCCAAAATCATTTTCATTTACTATGAAATATAATGATTTATGTTGATACTCACGAAAATAATATAAAAACCCATATAGTCATATTGGAAAAACATTTTTATATTCCCCGTTAAAAGAATCCTTTCATTGAAAAATATTCCCAGTTAATTCCAAAATGTCTCCCTGAGAGAACATATAATTACCCAATGAATTATAGTGGTGTATTAGACCCACCCTTTCAAATATATATCTTCCATGTACTATAATATGAATTACATAGATAAAATCATTAATTTACATCAATAAACTCTTAGGAATTGTCATTTGAACCTATTAGAAATATCATTTTTGTCTGTCTCAAATAAAATAAGAAGAAATGTACATTCCTTTTTAAAATTTTAAAAACTAAATATTCCAAAAAATAGAGATATAATATATTCATCTAGAAAATATAGAAAAGTTTAGGGTAATATAACTAATGAATAAAATTTATAAGAGTTGGAAAAAAATCAGGTGGTAAACATAAAAAAATATATACATTTGTAATAAATTTAAACAAAATATCCCAAACAGAAAACCTTGAAACTATTATTTTTTTAAACAGTATAATGGAATAAAAAATAAATAATGATAATTTGAAATATATTAAGTATAAATAAGAACAGTTTTGAAACACTTTAAAAAATATATATATGTATGAAAATAGTAAAATGGAAAACATTAACAAATGGTTTTAATGAAAATTTCATTACCTCATACTTCCACTTAGTCAGACATGCAATAAAATAAATATATAATACAATTTTATTTCTTATAAACTAATATAAAATCCAAATTTATATTTTAATATTTGATAATTTTTTTATAAATTATTATAAACTATTATTTAATGATTCTTTTTATAAATCAATGTTTATATGTAAACTTTTTTTGTTTCCCATCCATGTTTTGATTTATTGGTTTTGGTCCTTCGACATTGGTAATTGTTTCATGACATCCCAAATTTAGATGATTATTTTATTTATTTATTTTTTATTATTATGGAGTTTGAGGGATATTTCATGGATCATATGAGGATGATTTGTATGGTGAGAATAGAAATTCTATGTTTTACATGTTTTCATTTCATATAAAGAATTGATTTTATCAATTAATATATGTAATCATATTCTAAATAAATAATTATTAAAAACAAATAAATTAATTAATACTAAAAAATATTATGAGTAAACATCATTCTTCAATAATAAATGATAAAAACATTATAAAAATATTCATATACTTTGTAAACTGAATTAAAATGGAACATGTATTTATGAATAAAGGATTATATAATTTTGATATCAAATCTAAATACGATTAATAATGATATAAATAAAATATTTCTTTATTTATTTGATTTTTGGAATAATCTATATGTAGATAAAATGAAAAATTAAATAAATTAAATATATAACTGTTGGTCTACATGATCAAATGAGTGACATTACAATTTTTAAATGTTCAAAGGGAATGAAATAAGATAATATATATCTTTCTAAAATCATAATTTTATCATAAATATCACATAAATTTATTAAATAAATCTATACAATCCATTATATTATGTGGTTATGAAAATGAGATACGTTACTTCAAGGTAGCGGTTGTCCTCAGATATATGTGGCTAATACATTCATTTTCAGTTAGATTTAATAAATTTATATAATGGTTCTTCGATAAACATATTAACTTTTAATTATAGAAATGATTTTGATTTAATTATTTTATTAAGGTTGTAGAATGATTCTAGATGTTTTTATAATACTGAAACAAGAAATAGTTAGATTAAAAAATATATTTATTCCTTTTATAATCACCCTTAAAAACACGTTATGGCTTATGGGGATAGTATTTAGGGAGGAAAAAAGATCTAAGATATAGATAAAAATATTATTAATTTATTTTTGAGTATATTAGTTTATATAATGTTTTCCAAGACTATGGATAAGTGAGGAGAGGAGATCTCATTTTATATGTGGGTGGAGTGGCATTCATTTAAAACACTTTAATTTAAATTAATATAATTGTTTTTTTGAAAGTATCACCAAATGGAAAATATTTTATAATATAGGATAATTTGGGTTCAAAATAAACTCATAAAATATAAATTTTTTATGATGTAGATAAATTTTAACCTTTATCTATTTTTTTGACCGGATCTTTAACAAATTTAACACTTACTATGGTGACTGATTTTAATTATGGTAACTTATTTTTCTTAAAAAAATAAATATAATTTATAACCTAATTTAATAAATATAATTTAAAATATTTAAGTCATTTTAAAGTATGAAATTTATAAAAATGGTAAAAATAAATTTTAACATAATTACAGATAATCTAAAGAGGAACATTTAAAAACATATTTTTAAACATAAAAATGAGTTTACCATAAAATAATGTAAATTTCTATTTCTCATAAAATTATTATTATATAATAATATAAAGGGTTTTATTTGTCATAAAAAATAAAAAACATAATCTAAAATTGAACATAATTATTTAATGAAACAAATACTAAATAGTTGTATAATTATAAAAAAAACATTACTTTAAATAAATAATGTCAAAAATATATTTTCTAAATTGGAAATTATATTTTATATTCTTAATTTTTTTATTAAATATATATTTAGTCTCTAAAATATTTTGAAATCATTTAAAAAAATATTATACTATAATAATGTCATAAAATTCACATAATATGAAAAACCTACATTGTTCACTGTTCACCAAAAAAATGAACCATTTTAGAAGAATCTTGAAAATCCCCCTTAAGAAAATTTTGGAATAATAAATTATAAATAAAGTTATTTTTTTAAAATTATATTTTCTAAAATTATTAAAATTATATTTTAAATTTAAATTTAAATTATAAAAAATTATGTTGTAATAAAAAAATAACCCTTTTAAATAAGTTTTTTTCTTGATATTATATCATATATATTTATAATTAATTGGAAGATAATATTTTTTCATTTATATATTATAAATAAAATTTTAAATTTTATTAATGCAACAACCACAAATCTAGTAACATAGAGTCAGTTTATACTTTATTACATTATTATAAGATAAAAGGAATCATATCATTGTGTACCAAATATATTAGTAGTCTTGTTAAAATAAAAAACTACATGATTCCCATTTAAAATTTGTATAAAAAATTTAAATATTTTTTTTAAATCATCATTTTCCCTCAAGAATATCATTACATTTCATTCATAGCGAGATTCATATCAAATGATAGAAAAACCTTATATTAAATAAATAACATTAGAGCAACTACATCTCTACATAATATCAATTTGAAAATATCATGTATAATAATAAATAAATTCTTGATTAAATAAAATATTAGTTATTGGGTGTCATGATCTTGAACATCAGGATAAATCTATAACAAAACTATTCACAAGATGGTTTAAAACTGTATGTAGAAACCCATTTAATTCAATATTACTAATTATCTTCAAGAAAATACTAATTAATTGATGGACTATATTATTCATATCCCCACTCATCACTACAAGTCCAAAAAAATTCTCATATTAATAGTAATCCATTTAATTCTTGAACAACATTCCATATCATCAAATATTTATATCGAGTAAGGGATATGAAAATATAATCATTTTCCATGATCAGAAACATTTAATATAGAAAACAATTCATAGAAATTATATACATTTTATGAAATAAACATATCTATAATAAATAATTTTCATATATATAAGAAATTTAATATTTAATAATCATAATAATGTAAATCTTTAAGGGGAAAGTTAATCACAAAAAAATGAATCTTGAATGAGAATGTCGGGTACATTCATTAGTTATAATTATCCAAAAGAACCCATATAATAAATAAGGATGGTATCAATAAAACATATCCCTAGTGGATTATAAGTTAAAAAATGGTTCTTGTCACTAATTAAATTAAATACCACAAAAAATATATCAAATTTATTTCAGTGCAAAATATCATTTTCAACTTGGAAATATATTTGTTTTAAACAAAAGTGTGAATTTTTTTTTTGTAAATATGCTTATCAGAAAATAACCGTTGAAAATTGTATGATAATGTTTAAAAAGATAATTTGTCATGAAAAAATGAAATTCTAAACATGTTGTACATGTTAAAATAAATATTACTTTCATATTTTCCCTAAAATAAAAATGAGTCTCGTTTGGAAAATGACCTAATAATTGATTTTAAATATTTTATAAAATCCCAAAAAAATGGAAAAAGTAATTCAATAAACAATTTATAGAATTCAAAAAATATTTTGGAAAACATTTTTATTAATCATTTATTCAGAATAAAAAAAAGGATTTTTGTCCGAATAAAGAAATGATGTCATATTTTCAGAATTAAAAATAAAATAAATTTCAAGTTTCAATGAGTAGAAAATAATTATAATATTACATTAAATGATCATAAATAATAAATCTCATAAAAATTAAATTGTTTTATTGGTAAATGATTGAAAAATTTTGATCAATTGAAATTATAGCATAAATAATCACAAATAAAATGGGATTGTGAAATAAACCCGCAAATGTATCCTAATGTTAAACTAAGAGTTAATAAATAAATTGATTATATCTATAAAGTTTTACTCCATGTAAAAAAATTGTAAATACAAAAAAAATATCATTAAACACATTATCTAAAAATTTCAATGAAAATAGAGAAATAATATAACCCAATGAAATGAAATTTTGTTATGAAATTATTTACCACTTGGTTAAAATTAATTCAATTCCACATGGTTGAAATAGAATAAATTGAATCATAAAATAACATGAATTACTAATAAATTAATTTAATATTTTTAAAATTCTATGTATGTAAAACATATAAAATAAATAATGTTTATAACATTTCATCATTCGTTAATTAAATGAAATTGAGATGTTTCCCCTATCCTAACATGTTTTTTTTGTTGAAAACACATTAATATCTGATATAGTGGTTTAAAAAATATTAATAACATTTACTAAAACCATATCAGTATTTATAATATCATATAAGATCTCTTTATATCATTTTACAACTTATTTGTTTAAAATATTTCATCATTTTCATCGTTTAGGGTGTTAATTTCTTTGTATTGTTATGAAAGTATTATCCTAAAAGTTCAATTTCATGTCCATATTATAAAGATACAAAACCTAAAAATGATAAAAATTTTATATATATCATTTTATTTCATCATATACATTTTTTAAATCATTATTGATAATTTAAAATTGAGTATGGATCACATTTCTTGGTGGAGACGGTAGGCAGTACATATGCCCGAATGATGTAATCAGTTCTTTATTGTGATAAATTATAAGGAAGTGTGTGATATATTAATTTTTATGAATCAATAAAATTTTATATTTGTCACATATATTTATAAAAATTATATTTATAACATTCCATTTAATGTGTATGTGAAAGATAAATCAAATCACTTCATTAGGTGGTAGTCCACCATACACACGATTGGCCATATTGTATTTTAAATAAAATATAATGTATGAATGTATATGTTGTACTATAATTATAAATTTATATCAATATGATAAATATTAAGTAAATATTTATAATCTAAAAGTATATCCATCCTTGGAATATGGGGACGGAAAACGAATGACATTAAATCATGAGGCGGTAATCCACTATACACATGATCAACTATTTCACTTTCAAATTTTTGGAATATGATATGGATATAGTTCATGAACATAAAATAATTATATCTATGTATATGGGAGTCACTAATGTTATTATATTTTCATGGTTTAAAAATATTATATGGTTGTGCAAGAATAAAAAACTGCCCTTTTTAGAACGTAACCTCTTTTATGGAGATCAACTTTAGGTTTTCAAGAAAAGCTTTATTATTTTGGATTTGTGACCCAAAATTGGATATATAATATTTATAAGGGAGTAACTATGTTATTTATGAAGTTATTTTTCAAAAAAATGTCTTTATAAGTGTAAATATTGGAGGATAGTGGGTAAACTATTATATGTGGGGGAGAGGACACACATGAAATCTCTAAAAATAATCAAATACACCAATATTTGTATAAAAAAACTTATAAATTCTGAAATTATTGGAAATTACAAGTGATAAATTATAAATATATTCATATAATTGGTTTTTGATAATTTGGAATTTCATTTTAAAACTTATCCTCCTAGTTTAATCCTCTAAAAAATTAGTTTTCACCTTAACCACGGTAATTAATTTTTCCTTCTTTACATATTAATAATAGTGAAAAATTGTGTTGAGGTGATTATATAATATAAATTATTATTATTCAAAAATATATAATCCATATATATATATTAAATTCATTTATGTGGTATAATCAAAATTAAAATTATTACTAGATATGTGATGAAAAAATGAGTTTCCATAGGTAAAAATATCCTAATTATAGATCATTTTAATATCAAAACACAATTTTAAATTGATTAAAATGGCCTAATTAAGGAAATTTTAATATAATTGAAATTATATTAATTTAAAACCAATATAAAAAAATATTTTACTATCTAAAATATGTAAATGAAAAGGCAATTTTCAATAAAAAATTACTATTTTTCACAATTCATAGAAAAATGATAGTTTTCAAAAAAAATCCAAAACATTTACCCCACTATGATTTTTATGGGATAATTTCAAAAATAAATTAAATTTTAAAAAATAAATTTCTTTAATTATTTTAAAAATTAATATTAAATTATGTGCTTAAAGCGCGACAAAACAGTTTTTTAGAAAAATAAAATTTTTTGTAGAATATTTCTTTTTCTTTTAAATTATTATTATTTTATTTCTAATAAAAATATAACATTAATTTTTATTATATATTTATTACTATTCAAACCCACGAATTTAACATCTATGTTATAATGTTATAATATATTATGGTTTATTTCATCCTAAGGATATGTGTTTTGCAAGCTATCAAATTGATTAAATTTAATGACATATAATTCATTGGTTATTTAATATCGTTGTTGTGTTTCATGAATGATATCAATTAAAATGTTGTTATTTTAAAATAATATATTGTTAAATAATACCCACATTCAATAAATTTCATGCTCACAATTTATAATTTAAATTTGTAATCAATGGTTTATCATTTGTAAATACCATTGTTGAAATAAAATATATCATAAAAGTTTTAATAAAAATCATATTGATAAGAGTTAAAGGTATATAAGATGTTTATATTGAATAAAACATAAGTATGTTTTGAAATCGCAGATCATTTCTGAAATATAATGACACGGAAATGGAAGAAAATCATAAATAATTAAGCATAGTGATATTGGTCATTAATAAGAATAACATAAATGATTACTGGAATGTGGGTACCTAAACCCCGTAAAATTTTAATGATTTAAAAGACCAACTGATTTTTTGGAAATAAGGTAATAAATTTGTTTTGATTCAAGATCCTTTTTTTAATGTTTAGGATGTTTTTTTACTATATATGAAAATAAGGAAATATACTTTACGAATCCATTCTTTTTCATAAACACAATTACAACCTTTGGATGTGTCTCAATCAATTTATAGTTCATCCATTTCTCCATGAAATTAATATTCTAGAAATATTTTTTTTGACTGAAGCACTAAAATTTATTTTTAATACATCACAAGATCCAAAAATGATTGAATTTTCATTCTCTCTTCCTCTAACAATTTTCTCAATCTGATACGGTTACCAACAGCTATCAAAAACAATACATTAATCTCTAAACCTCAAATATAACACTACTAGTTCATCATTAATATTTATTTATCAAATTGTTTATATAAAGAAATGACATTTTATCTAGAACATCATGTAGGCTAGTGGTAGGTTTTAAACTCTTATCTCCCATCTTTTATGGTTTTAAGACCCATGAACGTACCAGATGTGATGGTTTGTTACCTCACATACATGATTTCCTTTATCTAAAACCATATTAACCTAATTCTTATAAAATTAATAAAATTTAATGACCCAAAACTATTTCAATATAAAATATATGATGAATCTGAAAGATTATTAGTACCTTTAATATTATTCAAAAAATTCTAATGGAATTATTTCACAAATAAGTCTTTCACTAAAACATATACTTAACCAATGGGTGGTATTTCAATAAATTTCTGCCAAAATATTATTTATATCCATAGGCTCCCATAACATAAAAGATTAAAATGAGTGATTTTGATTGTGGACTTATTAAAAATTTTAAACTCATAAATCCATTCTGGTATCCATAACCACTAAGGTTACGAGGATATATATGCATCCAATAGTTAACGCAATCCATATATGTTTAATGATTCTTATAACCAAAATATCATTAGTAAAAATACTTTTATAATATTAATATGGACCCCCAATGACAAATTTAACCATTTTATTTTAACATACATACATTCTTGGTCTAGGAGGTAATCATTCATAGTACACATCAAAGATTCCCAAGAAAGTGAAAAAAATAATATTAATCTGAAAAACAAATTAATTATTACAAAAATATTTATTCATAGTGAAACAATAACAATTATCAATATGGAAGGTAAATAACTTAACACACATTCCATTTTAATGAACATGAGTGTCAGGAATACATAAATATATATCAATTTGGAAAGGTAAATATCTAAATACATGTTCCATTAAATAAATGACATGAATATATTGAATCAAAATTGAATAATAAATATGTCAAGGTAAATAAACAAAAACACACGTTATCTAAATAACATTACTATAATGAATAGAAACAGATCTATCAATATGGTAAGGAAAATAACTAAAAACACTTTCCTTTAATCAATAAATTGAGAATTAAGTTTGTCCCAATATAATGTCATTGAAAAAACACTAATGGATAATAATAAATGAATTCTTAATAAATTGAGTTGTTAATTATTGGATGTCATGATCCCAGGAATCATGATACCTCTACTATCAAAATCATTTACAAGATGGTTTTAAACTAAAGGTAGAAACCCATCTAATACTGGAATAATTATTTTCATCTAGGTAATAATAATTCATTAAGGGGATATATAATTACAAGACCCATCCATCACTATATTTCTAAATAATTATTCATATATTGAATAATTGATTTAATTCATGAAAAATATTATGTATCATAAAATATACAAATTTATTCATATTTTCCCAGATAAGATAATAACATTTAATATAGACTTCCATATAAAGAGAATTTATACATCTTAATAAATAAAAAAATAATTGATAAATAGTATGAATATTTAAGGGAAATTTAGTCTTTAATGATCATTTGAAAGAAAATAATCTAATAAGAAGTTAATGACTTTAAAAATGAATCAAGAAAGTAAATGTCAGTACTTTTGTGGTTAGAATGACCATAATCCATCCATAGAAAGAATAATGATTATATCGATATAAAATATACATAGTTTGGTATAATTTAAATTAATGGTTTTTGTTACTGATGAAACGAAATACAATAAAAATATATTTAAAAACATTCTTGATGAAAATACCATTTTAACTTAAAAAATCTTTTTTATAAAACAAAAAAATCATATAAATATTTTAAAATAATTTTCTTGGAAGGTCATCTTTGATAATATTATAAGAATATAAAAAAATTTAGTGGTCATGATGGTAGGAAATTTCTTAAAATCCTTACACATTTAAACCAATGTTACTTTAACATTTTTTGTAAAATGCCAATAAGCCTTTTTAGAGAATAAAATGAAGATTCCTTGGAAAAAATTATATAATAAAAACATTTTTTAAAATTTATTTAAAAAATAATTATTAGAATGTTAAAAATATTTGTGAAAATATTTTTTGAAAACATTCTTTTAGAAGTAAAATGATTTTTACCGAAGAGTCTAATAATGACCGATTATCTAATTAAGGTTCTCTTAAAATTTTTATGTTCCCACGAGTGGAAAATTGTTACTATTACATAAAATATCATGACTAGTAAAATTATATTAAAATTAAATGGGGATTATTTGTGAATGATCAAATAATTCCCAATAATGGAAACTCAAGCATAAATAATCCCAATAATAATAAGATTCTGAAATAAATAGTCAAAATGTTTCTAATAAAAAATTGAGAATTATTCAATGATTAGATTTTTCATATGAAATTTAAATACACATAAAAAATTTAATTACTACATAAGATAATAAATTGTCTTTACACACATTATCTGGTAATATTATAGATAATGAAGATATAATAAAACCTAATGAATGGATATTAAGATATATAATTTATCACCATTGGATATATTTTAATTAAAATAACATTAGCTGAAATATTTAAAACTGAAATGTAATATTCCATGAATTATTAATTAATTATTATATAACATGTGAATGTGGAATTATATACACTATATAAATGAAATTAGAATAATAACATTTAAATATGCCTCAATCAAGGTAAATTGAGTTAAAGTCCACTACCTCAGACATTATGTTAGATGAAAACACATTACAATACTATATAGAGTTTTCAAAAGGTTATTAACTTGTTAAAAACCCATATAAATATTTATAATATCATATATGATCCCCTTATAACATTTTACAACACATTTTTTAATTATATTTCATTATTTTCAATGGTTTGTGTGTTAATTACCTTATTTTTCCTTTCATGTTTTGTTCATAATGATTCAGTAACTAAAAATACTATATTTATACATAATATAATTATTGATATTCATGTTATAAATATAATTTTTGTTAATTATATGTATTTTTTTATCATTATTGAAATTTTAATATAGATAATGGATTGCATCGCTTTGTGGAGGTGGTATATCGTACATATTCCCAAATAGATTTATCAGCTCCTTAATGGGGGGAATGGTAAGTATGTGTGTGGTATATTAATTTTAAAGGATAAATATAACTTCATATATATTACATATATTAAATAAATTTAACCATATTGCATTTCAATAAAAGCATAAGTGAAAAACAAATCACATCTTTTCATGAGGTGGTAGTATGTCGTACGCTCGAGAGACATTATCATATTTTTAATAGCAATGAAAGTAATAAGGTATATGTGATAATATAATTAAAAACTCATAAAAATATCATAAATATCATGTAAATTTATTGAATACACCATTAAATATATCTTTGAAAGGTGACTACGGAAAACTAATTACATTGTTTTTCATGGAAGTTGTCTGTCGTACAGATGAATGATAATTTTGTTTCCCCTTTGATGGAGCCAGAGATGGATATATTTTATATCCTTAAAAAATAAAATATTAGTATATTTTATATACCAATGTTATTATAGAAGAATTTCTTTTAACATTTTTATTATGTTTCATAAGAAATAAAATAAAAATTCGTATGTTGGAATGTAGCCTCCTTTTTTGAAAACCTTATCCAGTTTTCACTAAAATCCATCCTAGGTTAGACATATGATAAACGAAGGGATATATGATTTTGGGATGGGATTATAAAATTGATTTGGATATGTATTTTTCTAATCTATACATATTTTATGTGTGAATTGTGGGGAATAGGGGGTGGCCATTTATAAGTGGGGATAGGACACACATCAAATGTTTGAAATGAATGAATTGAATCCATGTTTTTATCTTCTCACATGCCCCTATAATGGGTCAATATTGAACCTTATCGGTGAAAGGAATCATATATGGACATATAATGGGTTTTGTAAATTCTGGTAGGAAATTTTAATCCTTATATTTCTAGTTTAACCCCTAATAAGTGTTTTTACCTAAATTATGGTTATTAATTTTTACATCTTATAGTATTTATAATGGTCAAAATTTAAGTTTAAAATATTTGATAAGATAAATTATTTTGATTCAAAATAATGAAACCATTTTCCAAATTCAATTCATAGAAGATCCAGAATCAAATTTAAAATTATACATGCTGACATGATGATGATGCAGTTCCGTAATGAGAAGATTCTCTTAATTATTGAAGGTTTTAATACCATAGATAATTATAATATTAATTCTAGTGAGATAAATTTGTTAACTTTTTATATATATGAACTAATTTTACATTAAAATCAATTTAATCAACAATCTAACTATATATATAATTTAAATTAAAATGTATTTTTCAATGAAATTTAGTAATCTTCAATATTAATTGAAAAATGAAACATTTTATAAAAATCCTAAAAATGTACTCTATGTTAATTTTGATATGATGAATTAATAAATGAAGCAACTATTTCTAAAAAAAATTCTTATAGTTTTTAAAAAATAAAATATAAATTATGGGTAAAAAGCACAACTATCGAATTTTTTATGAAAATATATTTTCATAGAAGACATTTCATATTCATTGAAATGATTATTATTTTATTTCTATTAACTCGTTTAAAATTATTTTGATAATTTATTTAGTACTATTTATGCCATCCAATTTTACTCATATTTTATAAATATATTCTATGTTATAGGTTATTTATGTTCTAAGTTGTTTGTTCAATAAGCTATCGAAGGATTAAATTTATGAAATATAATTCGTGTTTAATTTAAATACACAGAAATTCCATGTAATTTTTTTTAATTATTTTGGAATTTTACAAGTCCGCGAAAAATGATGGCGCGTGATTCTGAGGCCCGGTGTTCCTGGAATGAATTTTTGAACTTTTTTTAAGTGCGTTCAGTAAGCGTGTGAGCATGTTTTTGTAACTTTTGAACTAGTGATAGAAATTTAAATTTGAGGACATCGTCAAACTCGCAGCGCCAATATTCACTTAAAGTGACTTTCACCTTGACCATAGTAGGACAAGGGTGAATGTTAGTTTTCGTGTTTTTTTGTGGAAATAAAAATAAAATAAAGAAAAATATTTTATTTTATTTTTATCCTCCCATTTGAATGATCAGTGGTGGGGACCACTCAAACTGGAAACCCCTCCCCCCAATTTGAAATTAATGGTGAGGACCAACAAACCCTTGAACTCTCTCTTTAATAAGGAAGGTAACTCTTGGTTCTCTCGTAATTAATTATGCCACCTTCCATTAATTTATTATGCCAACATCAACTTATTTAATAGCCTACTCTAATTAAATTATTAAAACTTAATCTTATAAGTTGGCTATTTAATTTTGGTGGAATTGGGAGAATGTTTTGGAAAATGCGAGAACATTGGAGAAACATGCTTTCTCTAATGAATAATGCCTTCTCCAATGATGAACATTGTCGAAGGATCACTAATGCGGAACTTCTTTAACGGCGACAAACTGACGTCCTACATTACTCTCTCCTCACTGACATCAACAAACCATCAATGTTGGATTTGTTATTTGTATACCCCTTACCACGTTCTTGACATTCTTCATGATTCAAGAATAAACAAGATGCTTTCTACCGTTCTAACACAGAAGGTTCGGGCAAAATGAACATCTCTCGACATCTCTGCAACCTTGGTGAATTTGGATGGTCTTGAAATGATGTTTATGTCCTGAGACGAGTGCAGATGTCTACGGAATGAAGAACGAGCCACAAGAGCGCGCCCAGTGACCTGAAGAACTTTTCTGCCAACCGTGTGAGAGAACAACACCGGTGGGGCATAGGAACGGTGGCTGGAAATCCGGCCAGCTGTGACAAAGACGTTGGTGCGACCATAACACTAGAGAAGGGTCATATCCCATCGGCCATGGCGAAGTAAGGGCGGTGGCCAGCTGCACGACGAAGACGGCGGCGTGCATCTGTGCCGCCGGTGTGCAGGTGTCGTGGTGCAAGGCTATGGAGATGATGATGGGGGGATGTTGGCCGAGCCAGCCGACGGTGGCGGCGCAGTGCGCGGCCACACCGTATAAGAGGGCTGGTCGTCCGGCCCATCGTGGGCCGCCCAGCAGGGGCCGCAGCGCGGGCTGCCCAGTGGGAGCCGCCCACGGCGGGGCGAGCCAACGGGCTGGGCTGAACCCAGTGGGGCTGGGCCGGACCCAACAGAACG
Organism: Viscum album; assembly: GCA_963277665.1. Lineage (NCBI taxonomy): Eukaryota > Viridiplantae > Streptophyta > Magnoliopsida > Santalales > Viscaceae > Viscum > Viscum album. The sequence goes on from OY728156.1 coordinate 1,377,601,061, forward strand.
GGTTGGACCCAAGGTCGGACCCGGGTTGGGCTAGGCCGACCCGAACCGTGTCGGGTCGGCCCAGGCCGGGTCGGACCGGACTCAGACCAACTTCCTCCCTTTTCGTTCTTTCAGCCATATCTTGATCTACAGGAATCTGTTTGACGAACCATCTACAGTGCCTAAATCATTGTATTGAGATGTTCCAATTGGTATACCCAAATTGATTTTTTTATAATGTTAGGTTTTGGACGGGTTAGATCAAACACAAATTCAACAGGGCCCTCGGGACTAAAAGGGTAATAACATAAAGACCAAGCATCCAATTGATGCACTGTCTGTTGTGTTGAGACCCCTTTTATGTGGTCGTCCATTAGGGTACATCTTTGTGGGACATCATGGTAGTTTGAGTATCAAATTGTGGATTGAGAAGCAGAGCCTCCCAGAATCAAGCCAGCTCAGTGCGAAAACCATGTGGCTGGCTATAACAAGAGAAAGGGATCATATGGGGGTATGTGCTTTGGAATCATACGTGGTTCTATGCTTGATATTCCCTCTCAAATCTACTTTATATATCCATGTGGGAAATATCTAGGATCTTACGTGGGTATTCTGTACTAGGATATTTTGTGTGACTGGAGATCTAGGATCCTACGTGGGTCTGATTATTTAGGATCCTATGTGGGTCTGCCTCTTAAAATAGATAGGTGATTCAGTAGATACATAAAATCATCTTTACTATAGTACCGATGTTATGCCTGATGTGAGATGAGTATTTACATTTGTGGTAATCTTCCTTGTGGTGTACCTTTTTTGTACTTATCTGTCATGGTGATACCTTTGTGGTATTCATCTATGTGGTGCTTACCTTTGTGGTGTTACCTTGGTGGTACTTACCATAGTCATGATAACATTATGGTATTCTTCTATGTAGTGTTACCTTTTTTCTAATTACCTTTGTGGTGTTTCCTTCATGCAATTTTTTCCTTTGTGGAACAGTTGCACATTGGCAATGGATTTGGTCCTTGAGTTTCTTTATGAATGAGATGGGTACACATGATAACTTAGGTATATGTATGGGAATATACCTAAGAAGGGTTTTTTGTTGTTTTTAGGATTTTTTATTTATCCTTTGTGGATTTGGTGAGACCTTTGAGGGTCATAGGGTCCCTACTGAGTATCGTTATACTCACCCCAACACGGGTAATGCCCGCACCTTGTTGTGTTTGGTGAAGACAACAAATAGCGCTGATCGAGGATGAGGGTACGAGGACTAGACGGTTCCCAGAGGAGGACCCTTAGTCATGTTGGTACGCAAAGGATATGGGTGGATGTGGAGTGATAAGGAGGAAATATTTACCTACCCTTCAGGTAGGAGCCTCTGAGGATGACCTAGTAGCTGTCTTTTTATTTCAGTTGTATTAAATTTCCAGTTGTACTTGTACCTTTATTGTTCATCTTGTATTTCTACCCCAATTACATTCATAACTCTTTAAACAATATAGTTTACTTTTGATTGAATCTTACTGTGTTCATGGATGTGTGTGTTTACAGGTTATAATGGTAATTCCCTCTTGATTTTAGGGAATACGACTTTCGGTGCTAGTCACCATCCCCTAGCCTATGGAAGGCAGGATTTGGGTAGTCAGGACACCGGCCCTAGGGGATGGGTTGTAACAAATCTTTTTCAAAGGAGACGTTACTACTATAGAACATTGGATTTTGATCATTTTAACGACAATACTGTTAAGTGTAAGGAGTGTGGCTATCAGTTTGGGAAATCCTGTGTTGGTGTGGCGGCCGGCGTATCCATACACCAGGACCCTAACTTAGGATTTCTGACTCAGTGCATGAAAACATTGATTGCATGTGTGTTTTGAAATGTTTTCATTGATAAATCTTCAATTCATATCACCAGGTATAACTTATTAACTATGGCGCACTTGTTTCTTTTCAGGATGCCTCCCTTATGACTGCTAGTTAGGGTTCCGTGTATAGTACATGAGGATAGCTCAACGAGCGATGAGTCCTCAGTGTAGGGTCCTTTTTCAGAAGAGGCACCAGCTGGGGCACTAGTAGTACCCTTACCTATTGGTCCACCGATGCCACCATCCCTAGCAGTAGAGAGTGCACGCCACATGAGCTCATTGCATGTGTTCTAGTTTCAGGGGCCACTAAGGTTTAGGGGTGAGATGGACCCACTGGCGGCTGAGGATTGGTTGGAGGCTGTGGTGAGAGTCTTCTGACCGGTAGGGACACCAGCTGATCTCATTGTGAACTTTACCGCCAGTCTTCTAGAGGAAGTAGTAGGCAGATGGTGGAGCTTGATGCTCCAAGTTCACAAGGAGGTGACTTTTCTCTGGGCAGACTTTGAGATCTTGTTTCGGGCATAGTTTGTCCCAGAAACCCTTCGCGTTGTGCGCATCCAAGAGCTTCTTCATCTACAACAGGGTAACATGACTGTGGCTTAGTACTCAGTGAGGTTCACCGACCTCTCACGCTACTCCACGGATATGGTGAGAGACCCATTATTTTGGGCCCAGAATTTTGAGAATGGACTCAAGAGGAAGATCAGGGATTCGAGTATTTCTATCACTATCCCGACGTCGGCGGGGGTGTCAGAGAGATCCCTCTTAGTGGATATTTTTCTTGCTGAGTAGTCACCAGCTGCGAGACCCACCACCGGTCATCACGTAGTAGATTATTCTGTAGCTGACATCAAAAATATGTCACATAGGACCTAGAGGACCAGCCTTATAGGTGGAAAACCGCTGGATTCAGGGTCGGTTGTGTAGGGCACCAGAGACAGAGCCGGTCGTGCGAGGAGCAGATAGTGTTACACATGTGGCGGTCTGGGTCACATGGCTCAGGACTGCCCGACCCGCCATACAGATGATCATATGATGGTCGATGAATAACCTAGGTAGAAACAGTGGATTGACCGAGGAGGTCTGCAGGGAGTAGGAAGACGTGGTAGAGGAGGTGGTTGTGCAGCTGTTGTTGGGTGACGATTCAAGATGTTATCGCCACCACCACTAGGTGTTCCACCCCAACCACAGTGAGCATGTCGATAGGGGCCATCAACACTCTAGGCAGCTTAGGCCTACGACCCTGGCGCACCATATATGATATGGGGTTCGATCTGTGTCTACCTGACCTTAGCTTCAGTACTTATAGACACAGGTACCAGTCATTATTTTATTTCCACTGCTCTCATTTGAAGCTCGGAGATTCCGACAGTGCAGTTGGGTTGATCCTTATAGCTAGAGACTCTAAAAGGAGAGGATTCAATGATTACACACTAGTGTCATCAGTGTGAGATTACTTTAAAAAGAGAGATCTTTAGATAGGATATCTTAGTAGCAGTGTCGAGGCCTTATGAATTTATCTTGGTTATGGATTGTTTATCTACAGTCCATGCCCAGATCGACTGTATTAGGCGTACAATGTGGTGTGTCCGCACAGATGGGACTAGGTTTACCATCACCTACGAGAAGGGACCCTTTTTAGCACATGATGGACATTCCCAGAGCAGAGTGCAGCCTATCACTCATTAGTTGGCTAGCCTTACCCTCAGAGTGGTTGATGTGGAGAGTCTAAGATATCCTATAGTGGTGGAACAATATGCATATTTCTTTCCTAGTGATGTTTCATGTTTACCTCCTGGCAGAGAGGTGTACTTTTACATTGTCATGTACCCCGGGAGGACACTAATATCTACACAAGAATATCAGATGGCACCCATGGAGCATCGTGAGCTACATGTAATGCTAGAGGACTTACAAGGGAAGGGGTTCATCTGGCCTAGGGTTTCTTCTCTGGAATCCACGATTTTGTTCTTCAATAATGATGATGGGAGATTGATACTTTGTTTTGAAAATTGGTTCCTGAACCAGGTGACCATGAAGAACAAGTACCCACTTCTGAGGATTGATGAACTCTTCGATCAGCTAAAGGGAATAGGGCGGTTCTCGAAGATAGAACTCAGGTCAGGATATCACCAGCTCAGAGTACGAGACGAGGATGTTCAAAAGTGGACATTCCGATGTCGGTATGGCAACTACAAGTTCTTGGTTTTTCATTTCGGCATGACCAATGCTCCAGTAGTGTTCATGGGACTCATGAATAAGATCTCTCAGACATACCATGATCGCATTGTAGTATTCTTCATTGATGACATTCTAATCTACTTGGCTACTGAGGAGGATCATACCTATCATTTTCAAGTAGTACTAGACACAATCTAAGGGAACCACATTTATGGTAAGATCTCGAAGTGCCAGTTCTGGATCAAAGAGGTTCACTTTCTGGGACATATCATCTTGGATGCGAGAGTTGCAGTGGATCCAATGAATATTGAGGCGGTACATGCTTGAGAGCCACCCAGAACTATGATAGAGGTGTAAAGTTTCCTAGGTTTGGATAGATACTACTTGAGATTTGTTCCAAATTTCTCCAGAGTTGCCGCACCTTTATCAGCATTGACGAAGAAGAGAAAACCCATAGTGTGGTTGGAGAGATTCCAGTGGTGTTTTCAGGAGCTGAGGTAAAGACTGAATACTACCCCCATCTTGAGGCTACCAGAGGAGGGCGTTGGGTACGTAGTCTACTATGATGCATCAGGGACCGAGCATGGATGTGTCCTAATGCAGGAGCAAGCAATTATCATGTATGGTTCTTGAAAACTGAGACATCATGTGCAGAACTACACTACCCATGACCTGGAGTTAGCAACAGTGGTCTTTGACTTGAAGATGTGGTGATATTACATGATGGGAGAACATTTTTCATTCTACTCAGATCAGAAGAGTCTTAGTTATATCTCCTCGTAGAAGGACCTTAACTAAAGACAATGGTCTTGGCTTGAGTTCCACCAGGACAATGACTTCGAGATAGTCTATACTCTTGGGAAGGGGAACGTTGTAGCAGATTCCCTCAGTAGGAGATCTTGTATACAGCTGCTAGGTGAGGAGACAAAGAAGATTTCCACTTTACGAATATCCTTTGTGGAATGAGATGGAGAAAATTTTCATTATTCTCTTATAATCACTCCACTACTTCTTTAGTGAGTCTGGGAGGCATAGTGTGGGGACACTGACTATGAGGCTCGATGTGTTCAAATATCCACAGGACATTCACATGATGTATTTTTTGAAAGTCATGAGCACGTCATCCTTTTCAGAGGACGTACCATGGTACCATTGTCTCTTCGGGAGGATGTGTTGAGGGAGTTCCACACATCCTCTCTAGCGGTACATCCAGGAGTGGTGAAGATGTACCAGGATCTATGATGATAGAGCTGGTGGCCGGGAATGATGAAAGCAGTAGCAGAGTATGTCTCTCGGTGCCTCACTTGTCAATAAGAGATGGTGGAGCATCAGATACAAGCAGGGTTAGTTCCTCCTTTAGAGGTTCCAGAGTGTAATTGGGATGAAATAACCATATAATTAGTGATAGGACTTACACGTACATCCAGGGGTCAAGATTCTATTTTGGTGATCTTCAACTGACTCACCAAGTCCTCCAACTTCCAACTGATCCGAGAGTAGGATTTAATAGAGATCATGGTATTCCTTTATGTCCAGTAGATTGTGTGGTTACATGGAGTACCCTAGACCATTATCTCTAACAGTGACGCATGTTTATCTTCCCATCTATCGAAGGGGTTGTAGGAGGCTTTCGGGATGAAGCTTCATTTGAGCACCACCTTTCATCCTCAGATGAATGGCCAGACTGAGCAGACCATTCAAACCCTCGAGGACATACTGCATGCATGTTTCCTCGACTTCAGTGGTAGTTGGGAGGATCAAATTCCCTTGGTGGAGCTTTCCTACAACAATATCTACGCTCCCCCATTGGGATGACACATTTCGAGGCATTGTACGACCAACCTGGCAGAACACCTTTGTGCTGGACTGACCCATGGGAGTCAGCACATATGAGACTAGAGATGGTACAGGCTACCACAGAGAAGGTTTAGATCATCTAGGAGTTGATGAAGACTTCACAAATTAGGAATAATTCTTATGCCTATAGGAGACTAAGACCTCTAGAATTTGAAGATGGTGAGCATGTCTTTCTACGGGTCTCAGCTCGATGTGGTTTGTGGAGATTTGTTGAGGGTGGAAAGTTAACTCTAAGGTTCATCAGTCCTTTTCAGGTCCTCATCATAGTTGGCGACATGGCTTACCGCTTAGCTCTTCCACCTCAACTGCATCGGGTGCACGACATCTTCTACATATCCCAGATGAGGAGAAATGTTCACGAAATGTCACACATCATTGACTGGGGAGATCTGGACATCAACGATGGGGAAACATTTACGATGGTGCTAGTAGAGATTGGGGATCGATAGGAGCGGTTCCTTATTGGGAGATCGATTCATTTGGTGTGTGTATGTTGGCAGCATGGGAACCTCCAGAAGAGCACATGGGAGAGGGAGGCTCATATTATAGCTCAGTAACCCAACTTTCTTTCCTAGTTTTTGTAATGTGGATTTCAGGGATGCAGATCCCCGATGTGGGGAGAATGAAAAGACCTAAAAATACCATGTAATTGTTTTTAATTATATGGGAACTTTATGAGTATGAGAAAATTGATGATGTGTGATTCTGAGGCATGGTGTGTCTGCAATGAATTTTTGAGCTTTTTTTAAGTACATTCAGAAATCCTATGAGCGGGTTTTTTGTAACTTGTGAACCAGTTCTTGGAATTGAAATCTGAGGACACCATTGAACTCACAGTGCCGATATTTGCTTAAGGAGACTTTCACCTCGACCGTAGTAGGACGATAGTGAAAGTTAGTTTTCATGTGTTTCATGGAAATATAAATAAATAAATAAAAACTTCTATTTTTTTAAACATCCTATTTGAATGCTCGGTGGTGGGGACCACCCGAGCTGACCCCCCCCCCCCCCCCAATTTGAAATTTATGTTGGGGACCACCTGACCCTTGAATTCCCTCTTTAATGAGGGAGGTGACTTTTGGTTCTCTCCTAATTAATTGTGCCACCTTCTATTAATCTATTATGCCAACATCAACTTAATTAATGGAAAAATATAATTAAATTAATGAAAAATAATTTAATATGTTGGCTAAATATTTTTATTGGAATTGAGGGAAAGTGTTGGAAAAGTGGAGAACATTGAAGAAACACACTTTCTCCAACTAAGAGCGCATTCTCAAATGAAGAACTTCGTCGAAAGATTGCCAATGTGGAAAATCTTCAATGACGATGAACCGATGTCCGTCTTTCCTCCCTCCTCACAGATGTCAACAAACCTTCGAGGTAGGGTTTATTATTTTTATACACCTTACCACATCCAAGATGTTATACATTATTCAAGAATAAATAAGCTTCTTTCTACCATTCTAAGGCGGAAGGATCGGGCCCAATGAACATAGCTCGACCTCTCTTCAACCATTGGGAATTTGGATGGTCTTGAAATGATGGTGACATCCAAAGATGAGTGTGGATGTATATGGAATGAAGAAAGAGCCACTGGGGCATGGTCGGTGACCTGAAGAACATTGTCGGCAACTGTGTCGGTGACAAACACTGGTGGGGATTAGGAACGGTGGTCGGAACTGCGGCCGGCCATGATGAATAGGGTGGCGCGACTGCACTATCGGAGTAAGGCCGCGACCCATCGGCCAGGGCATAGCAAGGGTGGTGGCAGATGGCGGCCGACCTTGTGTCCAAGGCTGTGGCGCACGTCCATGCCGGTGACGTTCTGTTTTCATGGTGCATGGCCGCTGCGACGATTAAGGAGGGTGTCCGGCCGAGCCAGATGCCTGTGGTGGCATGACATGTGACAACACCTCGGACGAGGGCTAGTTGTCCGCCCAGCCGCGATCCACCCAGCGCGGGCTTCCCAGTGGTCCGGCCGTATCGATAGGCCGGGCGGATCCCAGCCGGCTAGGCCAGAACTAGTGGAATTGGTCGGACCTAGGGCCAGACCCGATTCGGTCCTGGTCGACCCGAACCGGGTCAGGTTGGACTGGACTCGGACCGACTGTGACATTTTTCATTTTTTCAGACATATCTTGAGCTATGGGGTGTCTGCTTGATAAACCGTCTACAGTGCCTGAAAACATTGATCAAGACAGTATTATTAGTATAACCCAATTGAGTTTTGGATAATGTTGGGCTACGGTGGAGATGGATTGAACACAAATTCAAACCGGACCTCCGGACTAAAAGACTTATAACATATAGACAGGGCGTCCGATTTACTCACCATATATTTCATTGAGACCTCTTTTATGTGGGGGTCCATTGTGGTACTTCTTCCGGGGACTTTATGGAAGTTGGAGTATCGACCTATGAATTCATGAACAGACCCTCTCAGAATCAAGTGAGCTTAGTGAAAAAACCCTATGGTTGGTTTTAACATGATAAATGGATCTTATGTGGGTCTATGCTTTGGGGTCCTATGGGTATGTGCTTTGGGATTCTATGTGGGTCTACGATAGAGATTCCATCTTAGATCCTCTCTAAGAATCCATGTGGGGCTACTCTAGGATCCTACGTCGGTCTGGTGTACTAGGATCTTATGTGGGTCCGATGATCTAGGATCCTACTTGGGTTTGATGATTTGGGATCCTACGTTGGTCTGCCTCTTAACCGAGTATGGTGATTCAGTAGTTATATAAAATCATCTTTACTACAGTACCTATGTTGTACCTGAGGTGAGCTAAGTCTTGACCATTGTGGTAATCATCTATGTGGAATACCTTTTTGGTACTTACCTTTGTGGTGATACCTTTTTGGTATTCTTCTATGTGGTGTTACCTATGTGGTACTTATCTTTTTTGGTGTTACCATCATGGTACTTACCTTCATGGTGATACCTTTGTGGTATTCATCTGTGTGGTGTTACCTTTGTGGTACTTACCTTTATAGTGATACCTTCATGGTATTCGTTCCATCGTGGAACAATTGTACATTGGATAAGGATTTGGGCCTTGAGTTTCCTCATGAATGAGATGCGTACTCATGATAAATTTGGTATATGTATAGACATATACCTAAGTAGGTTTGTCCGTTGTTTTCATGATTTGTGGATTATATTATGTGGATTTGGTGAGACCTTTGAGGGTCTCGAGGTCCCTACTGAGTATCATTATACTCAACCCTACATGGGAAATGCCTGCTTCTTGTTGTGTTTGGTGCAGATGAAGAACCACGCTGATCGAGGATGCGGGTGCCAGGACAGGACGGTGCCTAGAGGTGGACCATTTGGTCTCTGGGTATGTAGGGGAAATGGGTGGGTGTGATGTTCTGAGGAGGCGATCTGTACCTACCCTTCAGGTAGAAACCTTATAAGACAACCCATTAGTTTTCTTCCTTTTTATTTCAGTTGTATTTTACTTCCAGTTGTACATGTACCTTTACTGTTGGGCTTGTATTCTGGTCCCTTTTACATTTATCACACTTTTTTACTATACAGTTTTCTTGTGATCGAACCTTGTTGTGTGCATGGATGTGTGTGTTTATAGGTTATAAAGACAATGCCTTCTTGATTTTAGGGAATACGCCTTTCAGTCCTAGTCACTAGCCCCTGGCCTATGGAATATGAGCTTGGGGTAGTCACAGCACAAGCCTCGAGAGACGGGTCGTGACATGTAATTTATTCTCATTATTGTGTGTTTTGTATGATATCAAATACAATTTTATACATTTAATTTATCAAGGTGCTACAATTAATTTAATTTCCTAAGATAAAATATACACCACATCAAAAATATATCAATGAAAAATTTCCTCTTTTAATGTTGAATAAATTTAACAAATATAATTAGCTATTTATCTTCTATGAACAAATTTTCCTCATTCAATAATAATAATTTGTAATTAATAAATGGATTATCATATTTTAATTTTATTGGATGTTATACACATATTTTAATTTTGTAATAATGTTTCATAGTGTATTCTCATAATTTATTTTAATATAATATATACAGAATCAGTTTTGTTGGGTTCTATATATAAGACAAGACATCAAACATAGTATTATTTATATAAAAAATAAGTATTGAAATATCAAGGTGTTACAATCTAGGGTAGAGAAAAAAAAAATGGTATTAATGAGTATTTTGGGATAAAACATTGGACGTTAGAGTCAGAGTCTGTTTATAAGGACTTGGGAAGTACACAAATATCATTCCTGGAAAATATAGATTTTATTGAAACCTATGTTTCTATATGATATATAGATTTGGGGTTAGGAACTCTATAAAGTGTAATATGTTGGATAGTTCCAAGAATCCCAATGTGTAATTTATGTTCCTTGTGATGATTCATAGGGCTTAGTAAGGATCTAATGGGTTTTTCATGCATCATGATAGTGGAATGATTAGATCATGTTAGACACAACTATGGGTTGTGTTGTTTCATGTATATCCTCGCAAATATCAATTATTAATTAAGGTAACCAATAATATATTTGATGTTTTAATTAATATAATATAATATGCGATTGTACTAATATGGATTTTATATCCATGTTTAATTTATTATTAACCGTTATTTCATAGTATCCATTGGGAAATTTATTTTAATGTCAATGTTTTTGGAAAATGAAAACCCTATTTTAAGAAGAAAACATTCCTGGAGTCATAAGGTCTTTCTGTAAAGGTTTAATCTGTAGGTTTAAATTGAAATGACTTATAGGTACAATGATAATGGAATTATTTTTTATTTATTGTTTAAAATAATATAAGATGAAAAAGGGGTTTTGAAATGGATTTCAATTTAGATTTTAGAAATGGTATCAGTTCTCAAGAAAGAAATGAAATGTCTAGGTTGTGGATTATTGAGATTTTAATTTCTGTGGAAATCCATGCATTACAATGGGTGTTATTAAATACTGAGTGAGTTTTAGTATGTGTTAAATGATTTAATGGGTTTTTAAAAAGTTATATGGGGATTGTGTGGATCAGGTTTCCATCATTTTTAGTTGTTATTCTAGGATGAATCGGGCATTGGAATTGTACACTTAGAGAGTATATTGACAATGTTACAAGAGATATCTATCATTTAGCCTATTGGTATGGGTGATTAACGTTAGTATAAATTTTATAGATGTGGATTTTTCATGTTTCTTTTGTTTGGACCAGGTGATTTTGTTTTTATTTTGTGATTCTTATAGTGTCTGAACTATTATCAAGAATTATACTTTACAAGTGGAGCCTTATTGTGGCGAGAAACATATTATTAGAGATTAATATATTATTGGAAATATGGTGAATTGAGATCTATGGGTGTGGTCATGAACCATGTGAGTGTTTATTATTTCTTATCATAATGTTTATCATGGAATTGGTTTTTAGTTATTAACATTTATGATCTAGTTTTGGGGAAATGATTTCAGCGGGACATTGATGATTAAGGATTGAACATAGTGAAAAAACAAATGAATGATGGACTATCGTTTTTATTAAATATATGTTTTAATTTATATAAAAAAATTTAATAGTGATATAGTATATTACCATGGTATTGTCAATTGGATCTTGGTTCTTAATAGGGGTTTGTCAGAGATGGTATATGCATGTTTATGGAAGAGAAACTCCTTTGTAATGATTTGACATGTGTGTTATTATACATTTGGGGATGATTAAGGGAATATATAAGGTATGGATTACACCATTTCCTATTAGAGACTATGATCATGATTAAAGGTAAATTTTGTAAAATGGTGAGGAGGATGTTCTTAATATGATGGTAATGGGTATCAATTTGTGTTTCATGTTGGAACTCGAGTATGTGTGGGTTGTTCATGAATATTTGTTACCTTTAGTAATGGATCTCATGTGGGATATGAATAATAGGTTTATTTTTTTATTGGTTTGATGATGAGATTAATTATCTGGATTGGATAATGAAATCAAACATAGAAGTACAACCCTCTTGTTAGAAGGGTCATAGATGTGGTGGAAAACAATTGGGGGATGGTGAAGATAGAATATGAATATTATTGTGTAAATGGAAAATATTTAGGTAGTTCCTTATATATTAACATATTTTGTTTTTAAAATATAGTGTCAAATGGAGCTCATGTATCAAAAAATCGACTGAAGGGGACATTGAGTGTAATTATAGTGTGAACCAGATCTTAGATGTGTCGATACACATGGATGATTTACAAAATTTCTCTTAGTCGGTCAATTATATAGCCATATAATTACACATATTTTCAAGTTTGATATTTGGTGAATGAATTTAGATGATTCTAAAATTCCTTTAGTAATTTTGAAATTATGTTCCATATATGTAAAGATACATCAACTAGTGAGGATGAGCATTTTTGAGAGGGTCATCCCAAGAAGGTTCAGTGTAGTGAACTTAATTTGATGTGGTGAGGTAGTGTTAAAATATATATTATTTTTTAACATTATAATAATGTTTTTTGGGATAAAACACTAATTTAAGGGAATGTTTTGTGTATTTGGTTTTGTTGTGTGGGTAGTTGATCCACAGTATTTCTAGTTTTGGTGTTATTAATTAGAGTGGTATAATATTTTGATTGATAGATAATGTGTCACAAAAATATTTAAGGTGTTTCATGAAGATGATAAGCCTAATTTTGGTCAGTTCTTAATGACACAAACTTTTATTGATTTTGAAATTTATGTAGAGTTTTATTTTTTTATTTTGAATTTGCTTATGGGTGACCTAGTTACATATATTTTCTATTGATGGATCATCAATCCGTGATGAGGGATGAAGAGTATTCTCATCACAATGTGATGGTTGATAATCACACCATAGTGTGGGGATATTTGATGTCACATTATATGTAATAGGGGGAACCTCTACATTAAGTTTGTTATGATAGCTTATTTAAGAGGGTCATGCCATGAATAATGGGTTCCTTGGTGAGATAGATTTTGTGTGAATGTTTTGATGATATATATGGGAATGGGTTAGGGGAAGTCACATGATGGACTTGGGAATTCTGATATGATGATAACATTTACATGTTAGGTTTTTTGAAAAGGAAATAATTTTATATACAAAAATAACATTGTGATAGAGGGAATCACACCATTATGAGGAACCTCACATAACTCTAGAAGACTGTAAAGACCCGTAGATTTCAAAGAATTTTTATTTTATTTTATATTATTATTATTATTTTCTTCTTAATTTTCTTTGGAATTTTACAAGTACGCAGTTTCTGAAGTCACCTGATTCTAAGGCCCGTTGTGCCAAGAATCATTTTCTGAAGTTTGGATCGGATACGTTCAGTGAACGAATGAGCGGGTTTTTCTAATTTTTGAACCGGTGCTCGGAATCGAATTCTGAGGGCACCGAAGGAATCCCAGTGCCGGTTTTTTCTTAGAAATGCTTCTTCTGGAGTTGCGTTTTCTTGGGTGTGGTTTTTAAATTTTTGAGGTTAAGTTAAGAAATAAAATAAAGTGGTGCGACAACTTTATTTTTATTTCACTTATGGCCACTTAAAATCCACATAAAGCTGTTTAAGCTGAGTTGAATCGGATAGGGTGAAATTCAAAATATCCTACCCTCTTTGTAGGATATTTGTGAGGTGGGGCCCACACGAGCCCCACCATTCCTTTTCCGCTAAGTAACGCACCCGCGAAAAACCCTATTAATTGAAAGTCAACTGGGGCGTTTCATAATATATTAAACGCTCCTTTTAATTGGGCGGTTTTTTCATTTAATTAATTCTATGAATTAATGGTTCGTTACTTAACTTAGTTTTTTTTGTTGGCATGTAATAAAATAAGACCAACATTTCTTCTTGTGTGTTGTTCATTGAGAGGATTTGACAGAACCTTAAGTCCTTCAACCTCCTTCGCGAAAAACGTAAAGAACGCTGGCCTTTGATGAAAGGCGATGAAGAACGCCGAATCCTCGGAGATCAACGACGCGACGTCGTGTTCTATGACGCCAATGATTCTCCTCCTTCGACGTTCTTCAGCGACGTTCCTTCTTCCGCGACAAATCTTCGAACATCCGTTTGAGGTAGGAGTTTACGAATCTTTTAAATTCCTTTGTGGATTTTATGATTGACATGGATTTAATTTGGGTAAATTATAGTCGTGTGTTTTCTTTACCCCTTGGAGATCGTCAACGTGTTGCCGTATACCGCGACGACACGACGCCCATCCGCGACGCGATGATCCTTTTCTTCCGTGACGATCAATTCTGCGAAGAATGCACGCTCGACCACGATGGCGAGGTAGGGGTTTTATTTGAGAACAATATTTTATTCCCATGGTTATTCAAATAAAATAATGAACCCGGATCAATGTTCAATTTTAATTTTATTAAAATTGTGCCTTGTTGTTTTTCATGTGTTAAATATTTTAATCCCGTTTGTTATCACCTAACGCGGAGGGTGCGGTCCAAAAAAACATGGCCTGACAACCCTTCGCAGTTTTTCGTTGGTGCGCGGAAAGGCGGACAATGGCAAACGGGGCCTCAAGGGAGATTTGAGGGCCTTGCAGTGAAGATCGGATCCCGGGAGGATGATTGGCGAAGACCACATGCAAAACGGACCACCGGAGCACGTCCGGTGGCCCGCAGAAGCTTCCACTGGCGCAGTGGCGCCCGGCGCGCCGCAGGCAAAAAAAACCCATTGAGGCTTAAGCCGCGGCGGTGAGATGGTTCCGCGGCCACGTGGAATCGGGAGGTGGGAGGCGGCTCAAGCCACGTCCAGGAACCGCGGAGCGGCCCCTGCGCGGGGGACGCGGTTCCCTTGCTCGGCCGCTCGGCCGAGCCGAGCCGGGCCGACCCGCCGTCTGGTTCGCACCCAGGCCGGGCTGGGTCGCGCCCAACCGGGTTGGACCCAGACCCGAGTGGGGTCGACCCGGTTCGGGCCGACCCAGGGGGGGTGGGCCGGGTCGGTCCGGGCCCAGACCCCCCGTTTCCGGACCTTTTCGGTCTTTTGCTCATAACTTGAGCTACGAGCCTCCGAACGATGCGCTGTCAGCGGAGTTGTGATCCTTGGATCGAGACGGTCATTTATGTATATTGAAATCAAGGTTTAGGAATACTTTGGGTTCGGCCGGGTTGGTTCATCCATGAAACCAACCGGGCCCTCTGAGCGGAAACGCTCATAACATGAGCTCCAGACGTCCGATTGACGTGTCGTTGACTTTGTTGAATTCCTCTAAGTGGGATGGATCTTTTGGCTTACTATGCCCTAGGTTTGGACACAGGTGGAGTACGGTCGAGTTGGTTTTTCCTTAAAAAACAACCGGGCCCCTGGGACGAAAAATCCAATAACTCTCAGACAGGGCGTCCGATTGACCCGCCGTCTGCGACGTTGAGTTCCTATTGACGATACAGAACTTTTGGATAATCAACTCTGGACTATGTGTCAGTTGATGTATCATCCTCTCGGCTCGTGGAGCAGACCCTCCCTATCGGGCTTACTGTGTGCGGGAACCCTAGAGCTGGCTGCAACTACTGCTGTGATGACGACAACTGTATAGAGATCCTCAGTGGATTCGACTACGACGATGATGAAAACAGTACGGGAATCCTCCGTGTTTTCAGTAGTGACTACTACGGTACATCTTGGGATACGTCAACTCCAGACTACATGTCAGTTGATGCATCGAACTCTTAGCTTGTGGAGTTGACCCTCCCGGAACAAGCATGCCATGGGCGGAAACCCTAGAGCCGGTTGAGACTTGAAGACTACTGATCAAACAACTCGGTGTGTTGAGGATAGCCCAGTGGGGAGAAAATGGTTGTAGCAGTAGACCCACGGCGGAGGAGCGCTTGGTTATAGCAGCAGACCCGTGGTACTCAACAGAAGGAGTACTTCTGGAGGCTATGAGGGGGAGCGCTTGGTTGTAGCAGCAGACCCATGACGGAGGAGCGCATGGTATTAGCAGCACGGGGGAGCGCTTGGTTGTAACAGCAGACCCACAATGGAGGAGCGGTGGGTTGTAGCAGCTGTCCCGTGGTACTCAATAGAAGGGGTACCTATAGAGGCTATGAAGGGGAGCTCTTGGTTGTAGCGGCAGACCCATGGTGGGAAGCGCTTGGTTGTAGCAGTAGGCCCACAGTACTCGATAGTTTGAGTACTACAGCAGTCCAAGGTGAGAGGGAAGCGCTTGGTTGTAGCGGCATAACCATTGTACTTGATGGAGAAGGAGTTTCCCAGTAGCCATGGGTTCTACTTCATGATCGATCCTATGTGGGTCATTGCGGGGGTTAGAACCTATAGATCCTTTGTGGGTCTGATGGTTTAGATGAATTAGTGGCTACATCTGATCATCTCTAACGTCATACGAAGAAGTACTTGTGTGAGTTGAATCCTGTTTACTCTCCTTTGTGGATTGTTTTGTGCTATCCTATGTGGATCACATTTTGCTCTCCTTTCTGGATTGTGTTGTGCTATCCTATGTGGATTACATTTTTCTTTCCATTGTGGATTGTGTTGTGCTATCCGGTGTGGATTTACATTTTGGTTTCCTCTGTGGACTGGGTTGTTCTTGGGCTTGGATGTTGGAGCCAAACGGGAATTGATGACTTAGGTATATGTATAGGCATATACCTACGCAGTGTCGGATGTTACTTCGTGATTGTATCTTTCCTTTGTGGTTTATCCTTTGTGGATTTTCGGAGACCTTCGGGGGTCTCGGGGTCTCTACTGAGTAGCTTATACTCACCCCTACACGGGCTATGCCCGCACTACGTTGTGTTGGTTGCAGACAATGGACAGCGCTGATCGTGGTCAAGGTTGGCGGAGCAGGACGGTACCTGGAGGTGGACCACTGGGCGGGGTGTACTCGGATCGGACGACTAGACCGAGGAGCTGTGGAGACTGTCTGTACCCACCATTCAGGTGTGACTTCCAGTGGACGGCTCGACGTTGCGGCTTTACTTTTCAGTTTCTCTTTTCCCCTTTCGAGTTGTACTTTACTTTCAGTTTGGGATTCTATTCTGGCCCACTTACTTTTCGCACTTACTGTTGTACCATATTTTACTTAGTGTTTACTTCTACCTGCTTACTCTGTGGTGCTTGTTTACTTTACAAAGGCAATTCCTTCCCTTTATCGGGATTTACGCATTGGTGCTAGTCGCCAGCCCCTGGCCTATGGAAGGCGGGTTTGGGGTAGTCACGGCACGGGCCCCGAAGTTGGGTAGTGACAAATTGGTATCAGAGGAGTTTGGTTCTACTGCAGACTCTGATCATTCTTCTATGTGAAGAAATAGTGTTAAGCGTATTGAGTGTGGTTATCAGTCCAGGGAGCCCAGTGTTGGTGCGGCGGCCGACGTATCCGTACACCAGGACCCTGACTTCTGATTTCCGACTTAATGCATGAAGAAATTGATTGCATGTGTGTTTCAAGTTTCATTGTGATTAACTTGTATCAGCTCACCAGGTATACTATTCTGACCGTGGCGCACCTGTTGCTTTTCAGGATGGCCCCACGATGGTATCCAGCTAGGTTTCTAAGTGTTGTGCGTGACGACAGCCCGCCAAGCAATGAGGCCTCGGTGTAGGGCCCTTTGACATCAGAGGCACCGGAGGTACCTCTACCCGCCGAGCCACTGATGCTTCCAGCCCCAGCCGTTGACGATGCACGTCGCCTTAGTGCACTGCATGAGTTCCAGCGCCAGCGACCACCCAATTTCCATAGGGAGACGGACCCCAGGCAGCCGAGGACTGGCTGGAGGCGGTTGTACGAGTTTTCCGGTTAGTGAGGATACCAGCAGACATTATGGTGGTCCTTGCAGTGAGCCTCCTGCATGTGGCAGCAGGCAGATGGTGGAGCTTGATGATCCAGGTGCACGATGAGGCATCACTCCATTGGATGGACATTGAGAACCTTTTTTGCTCAGAGTTCGTCCCAGACACCCTCCGAGTGGTGCGCATCCAGGAGCTACTACAACTGCGGCAGGACATCATGATAGTAGCCCAGTACGTGGTGAGGTTTACCGATCTATCATGCTATTCCACAGACATGGTACGAGACCCATTCTTCAGGGCCTGAACCTTCGAGAAGGGGCTCAGGCGAGAGATCAGAGCTTCAGTTGTTTCTCACATCATTCCGACACAGACAGGGGTGTTGGAGCGAGCCCTCTTAGTGGAGAGTTTCCTTGCTAAGCAGTCTCCAGCAGCAGGACCCACCACCAGCCAGCATGCGGTAGAGTCTTCTGCAGCGAGCAGTAGACAGATGGCGCCGGGGTCCAAGTGGACTGGACCTACAAGTGGTCAACAACATGACTCAGGAGCGTTTGTGCGAGGCACTCGGGGTGGACAATGACTTACCATGAGCGGGCAGTGATACTCTTGCGGTGGGATTGGTCACATGGCTCGTGACTGTCCGACCCTTCATACGGATGACCAGCGGGTGAACGAAGGACCCCCCAGGTAGAGGCAGAGGTTCGATTAGGGTGGGCCGCAAGGAGCAGGCAGCCAAGGAAGGGGAGCTAGCTGTGCAGCTGGAGGTGGATGATGCTTCGGGGTGTTGCCACCACCACCACCAGGAGGTCCACCCTGACTGCAGGGGACAGGAGGACATGGGAGAGCTCAGCGTCCGGCAACTGAAGCCTATGATCATGGAGCTCCGGGAGTAGATGGACAGGAGTGGTACTAGCTCCATACCTGGATACTTTTGTTCATGTTGCTTCTAGTTTTGTTGATGTATGTTTGTAGATGCTTTGTGTATTTGTACTTGAGATGCAGTAATAAAATACACCTTTTCTTGTGGAATTTACTTTCTTGTCCTCTCTTGTGTTGTTACTAAGAGGTTCCGGTTTAGACTGTTGACTTGACCGTCACTTGACAGATACCTACTGGAGGAGACCCAGTTACCACACACTGATGCCGACAGTGTGACTCAACCCTTGGAGGTGAGAGTAACGGTTGGATCTCATGGTAGTAGCGTCGAGGCCTTACGACGTCATCCTTGGTATGGGTTAGTATTATCCATGTCAGGATTGACTGTATTAGGCAAAGAAAGTGGTTCATCAACGGGATGAGACCAGATTTTTCTTATCGGCAAAGAAGAAATCTTAGCAGCTATTGTGGGACCAGAGATGGTCCAGGCCATGACCGAGAAGGTCCAGGTCACCCAAGAGCAGATGATGACAGCTCAGAGCCGGTAGAAGTCTTATGCTGACAGGAGGCAGTGGACACTAGAGTTTGACGATGGCGACCACGTCTTCTTGCGTGTCTCACCTCGATGTGGATTACAGAGATTTGGACAAGGTGGATAGTTGTATCTGCGCTTCATCAGACCATTCCAGGTCCTCAGTAGGATTGGCGAGGTGGCTTATCGCCTGGCTCTACCACCTCAATTGCACCGGGTGCACGACGTATTCCAGGTGTCTCAGTTGAGGAGATACGTGCACGAACCGATGCACATCATTGACCATGGGGAGCTAGACGTTGATGATGAGGTGAATTTTGAGGAGGTTCCGAGGGAGATCGAGGATCGATAGGAGCGGGTCCTACGTGGACGGTTGATTCCTCTAGTGAGCATCAGGTGGAAGCACGGGAACCTCTAGGAGAGCACTTGGTAGCGGGAGGCTCAGATGCGTGCTCAGTACCCACATTTGTTTCCTTAGTTTATGATGTATCTTTATGGGTATGTAAAGCCCTGAGGTGGGAGTTATGTAAAGACCTGTATATTTCAAGGAATTTTTCTTCTTCATAAATTTCTTTGTAATTTTACAAATACGCAGTTTCTGACGGCACTAGATTCCGTGGCCCGGTGTGCCCATAATCATTTTCTAAAGATTGGCTTGGGTACGTTCAGTGAACGAACGATCGGGTTTTTCTAACATTTGAACCGGTGCTCGGAATCAAATTCTGAGGGCACCGTTGAAATCGCCCCACCGGTTTTTTCTTAGAAACGCCTCTTCTAGATTTGCGTTTTCTCTGGTGTGGTTTTTATCTTTTTGGGGTTAAGTTAAGAAATAAAATAAAGTGGTGCGACAACTTTATTTTTATTTCACTTAAGGCCACTTAAAATCCACATAAATCTGCTTAAACTGAGTTGAAGCGGATAGGGTTCAATTCAAAATATCCTACCCTCTTGGTAGGATATTTGTGAGGTGGGTCCCACAAGAGCCCCACCGTTTCTTTTCCGCTATGTAACGCACCCGCAAAAACCCCTATTAATTGAAAGTCAACTGGGGTGTTTCTTAATCTGTTAAACACTCCTTTTAATTGGGCGGATTTATTTGTTGAATTAATTATATGAATTAATGGGTCGTTACTTAACTTACTTTTTTCGTTGTTGGCATCTAATAAAATAAGACCAACATTTCTTCTTGTGTGTTGTTCGTTGAGAGGATTTGACAGAACCTTAAGTCCTTCAACCTCCTTCACGAAGAACGCAAAAAATGCGAAGAACACCGACCATCAATGAAATCCGACGAAGAACGCAAAACCCTCGGAGATCGACGATGCGACGTCGTGTTCCGCGATGCCAACGATTCTCCTCCTGCGAAGATCTTCTGCGATGTTCCTTCTTCCGCGAAAAATCATCGAACATCTGTTTGAGGTAGGAGTTTACGAATATTTTAAATTACCTTGTTGATTTTATGCTCGACATGGATTTAATTTGTGTAAATTAAATCCGTGTGTTTTCTTTACCCCTCGGAGATCATCGACGCGAATCTGTATACCGTGACGACGTGACGCCCTTCCGTGATGCGATGATCATTTTCTTCCGCGACTATCAATTTCGTGAAGAATGCACGCTCGACGACGACGGTGAGGTAGGGGTTTTATTTGAGAACAATATTTTATTCCCATGGGTTTTCAACTAAAACAAACAACCTCGGATCAAAGTTCAATTTTAATTTTATAAAAATTGTGCCTTGTTGTTTTTCATGTGTTGAATATTTTAATCCCGTTTGTTATCACCTAACGTGGAGGGTGCAGGCTAAACAAACACGGCCCGACAACCCTCCGCAGTGTTTCGTTGGTGTGCGGAACGGCGGACGACAGCAAATGGGTCCACAAGGTAGATTTGAGGGCCTTGCAGTGAAGATCGGATCCCGGTAGGATGACTGGTGAAGACCGCACGCAAAACGGACCACCGGAGCACGTCTGGTGGCCCGCGAAAGCTTGCACCGGCGCACCGCGCCGGCGCGCCGCCGGAAAAATAACCCGCCGCGGCTGAAGCCCCGACGGTGAGACGGTTCCGCGGCCGTGCGGAACCGGGAGGCGGGACGCGGGTCAAGCCGCGTCCAGGAACCGCAGAGCGGCCCCGCGCGGGGTCCGTGGTTCCCTTGCTCGACCGCTCTGCCGAGCCGAGCCAGGCCGAACCACCCCGGCTGGGCCGGGTCGCGCCCAACCTGGTCGGACCCGGAACTGGGTGCGGTCGCCTGGTTTGGGCTGACCCTAGGGGGTTGGCCGGGTCGGTCCGGGCCCAGACCCCCCGTTTCTGGACCTTTTCGGTCTTTTTCTCATAACATGAGCTACGGGCCTCCGAACGACGCGCCGTCAGCGGCGATGCGATCCTTGGATTGAGACGGTCCTTTCGGTATATCGCACTTAATGTTTCGGAGTACTCTGGGTTTGGCCGGGTTGGTTCATCCACAAAACTAACCGGGCCCTCGGAGCAGAAACGCTCATAACTTGAGCTCCGGACGTCCGATTGATGTGCCGTCGACTTTGTTGAATTCCTCTAAGTGAGACGGATCTATTGGATTACTCCACCCATGGTTTGGACGCAGGTGGTGTGCGGTCGTGTTGGTTTTTCCTTAAAAACAAACCGGGCCCTTGGGACGAAAAAGCCAATAACTCTGAGACCGGGCGTCCGATTGACGCGCCGTTTGCGACGTTGAGTTCCTGTTGACGATATGGAACTTTTGGATACATCAACTCTGGACTATGTGTCAGTTGATGTATCAGCCTCTCGGATCGTGGAGTGGACCCTCCCAATCGAGCTTGCTGTGTGCGGGAACCCTAGAGCTGGCTGCAACTGCTGCTGTGATGACGACGACTGTACAGAGATCCTCAGTGGATTCGACTGCGACGATGATGAAAACAGTACGGGAATCCTCCGTGTTTTCGACAGTGACTACTATGATACATCTTGGGATACGTCAACTCCGTAATACATGTCAGTTGATGCATCGACCACATAGCTCGTGGAGTGGACCCTCCCAGATCAAGCATGCCATGGGAGGAAACCCTAGAGCCGGTTGAGACTTGACGACTGCTGATCGAACAATTCGGTGTGTTACGGATAGCCCAGTGGGGAGCGCTTGGTTGTAGAGG
Source organism: Viscum album (assembly GCA_963277665.1). Classification (NCBI taxonomy): domain Eukaryota; kingdom Viridiplantae; phylum Streptophyta; class Magnoliopsida; order Santalales; family Viscaceae; genus Viscum; species Viscum album. Next base: position 1,377,623,276 of record OY728156.1, read on the forward strand.
CAGACCCATGGCGGAGGAGCACTTGTTTGTAGCGGAAGACCCGCGGTACTCAACAGAAGGAGTACCTCTGTTGGCTATGAGGGGGAGCGCTTGGATGTAGCGGCATACCCACAACGGAGGAGCGCTTGGTTGTAACAGCATGGGGGAGTGCTTGGTTGTAGCGGCAGACCCACGACGGAGGAGTGGTTGGTTGTAGCGGCTGACCAGTGGTACTCAACAGAAGGGGTACCTCTAGAGGCTATGAGGGGGAGAGCTTGGTTGTAGCGGCAGACCCATGGTGGGAAGCGCATGGTTGTAGCAGCAGGCCCACGGTACTCGATAGGTTTAGTACTACAGCAGTCCAAGGTGAGAGGGAAGCGCTTGGTTGTAGAGGCATAACCACTATACTTGATGGAGAAGGAGCTTCCCAATAGCCTTGGGTTCAACTTCATGATCGATCCTGTGTGGGTCATTGCGGGGGTTAGTACCTATAGATCCTTTGTGGGTCCGACGACTTAGATGAATTAGTGGCTACATCTGATCATCTCTAACGTCATACGAAGAAGTACCTGTGTGAGCTGAATCCTGTTTACTCTCCTTTGTGGATTGTGTTGTGCTATCCTATGTGGATCACGTTTTGCTCTCCTTTGTGGATTTTGTTGTGCTATCCTATGTGGATTACGTTTTTCTTCCCTTTATGGATTGTGTTGTGCTATCCTGTGTGGATTTACGTTTTGATTTCCTGTGTGAACTGGGTCGTGCTTGGGCTCGGATGTTGGAGCCAAACGGGAATTGATGACTTAGGTATATGTATGGGCATATACCTAAGCAGTGTCGGATGTTACTTCGAGATTGTATCTTTTTTTTGGTTTATCCTTTGTGGATTTTCGGAGACCTTCGGGGGTCTCATGGTCCCTACTGAGTAGCTTATACTCACCCCTACACGGGCTATGCCCGCACTACGTTGTGTTGGTTGCAGACGACGGACAGTGCTGATCGTGGTCGAGGTTGGCGGAGCAGGACAGTACCTGGAGGTGGACCACTGGGTGGGGTGTACTCGGAGCGGACGGCTGGACCGAGGAGGTTTGGAGGTTGTCTGTCCCCACCCTTCATGTGGGACTTCCAGTGGATGGCTCGACGTTGCGGCTTTACTTTTCAGTTTCTCTTTTCCCCTTTCAATTTGTACTTTACTTTTTGTTTGGGTTTGTATTCTGGCCCACTTACTTTCCGAACTTATTGTTGTACCAGTTTTTACTTAGTGTTTACTTCTTCCTGCTTACTCTGTGGTGCTTGTTTACTTTACAAAGGAAATTCCTTCCCTTTACCGGGATTTACAACTTGGTGCTAGTCGCCAGCCCCTGGCCTATGGAAGGCGGGCATGGGGTAGTCACGACATGGGCCCCGAGGTCAGGTCGTGACAAAGACAATTATGAATACCATTGTTAAATTCAGTTGAGGATTGGGGTCACACCATGACATGGGGGCATACGATGAAGAATTCCCCATGTGAAGGGAGAAGGACATGCCATGGAGGGATAATTCCATTTCATGAAGGCGGGGCACGTTGTGGATGGTAAAGTCATGTATTTTGATTATTTACAAAGTAATTGATTCAATATATGACTAAATTTGATATGTCATGATGTTATATGGAAAGTGATATTGGTTATTCCTATGAGACATTTTCGATGTTGTGAAAAGTGATGTCATGTTTTGATGGGTGGTTGTGGGAGAAACATTTCATGGTGAAACCATCGGTCATTCCATGACATTCATATTTTAAAACTTTTAACAAGGGTAAAATATTAATTTCAAATTCATCCCTTTCCATTATCTAGTTTAATTCAAATTTAGTAGATAATATTTCATTATTGTCACCCCCTTTACCCATTCACCTGATATTCCTCATGATTCTACAATAGTTTGAGGTTGATTGTGAGTTTTTATCTTTCACCTAATGCAACATCCCTTGATTTTATGAAATATATTCTTTAAATTAAATTTAAATTTTTTTATAACTTGTGTTACAAAATTAAATTTTTTATCTTGAATCATAAGAAAAAACATGTTTATCATGGGTTCTATGCAACATCAAGCTCCTCTGATGACTTTTGTTACACATAATCCCAAGTCTTACCAAACAACAATTTACTATTAACATTATTATGATTTTTATATAATAAAAATTTGAATAGAAGAAATAAATGATACAAAAAAAATTATGAAACAATAGTATACACATTTTTATAAAATTAATTCACTTATTACCAATTAATATGAAATTTAAATAAAAAACAATTGAATATATAGGATTTGATTTTATGAAAATTACCTATATGAGAAGAATTGAATTTTATATTAATAAACTAAATTATTAAATATTTTAAAAAGATATTAATAATTTTTATAACTTATATATATAATATTATGTTGTTATATTCTTATATTATGTTTGATAGGCTTAAGATAAAAATAAACTCAATTTTAAGAAAAAAAAAGATTTATAGTTTTAAGAGGTAGTTTTACAGCCTTTTAATAGCATAATTATTTTCAAAATAAATTTTTAAATTGTAATAAATTAAATTCGAAAAAATAATGATCTTTTATTAAATAAATATATATAAATTTACATTGGAATTATTTTTTTTATTTTTCTGAGACATTTTCTATTTTGATTATTAGTGAAAAATAATGGATTTTAGTTGATAACAACTTTTTTATAAGTATTTTATTGTGTAAAATTATATTTTTATTGGTTTCAATGTTTAATTAGATCCATTTTACATCATTTAATCCAATTTAGGTCATTTGATTCAATTTAATATTGAAAGTTATTGTAAAAAATTTCAATATTTAGATTTTTTTATTTTAAAACCCATCTTTATCATTTTATCTACAATATTTATTTTAAATTAATTTATGCCACTTCTGTGATTAAAATATGAATAAATTGATTAAATTTTTTATTAATAAAAATTTATATTTTCTATTAGGGTAAAAATATTTTTTTACAAGAAATATTAATGAATGTAATTACAAAAACTTACACAGATTAAGGTAAATATGAGTTTATATAGTGGTTAAACATTATTCCTATGGGGATAATGACCTAAAATTTTTCCAAAATCTATTGAATGGAAATATTTAGAATATATTCAAACTTTTTTATAATTGTTTTTATTTTTTGAAGAAGATAATTTAAGGTAGACCTCCCAATAGTGTATACCTTTTGTATTTACAAGAATTCCACTCTTCCTCCACTATAAAATCCACTCACTCTCTAATCTTTTTCACACCTGTAAATAAATTTCTCTCATTCAAAACCTATATAAATAAGCACATAAAATCCCTAATATTTTCCTTTAATACTAAAATTAGTATTAAATAAAAGAAATGTAATAACTCTAGTGAAAATGCAATGGAGTTACCTGATAAAGATGTAACATTCTTCAATGAGAACTTTTGTTTTGTTTATTTATCCAACACTTCAATTATTCATTTTAAGAGATTATATATAAAATATTTTATCCTAAATATACTTATATGTTTTTATTTTAAGGTTTCTACCCACACAGACACATACTCCCATTAAATGGGTCATGAAATCATCGTTGGTGTGTACAGAGAACTACCACCTCTTGAAATGACATCGTTTATTTTTTTCCCTTACCACCTTTTATATTTTTATATTTTGATGTATGTTTAATTTATATATGATTAATATGATATTTTTAATGTCTTAATAATTATGCAATAATTATATAACCAATAATTTATTTCATTTCATTTTGTTGGAATATGATAACACCATTTGTGGATGTGTGGACTATCACATCCTCAAAGTGATGTGTTATGCTCACATGTTATATGGAATATATTGAGAATTGATTTAAAAAATTATATAAATGACATATTTATGCCATAATTATATATCTATACTTATAAAATAACATTTTCTTCCTTCAATTTCATACATTGAAGAAGTCATATCATCGTTCATGGACGTGTAGACTACCGCCTCCTTGAAGCAATCTAAGTCTTATATTTTCATCACCACATCTCAAAAATGATATATATAGTCATATAAAAATAAATAATATTTTATATATGATATAATTTTCTTTTTAAATATTTAAATATTACATAAATTCTTTCCATGATGATCATTGAAAAATTGGAATGTTAAGCACGCATATATACGACCTACCTTTTCCAAGATCGTAACATTGGCTCATTTTTAATAATCATATTCCATGTATGATTTTTAATGTATATTTTTTATAAAAGTGTGATAATTAATTCCTATCTATTATAATTGATATTTTTTAATAATTACAACATTGGCCATAATCATCCTGTCAAAGTTTGTGTTGACAAAAAAACCTGAATGTATTCAAAATATATGGTATAGACATTATTGGTTATGTAATTGCTTATAACTTGTTTATATGTAAATGTAATGTATTAAAAAATTGTTAAATGTTTATTATGAAATTAAATAATTATCATAATTTTATTAATTAGGTGGTTAGATGATAGGAATGAAAAATTAGGCTCAATGTATTGGATATTAATCTCATTGTTTACATCTGTGATATTAATGTCATATTAAGGACTTACTTATATAGTGTAGTGTATCTACTACCCTATTTACATATTATATAATGATTTATTTTATATTCACGTTATTTAAATTTTTAATTTGAATAATATTAAATTTGGGGCTTACAATGTAGATGTCACAATATTCGGTAGGGTATTTCTAGAATAAATTTTATTTATGTGGGACTTATTCCTTATAAAACATTTATTTTTATTGTGCGATGTATGTAATACATATGGAAATAATTGTAATTTTCGTATAATTAATTTATGTGGATATAAAAATAAATTTTATGCACTCTCATTCATGGGGTTTATGGTTTCATTGTTTGCAAATCGGTAATGTTTTTTGTCCGAATTTTCCTTCATTGAGATGTTTGTTATGTTATACAGCTATATTTTCTATGAGGTGAATATAATGATCCTTTGAGAAGTTATACCATGAATATATTTATTCTAATTATATTAAACATTTAATTTAATGTTATTCATTCATGGGACTTATGATTCAATTGTTGTAAATTAGTATGGGACATTAAGAATGTTTTATATTTATTTTCATCAATAATTGTTATAATGACCTTTTAATGTGATTTATATTTGTCAAAATAACCATCACATGTTATTATATATCCTTGAAAGGGTATATTTTTTATTTTTACCATTCACATTATTTTCTAAAAAGAGTGATATTTTTTAATGATATTATTACGGAACTCACTTGTTATCCAAGAGTTAATCATGATTCAAATAGATTGTTATATAATCCATCTATATTCCCTGGGTTCATAATGTTAAAAATATATTTTTATGGAATCAATTTATTTTACATGGTTTAATCATGATTTAGATATTTTTTTATGGAACCCATTTCTTTTCCATGGTTTAATCATTTTTCCAACGCATTTAAATTGAACCCATTTCTTTTCCATGGTTTAACAATGTATCAAATAGATTTGTAAGAAACACATTTATTTTCCATTTTTTATCATGTTTCAGTGATATTTTGTGGAAAATATTTATTTTCATTGGTTAATCATGTTTTAAATTTGTTGTTATGGAACTTGTTTCTTTTCCATTGGGTAATCATGTTTCAATGATATTGTTATAGAACCTGTTTATTTTCTAAGAGTTAATAAAGTTATGAAAGTTTTATTAGTTGTTCCAATGAGATAATAATTATATTAAAGTTTTAATGAGTAATTATTTTTCAATGGTAAATGTAAATTAAATGGGTGGTTACATAAAAAACTAATGACTTGTGGTTCTATGATAAACCAATGATTGGTAGTTACACGATAAACCAAAGATGGGTGGTTATGTGACAATCCAACGATGAGTGGGTTCATGATATCCCTCAAGTAATTTAGGTAACAAAGTTAACCATATAGTTATTATATTTCTATATTTGAATGCAAGAGTAAATTGGAAATGATTTCCCAATTTAAATACATGTTTCATTACACTTTATATGGGTTTATAAGGTTTTTAATGATCAAGATAAATGTAACATGGATCATGATTATTGATTATAATGAATTTTAAATTTTCCATGTTCTAATATTGGAGGATATATGTATTAATAGGTATTATTAGTTTTTTGATTCACCCAAGCAGTTTGATTACGTCGTCATACCCTTATACACTCTTATGGTAATTGATGAAATTCAATTGTTGATGCTTATTTTTAAACATACTAATAATATGTTCTCACTCTTCTTATGATTCTTTTTCTATAGGTTTTAAAGAATGATGTTGTTTTAGGAATATCTATAATGTATTTCATATATATAATGATTTATTAATGTGAAAAATAAAATCGACTTTAAGATGGAGAAATGCTCATTTAATGGCATGTAGACTATACATATAGTTGTTTTCTAAATTATATAAAAATCCAAAAATGGTTCTCTAGTATATAAATGATCCATGTTTTTCTATTTATGTTTTTATTTTTAGATGAAGAATTCGGGTCACACTTTTCGACATCAACTCCCTTAATGTAATCTTATTGGTTTAGGCACAGCATCATGTAGTGCGAGTTCCAGACTATTATAGTTTGTATGGGAGGTCGGTTTAAATAAATTCATATATTATCTTATTTTTATGTGAGTTTATCATAAGAGATATTATTATCATCATTGTACAATTATAAAGTTGATCATATGTTAAAATTCCTAATACATGCCCTTTGTGGGTTTTGAGTAGTAAACAATACGAGGATATCGATGATGTCTTTGGAGAATTTTTTGGGTCGATGTGTTTGTATCCCCTAGGATCAAACCAAATTATTCTTATGGAGAATTGTTTTTATGAATGAATGAAAATATAGGGGAAACCCATATTCAGGGTGAAAACCCATTGATGATGGCTAGGAGGTGGGGCTTGAACCCATTAAAAAATTATAAGGGCTTCACACACAATCATTGGCCTACACAGAGTCTGGGTTAGAATGAAATTTTTTTAAATGTAAATATTATGATTAATACATATACTTTTGGAATTTTATTTTAGTAATAATGGGTTATTTATCATTGAGGACTATATTTTATAATCCTTTTAATCTTTGGGTTTTAAATTTGGTCAGAAAATGATTGATGAATTTTAAAGATAATTATTTATGAAATAATTTAGTTGAAATTTTTGTATAGCCATTTAATTTTAAAGATTAATGTATCGAATGATGTTATACTCATTTGGGTAATTATATACATATATTATAACCAATTTGGTTTTTGTTAATGAATAAAAATAGGTTTAATAGCTTGACTATCACTTTTATGGTGATTTGGAAATTAAAAGATTATTTTTCTGAATAAAGAATTTAAAATTCATCTCTTAAACCCATAATTTGGTGGAAATAATAGATTTCTGTGGAAATTAAAAATGGGATGAAATTATACTCATCATGTAAGTATAAATACATATTATCTTAATCATGATGGTGAACCAAATCATTCGAATTTAGAAGAAGGATCTTGAAATATAATGTTAAACTATTACCATCTTTTCCAATTATATTAATTAATTTTTCCCAACCTATTTGGTTTTTGGTTTTTTCATCATTTTGTTCATCTTGATCATATTCCTTATCACACTCTATTAGTATACGTGAATTATTTTTCCCTTCCAAATCAATGTTTTATTTTCCAACCAATGTTCTCCCTATGTGGAATCCTAGATATATATACATTTGTTGAACTTTATTTTTTCCAATATACCATTTTAAAAGGATAAATTATTATATATGTTTAAAAAGTATGTTTCAATACAGTAATTTTATAAATTTTAATTTTTTTATAACCAAGATGAATTTCATGGGAGAAATTCATTTTAAGGTGGGTAAGATGTATCACCCCGAATTTTATGATATATCAACAATTTTTTTTAAATTAGTTTAAATCTTGAATTAAATGAAATACATAGTTCAGTTCAATAAAATTTTACAAAACTTTTATATTACATTTCTTGAATGATCATGTACCGCTGATGACTTATGTTAAACACATCCCCAAATTTCACAAGAGAATAATATACTATTAAAATAATTATTATAGTTTCCCCCATGCTGGTTGAATGGTACAAATGAATGAGATTAACTAAATGAGGAAATTATAGTATACACATGCTTATAAAATGAATTTCTTATTACTAATTAATTATAAATGAAAATAAAGACAAATTGAATATAATATATGTTTTTTATGAGAAAATATTTTTATAATCATACAATAATTTTATCTTATTAAATTAAAATTAATCATTATTAATGACATATATTAATGAAAATTATAATTTATATATTTAGTAAAATATCTTTATATTCATATAATTTCTTTTATAGGCTTTATTTAATAATATATCCATTTTTAAGAATAAACTATAACATATTTTTAAATTGAATATTGACTGCATTTTATTGGAAGATTGTTTTAAAAATATAAATATAAATTTTTTAATTTCTTTTTAAAAAATAAACATCATATTTGAAAACATAATATCAAATTTTAAAATTGATTAATTTTTTAAATATTTCTGAGAAGGTTCTTGTTTGGATGAATAATGAATAATACAAGATTTTAATCGAAAGTAACTTTTTTGTCTATATTATTTAGTTTTAAAATATTTTTTTAATGTCATAAACTAAAATTAGATATTTATTATATAATTTAATCATATTTAGTTGATTTTAAGATATTTGATTTTTAAATATGATATAAAATCATTTTGAACTTTTGAACTTTTACTTCAAAAACTCGCTTTCATGACCCATCTCTGGGATTAATTTTACATTGAAATTTTGGAATTTTTTATTAAACATAGGAAAATTGGATTTTATATTTTTTATATTAATAATTTATAATTTATAGTAATTTCAACATGGATATTGAAAAAAAAAATTATTGGATGAAATTAAATTTAATTACTGTGATTAATAAAAAATTGTATACAATGTGGTAAATAGTTAGTATTAAGAGGCCAATTGGACTATAAACTTTTAAAAACACCATTAAAGGATCATATTTCAACCATATATCCACATTAAGAAAATATGGTTCATTATTTTAGGCACATTAATTAAGGGACTCCTCTCAATAGTGTTATCCTTTTTGTATTTACAAGAATGTCACTCCCCCTCCACTATAAAAAGTAACTCACTTTCATCACTCATTCACATATCTAAAGACTTCTCTAATATAAAATAACAATCCCAAATAATCTATAAACATTCTTCGTATAATTTTGGAAGCATCAACATGGTCATAAATCTCCCCAAGGATTTCCTTCTGTGAAAACAAAAAAAAAGTTACCATAAGATGAGGTAACATGTTTCAATGAGAACTTCTATTTTATTACTTTACCCACCCATTAAATTCTTCTTATTCTCAGATTATATAATAATCTTTTGTATGATTAAAATAATTATGTGTTTTATTTTAAGGTTTTAACCTACACATACACACACTTCTGTCAAGTGGTTAACAAAATCATTGTTTGTGAGTATAGAGAACAACCACCACATGAAACGATGTCATTATTGTTTCTTTACAAACTATTATTGTGGGGAATTATCATAGATATAATGTTTTTATATTATATATAGTATATTTATCATTTATTAAAACTTCTATAATTATTATGTAACTCATACCTTCATTATTTTAATTCAGTGGGAATACAATAACATCATTTATAGAAAAGTGAACTATCACATCCTCAAAGGGATGTGATAGGTTCACATGTCACATAGAATGTATATAGGATGGGTTAAAATGATTGAATGATATAAATTAATTTTTTATGATATTCATGTCATAATTATATATCCGTACATATAAAATATCATTTTATCCTTTCAATTTTGTACACTAAAATGTGATAACGTCATTTTTAGACATGTGGACTACTACCTGGTTGAAGCAATGTGAATCTATATATTCAGCACCACATCACAATAATGACATATATAAGTATATGTAATTAAATAATATATTAATTATGATATAATTGTACTTATTGAATGAATAACATTTGTTACCTTATTTCTATAATAATAATAAAAATGGCAACATTACTCAAGCGTACGTAGGACCAACCTTATCCATGATCATAGAAATGGTTCGTTTTTCATAACTGTATTTAATGTATGATTTTAAATGTATAATTGGTGTAAAAAATTTATAATCATTTATTTTTTATTATTCTATATATTTATATATAATGACCACATTGACCATATTTGATCGTTCAAAGTAATCTTTGACACGTAAACTGAATATTGTCAAAACATTCGAATTAAATATTATTGATTATATAATTATATATAAATTTAATATAAGTGAAATAAAATAAATAATAAAATTTTAAATGTTTATGTAGAATATAAATAATTAATGTAATTATATTATTATGTATGATAGAGGAAAAGTATACAAATCAAACTCAAGGTAATGGATTTTCATCTCACTTTTACATCTATTAGATAAATATAAATTTCAAAAATTACAAATTATTTATGGTATATATTATATTATTTTGTTATATTGTAAAGACCCATAAATTTCAAGGAATTTTTTTTCTTAATTTTCCTTTGAATTTTACAAGAACGCAGTTTATGACGGCACCTGATTTCGAGGCCCGATGTGCCCGAAATTAATTTCCGAAGTTTGGGTCGGGTACGTTTAGTGAACGGACGAGCGGGTTTTTTCCTAACTTTTGAACCAGTTCCCGGAATCGAATTCTGAGGGCACCGATGAAATCGCAGTGCCGGTACTTTCTTAGAAACTCTTCTTCCGGAGTTGCGTTTTCTCAGGTGTGGTTTTTAATTTTCAGGATTAAAGTTAAGAAATAAAATAATTGTACGACAAACTTTATTTTATTTCACTTAAGCCACTTGGAAGCCACTTGAAGCCACTTAAAAGCGGATTAAGGTGAGTTGATCCGGATAGGATGCTATCCAAAAATATCCTACCCTCTTGTTGGATATTTATGAGGTGGGGCCCGCATGAGCCCCGCCGTTTCTTTTCCGCTAAGTAACGCACCCGCGAAAACCCGTCATTATGAAAGTCAACTGACGTGTTTTCTTAATTTCATAACGCACCATTTAATTGGGCGGTTTATTTCCTGAATTAAATGGGCAGTTTCTTTCGTTGAATTAATTCTACGAATTAATGGGTCGTTACATACCTCTTTTTGTTTGTTGGCGTAATAATAAAATAAGACCAACACGACATTTGGAAGATTACACGTTGAGAGGCTTTGACAGAATTCTTGAGCCTTCGTCCTCCTTCACGAAGAACGCGAAGAACGTGAAGAACGCCGGACTCCGACGAAGAACGCCGAACCCGCGGAAATCAACGATGCGACGCCGTGTGCCGCGACGCCGACGTTTCCTCTCCCGCGACGTTCTTCGGCGACGTTCCTTAATCCGCAACAAAAACCTTCGTTCATCCGTTGAGGTGAGAGTTTCGGATTTCTTTTAAATTTCCTTGTGGTTTTTAACTCAAGAAGGATTTAGTTATTATTAATTAAATCTTTTTGTTCTTGAACCTTGGAGTTCGTCGACGCGACACCCTTCCGCGACGACGTGACGCCTTCTGCGACGCGACAATCGCCTCCTTCCGCAGCGATCAAGTCCCGCGAAGAACGTGTGTGCGACGACTTCATAGGTAGGGATTTTATTTTGGGAATACCCCTTTTTTATATTCCAGTGAACGTTTCTTTAAAATATAAAGAACCGGAATCATATAAACAATTTCAATTTATTAAAATTGTTGTTTCATGTGTTGAATAACATTCTCCCATTTTTATTATCTAACGCGGAGGGTGCGGGCCAAACAAACATGGCCCGACAACCCTCCGCCGTTCTTCGTGGTTGTGCGGATTTGGCGGGCGATGGAAAAACGTGACGCGTAAGGAGATTTGTTGATTCCGCAGTGAAGAACGGGTCCCGGGAGGAGCAACGGCGCAGACGGGAAGGAAAACGGACCACCAAAGCAACTCCGGTGGCCCGTAGAAGTTTCCGGTGGCGCCGACGGCCGGAGGCGGCGGCTCCCCGGTGCGCCACCGGAGGGGACCACCGTGGATGAAGCCGCTTCCGTTCAATCAACTAGGCCCCACGCGGGGCCACAGCACCTCCAAACCACGGGGGCGGCGCCCCGCGGTGTCCAACTGCTCGGCCGCTCGGCCGAGCCGAGCCAGGCCGGTCCGACTGGCCGGGCCAGACCGGGTCCAACGGGCTTGGACCGGGTCGGGTAGGACCGGGTCGGTCGACCCGGGTCGGCCGACCCAGGGGGGTCGGGCCGGGTCGGCCCGGGCCTGGACCCCCCGTCTTCGGACCGTTTTTGGTCTTTTGCCCGTAACTTGAGCTACGGGCCTCCGAACGACGCGTCGTCAGCGGCAACGTGATCCTTGGATCGAGACGGTCGTTTCGGTATATCGTACACAAGGTTTTGGAATACTTTGTGTTCGGCCGGGTTGGTTTGTACATGAAACCAACTGGGCCCTCGGAGCGGAAACGCTCATATCTTGAGCTACGGATGTCCAATTGACGTGCCGTCAGCTTTGGTGGATTCTTCTATGTGAGACGGATCTTTTTGATCACTCCACCCGAGGTTTGGATGCAGGTGGAGTACGGTCGGGTTGGTTTTGCCTTAAAAACCAACCGGGACCCTGGAACGAAAAAACCAATAATTCTCAGACCGGGCGTCCGATTGACGCGCCGTTTGCGACGTTGAGTTCCTGTTGGCGATACAGAACTTTTGGATACATCAACTTCAGACTTTGTGTCAGTTGATGTATCAGCCTCTCGGCTCATGGAGCGGACCCTCCCGAACGAGCTTGCTATGTGCGGGAACCCTACTACTGGCTGCGACTTCGACGATGACGACTATACAGAGATCCTCGGTGGATTCGATTGCGACGATGATGAGAACAGTACGGTAATCCCCATGTTTTCGGTAGTGACCACTATGGTACAACTTGGGATACATCAACTCCGGACTACATGTCAGTTGATGCGTCGACCTTTTAGCTCGTGGAGTGGACCCTCCCAGAACGAGCATGCTGTGTGTGGAACCCTAGAGCCAGTTGAGATTTGACGACTGCTGATCGAATGACTCTGTGTATTACGAATAGCCCAGTGGGGAGCGCTTGGTTGTAGCGGCAGACCCACGACAGAGGCGCGCTTGGTTGTAGCGGCACAGGGGAGTGTTTGGTTCTAGCGGCACAGGGGAGCGCTTGGTTGTAGCGGCAGACCCACAACAGAGGTGCGCTTGGTTGTAGCGGCACAGAGGAGCGCTTGGTTGTAGCGTCAGACCCACGACAGAGGTACGCTTGGTTGTAGAGGCATAGGGGAGCGCTTGGTTGTAGCGGAAGACCCACGACAGAGGTGCGCTTGGTTGTAGCGGCACATGGGAGCGCTTGGTTGTAGCGGCAGACCCACGATGGAGGAGCGCTTGGTTGTAGCGGCATAACCACTGTACTTGATGGAGAAGGAGTTTCCCAATAGATTTGGGTCCAACTTCCTGATCGATCCAATGTAGGTCATTGCGGGGGGTAGTACCTTCCGATCCTTTATGTGTCCGACGGATTAGATGAATCAGTGGCTACATCTGATAATCTCTATCGTCATTTGATGAAGTATAACTGTGTGAGCTGAATCTTGTGTTACTCTTCTTTGTGGATTGTGTTGAACTATCCTGTGTGGATTTACTGTTTACTCTCCTTTGTGGATTGTGTTGTGCTATCCTGTGTGGGTATACGTTTTTCTTTCCTCTGTGGACTGGGTTGTGCTTGGGCTCGGATGTTGGAGCTGAACGGGAATCGATGACTTAGGTATATGTATGGGCATATACCTAAGCAGTTTTGGTTGTTACTTCATGATTGTGTCTTCTGTTGTGGTTTATTATTTGTGGATTTCAGGAGTCCTTCGAGGGTCTCGGGGTCCCTACTGAGTAGCTTATACTCACCCCTGCACTGGCTTTACCCGCACTTCGTGGTGTTGGTTGCAGACGACGAACAGCGCTGATCGTGGTGGAGGCGTGCGGACCGGGACGGTACCTGGAGTTGGAACACTAGGCGGGATGTACTCAGAGCAGTCAGGTGGACCCGAGGAGCAGTGGAGGCTATCTTTACCCACCCTTCAGGTGGGACTTCCAGAGGACGGCTCGACGATACGACTTTTCTTTTCAGTTGCTGTTTTTCCCTTCAGTTGTACTTTACAGTTGGGCTTGTATTTCCGGCCCCTTTTTACTTTCAGCACTGCTTGTTACAGTTTTTACTTAGTGTTTACTTTTCCTCTGGCTTACTCTGTGGTTCTTGTTTACTTTTCAATGGAAATACCTTCCCTTTTTCGGGGATTTACGCCTTGGTGCTAGTCGCCAGCCCCTGGCCTATGGAAGGCGGGCATGGGGTAGTCACGGCATGGGCCCCGAGGATGGGTCGTGACATATATTATATCAATAATTTTTTTATAATATGTTAATTAAATATTTCATTTGAGTATAATTAATTTGGGTCTTTCTATTCAGATGTTACCATAGTTTTATGGGGATTTCAAGTCCTAATTTTATTTTTCTCCACACGTCTTCCATACACGCAATTTATATTTGTTGTGTGGTGTATATAATACACATAAATGTATTTAATTTAAATTATACCTGATTTTATTGGGATTCAAATACCCATTTTATGATATATTATTCATGGTGTTTTTTGTTACAATATGACCAAAGTGATAATGAATCTTTGTTACAGTTTTTCTTTAATGAGATAACTGTGATGTTATACACCTATAATGTTTTATGAGGTGTATATACATATTATTTGACAATGTTATATGAATAATATAATTATTTTTATAAGGTTTTATATTCAAATTATTTTTTTCTTACATGGGGATTATAATTAACGTATTTCTAAATAATATTAAAAATATTGAAAATTTTCAAGATTTTTTTCTTCAGGAATGATTTTAATGATCTTTTAATGATATTTTCATTCATTAAAATTAATATCTCTTCTTATTACTTGTATACAATTGGTATATTGTGTATTGACACCATTTTCATTATTTTCTGGATGGATTATGATTGGTTCAATGAGATTATTATGTATCCCATTTATTTTCTATGGGTTAATCATGATTTAAAGATATTAACATAGAACACATTTATCTTCCATGGGTAAATCATTTTTCAAATATATTTTTATAAAACTGATTAATTTTAGATGGGTTAATAATTTTTGAAAGATATTTTTATGGAAAGTATTTATTTTCCATGTGTTAATTTGGTTTAAAATATAATATTATTAATCCCATTTCTTTTCCATGGGATAATCATGTTTCAATTTGATTATTATAGAACCCATTTAATTTCCAAAGGATAATCATGTTTCAGAGATATTCTTACAGAACCAATTTATTTTCATGTTTTATGCGAGTTTCAAATAGATTGTTATGGATCCCATTTAATTTTCACAAGTTAATCACGTTTCAAGGATATTTTTATAGAATACATACATTTTCAATTGTTTAATCATGTTATGAAAGGGTTATTGGTTGTTAAAATTAGCTTATGATAAAATGAAATATTTTTTTTAGTTTTGATTATTTAATGGTACTTGGACATCTGATGGGTTCGTTATATGATTACCCAATGATGGGTGGTTCCACAATAAACCAATGATCAGTGGTTACATGATAAACCAATTATGAGTGGTTAGATAATAAACTAATGACTGATGATTCCATTATAGACCTCCATTTCATTCGGTAAAAATGTAGATTGTATGTTTTTTTCATTTTAAAGAGTTAATATATGGGGAAATTTATAACGATTTCCCAATTTACATACATGTTTTCATTATTCTTTCAAAGAGTTTATAATATTTTTAATGATAGGTATTGATATCATAAGGAATTCGATTATTTATTCTTATGACCTATTCCTTTTCCATGTATTTATATTGTTTGATATAGGTATTTATGGTTTTTAGTTCTTATATGATTCACTCATGCACTTTGATTATGTCATTATACCATTATGCACTCTTATTATCATTAATTACATTCAATCATTAATGAGTATGTTTAACCATACTTAGAATATGATCTCACCCTTCTTATGTTTACTTTTCCCTATGTTTTAAAGAATTATGTCGAATGAGATATGTCAATAAAAGACTTTATATAGATGATAATGTTGTATTAATGTAAAAAATAAAATTTTTCTTTATGTTGGATAAATGCTCACTTGAAGACATGTGAATTTTTTAAATAGGAGTTTTTGTTAATTCACTAAAACTATAAACCTAAAAGGTGATGTATTATGTATGTGATCCTTGTTTTACCTTTCATATTGAAATTTTAGATGAAAAGTTTGCTTCATAATAATCGAAAAAAGTGTCAAAAATGCGATGTTGTGTATTCTATTATAGGATTAGAGAGTGAGGGTCTGGGTTGTTACACATGGTCTAGGTTAAATCATCCTCTTATAATCATCATGCTCCTCCTACTCCTCCTTACTTTTGGGTTCCAACTCTAATTTTTCAGTTCCATATAGGGTTTGATGAAAATTCAACAGGATTATGGTGTAATTGGTCTGATATGAAAGTGATTTAATTTTTTTACTCTTACAACCTGATATTTCAATATTAGAATATTAACCCTGATAACATACACAACATGAAACAATGATCCTCAACATATCGCGATATAAAATTTTAATATGACTATTACAACAAAGATGTTAATTTTTTGGGTTTTGATAGTAATAGATTTTTTTTTAAAAAATTATGTATAAACATTTTATATAATGAAAACATAATTTCAAATATATAATTTTATTTAGTAAATTCATTAGATTTTTTAAAACAATATTTTTCAACAAAAAATTATTTTATTGATTTTTGGGAAGAAATAATTTAATAATTATTTTTTAAATATTACAAACATTATTGTAATGAATTAAATTAAAATATTTAATTAGTATAAAAAAATTAACATAGAGTGAAATTTTCGGAGTTTTCTGAAAAGGGTATTTTTTTAGTGAATAGGAAAAAATATCACTTTTTGTAATGATATAAATTTTTTGATAAATAAAATAATTTAAATGTATCATTATGATTTTAATTTTAATTAAAACTAAAATTTTAATTATTTAGTTATATTTAATTTAAATAGTTAAATTTTTAATCATCCTTATATCATATTTTTGTAATAGTTAATTTTTTAAGCCCAAAAACAATTATTTTTCTAAAAACTGTTTTTAAGTTCCCAATGTTTTTCAATTTTAATTAATTTAAATACATTTTGATGGATAATTATTTTAAAAAAATTCATATATTATATTTAAATATTAATTAATTCAAATTAATATATTAATAATTATTAGTCGTATAATTAATACAAGATCAATTTATGTTTGAAAAATAGGTTTCTTGAAAACACATTTTCACCACATTTTATAGGATATATATAAATTAAATTCAACTACATTTAGTAATTTGATTTTATAAAATGGTCTTATGAATTTTAATTAAAATAATAAATTTTATTTAATAAGAAAAACTTAATGTCAAGTCATAATGAATATTAAAAAAGAAAAACAGTATCACCACAGAAAAAGTTTAAATCAGGTTAACCTAGGTTAAAACTAATTGATAAGGCCACAATTTTTTATTTTAATTATTATATATGAATGGATTTACCATATTATTACCTTATTATATATATTCAATTATTTATGGGACACTATTCCACGAAAGTGAACCACATAATAATTTATGTTGATAAAGATCCAAAATGTATATCTTTGTTTATTAAGTAACTTCATTATGTTGACATGTGGATAAAAATAAATATTGAATGAATATCAAATTGTATTTTGAGTAAAATAAAATAAATTTAATGAATGTAATTTATTTTTATGTTTTTGTTATTATACATTAACATTAAACTATTATACAACATTGACACAACACTTGTGCAAAAAGTGGAAAGCACATGGTAAATAACTTATAAATAGTAAAATTAATGTATTTTGGATGAATTTTAGATCCAAAATAATTTTATATATAATAATTATGTCTTATTTTATTTTTAATGGATTATAATCTATAATTATTTATTCTCATCATACTTTCAAAATCAAATTAATTGAATAGTATCAAAAATGAAAATAAAGATATTTTATAATAAATAATATTTATTAGACTATATAAAAATTCTTAAAATAATAAAATAAGAAAATTATGATAACAAATGGTCTAATATTTCATTAATTATACATTAATTATCAAATGGAAAACTTATAAGTAAAATTATATCCCTTTTAGTTTGAAAAATCTTTTACTATAGTAAGGGTTAAAATATTGTTTTACTCATTATATGAGTAAGTGCTAAATATAATTTTCAACATGAATATGATATTTTTTTTTATAAATTCGATTTAATAATTATAATTAGTATGTATAAATTATCATAAAATTATCATTTAGTTTTAGTATTAAAGGATACATTACAGAATAAAAAAACAAGTCACCATGATGGAAGTTAAAATTGTAGAAAACAGTAACCTTAGAGGTTATGTGAAGAAAATATATAAAAAATGTTTTATTTTTATCTTTGATGATATTTATATACAATAATTTCCCTAAAATACATTATTTATAAATTTAGGGAGCATATAGTTTGAGGTTGACTTCTTATTACTATTTAGGTTAGGGGATTTACAAAAATACCCCTCCTCCTCTCTTAAGAAGGGAACCTCATCTACTCTCCTCTTCGAACATCCAAATCCATTTTCTACCGAAAACTCATACCATATACATATCTTACATCCATTATAAAATCCAAGAGGCCTTGTATTTAATTTAAAATCATCAATGAAGGATAGTGGTGTAAACCTAAAATGGTTTTCTGATAAAAAGTTATCATTTTTAACTGAGTGTTTTTTATTTATTTATTCTTCTAAATCCATACATTCATATTAAACTATGATTGTATAATAAAATATTTATATCCCATTAACTAAGATGTTTTTATGTTAATATCATAGTTTATATCTAACTCATATTCCAACAAATGGGAAATAAAATCAATGTTTGTGTGTATGTTATACTACTACATCTCGAACAATTGTAATCCATTTTCCATGACCTCCTCTTAAGGATAGTTTTAATGAAGGATTTAATCTATATATATGATATTAATAAAATATGTCTCAATATTAAAATATAATATGTCATTGGTATTATTATTTCCCTATTTACTGTAAACATATGTCATAGTTAGGGTTACTTGGGGGCTACAACCTCCATAAACCGATGTGATTAATTTTTCATCACCACATAAAATGAATGATATGTATAATTATTTTTGAAAAATAATATGTTATTTATTATTGTCTTCGTATAATAATCCATGTGTGTGTTTTATGTAAGACCTACCATCTACATGATTGTAATGTAGTTCCTCTTTCAAAACCATCATTCCTAGTCGGATTTAAAATTATAATTTATTAATAAAAATGATAATTATATCTTCATTATTATTCATTATTTTATGGAAGAATGTGTACTTTTACCACAATCAACCATCCAATGTCATATAGAACATAGGAACTAAATAACATCAAAACATATTATGCGAACTTAATAGACGAATTAATTATATATAATATGGTAATAAATTTAATAAATAGAATAATAAACATGAAAAATGTAATTATGTGAGTAAATAATTAATATATTATTATTATTTATGAATATAAATAATTTACATGACGTGTTAGACTAGAGGTAAGGGATTTTATCTCAATTTTTTCTATTGAGGAATATCAAAATATTATTGAAACAACATAATATTATAAATGTGGAGATATCATGTTTTATAGTTTGTATGACATGATATCCAATCTTATAAGATAATATAACACCAAAATAATATATAATATACTTATTTTTAAATAAATTCAATCTCATTGATAGATTTCAATTCATGAAATATCGGGTTTAAATGAAACATTATACTCCATTAAAAAATTATTTTTAAATTATGATCATTGTAACCTTGTCATTATATAGGAGGCTATGAATAGTAATAACAATTTTATGAAAAATATGTGTTTTAAACATGTATAATCAAATTCATTATCTATATGTTGATTAAAAATAAGAATAACAATCATTTCAAAAAAAAACAAATGTTTTTTGGAAAAATAATTTTTTTTATAAATAGCGCTTTATTTATGATTCAAGAAAATAATTTCATAATAATTTTGAATATTTTTTTATAAAATTTATTTGAAAAAATAATCATTATTTTTAAAATTATAAAATCAAAAAAAATTAGAGTGATTTTTGATTGAAATAATTTATTTTTCGATGAATTGTAAAAAATGTTTTTTTATTAGTTGCATTTTGTTTAAATAATTTTAAATTATTTATTATATTATAATTTTCTTAAGTAATATTAATTAAAATATGATAATATATAACTTATTTAGTTCATTTAATAAATTTAATTTTGAATTTGGCTATGAAAACCTAGTGTACTTATGGGAATTTTGTATTATGAAACCCACTATTTCATCTCGTCTACATGTAACATTTTAAATTAGATAATGATACTTATATGAATTTAATTTATAAAAACTAATTCTATAATATGGGTTCATAATAAATTATATTATATAATAATATCAACTTGATCTTTTTCCCAAATGAATAAAAGAAGGAGAAAAAATTAATTTCCACATTTAAGGTTAAAACATATTTACAAGGGATGATAAACAAAAAATAACATCTGAAATTACTTTAAAAAATCAATAAAGCATTTTATAGAAATAATTCTACCTTATTACGTATATGGATAAATAATTATCCATTTTTAGGACTATATAATGATACACACATTGGTGTAATTGATTCTTTTAAAAGATTCCATGGGTGACCCCTCCCTCACTTATAAATGGCCACCCAATATCCTACCCTATTTACACATCAAAAGATATCTTGGTTAAAAAATACCTTCCCAAATTAAATTCTAAATCCCTTAAAAATATACTAGATCCCATTTTTTTGTTATAAATTCATCTTAGTATGTATTTTAGTGCAAACATAAAGAAGTTCTCCGAAGAAGATTTAACATTTATAAATGAGTATTTTTATTTAGTTTCTTCTGAAACATACTTAAAACCTTAATAAGAAATGATTATATAATACCATAATTATTTACCATAAAATTATTTTTTATTATACTAATTTAATGACCTATATCTATATCCTTTTTCATATAATTGGAAATAAAAAAATTGATCCTATGTACCGAAGACTACTAGCCTCATGAACTGTTGTAACTCATTTTCGATCACCACCATTCATGGATGAATAAAATTATAAATTTAACACATTTATATAATATTTATTATATTATTTTTTATATATAATTATAATATCACATATACCATACTTTCTATTCAATCTAATATATGAAAACATCAATTAGGTGTACGGTAGACTATCTCCTTGTGAAGAAATTTGATTAGTTTTTCACTTATACATTACATGGAAGGTAATAAAGATAATAATAGTTTTTATTTATGATATATAAAGGAAATTATATTTATTATTGGAAGTTAATAAATCAAAAACATCTTTATGATTTCACCCATTATACAAATGATATCATCTCTCTTTCATACACATGACTTACCTTCTCTACAAATCTATGTTACAAATTCACAATGTTCAAACATAAATTACAATTTAAAATTTTACCTAATGAAAAAATTATCTTAATAACATTATTATCATTATCTATATGATGGAATCATATAATATGTGAAGGAATTAAAACATTAATTATAAAACACACATGGAAAAACAAGGTAAAGAACCCCTGAAACAATAAAAATAATGAAATATTATTAACAAAAATGTGAGGAGATTTTATAAAAAGATAATATATAATATTAAATAAATATTTTTCTAGTATAAATTAGTGTAATTATTAAACAAAATAAACAATATTTTATATCATGTTCAACTAAAAATAAAGCATAATATATGGGAGTTCATCTCTATTTCCCCTCATTCAGGCATATTGCAATTTTATGAACCAAAATTCTTTTATATGGTGTATATATTTCCCATTTCTCATGAAATATCATGATTAATTAATAATTAATAGTATTTTAATTTTTAATTTGAATTATTTCATCCTAGGGGATTTTACATAAACGTAACCAAGTGGTAAACAATTTCGTATGTCAGTTTCATTTCATTAGGTTATATTATTTCATCATTTTCTTTTATATTCATTTATTATGTTTGTAATTAATTTTAAATTCATAATGGATTATTTAAAAAAATTATTTTTATATACATTTGTTACACTTAATCAATTAATTTGTTAATTCACACATTAATGTTACAATTTTTGTAAGGGTTTACTTCACAATCTCATTTTAAACAGGGTTATTTATGCAGAAGTTTTCTTTGAAGGAAAATATTTAATAGTTTGATAATAAAACAATTCAAATTTATTATACACTCATTATTTATAAATCTTTCATGTAATTATTCCATTTTCCCAGTCATTGAAAATTAAAAATGTTGAGAATATGTTTTATGAAAAACATAATTTATTTCTCCCATTAGTCAAAAAATCAATTTTCATCAAAATACATGTCCTCTAAAAATGGTTTCAAAAATGTTTTTAACCCTTTAAAAAACTATTTATTAATGAATGTTTCCCAATTTTGAATTTTTAAATTTTATTATTAAAAAATCATCATGTCATATTTAAAAAAGGTTGGTTTTTAATTTACTAAAAAAGTGAAAGGAATATTTGGTTTAACATGTACGTCGTGAAAACAATTTTAAAACATTTTGACCCATCAATGTTTTAAAAATTCCTTTCTGACATTCAATGTTTATTTTTAATGAAATGTATTTGAAAAATATTTTGAGAACCTTTATTTTTATAAAAAAAATTCAATGGGGAAATATTATTTTCCTGAAGAATGATTTAAAGTACATTTTATGGTATTTTGATTCATCAATGACCAAAACCTATTATTTTATATATTACACTATGGATATGTTGATTTGATACCATCATCATAATTTTAATGTTTGTTTTATGTTCATTTTAACCATGGAATGTGTTGACAATCTCCTTCTTTATACATTCTTGTAGTTATAAACTTCTTAGGGAAATAATCACTTTCTTATGATCATCATACATTAAATTTCTCCCATATATACATATTATTTATATTGGGCATGTTTATTTCCTAACATCTATATCATTTATAAAGATGATATTCTATATTGAATGTTAGTTTATAATTTATGTAAATATTAATACTTATCTATTTTTTTACAGAAGATGGATATATGATGATAAGTCATAATATTGACGAAATAAATTAATTATTCTATATATGAGTACTTATTTTCATATCTGGTAAAATATGGGGCCCAGAATAATAGTGTCCCTCAATGTATTGGTATCTTATGAGGTGAATCAGTCATATAGTGTTAAATGTATTTCCACCTATTTTTTGATATCCTCATTTGAATGGTATTGACAGAAGAGGTATTATGATGCATGAGAATATGACATCCAATAATTTATCATTTCCATATTTAAGAAATCATTTATTATTATCCAAGATATTTTTTAAATGACCTTATCATTGGATACATTTCATTGGTCATTAACAGAATAAATTAAATTTGTTTTCAGTTATTTACATTTCTATACTGATTAAGACTTATCTAGTCATGATATTCCTTGTTATTAAAATTAAATTAGAGTTATATTTTTTACCATTCACTATTGATTAATTCTTATCTAATCATGATTGTTTAGTAATTTAAATGGAATATGTGATTAGTAATCTAATTTTCCATATTTATTATTCCATATCTAATCATGATATAAAAATTGACAATTTATTCACATGTGTGTTTTTTAATTTATCTTCCTATATTGATTATTTCTTATATTTTAATATATTCTATTTTCTAATGATATTACCTCTCGATGCATTTCATTCTCAGTTTATTCATTAAAAGAAATGTGTGTCCTGTTATTAACATTTCTATATTTATTTTTTCCTTATCTATTCATAATAGTCAACTTATTTATTAAATTTAATGTGTTTTAGTTATTTACCTTTGTGCATTGATTATTATTTATGATATATTGTACTATACATAACTCTTATTTTTAATTTGACATCACCCGTATTTTGTTTCATATAGTAAGAACCCCAGTAGTGAACAATGAATGATATAAAATGATATAATATTGGGAATAATGGTATTATAGAAAAAAAATATTGTAATTTTTATATTCATGTTTTATATGGTAATAACGCATGTGTCTATTTTATCAAGATTACCAATTTATTTTTTATTTCATGATGTGATTACATGTATGTTATAAAAATTTAATAAAGTAGATACTAGCTCAATATATCTATAGTTTGGGTTTTTTTGGTATTAGAGTATGTTTAGTACAACAAATTTGATCTAGATTTAAGAAAACATAGATTATAAAACATAACCCTATATTAGACATTGAGGATAAGTATATAAGAACATAATAATGTTTTTATAAGGTGGATATTATGTTTTTTTTCATTAAATGCATACCTTTTTGGATACTAAGAGTGGATATGGTTATGGAATAGATGTTCCTAGGGGGAATAACTTTAAAAAAGGTGTTTCGTGCTTGACTTAAGCATAAACGGGTACAAGACATCATTCCTTATTGTGCAACTTGATTTATACTCCTAGGGGATATTCATTGGATAATTTAAATTTTTAAGAAAATTATTATCTATTATGTGAATAGATGACGACAATGAATGGAAAATGATAATCTTAAGGCACCACAGATTAATAATAATATGTATAAATGGAATATGAAAATGTTTTAAGTGTGGAAAATTCGGTAAAAATGAAATAAATTTAGAAGGAAAAATTAAGAGTTTAATGGATGAAAATAAATTTTATCTTTATATCGTTCAGTTATAATTAGGGAAACTAAAATTTTTTTTGAGTCAAGGAACTATTCTAAACATTATCTCTGAGACCAAAGAAGGGCCAACATCAAAATAAAAATTATTTATATATTTATGTATTTGGAGTCATGAATTTTATTGTAAAAGTAAATTTTCCAAAGGTATTTTGGTTATAATAATCATGAAACATCTAATCCTTATGTTAAATTTCAAAATAATATGTGTCTCTATTATCATAAGAGTAATGAATACTATCTCAGGCTTCTGAATTCTTGGTTTCTCAACTATTCAGTGTCCTAAACAACCCTTTTGGAAACTTGTGTGTTGAACAAATAACATGATTAAGGATATTCATGGATAATTTTTATGGAAATATAACCCATTTTTTTAATATATGATTCATTGATAAATTTATTTTGGGAAGAATTACCTTTTATTTTTTTGGAATATGTTTAATAGTATTGGTAACCTTTAGGGTATATCTTATCATGATATTGAATTAATAATGGTTTATCAAAATTTGGGAATATTACAAGAATTATATAAATCTATTCTTAGAAAAATGATATTCCACTGCGTCTGGAGAAGTCTACATGGCTAGGACCCAAAAAATGATGTTTGTTAAGTTTTTATCACCTACGATTGGCTTACAAGATGATCTGATTATTATGTCATTATTTTTACTTAATCAATTTGATGAATAAATATTAATGATGAACCGGTTGAGTTACTTTTGAGGATTAGAGATTAATATATTATATTGGACAACACGTACTAATCATATCTGTTTTGGAAAACACAAAGAGACTGATAGAAAGACTTGAAACTATTTTATGGATGTTATTATCCATTTAGATTGAATTTTAGTGCTTTAGGCATGGGAAAATAATTATTTGATATTAATTTCATACAGAAATAGATTATGTCAAAGTTGAAAAAGGAATAAAAAAGGGGTGTAATTATGCATATGAAATTGAAACATATCGATTAATTATATTTTCTTATATTCTTAGACAGTAAAATTATTCCCCAAATTTAGGAAAAATGATCTTGATAATAAAAAATTTATCAAATTAACCTCGTATAAGATAAATAAATTATTATTAATCTCATCAATGATTAATGGTTTTTTAGTCCTTAATATTCCATTGATAATTCCATTTATTTTGATCAATGATCTATACCAGTCTCTAAAAATATGTACAATTTTCTTTTATGTTCATATATTCACTTGTTATCAATTTTCTCCTTCTTAGAAACCTAGTTATGTTTTACCCCATATGTCCATTTAAATTACATTTCTCTCTAATTAAAAGGATGTTCTAATAAACCTTATTAGGTTTGGGCTTAAAATTAAAGGAATTTTCAAATTTAAACCATTAATTTATAAGATCATTATTAAATTGAGAAGATGCAATTTATTTAGTGGTGGGGTAAATTGTTATACCCCATGAATATAGTAGAGAAACATCATATTTGATATCATTTATGAAATGAAACAAAAATACTATAATATAACATAAAACACTATTACTTAACTATAAAATTATTTTTAAATAAATTTAATATATTCGATAGCATATGATGTATGCAACACCGGGTAAAAAATAGAATAATTAATTAAAATATTATTATTTAGAATGTGATAGTCATTTAAAGGAAACTAATTTTATGGGAAGCAATATTAATATCTAAATTATAAAAATTATATAATTTACACATATAACAAATATGTGGTTATATGTTGATTATAAAAAAACATTAAAATGAAAAAATAAATATTTTCTTGCATTATTTATTTTTTTCAAAATATATATTTAGTTACGCTTTGAATACATAATTTAAAATTAGTTTCTTCCAATTTTACAAAATTTATTTTAATAAATTAACTTCAAAATTGAAATTATCGCATAAAAACTATCTTAGGGTGTGTTTTTTGGATTATTCTAAAATATTTCATTTTATTGATGAATTGTGAAAATATAAATTTTTTAAGGATAAATCACATTATTTAAATTATTTATGAAAATAATTTATTTTTTTAATTTAATTTATATTATAATTTGTTTAATTATGTTTCAATTTATCTAATTTATTCCATTTTTATAGATTTTATATGGAATTTTTATATTAAAATCTACTATAACTAAGAGGATTTTTTATTCAGAAACCACTTAATCGTCGCATCTATGAGAATATTTTTAATTTTTATTCATCCAATTTTGTTAATTTATTTTTAAAAAATATATTATATATTTAAAATTTGAAGAATATTTATTTCTAGTTAGTTAAAATTAATTATTTTCCATTATAAGTGGTAAAACCAATAAATATTAATTAAAGTAGTTATGGTAAAACTAATTTATTGGTGGTGAATAAAAAATAATAAAGGTTAAAATGAACTATATATTTTTTAAAACTCAATTTTTGGACATATTTAGACCTTATATCTTCTAAGGGTCAATAATGATCCATTTTGTATTGTTTTAAAATTATAAAAACTTTTTTGAAATTGAATCTTTTCAAAGCATCCACATTCGTCCTCTCCCAAACTTATAAAATGAAACCCCTATCAGCCCCTATTCACACATCAAATGAAATGTTAGCCGAATGATCCTATAAAAATAACATAATTAATCTCAAAAAAATCCTAGAGACATTTTTTTATTATAATCCAACCCAGTAATGATTTTGGTGCAAATCTAATGATATTGTCTAAATAAGATGTAATGTTTGTAAACGAGCATATTTCATTTCCTATTTCACATACAAAAAATATTATTAAACCATGCTTATATAATAACCTTAGTAACATACATTTACATAGATGTTATTCAATTATGAGAAATACATATATCCATATCCTCTTCCATCATATGTGAATCAAAACTATTGATCGAGTGTACAAAGGATTACTATCTTATAAACCAATATAATTAATTCTCAATCGCCTCCTTTCAAGGATAGATATAATAATATATTTAACAAATTTATATCATATTGAATATATTATTATCTTTAATTCATTAAAATGTCACATATAAACTCTATCATTCCATGTTATTTGAAATATGATAACATCGCCCATGTTTGGGGATGACTACTACCTCGCAAAGTGATGTGATTCTTTTTTTCAGGTACAAATTACATGAAAGGTTATAAGGATAAATTTTGTGACTATATATGTGATATATATACATATATATATGTCATTATATTTGTTATATAAAATTAATCTATCACCCACTTCATTACCCTTTCACCCATTAATAAAATGATATAATCACTTGTGTGTGAGTATGACCTACCATATCCAGGAAGAGATTTGATTCATTCTCCATGTTCAAATTTAAATAATGATTATAAAAATTTATCCAATTAAAAAATTGTTTTTATATATGTAATTTAACTTTTGAGATTATGGGACTATATAATACATGAATGAACTAAAACATTCATGAATAACATACCTAAAAGGGAAAGGAAATTAACACTTGAAATAAAGAAAATAATGAAGCATTATTAATAAAATTAGTGATAAGATTATATATCTTAAAAATGCATTATATTAAATTAATATGATTTTTTACAAAATAATTACTTTATTAAAACCATTATGAATGAGGGTAAATCACATTCAACTAAAAAGCAATCTTAAGGTAAAGGAAATTGTCTCAATTCTCCTTTATTGAGGATTATTGTAATGTAATGCACCTAATTTCATTTATATGGTTTACCTAAAAACTATTTCCCCAAAAATCATTATTCATTGATAATTACAGTTATTTTATTTTTAAATTTTAATTATTGGATCTAGATGGATTTTATTTAAAAGTTTACATGTTTAAAATAATTCTATAACTCAATTTCCTTTCATTGGGTTATATTTCATCTTAATTACATTTTATAATATTAGAATTTTCTTATTCTTAGTTTCTTCTATAATATGTTTTATTATACTTTTTATGTGAATTTTCAGTTGACACCAAACATAGATTAGTTTTTTTATTCTCAATTCAATATTATGATCTTTTTAAGGGTTTACTTAAAAATCTAATTTTAAGTAGGTATTTGTATTCATGATTTTTCACTGAATGAAATTATTTAATCATTCGAAAATAGAACCCATTATTTTTATTATACTCTAGATATTCAATATTTTTTCATGTAATGGTAACATTTCTCAACATAATGTTACAGAATAGTTCGGAAACATGTTTTAAAAGAAAATCCAACTTTATTACACTCTTCAGTCTAAAATAATTTTTTATCAAAAACCATGTTTTCTATTTTTATCATAAAATGGTATTAACCCTTCTTTAAATGAATTAATAGAGTCATCTTTACCATTTTTGGATTTTCAAATATTTTTTGAATAGAATTTTATTGTTGTTTTGAAAATGTTGTATCTATGCTCTACCAAAAAAGATAAATGAATATTTTTTATAGCCTGTAATAAATTAATGGAAATGAAAGATACCAAGATCAATCAATGTTTTAAAGATTCATTTATATTTTTCAATGGTTGTTTAAAAAAAATTAATTTTCCAAATATCTTTTTCCATTGTTTTAAAAGAATATATTTTTATATTTAAAAGGATATTTTCGTCAATTATATTTTTAAATATATTTTAGTGCTATTTTTTTATCAATGATAAAAACCATTATTTTACTCACACATATACTGAGATATGTTATATTGATACGATACATTATTTTCAATGGATTATTTATTATCATTTTGACAAAGGAATGTATTGGAATTCAATTTCTTAATTTATTATTGTATTCATTAACTCTTCCATGAAATATTCACTTCCCAATGATCATTTAAAATAAATGTTACATAAATATCCACATTATTATTAATAGAAATCTTTATTTCTAAACTGTATATCATTTATACAAATTTATTTCTAAATTGAATGTTGTTTTTTACCTGGGGAAATATTAGTAAATAACAATTCAATACACAATATAGATATATTATGATAAGGAATAGTTTACATGAATTAAATCAATTACTAAAAATATGAGTGATTATTTAGACATGTAGTTTTAGGTGGGGCCCAAAATTATATATCCCCTAAATGCATGAATAGTCACATGAGGTGAACCAGCTATATATTATTAATTATATTTCTACCTATATTTTAAACTGTATTGTTAACTGTCTTGATGGTAGAGGTATCTTGATGCCTGATTTCATGACATCCAATAATGAGGCATTTCTTTTACTAATAATTAAATTATTATTATTATTGATTATAGTATTTTCAATGATATTATATATACATCAATTTTTTCCTATGTGTATTTATTAAATCATCTATTTTTCTATTATATACATAAACATATTATTTAATCCATATTTATTCATGATACTAATGTTATTTAAATGAAATGGGTGTTTAGTTGTTTATGTTTCCATATTGATTATTAATTATCGTTTCATGATAGTCAAGCATTTTTTGGGGCTTAACCGAGTGATAAAGGACTCCCATAATTTTATATATATCCTGGATCAAATCTAGATGGTAAGAGGAACTATTATAGTACTATGTAGGTGGTGATGAAGACGATGACACAAGCAAGAGGGGAATCAGACATGATGTAGGAAAGCGGTAACACATCCATGGTGTAGGCATGGTGAAGTTGGTAGGATGATGTAGGAATGATACATCCTTGGGATTTCAATCCATATAATGGTTTTAATTTCCACTAGACCTATAGTCTATGTATTAAATAATTAAGTCTTAATCGCTTTGATGTCCCTTTTAGGGGTGGGGCTATGGACTACCATTCAGTTATATGTGTTCAGTATGTGTGTGTGTGTGTTTTATTGAATATAATTGTACACTCATGTGTGTAAAATATATGATAGTCATGTTATTTAAAGGGAAAGTATTTTATTTTAGTCCCCAATCTAAATTGATTATTCCTTATCTAATCTAGGTAATCAATTTATTTTTTAAGTGGAACATGTTTTTAGTCATTTAAATTTTCTAATTGATTTTTCCATATCATATTATCCATGACATTTTGGGAATGATATTATATCCTGGTGCATTTAGTTCTCAAATTATTAGTTAAATGCAATGTGTGCTTAGAAATTTACCATTCCATATTGTTTTTTCTTATCTGATCTTGATAGTCATGTTATTGATTAAATTGAATCATTTTTAGTTATTTAAATTTTCACTTTTATTACTCTATATTGATTATTCTTGAGGATATATTCATCATTTCATAAATATTATTGTGATTTTATGCTCACCCTTATTTTGGATAATTTTCCAAGAATCTAAGACGTTTACTATGAATGATATGTATAGATAAAATAGGTTAAATAATGATATACTCCAAAAAATTATATTATAATTTTTATATTTAGTTGTAATGTCAGAATTTTGTTTTTATATGGTTTACCAATAATACTAAATGATTCTTTCTTTCATGATGTGATTCTTTATATCTTAAGCCAATAAAATAATGCAGACAAAGGCTATAGGTTACGAGAGTAAGGGTCACTATAATTATGAACCCATTTTCTTTTATATGTTCTATATACTACCCCTTTATCATTTTATATAATGATTCCTTTATAGTTCATTTTAGTTTAATTTTCAATTCATCTTATTTCATCTAATGGAATTTTATGTGAATGTTACAATGTGGTAAGAATTCAATAAATTAATTTTATTTAATTGGGTTATGTCACATTTTCATTTATTATATTATTTAAATACTAAGTGTGAAATTAATTTTTTTTTTCTATTTTTTAGGGTATTTACAATTGTTATAGAAAATGACTTCATTGGATTGTTCTCCCTTCAATTTTATGATCATCAAAAGGGTTCTTCATCTCAAATTTTATTTTTTAGGACATATTTTTTTGATACACCCCTCATCCTTAACGAGTTTTACTTACTAACACTTTGGTAAGTTATATCATTAATCTATTTATATTCATGTTATTTAATTTTAAACTTTAATTTTCCCAAAATATCTATAAAAAAAGAAAAACACAATTTTTTTATTTAATTATTGGAATATTATTTTTGATATCTATATTTTCCATAAAACATGTTAAATAATATTAGTACATATTTATAATTATTTTTTAATAAAATTTATACCCATATTTTTAAAAAATGTGTAAAAAATAATCTTCCAACTATTAATTTAATGGGGTATATTTTTATTTTTACAAATGAATGTATAGAATATTTCCAATTAAATTATTCAGAATGAAATATATTTACTACCATTATGAAAAAGACTAATTTTAATTTTAATTTTAAATTTCCCTTGATTAATTTAAATTATTTTTTACCTAATATTTTGGTTATTTTTTTTAAAAAGTGATTTCCAATGTGAAAAGATTATTTACTTCATGAATATTTATAATTGTATTTTATTGGTTTTTCAATTCATTAATGAATATAACCCTTTACTTTTATTATTCTCCAATGGTGATATAATGTAGTGATACCATCCTTATTCTTTCTCAGGCTGGTTTATGATCAGTTTTATTAGGGATATAAAATTGTGATACCAATCCGTATATTGATAGAGATGGTTTATGGTAATGATTCTTGATTGGGGAAACAACTAAAATTTCATGTGTTAGTCTTTAAATAAAAATGTTTAGATTAATAATGATTCATCTCTTTTATTTAATGAATTATTTAGACATATTATGTGATGGGAGAGGCACATTGCAGCCCATCGATGCCTTGGTATGTCTCTTGAGAAAAACATGTTTTGGTATTTGGGTAGGTCCATACAAATTATGTATGATGTCTGGTCACAATGCTATGAGTATATGTTTATGATGTCAGGTATTATGAATTCTAACACATAGAGATTTTTTATTGATTTCTATGTGATTGTATTAATAGTTTTGATATCCATGGATAAATTCCATGCTCATTTTATTAATTATTTGGAATTAATGGATAATCATTTATTCCTTCTATATTATTATTCATGATCATGATATTAATTAATTAATAGTTATTTTCACTTATTTACATTGTCATATTTATTAAAACTTATTTTATCATAATAACTTATGATGGATGTGTAACACCTAAAATTTTCCCTGTATTATTTTATTTATTATAATGATTATTTTGAAGACCATGAACTGAAAAGAGATGAATATTAGAGGCCCGATTTTCCTGTAAGAAATTATTGAAATATATAAAATATATTAAATAGAACTTACATTTAGGTTTCATTAAAAGTTGAATAACTCCCAAGTGGGGGCTTGGATCAAAAATCTGATGGTACTGTTGAGTTCAGAACATGGGTCTTACCCTAGGCACAACATAATCATTGTTGGAACATAACGTTTTTAAAATAGTACTTTCAAACATAATTAACTGAAATAGATTAAATAAATCATTTACTTTTTTAGTTTTATTTGTAGTGATTATTTATCTACTTATTTCATGGTTATAGAATTTATTTAGGGTATGTTACTCAGGTCTATGATATTCAAAGAACCATAGGAGTGCTTTTCTTTAGGGGCGACGACAGATCAAGATCATATCATGGATTGTCAGACCACGTGATTTTATGGATCTCAGCAATGATTCAATGAAACAAGTCTTCATCAATGATCAATCCAAAATCTAGGTAGGATGTTTTTTTATTGGATTTAATCAACATTCTTGATTTTTATTAGGAATTTGACTCAGTTAACCAACATATTGTTCAATAGTTTAGTCGTCTTCCAGGATGGTTTATATTATTTGGGTTTTGTGAGAAATACATTATAATCGTTGATTTTATAATATTCATTCTCATAGAAAATAATTGAGATAATTATGAACATCAATTTGTGTTCTTTCTTCTTATTTGTTTTTATTATTTTCTCTATTAGTTCTTCATTCATTGTTGGTTTTCATTATTTGGCTTGAGGTTCGACATATCATGATCAATTGACTATTGTGAACCCATTTCCTAATTAAATAATCCAAAATCATAGGTCAATGATATGAACGACACATAGGTGGTGAGAATATAGAAGGGGGGGTGAATCAGTTAATTTTGGATACCCAATTTCTCATTCTTCAATGTTGTTTGGTTCATAATAAAGAATGACACATAGATTAGTTTTCTAAAAGTATATTGTTTGATGAAGGAAACTATCAGATGATATTGGATCCTAACATTCTTATAGAAATTATTTATAGACAGGTTGCTATGAAATCAACCAAAGGTGTGCATATCATATATGAGTTTTGTAATTTTCTATGCTACATGATGTGTAATCCAGATCTACATGTAATGGATACCATTAGAGTTATCATGCTAGGGTTTTGGATATAGTTAAGGATCACATGGAATGTTACCCCTGTCAAAAGGTGTATGACCCCTTCCGTGTGACTTGTTGTGTACTTAGTTGAGTACAAAAACATTGCTAAAATACATTAAAGATGGTATGCCTTGTAATTTTACATGTACATGACATGGTGTATATGGGCCAATACCCAGATATAGCCACCATGCATGGACATGGGTAGGATACACGGGTAGGAAACTGTGTGTCTATACACATGGTGTACTTATTCTACACATTGAAAATATGGATACTATATGATATGTGAGGATCCTCCACATGTGCATGCATGGGGATCACTGGACATGTCATGTACACCATATTATACCCCATTTACCCCTTCATGAGAGCTTGTGGCACTTCATTTTCATATTTTGGTATATTTTTGATTGATTGAGTTTCCCTTGGTCTTTTCCATTGAGGCTACTATGAGGAATTACATCCATAACAATGGATTTTGATCCCCTCAAGAGGATGTGTCTCAAATAGAGACGTGGTGTCCCTCCATGAGACTGTAGTTTTATCCTCTATTACCTTTTTTCGATGGGTGGAGTTTTTTGATTCAATGTTAACTCCATGTTCAAGACATTGATCCTCAATATAGTTGTCCTCATTGTAAGGCATTGTGGAGTCAGGGAAATATGATCTCAAACATATTGGATTGATGTAGATTTTTTTTTGGGTTGTACCAATGATATCTTAGTTGTGAACCCTTATTTGTGTATCAATATCTTCATAGACCAGTTAAATTTCATTGGGATGGGCTGTAAGGTCCTAATTCTAAAAGTTTCCCAGAGACGCTCCATACCCGGCTGGTCACATGGCCTCAAGTGCATTTCCACGAATTCCAGAGGTTTCCAACTCACAGCAAGGGCCTTGGGTGTTATAGTGGGAAATCTATTCCCTCATTGGCAGAGTAACACAGCAGAAGTAAACAGATATCAATAGAAAAAGCAGTAATAATACCATATAATTGTAAATAGAAAATGACTAAAAGTAAAAAAAACTGGGGAACATATATAAATGGTGTATGATTTATATGTCTAGGAAAACAGCCAAACAAGTCACAATACTGGAATAAAGTTCTAAACCAAGTACATATTAAAAACAATATTCATCTCTACAGCATCGCAAGCCTCGGCTTGGACCCTTTCTCTCCAGCTCCATGCAGTAAAGTACCTGTTGATGATGGGAACTTTCCCTTATCTATACCTGTAAAAATATAATCGTTT
The DNA here is from genome assembly GCA_963277665.1 of Viscum album. Taxonomy (NCBI): domain Eukaryota; kingdom Viridiplantae; phylum Streptophyta; class Magnoliopsida; order Santalales; family Viscaceae; genus Viscum; species Viscum album. Next base: position 1,377,658,984 of record OY728156.1, read on the forward strand.
TGGGCCCAAAATCATGACCCAAACTAGGTGTGAGACTAAATACCAGTAGAAAACCACTATGAGATATGTGCCTAATAGTCAGTGAATATATATGGTAGGAAATAATAAAAAAAAGCAGAAAACAAAGAAGTACTCAATAGTAAACATTCCTACAATTTCAAAGCATTCAAACACCACATATCAAGTAAGCTGAAAATCACAAATAGGCAACCCTCTGGGATTTTCTCACAACCTAATCCCTTCTAGTCCTACCAGGAAAACACAAGAAACCCTCTGGGAAATATACACAGTCTAACCCCTCTCGTTTAACTTTAGCATAGACTCTCTGAGGAAGTACTCACCGCTAGTTCCCACTATAGTATTATATCGTTAACTAAAAGGCACTCTGGGGAAGCACTTACTTCTCATTCCCCCTATAGCACACGTTGAGGAACTACAGACACTCTGAAAAAGAAATTACTTCAATTCCCCTTATGGTCTCACATCGTAAAAGTAAAATAGACCCTCTAGAGAAGCCCTCACATCCATTCTCCATATGGTCTACTACACAAGGTTCTCACGACCTATTATAAGCCAAACGAGCATAGAAATTCATAGCATCGAATGTAAGCCTCAAGAACTACTTGGATAAATAGTCTACAACACAACAATATGTCAGATGATAAACACTCAACCTACAAGACAAGGCATGGGAAACAAACAAGGTAGCCTAACAGGAACAGCCAGACCAAATGGTCATAAACAAAACATGTTTGGTAAAACACTTCCAAAGCAAAGAAATTAACCTTATTCGAATTCAATTAAGCTCTATTCAAGCATACAATAATAGCAGACAGTTAACAAGGATAAAAACATAAACATGCAATAGCCCATTCAAGTGTATTGGGAACTTTTCCACGTATAACTCAAAGATTTTCTACAGAAAGGCACAAGCCACCTACCTCGGAGTTGCATGATCGCTATACGTGAAGCTCAAGCCGTGAGTCGCCCAAGAACTATGTAGATCTAAAAAACATCTAAAAAATTCAACCAAGTATATCTTTAGAAAGAGGATAAAACAAAAAAAGTTGCTCATTAAGAAGAGAGAACTCACTGATGTGATTCCAACGCAACCGACAAAGTTCGATTTGGAGAACCGACGCTCGATCGGGGGATCAGCGAAGATCTGCACCGTACAGACACTCGATCGGGGGATCATAGAAGATTTGCAATGTACGGATGCTATCAGAAGATCTAGGATGAAAAGATATGTGTTTTGTCCATAAGATGAGATCCTTGTAAATTTAATGGAAAAAAGTAAGTACATGGAGTGTAATTTTGAAGTACACGACATGTACTAACCTTATTCAGCCCCTGCATAAGGTAGTCTTCAGGTCACCACACATGGCTGTGAGCTCGTCTATTACACGACCAACACATGGTTACCGGTGGAAACTGCGTACACAATGTGTACATATAAGTACATGGTGTGTACTTCGAAAATTTCGATAAACTCCTCTTTTCCTAAAAAACACCAGAAAATGAAAAACATACCGGAAAAGAAGATCTGGGTTCTAAAAAACATTCCCCCTTAAAGAAATTTGTCCCTTAATTTCCCTAGCAAGGCAGTGTTGAATGAAAAAACCTCAAACAGCTCCGACCACTACAATCATACATCAGCCTCACTTACCTAGGTCTTTTCTTGTACTCGCATGTGCTTCCATAGCACTCGTACCGAAGGAATAGACCGGCCACAGAGAACCTTCACACATCGATCAAAAATATGGATTTGATGTTCCTTGAAAGATGCGTCCACTTTGATCTCAACCTCATCAGGTTGGAAAACATGAGACATGTCTGAGAAGTAATGTCAATGCTAAGAAACATAGAATATGTCGTGCATATCTCCGTACCTCTGAGGTCACTATAACTAATAGGAAACTGGACCAACTCTCTCCAAAACCACAAACAGCTGATGTATCTCGGCGAAATCTTACCCTGCCACCTAATCCTCATGTATCCCAACCTCGATGTGAGAGACAGGAAAACATGATCCCCGAACTCGAACTCCTGAGGTCATCTCTGTCGATTAGCATTAGACTTAGGTTGTGATTATGAAGTATCCATCATCTTCTAGATCAACTCTATCTGCTATGTAGTCTCCTGGAAAAGATAAGGTCCTAACATAGCTACCTCTCCAACTTTTAGAAAGCATGTAGGTGATCGACATGACCAACCGTACAAAGCCTCGTATGGTTCCATCATAATAGTTTCTTGAAAACTATTATTGTAGGTAAACTCCACAAGAGTTATGTGCTTCTCCTAACAATCTGCAAAATCTAGGATGCATGCTCAAAGCATGTCCGCAAGCACCTGAATCGTACGCTCGGATTGACCATCTATCTGGGGATGTTAATATGTACTCAAAAGTACATATGTACGCATATCCTTCTTTAAACCCTTCTAGACTCGAGCAGTAAAATGGTCGTCCCTATCTAAAAAAATGCTGTGTTGAACTCTATGTAAGCGCACAATCTCTCAGATGTATAACCTTCCCAACTCATCAACACATAAGGTCTCTTTGATTAGTAAAAAGTGAGCAACTGTCATGAGTCTGTCAATGATGACCCATACTACATCATTCCCTTGAGGTGACCTCAGTAAACCTGCCATGAAATCCATCATGACATCATTCCATTTCCACAGGGGAAAGGGTAACTGCTACAAAATCCCTATTGGTCGGTGATGCTCTTCCTTCACCTGATAACAGGTGGAACACTTCATGATAAAACCAGAAACATCTCTCAAACCTGGCCACAAATACTAACGGTGTATATCACAATTCATCTTGGAGACACCAGGATGAACTACCCAAACTGAGCAATGAAATTCCCACATCAACTCCTTGTGTATGTCTCTTGAAACCCATATGCGCCCTTGAAAACACATGATCTCATCCTTGCCTACTATCCATCCAGGAATAGTATCCTCTCTTGAAAAGATTTCTCATACGACTAAGCCTTCAGAATCTGATAGTTTCCTCATTCACAGTTGATCAAGAAGAGTATATATAACAACTATAGAAGATAGAAACGTCTACCCGTGTATGTTGTGAACCTCTAAATGCATCTCAGAGAATAGAGCCATAAACTAATACTCACTGTTGGCCTCCTGAACTGCCTGTATCTGGGTCCTCATTATCAAAGAATCAGCCATAGAATTTCCTTTCCATGGCGTGTAGGAAAGCTCGATGTCAAAGGACTAATGGTACTGAACCCGCCTTCAATATCTCAAATTTAGGTCATGCTGAGTGAATATATACTAAAGAATCTTGTGGTCAGTGAAAACCACAAAATGATCTCCCATAAGATAGTGTCTCGAACAGTGTAGAGCATACACAACAATAGCCAGCTCGAGATTGTGTGTTATGTAGTTCCTCTCATGCATCCTCAACTGATGAAACCCATACACAAAAAACCATTCTCCATGCATATGCAATGCTCCCAGTCCGATACCTGAGGGATCACAACATACAATATAGCTTTTTCCTAGCTTTGGAAATACAAGTATCGATGCCAAATTCAACCTCCCTTTTAACTACTGAAAGGCTGACTCACAAGAATCCATCCACAATTACTTCACACCCTTCATAGTCAGGCCCATAAATGGAACTAATACACATTAAAAGTCATGAATGAAACACCAGTAGTATCCATCCATTCCTAGAAAACTATGTACCTCAAATACATTCATTGTCTATTCCTAGTAAACTACTTCTCTCAAATTCTCTAGGACTACTGATACTTATGTCTCTGAGATAACATGACCAATGAATTGAATTTGGTCCATCCAAAAAGTTGAATTTTGAGATCTTAGAATATAACTGATGATCTCTCAGTGTACTCAAAATGACCTCAAGATGTGTGGCGTGGTCATGTTGAGTGTGAGAGTACACCATGATATCATCCCCTTAGACTACCATGAAATAATCCATGTATGGATGGAACACTCGGTTCATCAGCACCATGAAGACTGCATGCATGTTCATGAGACCGAACGGAATAACCACATACTCGTATAGACCATACCTACTCCAGAATGTTGTAAGAGTTATATCAGATGGTCTAACGTGGAACTATTGGTAACCAGATCTCAAATCAATCTTTGAGAAAACTCGGGCTCTTCGAAGTTGATTAGAGAGATCATAAATCATCGGCAAGGGATATCGGTTCTTGGCCATAAAATGGTTCCACTTCCGATAATCCACACAAAGTCTGAGGGTACCATCTACCTTGTTTGAATACATAAATGGAGAACCCCAAGGATAAGTACTGGCTCGAATGAAACCCTTTGTCTTCAACTCCTCCAACTACTTCTTAAGAACCTGCATCTCAGGTGTAGCCATCCTATAAGAAGGAATGGGCATCGGTACGGCTCCTTGCACAAGCTCAATATAAAAGTCTACCTCACAATATAGAGTAAAACATGAAAATTCCTCTAGAAAGACGTCCCTAAAACAATTCCCAACTGGAGGAAAGTCCATCTGTGAAGTCCCTTAGTCATCCAGATAAAGACTAGAAATCTGGGCTGTAACTCCTCCCAACCCATGATGCTCGGGTCCCTCTATGCTCTCCTAGACATCCCATTCACCCTTATGAAGAAATGATCCTCCCTCTAGTGATGTGAAACTCACCCTACGACAATAGAAATTGAAAAAATCTGGGAAGGGAACTAACTAGTCTATTCTAATAATGACGTCATATCCTTCCATCTGTAGGACATAGAGGTCCCTAGAAAAGTGACACCCCCAAACCTCTAGTGGGAACTCCTTTCACTGACGTAAAGTAGTTGTTCTAGTTCCCAACATAGTGTCTATCATCAAGATATCAATAGAAGAAAATATACAGAGCCCAAGGCCTTCTACAACTGCAACTGATATAAAGCTATTGGAAGCCACTCTATCGAAATGGGAAGAAGCTAAAATTGAGGAAACTAAGATATTACCTCGAATTGTATAGGGTCCGAGATCCTAAACCTACTGGGTATGCTCCACTAAAAATGTATAGCTGGTACTGTTTCCCTATAGACCTACCTGACCACTCTGAGTTGATACAGCCTGTTGTTGCTAAAAGCCTAGTGATTGGATACCACGACCACAACCTCCACCCTGGCATGAATGGTTGGAAAAACTGTAGTTCCCAGACTAGTGAGAAACTATTGGTCGAGCTCTGGAATGAGGAGACATAGAATAACACATGTCACCACCTTCCAGGGAGAAAAACTGATAGAAACGTTGAAGATGGCCCATCTTTTCACATGATCGGCACTCCACTGGGTCTCTCGGGGAATTGGCCTCGTATTCCTTCTCTTCCCGCTCTATTAGCACACCACCTCGCTACAAGAATAAGTGTCCCTCCTCCTTGGATCACCATGATAAGACCCCCTTGTGGTGATTCTTTATGTCAGTAGGAGGGATACTTACTCCATATACCGAATCTCCCTAGCTCAAAGCTCTATAATCACTCATATTGTACTCCATGATCAGCACCTAGTTGACAATATAAGTGATGGTAGTCAACCTAAAGATGTTCTCCTGGGATCGGATGTCGTTCCTGACACCATCCTCAAACTTCCTTACCATGAAATTATCATCACCTCCAGGGATGGGTGTGAAGCTCTACAACTCGATGATGTGAGAAGAATACTCGATCACAAAAAGAGTACCCAACTATAGACCAATGAACTCTCGGGCACAATTAGCCCTCAATGTCTCTGGGTAGAAGTAGTCATAGAAGGCATTCTAGAACTCATCCCAATCCATAACCTGTTGGAATTCCGCTTGTGAGATCACATCCCACCATCATTTGGTGGAATATCAAAGAATATATGTATCATGATTCACCCTCCTCTCTGGAGGCATCTCCAGATGCTCGAAGATAGAAAGTATGGCATCTAACCATGACTCTACAACCTGAGGTCCTCCTTCCCCTGTGAAGGTGGGAGGATATTGTTTCTAGAAAACCAGCATAAACTCTATCATAGAAGGGGTAGGATACATACTCCCCGGAAGGTCTTCTTGGACCATATAAAACCCTCTTCGAACTTTGCATCAGCAATGGTGTTCGGATTGACGACTAGTTCCAAGACTGGCAACACTAGAGGATCTGTTGGAAGTCCCTGATCAACCATGTTCGGTGTCTGATCATCAAATTGAAACTATAATACAATCAGAGGATGTCTTGGTGGCATGACTCAACAAGTTCAAGCGCACACCTTAGATCTAGATTGTCAAGAACTGAAAACTAGGAGTTTAAAATGGGAACAATAGAAATAGATAATTCATGTTTTTTAAAAACACTGTTACACGATATGTATAATGCCTTCACGACATGTTCCCTTAAACCTTCACATGGGTTTGTACCTCTTATGACCCAATTCAGGTAACACCTAAAACACACGGAATGTTGTCCTAGAACACAGCATGTACTTGAGTCCTCTTCCCCTTCCAGTGTTACTCTTCACGTCAAAGCCACACGGTGGTCCTAGAACAAAAATACACATTTTGTTCATTCCAGACACGACATGTACAAGATGAACTTCACCAACCCGTGTTGTTAGTGACACGGCCTGATACTTGGCTAACACTACATGACATGTTTCAGATGGTCACAGAGTGTACTTAGAATATTTTCCCAACCCATGTTGTTCGTTACATGGCCCGGTAGTCGAGTTACACTAAATTGCGTGTTCCAGATGGACACCACATGTATTAGAAAAGACACAACCAACCCGTGTTGTTAGTGACATGACTCTAAAACAAGGTGTGTGCATTCGGTACACGGTGTGTCCTACCAAGGATTCCAAACCTTGTGTCCCCACCCACATAGTCTAAAAAACGATTAGTGACTACACGGAATGAACATATAGTACACGACGTGTACTTAAGAAATACAGTATCTTCCTGAACAAAAGAACACATGGTGTGTATTCATCTTTACATGGCCTGTATTCTAGGTTTTTCATGATAGTAAGCCTCGTAAACTACTCCGGAACCCAGAAAAACATCGAAAAAAACATTAAAGTTCAAAATTTCAATCTGTCAGGGCCCATACTCCATGTGAATCAAAGCTTTACATCTTATAAATGTCATATACAAGGAAATCATGGAAATGATCCACAAAATTCTGGTCCATGAGGGCCCATAACACCTTAAGAAGTAAATTTTTGAGTTAATTCAATGAATTCCTTATACAAAGCAATACCCTATCAAAGGAAGGTATTCTATCGAGGAATCTATCAAAACATCATGCATATATAACACACCATCTATCACAACAACATAAAATTTCTAATGCACCATAAATGGAATGGAAATAATTAATGACATGTGATCTCAAACATGTGCCTATATGATACATGAGATGACATACCCTTATCTCATCGGGTTGCAATAGAAATAGAACCCCAATAACATCAAAAATAACAGTACAAAACATGCGATCCACCCATGGTAAAAATCAAATCAATTATAAAATTACAAAACCATAAAAATTGGAATAAACGAAGTAGATTGGATTTTTCTTGTACACGGGTTAGCTACTCCCAGGCACAACATATTACCAAGTACCAATTCCATCATATCCTTGACTATAGGATTTATATAGTTTGTCAAGAAGAAAATAACCCTCTAATACCAATTTGTAATGTCCCCGTTCCGGATGCCGCCCAGAGACGCCCCATACTCGGTTGGTCACACCACTTCAAGTGCATTTACTCGAACTCCAGAGGCTTCCAACTAGTAGTGAGGGATTTGGGTTTGATAGTGGGGAAACTATGCCCTAATTAGAAATGTAACATAGCAGAAGTAAACAGATAGCAATATTGTAAGTAGTAATAATACCATAAAATAGTAAACAATAGAAGACTAAAAGTAAGAGCAACTCGAGCACATATATAAATGATGCATGATACATATGTCTAGGAAATCATTAAAACAATACACAATGCTGTAATAAAGTACTAAATGAAGTACAAAATAAAAACAATAATCAACTACATAGCATTGCAATCCTCTTCTTGGTCCCATGCTCTCCTGGTCTATGTACTCAAATACCTGATATAGAATTTCACTTTCACTTATCTATACATGCAACAATATAATCTGATTGGGACCAAAATCATGAACCAAATAGATTTTGAGACTAAATTCCTCTAGGAAACCACCAAGAGATCTCTTCCTAACATTTATTGAATATATATGGCAGGGAATAAGCAAAAGAAGCAATAAACAAGAAAGTACTCAACAGTAAACATTCCAATAATTTTGAAGCATTCAAACACCACACATCATGTATGCAGAATATCACAAACAGGTTACCCTCTAGGATGTTCTCACTGCCTAATAACCTCTGGTCCTACCTAGAAATCACAAGAAATCATCTGTGAAGTACACACTATCTATTCCCTCTAGTTCAACTTTAGCACAGACTCTTTGAGAACGAACTCACCATCAATTCCCCATATAGTATCGTATCAGAAATTGAAATGAACTCTAGGAAAGAACATATGTATCATTACCCCAGTTTCCTTCATCAAGGAACTACAGACACTCTGAGAAAGAACTTACGTCAATTCCCCCTATGTTCTCGCATCGTAACAGCAAAACAGATGCTCTGGAGAATCCCTCACAACCATTCTTTCTATTCTCTACTACACCAGGTTCCCACGTCCCTGTGTATGTAAAATGATCACAGAAATTCATAGTGGCCAATGTAAACCTCAAGAACTACTTGGCTAAAAATTCTACAACACCACAACATGTCAGATGCTGAAAACTCTATCCTACAACACTAGGCAAGGGGAAAAAACCAGGCAGCCAAAATAGGCGAAGTAGGACCAAACGGTCATAAACAAAACATGCATGACCCAACACTTCCAATACATAGAAAATAACCCTATGCAGACTAAATTAACCTTTATTCAAGCTAAAAATCATAAGAGGCAGTTAATAGGGATAAAAACGTAAACGCGAAATATCCCATTCAAGGGTATTGGGCACTTTTGCACAAATAACTAAAACACATCCTACGAAAAGACAGAAACCACCTACCTCGGTGTTGTAGGATCACTATACATAAACCTCAACCCTTGAATTTCCCAATAACACTGTAGATCAACTGAAATCTCTATAACCGTCAACCAAGGATATCTTGAGAAAGGGGAGAAAATAAAAAAAACCCGTTCAAGAAGAAGAGATAACTCACCGATGCAATTCCAAGGCAACCAACGAGTTTGATTTGGGGGACAAATGCTCAATCAGGGGCTCGACGATGATCTTCACCATACAGATGCTCTCAGAAGAACAAGGTCAAAAATTGTTGCGTTCTATCAGTCAGACGTGATCTCAGTACGTTTATTGAAGAAAAATAAAGTACACTACATGTAATTTTGGAGTACACGATGTCTACTCACCTTATTCGGACCCTGCATAAGGCAGTTTTTAGGTCACCACACACGGATGTGTGCTCGACCATTACACAGCCATCACATGGCTACGGGTGGCAAATGAGTACACGGTGTGTACATACGAGTATAGAATGTGTACCTCAAAAATTTATAGAGACTCCTCTTTTCCTGAAAACACCAAAAACATGAAAACATACTTGAAAATAAGATCATATTTCTTACATGGCCCAAATGATCAAGGACACTTCATCAAAAGTCTCTAATGATATCATGGATCATGGAGTGGATTTTCTCAGAATGAGCATTTAATTTTGCAAAATTCCATGGCAAGTTGTTTTTTAAGACTTCTTGCTGGTGTGGTGTTTTTCCTAATTATGTCCGGGTGTTTCTATTATACATTAATTGTTATATCATTTATTTATTTGACTATAAATTGGTATTATTTTTTAGTGTTTTTTGGGTGTCTTACTTATAATTGTTATACTCACCCTTGAATTGGCTCTACCAACAAGAGTAGTGTCTCATGGTGACAACAAACCTTCTAATGGTGTCCTAGGATGGTAAGGAGTCGGTGGAGCATATTTGGAGATTTTTAGACTGTGGTGTTTTACCAAAATATTTAATATATCTGAGTCCTTTCAATTGGATAAGGGTGGACTCATCATATTTTTTTGGTGGGCTTATATGTGGCCCCATTATTATTTTTCAGTTCATCTATTTTATTTAATATATCATGGTTTGATAGATTTATGTATGAATTGTTTCAGTTGATTTACATTTTCACATTGTGTGGGCATGGATATGTGTATGTGTGTGTTTATAGTTGATTTTGGTTAATACCTCCCAATTTGGGATATGCCTACTCGATGCTGGTCGCCATCCCCTAGCCTATTAGAGGCAAGCTACAGTAGTCACATGTTAGAGCTTGGTGGGTTTGGTTGTGGAAAAGTTGTATCAAAGTGGTTAGTTCTAACATGGGTTTGGATTTGGTGATTTTGTTTTGGGAAAAAAATTATTATTGTTTCAATTTAATCTTTTAGGCTAGTGAGTCTAGTGTTGGTGCAGCGACTGATGTATCCTTACACTAGGACTCTGATTTCCTGCCTTTTGAATCAGTTCATATAAAAACTGGTTGTAAGGAAAATATTGGTACATGAATCAAATAGGAATGGTTGTTCTTTCCATATACTTTTGAGTGATCTCACATGATATAATCCTTTGATAGTGGTAAATCTTGTTTTATTTCAGGATTCCTTCATATTGATAGCGATCAAGGATTCTACTGAATCATCATGAGGATGTCCTAATTAGTGATGATGCATTTTTATAGGGTCCCATACTAGAGAGAGAACCTATGGGTGGTTTACCAGTTATACCACCACCCATTGAGATGTACATAGAGTTGGCAGTACTAGATGAGGATAAACACCAGTTGAGTTCATTACACGAGTTCTAGAGGCAGCGACCACCATGGTTTTGAGGTGAGCTAGACCTCTAGGTGGCTAAGAACATTCTACAGGCAGTCACTGACATTTTCCAGCATGTGAGGATGCTATAAGAGTAAATGGTTGTCCTCATAACGATTTTTCTTATGGGATCTACTGGGCAATGGTGGAGTTTGATGACTCTGTCACACGATGAGACAACACTCTCATAGGTATAATTTGATCATCTATTCATAGAAGAGTTCAATCAATCCATGTTATTATTAGTGCACAAAAAGAGATTCTATATTGGTAGAAGGTAGTACGAACATGGAAGAGTAATCAATGAGGCTTACTAATCTCTCGTGTTAAACATTGGATATGGTGTGGGACCATTTTTTTTAGATAGGACCATAGAGAAGCACTTTCATCAGGACATCAGGGATTCAATTGTATCACATCATATTACCACCTATGATAGAGTTCTAGAGTGAGCCTTTTTGATTGATAGATTTATAAGACCTGAAAAAAATAGTTATATATAGCACTGGGAACCCATTATATGAGATATCAAATGAAAGTATATGACAATGTTCACATGGATCCTAGTGTGTCAGATGCTTCGAGATATTATTTGAGGACTCAGCGCCAATGGAACATGGTTCTAATGGTGGCACGAATCTGGAAAGGGAGAGGATATGTTTCTCATACAATGGTTGGGGACATATGATTCTAGATCACCTGACATGCCAAATGGATGGTCATGAGATGTCCAAGGGACCGAAAAGATATTGAAAGAGGTATGAGAATGGTGGTCCATAGGGAGGAGGGAATATATGAGGGGATCAAAGGGTCATATGAGTTTGTAATGGGTTTGAACTATTACCACCACCACCACCCCAACTGGGATATGCCTAGCTCAGGGAGTTGGTGGAAACAGATATGACCAGCTATAGAATATGGTGTCTTATTACCCTGAGGCTCCATGGCAGATATGAGGTATGATATGTGTCTTCTCTATTTTAGATGTATTATTTATAGACACAAGATTCAACCATCCTTCCTTCCACCTTCTCTAGTGTGAGACATATAAATTCTTGTTGATCCTTCAGCTAAACACATCCCACTAGATAATCCAAACGGTGGTGAGTCAGTTATTGAGAATGTGTGTCCACAATGCAATCTGGCTCTTGGAGGTTATAGTTTTTTTATTGGATATCTTAATTATAATAATGAGTCCTTAAAACATCATCTTAGTAATACATTGGATGTCTGATGTTATTAACCAAATAGAATATTTAATGTGGAGGATGTGATGTGTGCACATTTTGGGATTATGTTTTCTTTTATGGGTGAAAAGATCCCATTGTGTTAAAGGAAGAGCTCAGGAATAGGAGAAAACAACATATTAATCACCAGTTAGCTAGAATGACTATTTGATTAGTGGGTGATTTGGGTAGTCTGTATCCTATAGTGGAGGCTGAGTATCAGGATGTTTTTACTAAGGACGTATCCGGGTTACCTCCCCGTCACTAAATAAAACTCTTCATCGACATGAATTATAGGATCGACCTAATATCTACATCAATATATTGGATGGATTCCATAGATCATATAAAGCCAAGGATATAGTTGGGGGACTGGATGGAGAATATATTTTTGACACCTAGTTTATTCTTTGGGAATCCACATTGTTGTTTTTCATTAATGTGGATGATATATTGAGGTTATGTGGGGATTATTCTTTCTTGAATTGAGTGACCTAAAAGAATAAGTATCTGCTATTGAGGATTGATTGTTTCTTTTATCTGCTGAGAGGGGAGAGATGGTTCTTGATGATTGACCTCATATCAAGATATCACCACTTCTAAGTAAGGGAAGAGGATATACCAATGAATACATCAAGGAGACACTACAATTTCTACGAGTTCTTAGTGATGCCATACAGCATGATGAAAACCCAAACAATGTTCATGAAAATCATAATCCAGATCTTTTAGTCATTCTTAGACTAGTTTTCATTGTTTCTTATCGATGTCATCCTAATGTAGTCAGCGTCTGACAAAGAGAACACAAGATAGTTTAGAATGGTCTTGGATAGACTCCAAGAGAACCAGATTTATTGTAATATTTCAAAGTGTAAGTTATTAATTTATGATTTCCACTTTATTGGACATTTAATATTATATGTTGTTTTTTAGAGGACCCGGCAAAGGTTGAGGCAGTTCTTTCTTGGGAACCACCCAATTATGGTACTGAGGTATGGAATTTACTTTAGTTGGTAGGGTACTTTCAGAGGATTATACATGACATATCCATAGTTGTAGCACCATTGAAAGCATTAAATTAGATGGGGGAACCATTCTTGTTGGTGTAAATGTCCGAATAGTGCTTCCAAGAGATGATATAGACATCGAAATTTTTTTCCATCATGAGATTTATAGAGGAGGGCTTCCCATATGTAGTAATTGGTGATACATCATGGACCGAGATTAGTTGAGTACTAATGCATGGAAAGGAATTTATTGAATACTATTCATTATATTTGAGACCACATGGGTAGAACATCATAAACCATGAATTTTTTTTAGTACTGGTAGTAATTTCCTTGATGATATAGAGACACTAACTGATTGGTAAGAAATGTTTTTTTAACAATGAGATTCTTAATTCAATATTCTCTTATATGGAATATAAATTGTTACCAAGGTGATGAGGATGGTTCTACCAGTATAATGAATTAGAGATTTTCTACACTCCTTGGAAGGGGAACATGGTAGAAGACACTCTTAGCAAGAGACCATATAATCATGTGTTGGATGATGAGTCAAAGAAGTTATCCTCATTGTAGTTTTAATTCATGGACAAGGATAGTGATTCATATGTTTATTCGATGGTGCTCCGCCCACAACTTTTAGAATGTGTCAGGGATTCTCAAGATGGAGTAATTGATTTTGAGACCATACATGCTCAAATATCAACTAGATAAAATTTGGGTAGAAATTATAATGGTATGGATCACATTATGGTTTTAAGAGAATAAATTATTGTACCACTGATGTTATGGTAAGAGGAGTTGCAGGTGTTTCATGCATCCCATTTAGAGGTACATCCAGCGGTTGAAAATAAGTACCATGACATTCGACGTCATATTTTGTGTCCAGTTATGAAGAAATGAGTTACAGTTTTTGTCCCTTTATGACTCAATTATTAGGTGATGGATGAGCACTAGGATCCAACATGTTTATCATAACCCCTTGAGGTTACAGAGTGTTTGTGTGATGGGATATCCATTGAAATAGTGATGGGCCTACCACATATATTCAGGGGATATGATTCCACTTGGGTGATCATATACTGACTCACCATTTCATCCCTCTTCCACTCCATTCGGAAGTCATGTTCAATAGAGATATTTGGATGCCTATATGTATATGGGATAGTTTGACTCTATGGAGTTCTATTGTCGATTATCTCTGACTATGATTATGACTTCATATCATGGATATGCAATGTATTACATGAATCTTTTGTGACTCAACTATACTTTAGAATGGCGTTTCACCCTCTAATAATGACCAGATAGAGAAATCCATTCAGATATTTGAGGAAATTCGACAGGCTTACTTATTGAAAATTGAACATAGTTGGGAGGATATCCTACCCTTTGTAGAGTTTTTTTTACAAAAAATATACCACTCCGCCTTTGGTATGGAATTATTTTATGATTTATATGGGTGACTATACTAGTCACTACATTGTTGGAATGATCAAGGTGAGTTCATGCTCATGGGCCCAGGATTGGTGTGATCTACTATAGAGAAGGGTAATATCATCCATAATAAGATGTAGACTTCCCAAAGGATTATCATGTCTTATTCGGATTGACAACTGAGCCCTATGGAGTTCAAGGAAAGAGACCATGAGATCTTAAGGTTCTCACCTCGATGTGGACGAAGGATATTTTTTCACAACAAAAGTCGTCATATTAGATTCATCTTACCCTTCTTGATATTGCATAGATTTGGTAAGGTGTAATACTAATTAGCTCTAAAAACATAGTTGGACTAGGTATATGATGTATTCCCTGTGTCGTAGTTGAGTATGAATGTGAAGGAATCATCACACATTATCCATTAGGGAGAGATATAATTAGAGAATGTCTATAACTTTTCAGAGTATCACAAAAAATCAATGGTCAAAAAGAGTGAATCCTCCATGGGTGATCTATTCCCCTTAGGAGTGTTAGGTGGAAAACATAGAATCATCATGTGTGAACCTTAGAGTGGGAGACCCAGATGTGAACCAAGTACACTAATATGATTGAGTATGTTTGTTTAAGGAAAGTATCTAATGTGGGGAGAAATTAACATCTTGAATTTTCCATGTATTCTATTTTCAAACTCAACGGATTATTTTCGATACCAGGCACTGAGAATGCATGAAATTATGAGGCCTAGGGTGAAAAAAAAATGTTTGAAATATGTTAAATTTATTAAATAGAACATGAAAAAAAATTTCCAAAAAAAGTGGAATAAATTATGGGATGGGTTCAGATGAGAAATTTTATTGCACCGTTGAGTTCAAGATACGAGCATTACCGTAGATAGGACATAATCATTATTGGAACTAACCATTTTTTAAAATTTTACCAGAGAAGTCTTTAAATGAAATAATATAATAATTATTTAGTTTTTTTAGTTTTTGAAACACAATGACTATTTATCTATTAAAATCATGGTTAAAGAATTTCCATATGGGTGGCTGCTCAAACTCTGAAGAATCAGAAAACCATTGGAGAAATTTTCTCTATGAACTACTAAAGATAGAGATTGGATTGTAGATCTCCATCCAACAAAGACTTTCGATCTCATTAATGGATATAATGAAACAATTATTCATCATCAATATATCAAAAATCCTTATAGGATTTTTTATCTGATTTATTAACTCTTCTTAATTTCTAAGGTGTATATGAATTAATCATCAAGCAGATTTTTCCACGGTTCATTCATTATATAGGGTGGGTTTGATTAGTCAGGTTTTGAGAGAATTAAATTTTAATTTTTGATTTCGTCATATTTATTCTCATGAAAAAACTCAATAAAACACAAACATTGATCAAGCTTTATTACACTTGTTTATTTTTGTGCATCTCTTTTCTGATTATTTATTTACTAAGGGTGAAATTTTTTTCCCCTGAAGTAGACATATCCCAACAAATAGATTGTTTTGAACCCGTTTCATGGACTAAGAATAAGAAATCATATATCAGGTTTAGAATGAAATGAATATAGTGCGATTATATAATTTCTAGAAAATCAGGAGGTTCAGGATACCTGATTTCTTGTTCTTAGGAAAACAATAATGAAAGATGTGTGGATCCATTTTCTGGATGTATTGGATGGATAAAATCATTTTTCAAAGATTAATAATGCTAATAAAATAATCAATATATATTATACTAATTAAATGGTTTCAAGATCAGTCTTCGATAGATCTGCGTAAGGAGCATGTAGCAAATCAGAGTTACTTTATTTTTCGATGCTACCTAACTTATAATCTCGAATGATACACCATATGGTCCCTTATGGTTGTGATGTTGGAGTTTCATCTACAGATAAAAATTATATGGATGGTGACCCCTATCATATCACGTGTGACCCAGTTTTTGTGACTCATCATGTTCTTAATAGATTACAAAAACACTGCTAAAAGTACAATACATGATGGCACACAATGTACTCGTACATAGAAATAAATTTCTGTACATGTATTTAAAACATAGAAATGGGAACTATCTAGATAAACATCGAGGCAATATAGGTAGGACATGTTATGTATCTACATTCCTTGTACAACTTCTACACACAGTTTATATTGAGACTATATATAGTGTAAGTATTTTCCACATGGGTATGCATGGGAACATCTAGACACACTATATACCTCCTGGTATATTCTGTACACCCCCTTCAAGAGTTATTTTTTCTCTACATTCTCAGAGTTTGGAATAGTATAGGTTGAGGGAATTTCCACTTGTCATTTCCATCAAGGGTAAATTGCAACAAAAAATCCATTTCACTGGATTGTGATCCCCTCTAGAGCCTAAGTGCTAGGTATATTTTTGGTGTGTCTTTATGACATTGGAGTTAGATCCTTTATTATCCTTTGTTCCCTAGGTAGAGTTTGTGGAATTAACATGATCTCCATATTTAGGGAATTGATCCTCCATCTAGAAGTTTGTATCTGTAGGGTTTGTGAAATCATTAACATATAATCCCCTACAAAGTAGGTTGATTCAAATTAGTTTTATGGTATCCCCTATCTGCTATGGGTTTGACCCCTTATGAATGTATCAATTTCATCATAGAATAGTGATATTTCAT
This sequence comes from Viscum album, assembly GCA_963277665.1. Classification (NCBI taxonomy): domain Eukaryota; kingdom Viridiplantae; phylum Streptophyta; class Magnoliopsida; order Santalales; family Viscaceae; genus Viscum; species Viscum album. Next base: position 1,377,676,241 of record OY728156.1, read on the forward strand.
TGGGTGGGGCCCAATTATCTTGACATATTTATCAACTATCTTTGATGATATCATGACACATGGAGTAGAATAACGTATACCATGTGTTTCATCTAGAAGAATCATATTTCTAGAATTTGATTAAGCCTTATTGGTGGCATGGTGTTTTTTGGAGTATATCTTGGTGTTTCAGTAATAAATTTTTGGTTATATCTTTTATTGAGTTTGTGGTTATAGGTATTAATGTTCAGTACTTTTCGGGTGTATTAATGAGTATTATTATACTCATCTCTACATGTGATTTTCCCGCACATGATTTTTTTTATTCGTACGATGACCCTAATGAAGGTTTCCTGGGAGGAAAAGGGGATGGTGGAGCATAGAGGGAGCTTGTTAACCCAAGGTGTTTTTTCAGGAGCTTGAAGTTGACTAATTTATCTCCGTTGTAATATTTTGGATACTTTGCCGTTTTTTTGGTCATGTATTCGGTCCCATTATTAGTATTCAGAAATTATAATGTTATACTCTATTTTGGGGTAATAGATGTTTGCATGAATTACTTAAATTGTTTTACATTTTATAATTTTCTAGGATTGGAGATGAGTGCATTTTTATAGGTACGTTAGGCGAATGACTCAAATTTGTGGGATATCCCAACTCGATTCTGGCCTATAACCCCTATCCTATTGGAGGCAGGCTTGGGGTAGTAATAGATCATACCCTGGTGGGTAGGGTGGTGAAATTACATAATCCTAAATAAAAATTTGATCCTAAACATAATTTGGTATTCTTTATATAGGATTCAAAAATCCAATCTTGTAAGAAGTTCAAGAATCAATAATATTAGCTTCCACTATGTTTTAAATTTTTATGTTTTCAAATTGTATGTGTGATTCAATAATATTAGTTGTTTACAAAGAGCAATAACTATTTGGTACATTAGGATGTGATCACTTTTATCTAGATCTAATGTAATAATTTAACCACATTCTCTAGGATACTTGGGTCGGGTTCCATAAATTTGGTATTATAGAATGTTAATTAGTAACATTGGGAACTAGATTTAGTAAATCATGGATTAGGGAAAATAAACCTCTCAATAACTATAAGGAAACTCCGCAAAGGAACTTTTTTTATGATTTTAATTTCAATGGTTTTATATTTAATAAGTACTTTCATGGTTTTATAATAATAATGTTGATTATAATTTTAGAGAAATATATACCCCTTTTCTGGTATTATGTGATGGGAGTTCAACATGATTAAGGAATTTCTCGAGACATTTTTCTGAATAAAACCCTTTATTTTTTATATGATTTATTGATAAGTTCTTTCGAGGAATAATTTTTTTGTGAACATAATTTTATTGTTATCGGTAACCTTTAGGGTTAATTTGATCATTGATGTTAAGGTAATAATATTAATTTAGGATTATTTTATTTTGTGAAAGAATAAGTCGTATTCAATACCATTGTGGTTCAAAAGTGATTTCATGATTAGTTTTATTTATATAATTTTATTCATATTTTTGCTAAATTCATAGTTGTTATATTATTATAGTTTTAGAAAAGGGACATCCCACATTATGAGTGAAACTTATTCACATTAGCAATGTTTGTGCAGCCTGAACCCAAAACCGATTGGTGATAGGGGTGTAATGCCACCACTAGAACACATAATGTCTGGGTTAGTGTGAATATTTTTTTTTAAATAGTTCAACAGATAAATATTATGTCAAATTTTTGAAAAAAATTATAAGATGAAATATTTTTTTAATTTTTATAGAACTAATGATATTTTTGTAGTAATTATAGGGTTGAGGTACATATATCCAGTATATTAAACATAATGGATTATTTTAGAAAACCATTATTACATATTTTGAGGTGTAAGATGAATTGTATGGGATAAATTTTCAGTTTAATATATTTTTTAATGATAATGTTATTATATTTAACTGATATTTAGGGTTATTTAATTATGAAATTATCTCTACTAATGTTTTTTTTGAATTTTGGTGATTGATGTATAATGGTATATTCATTTTCAGTATTATCTTACATTTTCAAATGATTTTGGTCTTACTAAATAAAATAGGCATATATTTTTATTTTTTATTGAATATATTTTTTAATATAATTTAATATTAAAAATATAAGAATAAAAATTCGTATAGGATATTCAATTTTCGGAGCAATAAATAAAGTGGAAATTGTCCAAACAACACCTAAAGGATGAAAGTTTAATTATAAAATAATAATATATAAAATAATAATAATTTATGGTGTCATCTATACTGATTGTAAAATAATCCACCAATAATATGAAAATGATCCTTTAAAAAATGTTATAATATTTCAATCATCCTTGAAAAATAAATTGTCTTTTAACTCATCACTGATTTCTGGATTTTTCAATGTCATCCTTTTCATGATCATTCACTATCTTGTGATCATTGTTTTATTTGACTCTCCATAATTATTTAGGAACTATTATTTTCTTCGATGTCCATTTTTTCACTTCCAATTAATGTTATCTGAATTTAAATCATTTTTATTTGTTATTGTTGATGACTGTCTTATTTCCCTCTCCCACTTTTTCTGAGGATGCCTTAATAACCCTTTAGAAATGTGTGTTTTCCAAAAAGGAATTTTCAAATGTAAAACACTCAATTTTATAGAAAAATTTCATTTTAAAGGTCATAATTTGTTTAATGTATTTAGAATTTAACCCAATTATATTTATTAGAAATAATATTATGTTTGATACAATATATATAATGCAACACAGATCCTAAAACAAACCATGATATTCTATTTAAACATGGAAATTATAGCTTAGATGTTGAAATTTATAGTACGAATTAGAATAACAAATATTATTAAATTATTTATAAATATTATAGACAAATAAAATATATTGGAATGTGAGGAAACAAATTTCAGTAAATTATCTACATGCTTCAAAAAATAGATTTCCTCAAAAATATTTTTATTATGTTTTGTTAGAAAAAAATATAACAAATTTTTTTCCAAATTTAAGAATTTTTATTGAAAAAAATACATCACTTTTAAAATAATTATATCATTATAAAACTAGTTTCAAATTTTGGGTTCTTTCTAAAAATTGTGATTTTCAGTAAGTTGTGAAAAAAATACCATTATTGTAAAATTATAATTTATTTTCTGGAAATTATATAAATGAAAATAACCTATATTATTTTTAATTTTTTAGAAGTAAAATAAGCATTCTTAAGTTATATTTTCACTATTTAATTAAATTTTTGTCATCTTTCATCCAGATTTTGGTATAAGATTATATTTTAAGTACAAAATATATATATCTAAAAAATATTTTTTAGTGCATAATGTTTATCAACTTTATATAATAAAACTTAACTCTAATTAGAAGTGATTATAGTTAAATTAATAGACTATATGTCATTATAAATTTATTTAAATGGATATAATTAATAATATCATCTTATTTTTGAAAAATACATTTCTTGAAAAACAATTTTCAATAAGATTTATGGGTTTAGTATTAAATTAAAATTTTCCCTGTTGTGAAATAAATATGATAAAATGGATTAATTATTTCAAGTAAAAAATATAATATTATTTAATAAGTATAAAATAATTTTTTTTAAAAATGAATAGTAAAAATAGTAAATAATTTTTACAATAATAAAAGGGTAAAGTAGGTTATTATAGGATGAAACTATGTGATATGGCCACCAATTTTTTGCTTAATTCTTTCAAGAAGAATTTATTTATATTATTATCACATTGGGAAAGATATTAGAATATTTATGTGAATCCTTTATAGGAATGCGTCCCATATAATAATTTATGTAATGAAAATGAAAAAATGGAACCTTTTTTCATTAAAAAATATAATATATTTGCACATAGGGATAATAATAAGAGGAGAAGGAATATTAAAAGTAATTTTATAAATAATAAAATTATTTTATTTTTGTTAATGTGTTTTTTATTTTTGGTGATTATATTGTCACTTTAATTCATATAAAATGATAATAGAGTTCCTGTTTAAATATTGTAAAACTCAATGTAAATAATTTTAAAAATATTAAAAATAATTTATTTGGGATGATATATGGCTGAAATATTATTAATGTTTAAATATATTATATTCAAAATAAATAATTATCATCATGTTTTTAAACTCATATTAAATGAATGGTGTTAGAAATGACATTAATGATATTTTATTTAAAATAATAGTATATTAAATTATTTAAAAATAAAAAAATCAAAGTGTCAAATTAGTATGATACATGTTCTAAATTTTGACCAATTTTACATTTATTATCCAAGTAATTTCTTCTAAGAACAATTATAACACTTCATATTCAAAAAAAACATGTTATAATGAGAATGGTCAAATCATGTGTTTTTGTATTACATGCATTTGTGATAAATTTAATTTACAACACAAATATATTTTTTATTTGAAATATTTTATTTACTATTTATCATAATTAGGTATAAATAATAAAATAATTATCATTTTAATTTATTCTTAAATAATAAATTTCCTATGTGGAAAAACTAGTTATGATGGTTAAAACTAAAATAGTAAAAGAGACTAACCTTAAAAGTCAAGGGAATAAAATTTTTGGGACCTAATTATTCCTAAAATTTGGTGATTTTCTTGGAACATATACTCCCTCAACAAAATTATTTATCAATTTTTGAGGAACATTGTTTGGGAATGGATTCCCATTATTGAATATCATTGTTTATTAACAACGATGCCACTACACCTCACCTATAAAAGGGAACCCACTATCTTCTCCAACACACACATAAATAAAAAATATATAATCACACACATACAAATATCCTTTTATTATTACCGTTATCATATAATATATGCCTTTATTAATTATAGACCCTCATATGAATGATTTTTTTGTAAATAAAAAGAGTTAGTCCAAAGAAGTGGTATCATTCTTAACTGTGAAATTTTTATTTATTAATTCTTCCACCTAACTTAATTATAATGAAACCATGATGATATAATAAAATTATTATATTATATATATCAATTATTATGTTAATTAAATTTAATATATCCATATCCACATATATCAAATGGGAAATGAAACCATTATTCATATGCGTGGTGGAATACCGCCTCAATAATTTATGTAATTAATTTTCCATAACCTCTTATAATGAATAGTTATAATGATGGATTTAATTTTTATTTATTATATTCAAGAAATATTATTCAGTATGAGAGGATAATAAGTCATTTAATTTCTTATATTTATATTCACTAAAAAATGATAAATCGTTTGTGCGTACATATGGAATGCCACCTCCATGATGCGATGAGAAGTATTTTTCATCAAAACATCACATGTTAGATACATAAAAGTAAATTTAAAGAAATAATATGCTATTTATGATATTATTAAAATCTTATAGATTTAAAATAATAATTACCCACTTTCCATGACGATTATTTAAAAATAGAAATTTTGCTCCTCTAAATTTATGACCTATGATCTCAATTACTGGAACATAAATAATTTATCATAAAAAAAATTTATGGGTTGAATTAAAATTATAATTTATTCATAAAATTTATAATTATTTCATGATAATTATTCTAGAGATGTCGTAATAACGACCTCTTCTACCATAGTTAAACTACCAATATTATTTTGGATATATGAACTAAACCTTGTCAAAACATCAAATGAAAAATTAATTGAGTAAATAACTAAATATAAAATGGTAATAAATAAAATAAAAGTAATAATAAACAAGGAAATGGTTCTTATGAATGTAAATTATTAACATATTTTTATAATTTAGGAAGACAATGAACGTTCATGATGATTCTGACCTCGGGTAAAGGATTATGTATCAGTTTCTCCCATCAATGAATATTTTAATACTATGCATCTAACTTTATTTAAATATTGTATATATAGACCCTTCAATATGATATATAATTAATAATTCATATTATTGATATTTTAATCTTTAATTCATGTTATTTTAGCCTAGAAGATTTTACCTGAATGTTATGAATTGGTATTTGCATCATAACTCCATTTTCTTTCATTGGGTTATATCACATAATTTTTTACTATAATATTTTATGATATTTTTGTCAAATATAATTTTTTTTATTTAAAAGTTATTAGTGTGGAATTAAATGTTTTACACATAATCAATTAACTGATTAATTGCACTTTAACGTTATGATAATTATAAGGGTTCTTCATTTCAATTTTTCCTTTTTAGGAGAAATGATATGTTATACACATATATTAATTTATGAGGTGTATCTACCACCACTTTAATAACATAAATTATGAATATACTTTTATTAATGGTATATAATATTAATCTTTTGGTTTTTATTTCAATGGGGTTTTGATTTGAATGTTACCAAAGCTGAATTGGATTATTTAACAATCTCATCATTATTCAGGAGGGTTTCTGCTGAAGTGTGCACTTGGGGAATTATATTATATTTATATATTAAATGTGAAATATTTTGATATCATTCACTAAATTAAGAATTTTATTATTTCTTTTTAGTTTTCTCTTTAATAAACATAAAATATTAAAAAAATATTTTTTAAAATAATCATTATTTATTATTTAGTCAGGAATCTTTAATTCTATATCCATATTTTTAATCTATTTTTATAATGAATATTTATCATTTTGTATAATGATTTTTTATCTAAATTTAATATTTTTTAACACGAGAAAATGATTATTCTGTTGATTTTCCAAATGAATTACTTTTTAAACTTTATAAAAGAGTGAATTGAATCTATTCTTTTAAATTACTAGGAATAATGTGTATTTCCCACCATCATTAAACCACAATTATTTGTAAGAACATTTATACATTGACATGATTATTTTCAATTAATATTTTTCAAATATTATGGATATTTTATGTTATTTAAAAGTGATTTTTAATATGAAAAGGTTATTTTTCAAGAATTCATTTACTGATCTTTTTATTGTGCTTTTATTTTCCAATGAAAATAACTTCATATTTTTGTGATAATCCATTGGGGATATGATGTAGTGATACAATCCTTATTATTTTTCTAGATGGATTATGATAAATTCATTGGTGGATCACTATTTTGATTACATTAACCAAATTAATCGAGATGGTTTATGATAAACATCTTGATTGGGTAAAGTATTAAAAACATTTATAATTTCTTTCAATATGAAATTTTAATTTTATTATGTTTCACTACATCCATGTGTGGAATGAACATTTCTATGTAAGTGAAGATAAGTGATTGTTATTGCCTATAAAGGCATCAAAGGGTCCCATGATAAAAGCTAGTTTGGGTATTTGGCGAAGGCCTTGCCTTTTTTACATGATGGCTTGGTACAAGGCCTTGCTGGTTTGTCTATGTTTTCCATTATTATGAATTCCATCACTATGATATTATTTATTTATATCCATGTGATTATTTGAATAGTTATGATATCCATGGATGATATTTAATAATATGTGATTAGTTTTTGTATGCGTGAAATGATACTGATTGTAGTATTGGAATAATGATGTAGATGGTCAATATACAAGAGGGGGGTGAATTGTTTACATTAAAAAATTCATTTGGAAATTTTAAATAAGGTAATGTTTAACAAAGTTCAACATGTTAAATTAACAATACCTCTTAGTTCTACAACCTTTTTTTATTCTGGAAATGTTGTTCTGGAAATGAAACTTAACAAAAGTTTACAAAGATAAATATTTTATCTTAATGTGTATAGAATATTTATAATCATAGTAAAAGTATAAGAAAGTATAAGATAGTTATACTTTCCTCAAAAACCAAAATGTAGTGGAAAATGTGAAAAAATACAAGTAACAAGTAGTAAATCTTTTAACCCAAAGTGTAGGGTATCCAACATCTTTGGATAGAAGTCCCTTGATTTGTACTTTCAAGATAGTCGGTCTTAGCAACACCAGGGTATGCCCTCTATATGAATATCGGAGTCTGTCTTGCTATCCCTACATGCCCTTGAACTTCAAGTTAATGGGAACCCCTATATTCATATCCTCGGAAGCCCTTGAATGTCCTCAGAAACATTCAGAGTCGCATGAAGAAATTCTGAACAAGATGCTCAGTGCGCACAAAGCATGAGTGTCTCTCTCTAGAAATCACTTCAGCATGTAATCTCTAGAGTTCTAGAATATTCAATGTTATTGTTATCTCTTTTAAATGAGATCTTATTTATAGGAACATCTTTAACAGTCAGATCCATTCTCCAACAGTCATATTTTTCCTTGAATTTTGGAGGGACCTGTACACGTGTCACTCAAACAATGGTTGGTTAGAAACAGAAAGCAAGACATCGTTTTTCAACTATAACAAGAGTAAAAAAATGATTTCTTAACCAAATACACATCTCGGAGTGTAAATAAAAAATAAAAGTTCAGATTCTAACAAAAAACCATTATGTTTCTATAATACATAAATATTAGAATTTTGTCTTCCAAAGCATTCAGAACCAGAATTCTATAGAAGTCGGAAGTTTGGATTTCAAGGAAATTCAGAGTCTGTATTCATAATAATTTTGAGTCCGAATTCATAAGAATTTGAAGCCTGGATTCGTAAGAATCTGGAGTTAATATTCGTAAGAATTGGGAGTCTAAATTCGTAGAATTCAGAGTCTGAACTCAGAAAGTTCGGAGTACGAATTCATAGAATTCGGAGTCTGATCTCAAACACTCCAGAGTCTAAATTTAGAAGAATTTAGAGTCAGAATGTAGAATGTTCAGAGTCTGAATTCAAAAGAATTATGAGTTTGAACATAGAAACGTCGGAGTCTGAATTCAGAAGAATTCGTAGATTGAATTTAGAATGTTGGGAACCAGAATTCAGTGAATTTGAAGTCTGAACTAAAATCCTGAAAATAGAATTATCATTATCTAAGTATTTATAAGATAATGAGGTTTTAGATACAAAACCAAATTTTATACTTATACATAAAATGAGTTAAACTAAAATATGAACCATTAAAAACATGGTAAGGATAAATTTCCCTGGGGAAAGAAAAATTTTCTTTATTAAGATAAAAAACTGTGAAAAGAAATTTTCCTTAAGATAGTGTGTTTTTTATTTTCAAAACATGAATAAATAGAAAGGTCATAAGGAAAACTTAAGGACTCAACAATCTCCCGCTTTTTGGAATGCACAAAAAAACTTATGAAAATGAATATAAGGACTTAGAAAATAATTTTATGGACTTTGAAAAAAACATATCTCCCTTAAAACATGGGAAATGATGAATTCAACTTACTCCCCCTTAGGATTTGGAAATATTAAGGATCATATTCCAGATTTTTGTATTGAGACATATCATTTTATTGCATACGAAAATCGTCTTGGATTATAACTCCCCCGTAGATGAACTCCCCCTTACTTAGGAAAATTTCTTATTTTACTTAGTATTCTTTTTTAGCAATCCTTTCTCCCCCTTTGTGATTTTCAAAAAGGAATAAAGGGAATGGAAAAGAAAATATGTTACATGAAATATTAGTACTAAAAAACCAAAACATGAGAAACCAAAAAAATTCATTAAGATTGTTAAATTTTATACGAAGAAGAAATACAAAAAGATCATAATTGAATAATATTATCCTTCCATCTCCTTCAGAATCAACTTATTTACTATGGTTTTGACCATCATGAGTTCCTTGTGATACTCCTCTGCACGTTTGAGAAGCTGATCCCATTCTTCTGTCTTCTTTTTCTACGGCTTTTATATTTTTCTTCCTGATCATTAAGAGATTATGCCTGTCTCTTTAGAACTTATTCTAGCTTAGAAAATTTTTCCTCATGTTCGATTATAATATCTCTTTCCATATTCCAACTCTGAGAAACTAAATACAACATCCCATTCAGATCATTCAAATCTTGTATCTGAGAATTGTATTCTAGAGTTAGCTTTTCCTCAATACTATTTGTGAGATCCTTGATCTTCACATCTTCGCTGTCAAATAAATCCTTGAAACTTTCTTGTAACTCATCCAGAATTATCATCTCATCAATTGACTTCCTTGAATAGATTTTTATCTTTTTACATGATCTTTTACGAGCGTCATAACTAATAATATATGTCTTAATGTCTGCCTCGATTTTGACACAATTATCCATCACCATGGATACTGAATCAAGTTTCTAATTCAATGAATACTGATGAATTTAACATCTCGAGTTCATAGTGGGAAACAGAGGGATAGTTCCAAAAAGCATTTTCAAATACTGAACGGCAAAACCATGTCCAAGAGAGGATGATTCCGAATCAATGATTTTTTCTTGGCGAGGATTATTTTTCGATATCAGCAGCCTTCCTCTTTGATAGAGAACCCACTTCGTTCATTTTCACCACTGCTTGGCTAAGTGTATCAAAAACCACCTATTTTCCCTTGTAGGATTTTGGAATGACTTCTTCTTGATCAGGAGATTCATGTTCACTATCAAAAAGTTGAGAAATTTTATCTTCATCAAATTATTCCTATTCAGCTCCTTCCTCAACATCCTCTAGGTGAATGAAATCGTTATTGATTCATTCTACTTTAGATAGTTTGTCTACATCGTCTTCATCCTTCTCTTCATCCTTCCTTGGAGTAGCAAGCTTTGATGATTCATCTTGAGAGGTTCATAATGATAATTTTTCTAAAGTTATTTCCTTCTCGTGAAAATACTCATCTTTATTTATCATATCTTCAGTATCACCCCTGCATTTTTCTTCATCTTCTTCTACTTATTTTTCTTCTACTTATATTTAATGGACTTTTTTGGAGTCAGAAACTTGTTTCTTGGAGTCTCTGTTAAAGGATCTATCAGTAAGGATTTTGGTATCAGAATATTCAAAGAAGCCTTCTCAGCAGCCTTCAGAAGTGACTGGACTGTGTCAGCCTCATACATATTTTTCTTCTACTTTTTCTCTTTCTCTTTCCTATCATGTTCTTCATATGCCTTCTCCCTCAAAGATTTTACTTTAGCAAGGTCCAAACCAAACATAGGCTCCCCTTATTTCTAATTTTTCTTGTCTTCTCTCTATATTTCTACAACTTCATCTGGATAGGCTTTTTGTTTCATTGTCTTCGAATGAGGAGATTGAGTTTCATTAGCCACTAGGGTTTTTTCCTTCTCTTACACTTCTACTAACTTCCTCTTCCTTACAATATTTTTAGAGGTCTCAGCCACCTCCTGTTTCTTTGAAATAGCTTCAACTTCCTCTTCATTTAAGTCATATAATTCTTCAAATTCTTTTTAAAAGCCAACTTTTATACTTCTTAGAGTGTCATCACTCAACAACATGACTTTACAATTCCTCGACTTAGATATGTAAGGAATTTTAAAGGATTCTAGACACTGAAAAATTATCTTTGAAAGAATGGTTTGATACATAATAATCCGAGCCTTCGAATTTCCATTCTTTATGTTCTCAATTGTAACCAAGATATTATTGACCATGTTTATCTTATTTAGGTTTACCAAGAGGTCTGGAATGTACATATCACTTTTTTTTAAAAGAATCCTTGTCTAAATATCTTGGTATGATGAATCCTTGAACCCAAATTCAAGAATCTGAAAATTTGTAGACAGTTAAAGAATCTTCGTAGTCTTTACCTCTAAAAGACCAATAAAATCCATGGATTTTTCTTTAATAAAACATCCTTGAACTTCATAAAGCTTATGAGAAAAAACTCATCTTCCCCTTTATAAGGAATACCTACCAATATTGATTCCTTAGTGTAAGAAAGTGAATATATCTTTCTATAACACATGAAAGAAAACATAATCCTCCCTTGTTCTATAAAAAAATTTAATGACTCATAGAATTCTTTTAACAATTACGGATAAACCAAATCCTGAGCTTTTGGTTTTGAAAGGCAAACACGTTCCCATCCATTCGTCTTTATATTCATAGAGTTAATAGAATCATATTTGTGAAAAAATCGGATAAACTAACCTTTCTCAGTATATCTAACATTCTAAGATTGGTTTGATAGTTGAAATATATTTCTAAGAGAAGACTTCGAAAGACATTCGAATGCAAGAAAGATCTGAGAAGTTTGGAACAGGCTTATGAAGTAGGGTAGAGCGTCAGTATGCGTGAGCTTGAGTTTTGATGGGGGAAAACCATCAGGGGTCCATTATATAGGAAATTTAGGATATATTTCAACTTCCATACTCAATCCAATGGTTGAAAACCCTTCTGATTAGATCTGATAGTTGAGTAGATAACCCAAAGAAACTATTGACAGAATCTGACTTTTTAGGTTTTTTTTAAGAAACACATTTAGATTTATGAAAAAGTGAACATGAAAATTTAAAAATAGATGAAAATACCAACAATTAAAATATGATTATGAAAATTTAAGAAATGAAACATACCGTTCTGATTACTAGGAAGATTATTAATAATGAGGAAAATTCTTCTTGAAGAACATTAGATTATAAAAATATTGATTACGCAAATTTTCAATATGAAAATTTTGAGTTCAAAAAACTTCATTACTAATATTTTAAGTAAAAAATGTTCATTAGGAAAATTTGATGTATGAAAATAGTCATTATGAAAATATTATGTTCCGAAAACTTCATTACGATAATTTTATGTACGAAAAAATTTAACTACGAAAAAAAAAATTAGACAATGAAAAATTTTTGACTACAAAAAATATTAGACTATGAAAAAAAATTTGACTATGAAATTTTTTTAGAATTTAGCAAACAAATGTACTCCCCCTATGAAAAAGAGTTCCTTAATATAAAGAGATTGGTTTCAACAGGAAGTTAACATGGAAGATTACATTATGGTTTTCATTCCTAACATATGTTTAATGTTTCCAAATATACCGGATGTTAATGATTTTGTGAAAATATCAGCAAGTTGATCTTATGTTCTGATAAATTAAAGAATGATATCTCCTTTTTGTGTGTGATCCCAAAGAAAGTGATTCCAAATAATTATGAACATTGCACAAGAGTGATGTGTAGATTTTTTTAATTAAGGTAATGGCACTTGTATTATCATAAAAAATATGTGTTTTGGTAAAACTCATACCATAGACTGTGAGTGTGTGTTGCATCCACAACACTTGATCAAAAGAACTTTCAGCTGCTACATATTCAGCTTTAGTATTGGAAATAGATACTGAGTGTTACATTTTTGCATGACCATGAAACTAATGAATCTACTAATAAATGACATAATAAGGATGTACTTTTCTACACATCTACATCCACCAAAATCCGCATCTGAATTTTTTTTTAAAACAAAATCATTTCCAGAAGTGCAAAAGAGTCCTGGATCCATGGTTCCTTTTAAGTAGCAAAAAATCATTTTCACTGCCTTTAAATGAGATTCCTTTGGATTGGATTGCTATATTGCACATAAGCATACTGAAAAATTTAAATCTGGATGAATAGATGTCAAGTAAAGTAAACTTCCTATCATACCTCTAAAAGTTGATTGATCTACTGGTTTTCCAGCTTCGTCAGGATCAAGTGAATTTGAGGTACCAATGAGAGTAATTATACGCTTAGTGTTGTCATATCCATACTTTTTAAGAAGATATTTAATATAATTATGTTGGGATATTTAGATTCCTTATGATTTTTTATAAATTTGAAAACCAAGGAAAAATGTTAACTCATCCATCATACTGATTTCAATCTCAGATTTCCTTATATCCGCAAATTAATTAGTTAAAGATTGTTGAGTTAAACCAAATATAATGTCATAAACATAAATTTGAACAATCAAAAAATTCATATCTTTCTTTATAAAAAGTTTTGGATCAGCATTTCCCTCAACGTAATTATTTTCAAGCAAAAATCCTCTAAATATATCATACCAAGCTCGAGGGGCTTTCTTAAGTCCATACAATGCTTTGCTAGGTTTGAAAACATGATCTGGATGTTTAGAATCTTCAAAACCAAATGGTTGTTCAACAAAAACATCCTCTCGAACAAAACCATTAAGGAAAGCACATTTAACATCCATTTGAGAAAGTTTGAAATTTAAGAATACTTCAAAGGCAATTAGAATACAAATAGATTCATGTCTAGGTACTAGATCATAGGCTTCTTCATAGTCTATTCCTTCTTGTAGATTATATCCTTTAGCAACTAATATATCTTTATTTCTTCCTATGATTGTATTTTCATCACATTTATTTATGAAGACCCATTTTACTCCAATAACAGAAGTTTACATAGGTATTTTAACCAAGGTTTATACATTATTCCATTTGAAATCATTTAGCTCATCTTGCATAGCTTTTATCCAATCATCATCTCATAAAGCTTCCTCCGTGATTTTTGGTTCTAATTAAGAATGAAATGCTAGATGTTATACTTCGTTCTTTAAGGAACTTCTATTCCTTATAGGTTGATTTACATCACCAATGATACTATCACTAGGATTATTCTATAGAAACAACTGATTTGGGTTTTTTAAAACATGTTCATCAACATAAGGAAGGAAGTATTTTGGAGTAAATGATTCAGAAATATTTTTATGATTATTTTCTTTATCAGAAGGATCTTATAACAATGGTTGATAATAAATTTTTGAAAATACATCCAATGATGTGTGTTGAGGTTCTTTAAAAACAAATGGATTAGCTTCATCAAATTTGACTTGAACTATTTCTTCAACAGTACAATTACTTTTATTGAAAACACTATAAGCCTTAGATGTTTTGGAGTAGCCTAAGAAAATTCATTCATCAGATTTTGGTGCAAATTTGTGTAGATTATCATTGGTATTCATAATGAATACCTTGCAACCAAAAACCATGAAGTAGGAAAGCCTAGGTTTTCTACCATTCCATTACTCATAAAGAGTTTTATTAAGAAAATGTCTAATAAAAACACGATTTATAGTATAACAGGAAGTACTTAGAGCGTCAGACCAAAAATGTTTGGCTACGAATATTCATTCAACATAGTTCTTGTTATCTCTTGAAGAATTCTATTTCTTCTTTCAACAAAACCATTTTGTTGAGGTGTTCTAGGTTCTGAAAAGTTATAAGTAATCCCTTTTCTACTACAAAAATTTTCAAAATCAGAATTTTGACATTCTCTTCCATGATCACTATGAATAGTTATCAAATATAGGTTTTTTTCATTTTTAACTTGGGATCTGAAAATTTTGAAATAAGAAAAATCTTCATATTTCTTCTCTAGAAAATAGACCCATGTAAATATAGTTGTAATCATCAAATAAGACAAATACATAATATTTGCCTCCAAAGATTTCGGTTTGTGTTGGACCAAAAAGATCCATATAAACCAACTATAGTGCATCAGTAGTTGAGAATTCACCGACTGATTTAAAACTGGGTTTATGTTTCTTTCCATATTGAAAAGGATCCCAAACTTTTTAATAATCAAATCTATGATCTAGTAGATCCTTAACTAGTTTTTTATTGGAGATTTTTCATTATTTCCTAATGTTACAATGTCCTAACCTTCTATTCCACAACCATGAATGATCATCCATTACACTAAGGCAAGGTAAATCTTGGATCCTAAGGTCTTCTAAGTTTAGTGCATAAACATTCTCTTTCCTATTCGCAGAAAGAATAAAATCTTCCTTGTAATTGAGTACTAAGCACTTGTCATTCCTAAAATTCATAAGGGAACATTCATCACATAATTGAAATATTCTAATGAGGTTGTGCTTAAGACCCTCAACAAAAAAACATTTGAAATCAATGTTTTTCCAAGAAGAACAATGTTACCAATACCAATAATTTCTCCCTTAGCATTATCTCTGAATGTTACTTTTTCTCCTTCCATCTTGATAATATTTTCAAAGAAGTTTTTGTTACAAGTCATATGCTGGGAACATCCACTATCCATGTACCATATATTATTGTCGGTACTATATTTATTTTCCTGAAAATAAAAGAGTTAGACTTTCAGAACCCAAACTTTCTTGGATCTGAAAACATCAGAAAGAAAAATTTTAAGAATCTACATTTTCTTTGAAAAATAATCTCTATGAAAACATATAGACTATGTTATGTTTAAGGAGAAATTTTTTCCCCAATTTCCACCACACTGACAGTTAGTGCATAATAGAGCACTTTGAGGAACAAACTAATTGTTACTAAAAATCAGTTTTGAATAAGTATAACCAAAACCATAATTATTCCTTAGTGGGCGAATTTTAGAATACATATTATCAAAATTTTCCTTACCTAAGGTATTATTTGAAAAACACTTACTCAAAGAAAATATTTCTGACTGATGTTTAATAACTAAGTTCTTATCCTAAAAAGCAGTAGCTTTATCCATAGAGTTATGCTCAAAAACATTTTTCTTAGAAATTACTTTTTCTAGATCCTTAGAATATTTATCCTTCTTAGAATTAACATCCTCCAGGGTTTTTGAAATAATTTCAAAATCAAGTGTTTTCTAATCATGATCTTTAGAAAGATCTGATATTTATTTAGTAACAATAGAAAATCTAGAATTATCCTTTTCATGCTTTTTCTTGACTTTAGAATTTTCATTCTCATGGAGCTTAGAAAACCTAGCAACTTCTTCATAGGTAGGTAAAGTATTATCTTCATCAGATGAATATTCTTTATACAAGGATTCATAGTTTTTACTATCACTATAATTAGCATTCAAGGATACATTCGTGATGGATTCAAAATTGTGTACCTTTTCCATTAGACAATGATTTTCAATAGGTAGTCTGGATATTAGACCAAGATTATTCTTTCTAAAAGATTCATAATCTGAGGATTCTACAGAAGAGTCTCCACCACTTGCACTCTAGGTTACATTATATTTCATAACAGTTTTAGCTTTATCAATGTATTACTACTTTCTAATCCTCTCAGAATTCTTTTCCTTTCATTCTTTTCTCTTAAGCTTAAGAAAATCTGGCCTTATATGTCCATCTCTTTAGCATTAATAACAAGTGACTTCAGAGTATTTATTATTCTTTCTTTATTTATTCTTATATCTATAATGAAAGTATTTATTCACAAAAATCTTGTCCATCCTTCGAGCAAAATTAGCTAGTTCATATTATGAGGATTCACTTCTACTAGATTCGAATTGAATAAAAAAATTCTTAGATTTGGATCTTGTAACACCCTCGGTAGTCTTGGATTTCATATGATTAGAAGTTGTTGTAAAGCAACACTTCCATTCCCATTCTTCTTCTTAACATGGTCAGCATCTCTCTTCATTCTAGATTCTTATTGAAGATGAGTTCCAAAAATCTCATCAAATGTAATCTGTGAGACTTTCCTATTCTCATCAATAGTTGTTCTATTTGATTCCCACTCATTAGGCATGATGTCTATAATCTTTTCTATAAGTACCTTATCATATAAATTATATTAACCCATGGATTTTAAGCTATTTAAAACATTCATAAATCTCCTTTTTACCATACATATAAGATCTCTATAAGGAAAGAAAAAACCATGGTACACATCTCTAAGCCTAGATCTTTTAGTTTAAATAACTTTGGATGTTCCAAAATCTGTAACTTCAAGCATCTTCCAAATACAATTTTCTACTTCACAAGAAGAGATCTGGATATATATATTTCTATTCATGGAACACAACAATGTATTTAATACCTTGTAATTCGGTTGATTTTCATTCTTTTATTTGTTTGTGACGGTACTAACTTTCTTTTTATAGATTTTATAACCTCTAGTAAGTATAACAATGTTTTTCACTCCAATGATAATAACAAATGACTTCAAACGATCTCTCCAGTATTCATAATCATTCCCACAAAAAATAGGTGGTCTTATAGGATTAATATTGTCAATTAAACCAATATTCATTCCTTCCATCTTAATGAAAATCATTCCACACAATCATTTTAGTAATAAAAGTTTGTAAACAGGGATAAAAATATCCTGACTAAGGAAAATATAGAACAATGAAAAAATTGAGTAAGAAAATTTATATTTGAATATAAGTATTTCAAAGACCTCCTCTGATACCAATTGTAGGATCAAAATGATACTGATTGTATTATTATAATACTGATTTAGATGATGAGTATACAAGAGGGGAGTGAATTGTATACTTAAAAAAATTACATTGGTACTTTTGAACATGGTAATGTTTAACAATGTTATAAAAGTTAAATTCAAAAGACCTCTTAGTTCTAAGAACTTTCTTGATTCTGGAAATGTGGTTCTTAAAATGAAACTTAATTAAAGTTTACAAAGATAAAGATTCTATCTTAAAGTGAATAGAATCATACTAATCAGAGTACAAGTATAAGAAAGTATAAGATAATTATACTTTCATCAACAACCTAAATGCAGTGGAAAACATGAAACAATACAAGTCACAAGTAGTAAATATTTTAACCAAAAGAGTAGGGTAACAAAAATCCTTGGATAAAGGTCCCTTGATTTATACTTTCATGAAAGTTTTTCTTACCCGCACGAGGGTAATCCATCGATACGAATATCAGAGTCTACCTTGCTATACCCACAAGCCCTCGAACATCAATGTATTCAGAACCTCTATCTTCCTATCCTTGGAAGACCTCGGATGTACTTAGCAACATTTGGAGTTGCACGAATCAATTCTGAACAAGATGCTCAGTACGCACAATGCATGAGAGTCTATCTCTAGAAATCACTTCATCGTGTAATCTATTGATTTTTAGAATAGTCAAATTCATTGTCAGCTCTTTCAAATGAGCTCCTATTTATAGGCACATCCTCAATAGTCAGCTCCCCCCTCCAACAGTAATATTTTTCCATCAATTTTATAGGGACCTGTACATGTGTCACTCAAACAACGGTATATTAGAAACAGAAATCACGACATCGATTCACAACTATAACAAGAGTAAGAAAAAATATGATTTCCTAACCAAATTCACTTTTTTGAGTGTAAAGAAAAAATAAAATTTCAGAGTCTAACGAAAAACCATTCGGTGTCTATAATACATAAATATTCAGATTCTATCTTCCAAAGAATTAAGAACCAGAATTCTATTAAATTCCAGAGTATGAATTTCAAGGAAATTCAGTGTCAGAATTCATAAGAATTTGGAGTCTAAATTCATAATAATTAGGATTCTAGATTCGTAAGCATTTGGATTCAGAAGAATTTGGAGTCATGATTTGTAAGAATTCCGAGTCTGGATTCGTAATAATTCGTAGTCTAAATTCATATAATTCGGAGTCTTAACTCAGAATTTTCAGAGTCACAATTCTTAGAATTCAGAGTCTGAACTTAGAAATTTCAATGTCTGAATTCATAGAATTTTGATTCTGAACACAGAATGTTCAGATTCTTAATTCAGAAGAATTTAGATTCTGAATGTAGAAATTTTGGAGTATAAATTCAGTATAATTTGGAGTTTGAACTTAGAAATTATGGAGTCTGAATTCAGAAGAATTCTGAGTTTGAATTTAGAAATTTCAGAACCTGAATTCATAGAATTCGTTGTCTAAACTCGGATCCTGAAAACAGAGTGCTCTATATATAAGTACTTATAAGATTCTGAGGATTTAGATACAAAACTGAATTCTATACTTAAATGTAAAATAATTTAAACTAAAATATGAACAATGAAAAACATGGCAATGAAAAATTTCATTGGGGAATGAAAGTTTTCCTTATTATGATAAAACAAAGGTGAAAAGAAATTTTCTTTAAGATAGAGTGTTTGTGATTTTTAAAACATGAATGAATGGATAATTCATAATGAAACATTATTGAATCAACAGTTTTATGGTATTATTTTTTCAAAATTAATTCTTCCCGTATTATTTCAAACTCTCAAGTTATTGATTAAATAGTTTGTGTTTTCATGTTTATATCTTTCTATATTAATTATTCCTTATTTAATCATGATATCTACTTCTATACACAATCCATTCTATGAATTTGAGCTCAGATATTATTTTATCTTCTTTTTGTAGGATATTAAAAATGAATATATGAATAAGTTCAAGGATTTATAATATTTGCATTCATTATGATATATTTTTTGTGTTTTCAAATGAATTGTTAGATTCATGTATGCAACTAGTTTACCGATACTACTAAACAATTTAGTTCCTTGGGATGAAATCATTTGTCTCTTGTGATAAAGTAATAAAGTAACCGAAATATCTCAGTAGCTAGGGATTAGGTATATATAGTTATTATTCAAATAAAAACTCATGAATGGTTGAATATAATATGGATTTATGAATCCTTAAAATTTCATTATATGTTGATTAAAAGGCTTTTCTGGACAATACATATACCAAAAAAGAAAATTGATTTGGAATAAATAGAATATATCAAGGAAGTGGAATAAGATGGGAAAACCCTTTTGACATTGGTATCTCTTGATTAAAAAACCCCTGAAAGATAGAACATGAGATGGATTTATAGATAACATAATTATTGGCATCTGAATTTTGTATTTTACCTCCTTAATTAATAGAATAATTCTTCTGAAACCTTGAATAGAAATTCGATAGGTGGTTTTGATGGAGTCCAAAACCTCTATTATGTGTCTAGGAGGGTTGAGAATGGATTTAATGATATTTTGGACAATCTAAAGGGATTATTCCATTTATAGAGACAAGGTTATTAAAGACACCTGTTATATGATAGGGGAGTGGAATTATAGTAACAAGTGGTGTACTATTCAAAGAAAGTGGCATCATAAGTATAAAAATTTTGGTTATGGGAATAGTTATGGTCAGTTAAACTTTTCAATCCACATTTAGGGTATTTTTTTGGAGAAATTTAGATATTTTTAACCTGAATTAGCTTTTTTACCTTAATTTACTTCTACCATGAATTTTTTGGGCTCACTAGATTTTTTATAACAAAAAATAAAATTACACTTATTAGATAATATGGATATTTTGATTCAAAATATTAAAATAATTTAATAATAATAAAATTTTGAATGTGGTGAAATTTATTTTTAATATAATAAACATATAACACATAAATATTGTAACGCCCCGACCCTAGTTACCCAGAGTCGGTGCATTATTACATATCATTGGCATGATCACAAGAAAGATCAAATCTCAAAAGACCGATTGGTTTAGTTTCCTTTGTAAAAATAGATATATTCATAAGTCTTACATTACATCATAAAATGAAAAACTACTACAACAACATATTGTCTCCATAATCCACACTCATATCCCCACATAATATCCCTGCAGGTCATTCATAATTTACTTCTTCACTTCCTGGGAAAAATAAAACATAGAAAAGGGGTGAGCTCAAATTCCCAGTAAGGATAACAATATAGCGGAAACTTTCATAAATAAGAATAAACATTTAAGGCAATGTATAACTAAAACAAAAGCCTTTAAAACTTGAACATTCAACATAGTATGGCATAAATAAAATGAAATAATGTCATTTACTTATTCACATGGATATTATACTAATTGAATAATCACATGAAAAATCAATAACCACTATCATAATGATGGAATGCATAATGCCAGACTATCATAACCACATAGCCAAGGCCTCGTGCCAATACTATAAATAAGATTTTGCCAAGGCCTTGTGCCAAGACACTAGTTTGTCTAATGAGACCTACCGATGCATCGAGGAGCTATAGCGGGCTCCACCCGTCACTTACTAAGTCCAATGCATTCCCATATGAAAAAGATTAAACATAACGTAATCATTTGTATTAAAACTAGAAAACGAAATGTCAATACTTTCTCCATAAACAATGAATGGTATAAAAATAACACATCCACAGTCAAACATATCACAAAACCTTCAATACATTATGGAAGTTTTGTATCATACTAAATCAACTTCATATAATCATAAAATCCATCAAAGGATGTTGACATAGATGAAATCAAAACTATTTGAGAGAAATATCTCCTTTTTTGTGAAATCATTTAAATGTCACACATTTATAAAGGAAGTAATTAAAAAGAGATTTTTGAATCAAATTGTCCCATACCACTTTGAAACTATTGAAAGGAATTAACATTTTAAAAACATTCATGTACATATAAATAAATCCTTAACAACCATTTTGATGACAAGGACATTAATTAAAAATATTTAGAAATATAAATCTTTAAAATATTTAAAATTCTGATTTTGATAAAGAGTACCTTTCCGAAATTATTAAAATATTCATTTTGAAATAATTTAAAAGTCACATAATTATAAAATAAAACATTTACTTCGAAAATATCCTTATAAGCTTGTAAGGGAAGCTTTGACTATTTTATAATGGTGGTAAATAGCCGCACCCACCATATAAGTTAAAAAAACATTTTTACCTTAATTTTGTCGAAAAGGTTAAAAGCACCTTGTATAGAAAATGATGGAATGATTCCTTTATAAACCTCTTTTAAAAAGTCAAACAAGGTTATAAATGACTTTATCCCATATTCTAGTAAATATTAAAAATGTTTTGAAATTCATTTTTAAGAAACGTGGATGTGGATGATAAAGAGATCTCAGTAGATTATTACGTATAAACAACCTCGGGTAATGAAGAGATTGAGAAATAAACCCTTACCTTGTACTTTTCCTTGGATGGGGTAGGTTAAACTCCTGTATAATAGTGAAATAATTTTTATTAAATTATACAAGAATCATATGCATTCATATGATATCATATATGATCTTTTAACATTTCTTTGTTAATAATATCTTAGTATTATCGTTGTTTCGGGTGATAACTTACTCATTTTCTTTTATATGTTTTGTTACATAAGCCATGTTTGTAATGGATAGGTTGTATATTATTAAAATCCAGAATGATATCAAGTCCTTAAACATCATTTTTAATTTATAAAATGGTAATTATACTTGACTGGATACGATGGAGAATGAATCTCATCACATTCGTGGAGACGGTAGTCCGTACGTACGCACGAGCGACAATATCATTATTTTCATATTTAAATAATATATAAATGGATGGTATATCATATATAAAGAATAATTAATGTGTTATATTTATTATTTACATGAGTTACACATCATTATTATACCCATCCAAATAATAATATATTGAATAACAATTACACCACGACGTGGAGACGGTAAGCCGTACATACGCACGAATGGTGACATGTTATTCAAAGGGTGGATAGAATACTGAATATGGTTGTACCATATTTATAATAACATTACAGTATATATATGATACTGGAGTTATTATTTTAGAATGGTAACAACAATTAATGAAGAAGTGGATGAAGAAAGGAACTTGGAAAAGGGTGGTGAAATCATTAGCTCTTCTTCGGGTTCTTCATTTTGATTTGGTCAAAAGGGCTCCTTAGGATGGCTTTCTGATCAAACTAATGCCTCTAGGTTGTAGTGAGGGAAGTTGGGGGAGTATTTGGGCAGATTTTGGCCGAACCAAAAGGCTTTGAAGGTGTGTAGAAATGGGAAGGAAGAGTTCCCTTTTATAAGAGGGGTGAGGGGAACCTTTGGAAAAGCTAAAAATATTAATTTATAATAAATTCATATTCGGTTTCTAATGGATCCAAAGTTGATTATTTAAATTTTAAGGTTTGTATGGGTCTAAAAAAACTCAACAAATAGAATTTAAATAGGGTTGGGTACTTATATTAACCTTATCATTAAGTATTAACTCCAAGTTAATTAGTTTCACTTTTACAATGTCTCCTTGTATTTTTATATTATATGGTTAATAAAATTACCATATACATCCAAGATACCCCCAAGTGGTCCATTAATGATACACATATCATTATATAAGTCTCTAGGCCGAACCTTAGATTTTTAGGTATTTAATATCAATTAATAATATAATATTTGTTTTAAAAACTCTTTTATGTCAATTTTGATACTATTCAATAGTTTATTTTTTTGAAATAGATACCAGAATGATTACTTAGAAAAAAGTTAATAAAATCAATACAAATATATCAAATTATCCTATAAAATTAGTATAATTCATTAAAAGTTTCATATTTTATTTATTTGGGTATTTATAATATCAATTATTTTAATTTTTCACTATTATAGTAGTTACTTTATCATCATTGTGTCATAAATAAATTAAATTATATAATGTATAAAAATTATAAATAAATTATAATAATATATGAAATCTTTTTATCTTTCTAATGAATATTTTTAAACTAATATCCAACATATATAACCCTATGTAAAAATTGTTTTTCTAAAATATATATGCTTGTGTCATTTTTGTATTCATTTTAACTTAATTAAAATAAAGTGTCCCTATCACCTACAAGTGGCACCATGGGGTCCCAAAATCGACCCAAATATGCCTATGGTCTAACATGTATCAACCAATATGGCTAGGACACGTTTTAGGGTAATTTAGTATTATTATAATATTAATTTTAACCCTCATTTACCGGATTTACCCTTAACCATTGTAAATAAAATATTTACCGCAGTAATTATTCAAAATGTCTAAAAATAAAAGTTACCTTTTTACAAAATTTGAAAACTCTGATTCCAAACATGGAATCCATTTTTCTAAATTCAAAACACAGAAGTGGCAGAAATTAATTTAAAATTAATTCCTGCTGTCAAAACAAAAATCGTGTTTTTAAGAGATAGTAACTATCAAAAGATTGACACTTGTTTATGTTCGGTTTAATTGTAAAATTATGTCCAATGATCAACATTATATTAAATGGTAAAAATATATTCTAAATATACTTTAAAACCACTCAAATTCAAAATTCATCACTATTAATTATTTTGATTAAAAAAGATGTTTTTAATTAAAATTTAGTAATTTTCACTATTCATTAAAATATTAATGTTATCCGAAAAGTACCAAAATTTTACCTTAGGCTAAATTCGATATTCCGAATCCAAAAATGAAGTCCATTTTGAAATATAAAATATATATAATTTCAAAAATTAAGTATTACTATTCATAACGGCTAGTTTGATCGGTTGTGGTGTGTGTTAAAACTTGAAGTTGCGTACAACACACGCTACTGTATTATTCAAAGGAAATCGTACCATGGAAGATTGGGATGTTTCATTTTAAATTTTTGATGTCCCCATTTAGTCAAAAAGTTTAAAATGTTGTTTTTAAAAAAGGTTTACTATTAAAATTTAATAAAAGTGCAATACTGAAAATGAATTTGTTCTTGCGTTATGTCTAAGAAACTCATAATATGGATTCTAAAATTATAAGGATATAAAATTTAGTTAATAATATTCATAACCTCTTTTGAATGTCTTGTTTGGTAAGTCATGGTGTGATTGAACTCGGTGTTGCGTGTAGTGCAAGTTATAGAATTATTTTTGAAGAAATAACACACTATGAAATCTTGGGGTGTTACATTCTCCCCTCCTTCAATAATTTGTGTCCTCGCAATTTGAAATTCTTCTTCGAAAATAAAAGGTTGAAAATAGAAAATATATTTTTGGGAAAACCCACATTAGAAATTAGGTTACTAAAATATAGTCTTAATATGAGGAAAAGAGAAATGAAAGTGTCACCACCAAATTATGATCTCGATTAGGAGAACATTGGTTGCAATTAGAGACATATAATTGGAGGGAAAACGTAAATTTTTATAAGTAGTGATTGAGGTCATCAATCACACACAACTGTAAAATTGAGGACCTTAAATTCATCAATATATGATGATTTAAAATACCATCGGTTCAACAAAACATAGGGTATTAGGATAACACATTTTTGTTTTTAGGATTTCTTAAATAAAGCATAAGAATTAATTTATTCATAGAATAAGAGAAGAATAAAAATAAATTCTTGACAAGTAGAGTTCCATCCTTTAACTAATTTCTACCACAAACTCATCTTTTCACTCTAAAAGATAATAGAACGTAAATTTTTTTTCTATTTATCCTATTCGTATAGGGTTCCGAAAAAAATAATTTATAATTCTTCTACCAGATATTTTTAAAAAAAAACTACATTATTTAATCTCGGACATCACGTAGGTCAGTGGTAGGTGATACACCCTTGTCGCCATTCAGTTGTGGGTTCAAGTCTCGCAGCCTTTCCCGACGCGATAGGTTGCCTCCCGACCTCCGGGTTGTCCTTTTATGGCAATCCAAACTAGAACAATCCAAAATACTTCAGTCCAAAATTTATAAGGAAGGTAAACACAATGAACATCTTTTTTTTTCCGCGTAATATCATGTGATCACCTTCATCATGTATTATTTTAAAACACTGAAACATCATGAATTATCATAAAACCTTATTGATTACATTCATGATCTCTTATTCCTTTTAGAATAATAGATATACTCCTTCAATCCAAAAATGTTGTAAACCCCAACAATGATGGAATATACAAAACATTAATCAGTTTCAAGGTATTCAAGAATATCCAATATAATTTACCCAAAACAATCATGTATTATTCTAAAATCACTACCTTGGTATCAGAACCATATTATGGTTTATCTTTCTCTCAACCATATATTTTCCAAAAAATTAACCTGCTATTGAGTCACTTTTCTTTGTTCCACAAAATCTTAATTCCATAATAAAATAGTACTGCAGTACAATCCTTATATACTCCATAATTATTATAACAAGTACATTTTTGATAAAACACTCAAATGACATAATCAACATAAGAACTCTAATCATTCCTCTTCATCTGTGGTAGTATCAAAACTTGATTATTATCCAATAGAATCATTTGCGGCACAGTCTGATGACTGAGACATAGGTTCACGTAGTGTCCAAACTCCTTGCAAATAAATCATTGTACATTTGAAACCATTTTCTTTCCCTTGCAGTCACATACTTTGTGCCCTTTTCCTCCACACTTATAAAAAACTCCCATTCTTTTTTGGAAAGTTCCAGGGTGTTTCTTCCCACAGTTATCACATATGGGAAAATTCTTATTTTCCCTCTTCCCTTTATCCATCTTTCTCTCTTCCATCCTTTTATTCTCTTGGTTCCCATCAAATCTATAGGACTCAGTAAACTCTTTACTTATCTTATCAACGCATGATATTATTTATTCATATGATGATAATACAAGGTAGACTATTTCTATTATAAATTCTAGCTTAAGACCATGAGAGATATGATCCTTCTTTCTCTTTGGATCATGTGCAATGCTGAAGTTCTCATTCCTTCTACTGGGCGCCATTTCTAAACAATGGAATACACTAGATTAGTTTATGAATAACAATACCTAATCCCAAACATGTTAAACACATAACATAAAATAAATACTTTATGGATATAATCCATAATCATAAAAATGTCTCCTTTGAGGAAGTAGTTACTCATAAACCCTTCATAATGATTTGTAATGAAAATGAGAGTTATCCTAAGCATATCCCCTGGTAGTGTCGTAACCAAGAGTGTCGCAAGGCCCATTGTCGTGCACCAGTTCCCGTTCGAGTCTAGCTTAAAGCGGTGTTTTCGGGTTTTACCCCTAGGTACATCTGTGCCAGAGCCTCCTCTACCTGCTCGTATCCAGATAGGGATGTATTGCTCGGAAAACTCTCAAAATAATTACAATACCAAAATTCTACGAAGTTCTTCTATACTAATCCTCAAAGTTCATCTTAGGTCTACGTGCTCTAATAAGAGTTTATCTAAATCTAGCTTCCAAGGTTTGTACTAAACTTCCACTGATACCAACTGTAACCTCCCGACCCTAGTTACCCAGAGTCAGTGCATTATTACATAACATTGGCATGATCACAATAAAGATCAAATCTCGAAAGACCTATTGGTTTAGTAGCCTTGGAAACACTAGATATATTCATAAGTCTTACATTACATCATAAAATGAAAAACTACAACAACAACATATTGTCTCCATAATCCACACTCATATCCCCACATAATATCCCTGCAGGTCATTCATAATTTACTTCTTCACTTCCTGTGAAAAATAAAACATAGAAAAGGGGTGAGCTCAAATGCCCAGTAAGGATAAAAATATAGCAGAAACTATCATAAATAAGAATAAACATTTAAGGAAATGTATAACTAAAACAAAATCCTTTCAGACTTGAAATTTCAACATAGTATGGCATAAATAAAATGAAATAATGACATTTACTTATTCACATGGATATTCTACTAATCGAATAATCACATGCAAAATCAATAACCACTTTCATAATGATTGAATGCATAATGCCAGACTATCATAATCACATAGCCAAGGCCTCGTGCCAAGACTATAAATAAGATTTTTCCAAGGCCTTGTGCCAAGACAGTAGTTTGTCTCATGAGACCTACCGATGCATCGAGGAGCTATAGCGGGCTCCACCAGTCCCTTACTAAGTCCAATGCATTCCCATTTGAAAAGGTTTAAACATAACATAAACATTCGTATTAAAACTAGCAAATGAAATGTCAAAACTTTCTCCATAAACCATGAATGGTATAAAAATAACACATCCACAGTCAAACATATCACAAAACCTTCAATACATTATGGAAGTTTTGTATCATAATAAATCAACTTCATATAATCATAAAATCCATCAAAGGATGTTGACATAGATGAAATCAAATCTATTTGAGAGAAATATCTCCTTTTTTTAAATCATTTAAAAGTCACACATTTATAAAGGAAGTAATTAAAAAGGGATTTTTGAATCAAAGTGTCCCATACCACTTTGAAACATTTGAATCGAATTAACATTTTAAAAACATTCATCTCCATATAAATAAATCCTTAAAAACCATTTTGAAGACATGGACATTAATTAAAAATATTTAGAATGATAAATCTTTAAAACATTTAAAATTCTGATTTTGATAAAGAGTACGTTTCCGAAATTCTTAAAATTTCATTTTGAAATAATTTAAAAGTCACATAATAATAAAATAAAACATTTACTTCGAAACTATCCTTATAAGATTGTAAGGTAAGCTTTGAAAATTTTATAATGGCGGTAAATATCCGCACCTGCCCAATAAGTTAAAAAAACATTCTTACCTTAATTTTGTCGAAAAGGTTAAAAGCACCTTGTCTGGAAAATGACGGAAATATTCCTTTATAAACCTCTTATAAAAATTCAAACATGGATATAAATGACTTTAACCCATATTATATTAAATAGTAAAAATATTTTGAAATTCATTTTTAAGAAATGTGGATGTGGATGATAAAGATATTCTAGTAGATTATTACGTATAAACAACCTCGGATAATGAAGAGATTAAAAAAATAAACTCTAACCTTGTACTTTTCCTAGGTTGGGGTAGGTTAACCTTGTGTATAAAATGGAAATAATTGTTATTAAATTATAAAAGAATCATATGCATTCATATGATATCATATATGATCTTTTAACATTGCTTTGTTAATAATATCTTAGTATTATCGTTGTTTCAGTTGTTAACTTAATCATTTTCTTTTATATGTTTTTTTACGTAAGCTATGTTTGTAATGGATAGGTTGTATATTATTAATATCTATAATGATATCAAGTCCTTAAAAATCATTTTTAAATCATCAAATGAAAATTATACTTGAACGGATACGATGGAGAATGAATCTCATCGCATTCGTGGAGACGGTAGTCCGTACGTACGCACGAGCGAGAATATCATTCTTTTGATATTAAATTAATATATAAATTGATGGTATATCATATATACAGAATAATTAACGTGTTATATTTATTATTTACATGAGTTATTCGTCATTATTATACCTATCCAAATAATAATATATTGAATAACAATAACACCACGACGTGGAGACGGTAAGCCGTACATACGCACGTATGGTGACATGTTATTCAAAGGGTGGATAGAATACTGAATATGGTTGTACCATATTTATAATAACATCATAGTATATATATGATACTGGATTTATTATTTTAGAATGGTAACAACAAAGAAATATTAAGTGGAAGAAGAAAGGAACTTGGAAAAGGGTGGTGAAATCATTACCTCTTCTTCGGGTTCTTCCTTTTGATTTGATCAATAGGGCTCCATAGGATGGCTTTATGATCAAAATAATGCCTCTAGGTTGTATTAAGGGAAGTTGGGAGAGTATTTTGGCAGAGTTTGGACGAACCAAAAGGCTTTTATGGTGTGAAGAAATGGGAAGGAAGAGTTCCCTTTTATAAGAGGGGTGAGGGGCACCTTTGGAAGAGCTAGAAATATTAATTTATAATAAATTCATATTCGGTTTCTAATGGCTCAAATGTTGATTATTTAAATTTTAAGGTGGGGATGGTTCGAAAACAACTCAAACAATAGAATTTAGACAGGTTTGGGTACTTATATTAACCTTATCTTTAAGTATTAACTCTAAGTTAATTAGTTTCACTTTTACAATATCACTTTGTATTTTTATATTATATGGTTAATAAACATACCATATACATCCAACAGACCCCCAAGTGGTCCATTAATGATACACCTATCATTATATAAGTCTCTTGGCCGAACCTTATATTTTTAGAAATTTAATATCAATTAATAATATAATATTTGTTTTAAAAACTCTTTTATATCAATTTTGATACTATTCAATAGTTGATTTTTGTGATGCTCATACCAGAATGATTACTTAGAAAAAAGTTAATTAAATAAATCCTAATATATCATATTATCCTATAAAATTAGTTTAATTCATTAAAAGTTTCATATTATATTTATTTGGTTATTTATAATATCAATTATTTTAATTTTTCACTATTATAGTAATTACTTCATCATCATTGTGTCATAAGTAAATTAAATTATTTAATATCTAAAAATTATAAATAAAATATAATTATGTAGGAAATCTTTTCGTCTTTCTATTTAATAATTATAATATAAAATCCAACATAAATAACCCTATGTAAAAATTGTTTTTCTAAAAGATATATGCTTGTGTCATTTTTGTATTCATTTTAACTTAATTAAAATAAAGTGTCTCTATTACCTACAAGTGGCACCATGGGGTCCCAAAATCGACCCAAATATGCCTATGGTCGAACATGTATCATCCAATAAGGCTAGGACACGTTTTAGGGTAATTTATTATTATTATAATATTATTTTTTAACCCTCATTTACCGGATTTACCCTTAACCATGGTAAATAAAATATTTACCGCAGTAATTATTCAAAATGTCTAAAAATAAAAGTTACCTATTTACACAATTTTAACATTCTGATTCCAAATATGGAATCCATTTTTTATAAATTCAAAACACAAAAGTGGAAGAAATTAATTTAAAATTAATTCCCGCTGTCAAAACAAAAAGAGTGTTTTTGAGAGATAATAACTATCAAAAGATTGACACTTGTTTATGTTCGGTTTAATTGTAAAATTATGTCCAATGAATAAAATTATATTAAATGCTAAAAGTATATTCTAATTATAATTTAAAACCACTCAAATTCATAATTTATCACTATTAATTATTTTGATTAAAAAAGTTATTTTTAATTAAAATTTAGTAATTTTCACTATTCATCAAAATATTAAAGTTATCTGAAAAGTACCAAAATTTCACCTTAGGCTAAATTTGATAATACGAATCCAAAAATGAAGTCCATTTTGAAATATAAAATATATATAATTTCAAAAATTTGGTATTAATATTCATAACGGCTAGTTTGATCGGTTGTGGTGTGTTAAAACTCGAAGTTGCGTACAACACACGCTACTGTATTATTCAAAGGAAAGCGTACCATGGAAGCTTGGGATGTTTCATTTTAAATTTTTGATTTCCCCATTTAGTCAAAATGTTTAAAATATTGTATTTAAAAAGGGTTGACTATTAAAAGTTGATAAAAGTGCAATACTAAAAATGAATTTGTTCTTGCATTATGTCTAAGAAACTCATAATATGGATTCTAAAATTATAAGGATATAAAATTTAGTTAATACTATTCATAACCTATTTTGAATGTCTTGTTTGGTATGTCATGGTGTGATTGAACTCAGTGTTGCGTGTAGTGCAAGTTATAGAATTATTTTTGAAGAAATAACACACTATAAAATCTTGGGGTGTTACAAATATTGTTTTAGAGAAAAGTTACTTATACTCTAAAAAGTAAAATATAGGATTGTAAATTAATATTAATAATTAAAAATGCTCAATTTTAATTATAAAATACATATTTGGTCACGGAATTGGTTATATAAATTTTTTAATCTATATATTTTAGTGATTTCAAATTTTTTTGTATTTATTAACTTTTTCACTATTCAATTAATAATAAATCTCTCTAGAAAAATCCCAACATTTCACACTATGATAATATAGCTATAATGGATGAAATAAATGACGTCCATTTTGTGAAAAACAATTATTATATTTTTTAATTTAAATTTTAAATTATAATGTAAATTAAAATGAATATTTTTTAGTAAGAAAGATATATTTTAATATAAAACTATTCTCGATAGAATATTTAATAAGAATGAATAAATTTAAATTAACCATGACATATTATTATAATATTTAAATTTAAATTTGATCATTGTAACCCATGTGTTTCATAAAATCTATGAATATGATTTAATAATTGATAAAATTTACATCAAGGTCCTACTAAATATAAATTTACTTCGAATCTGAAATTAACTAGTCACTCAATTTTTAGCAATGTCATTTTATTCATATAAAATAGGTTTTCATAAAAAATGTTTTTTTAATTCTTTCTAGGAGAAAATAATTTAATTAATTTTTTCAATTTTAAAAAATGTATTTGATAAAATTTAAATAAAATTTTTAAAAAAAAATATCATTATTAACATATTGTGTAATTTTTTTATTTTTCAAAAAATATTGCTTCTTTAATGAATAGTTAAAAATAGATTTTTATAAATTTAAAATTTATATTTAATAAATAATGTAATTTAAAAAATCCAATATTATTTAAATTTTATTAAAAATTTAAAATATTAATATATATTTCGATAAAATCCAATTAATTACATTTAAATCATATATACACTAGATTTTATAATTAGTTTATTACTATCACTTAAAATGTTTTAGGTGAATTTTTTTTAATTTGTATATTATTACCCAATTTTAATCAATTAAAATATCTCGTAATGAGAAATTAGAAAATAAAATTTATTGATTATATATCTTTTAAAATTATATTATATTATATTAATTATGATTAATTTTTATTTAGTTATTATAACATCATCTTATGCATGAAAAATGCATTTCATGATAGACTGTTATTTTGAAGATTACTACTAGTTTAATTTAAATTATATCATATTTTTTATATGAGATAAATTTTAAAAAGTTGTGGAAATATTAATAATGAGAATAATTTATATTGTATTACCACATCAAAGTAATATTTATATCATAATTTATATTGAAAATAGAAAAAAATAATTTCAATGATTAAGGTTAATATAGGTTTATCGAGTGTTAATCTATAATGATAAGTGATTAAAATGACCCAAAATTGTAATAATACCTATTTGTGGGTATATTTTGAGAATATATATTCTATGGTGGGAACATGGGTCATTTCTTAGCCTTATGGCATGTGAAAAACCTTGGTTTAGTGCCTTTTCTTCAGAAATTCCAAATATGTTCTATGCCTTGCTTATAAAAGGCCACCACTTGTAATCACTTTAATATTTAAAAAAAACCTATGGTTCATCCAGGAAATTCTATAATAAATTATTTGTCTCCACCCCAATATCATAGAGTTTTTTTATCATAAATCTAATCTAGGAAGTCTTTTGATGAAAAATTAGTGAGGTTTCCAATAAAGATGAATCATTATTAAACAAGCATTTTGTTTCATTTCCTCTCCAAAATAATTGGAATATTATTAAGTCATCATGATTTAATTAAATTAGTATCATTAATATAATTATATTTTTAGGTTAAGGTAATGACCTACATCCATCTCCCCCTCCCTCAAATGGGAAACAAAACTGTTGATTGTGTGTATGGTGGACTACTGCCTCATGAAACAACATAATTCATTTTCCATCGCTGATTATCATTAATGGAAATAAGGATGTGTATAATTTTTATATATGTTATTTGATATATAATTATACTTATATAATTATAATATCATATATACATTATTACTTTTCATCCCGTAGTGACTACGATAATGTCGCTTGTGTGTCTGGTGGACTACCACCTCATGAAGCGATGTGGCTCATTTTTCACTTACCCATTCAATGTAGGTAATTAGGATTAATTTTATAATTATATATGATATTAATTACATATTAATATTTTTTAAAACTAAATATATTATATACATGTTATCATTACCATTCATTGAATAAATGATAACATCATTTGTGTGTGCGACAAAGTACCACCTCCTGAAGCGATGTGATTGTTTTCTACCACATAATATGGATGATATACGTAATGGTATTTGAATTTTTAATATATCATTAAATATGGAATTATTATCCCTGAATTATTAAATACAAATTACCTTAATTCTAATATGATATTAAATAAATTAAAACATTATTAATGCGTACGTAAGGACGACCATCTCCATGATTATACGATAGTTCATTTTTAATAACAATATTTCATATTTGTTTTTAAAATTTTAAATTATTTACAATAATTAAAATTATTTAGTGTTTTCCATTCTAGTTAGAAATAAATAACATCATTAACCTTATTCTACTAACCAAAGATATTTTGGACATTTTGGGTATTTAACATTAAAACATATGAAGTGAAGTAAATCAGTTATGTAATGGAATATTAAATAATATATAATAAAATAAATATAATAATAAACCTAAAAAAGTTTCTTAATAATTTAAATAATTAACATATGTTTATTATTCAAGAAGATTAGGTACATAAGGGATGATTCGGGGTCGAGGTGTGGATTTCATCTCAAAACATCCTTCTTTGAGACACATATTATTTCAAACACATAATTTATCTACTATAGTTTGTATAATTAAAAATTACATATTATATAATATTTCCTTCATACATAATGGTATTTTATGTTTCAAACCATTTACTTCATTTACAATGTTTTTTATTCAAGTGTTACCAAGGTGGTATGGGTTTATGTTTCTATATCATTTTATTCAAGAATATTTATGATTTAATTACCATTAAATGAAATTATTTGATCAATTTATAATAAAACCCTTAAATTTTATTTTCCTCTACTTATTTCATGTCTTTTCAACCAATAAAACTATTTTCCCTCTCTAGTATATAAATTTATGGAGAAAACATTTTTTTAAAAAAAAATAGTTTCTTTCTATCTTCGGTATAGATCATTTTCTCATTCATGTACTTGTTTTAATTAAATTAATTTTAACCATTGATTATTTTTTATAATATTCTTTACAAAGTAATAATCTTGTTTTTTCTAAAATTAATAAATTCTTTAATTTTTACAAGTAATGTGAAAGGAATATTTGTTTTAACATGTACGGTATAAATGATATATTGCACCGTCATGAGAATTATTTTTCTTAAAACCTCATTTTATGTTTATAAGGTTATTTCCAATGAAAATTGACTTCAAAATAATTTTTTTTTATTTTTCCAAAAAGTGATTCTCAAAGTGGAAATATTATTTTACCCATGATATTTTTTAATATTTTGAAGGTATTTCTATTAATCAATGAAAAAAACTTTTAATGTAATGGAGTGGCTCTATAAAGTTTATATATGTATATTACATATAAAAATTTCACACTATCCCTTACATTATGGGGTTGTATATCCTTTATAATCATTTCACAAATTCTATAATTATGAAATTTCCTTTGATTATGATAGTAGACATGATTACAAAACCGATTTTACTTCCATTGGTAAATATTAAGTTATGACTTATGATAGCCTTTTATTATGTGGAACAAATTGATCATGAACATGTTATGATTGATGATCCATGATTGTTATGGTATTTTATACAATATATGATATTTTTTAAATTTTTAGCCTTGACCCATGTTTTTGTAAGATTTTGTGTTGCTACGACATTTCTTATGTGCCCTTGATCTTATGAAACACTGGTCCTTAAGTTATTATTATGTTTTATTACTCATGTGACTTATCTTATAAGATATCATGTTATATATTTGACTAATAGTTTATATTTACTCATCTTGATTATTAACTTTACAAGATTTATAGATCAGCTCGTTATTTTATTTATTCCGATGGTTATCCTTTATAGATCTATGTCCTCAAACAAATTTAAGAGCTCAATAAATAAAAGAAAAAAATAGAATTTTAAGTTTTAGGTTTTTTGTTGTATTAAATAATTATACTTCCAATTAAAATAGGGCTCATGATTTTTGGGTTTTGATTAATGAATTATTTTTGTTAAAATATCAAGTAATGAAATGTATAAAAGGAATGGGTTATAATAATAGGTATCAAAGAAAATGTTCTTTCACCTTTGGATACTAGGATGATAAAACATTAGTAGTAACACTGTAGGTAATTCAATGGATAAAAATAAGTATATAAAAGTATCCAAGAATCATTATGATTTAAATAGAGTGGTTTCCCTGAAATAATACCCCTCTCTAGATAAAAAATAATTGTATTTGGTTATCTAATAGTATTTCCAAGCGGTAATAAATCAAAAAAAAGAAACATTAGGAATCACTACAGTATCACCTAGTAGTGGAAAAGAATCCATAATGAGAACTTTTTTTGATACTGTTGTGGGATATGTTATGGAAATTCACAAACTCTATAACATAATTTATCAATTGTTTGAATGAAATGTTATGTTTCAAAACATAATAGGAATCATTACCATGGATATAGTATATTGAAACGTAGATTCTATAATATATGACATATTTATCATTTATATCTTATTCCATATAGGTTTATGTGTTCTCTTTTGGAATGTTAATTATCTCAAATATTGATTCATTTAATAGTTTCTAGTAAGTGGTAGAAAATATGAGAAGGAATTATGATAACCAAGGTGGTGGGAAATTTACTGATTTACCTAATGGTATGCCTAACATAATGGTTAGTAAAATTCTAAAAATTTTATTATTCAAAATTAAATATTTTTAATTATAATAAACAACATGAATGACCATGAATATCCAAACACATAAAAGAAAATAAGGATGGTTTCTCATGGATATTAAATTTATAATGATAAATAATAAATGTATATTCAATTTCCTAATTTTTAAAATTGATATAATAAGAACCTTAGAAAATGAATTAATATAAATTTAATTTTCATTTGGTGTGGAAACAGCGGTCACAAAGAAGCTAATTACTAGTGAACAATGGGAATCTTGGATAAGAAGTGGTAGGGAAATAAAGTTCAACCTAATTCACCACTAACAGCTAAATTTCGTAACTATAGAAATTATAGTAGTTACCAAACAAAATTCCCTAACACAAGGTTTAATTTATAAGGTAATATGTTATGAAAATCATTAATGGGAAATTATTTGATTGTTTAGGTTTTATATTTATATAATATTTTTTGAATTATATTTATTAATTTAATCATGAATCTTCTCAAGATCATACTGTAGTAAATTTTATTTCAGTATTTGTGAGAATATTTTTAATTATACTAATGAAATATGAATGTATTTAAATTTTATGGTGATATTATAAGGAAAAAAAATTATTTAGGGAAACATAATCTTGGATAACTACTTAAGGTTGAGGTAATATTATTCAATTAGAGTTAGTTTTTATTGAGCAAAATACTAAGATGGATAGAAAACCATAGAAGTCAAAAAATTATATTTTATGATATTCATAACATAATTGATAATTTTATATGATCAAGGAGAATTATGACTATGATTTCCAATTATATTATTATTATTTTTATCGGAAGAAAACCCCAAATATCGAGTGATAACCCATCACATCTGGAATGTACATGAGGCTTAATCGCACAACCAAATGGAATAATGGTATAATAAATTCCAGGGTCCTGTGAAATATACTCGTTAGAATGACCATGTTTTATCACAATCTTTTTGGGGGTTAAATATTATGTAAATTTTGAAAATAATATTAGAGTATCAAATCATTTTTAATTTTAAAAATTTTGAGGTGATTAGTGATATTTTGGGGAACATTTTACTTGGTTGATATATATATTAACATTAGGATTAAGCAAAATTATTATTTGGTATGAATTAATTTATTTTTTGGATATGTTACATGAATGGGTATTAGATAAACGTTGAGGTTAATACCTTCTTATAGGATGTGGTTATTTATAATATAGGGTTACGTATTTAATGAATAATCGATTCGAATTTATTTTTTATGTTTAAACATTGAATATAAATAT
Organism: Viscum album; assembly: GCA_963277665.1. Taxonomy (NCBI): domain Eukaryota; kingdom Viridiplantae; phylum Streptophyta; class Magnoliopsida; order Santalales; family Viscaceae; genus Viscum; species Viscum album. Next base: position 1,377,714,523 of record OY728156.1, read on the forward strand.
ATTCAAAGTCATATTTGATCTTATCTTACCTTGTTCGGGCCATTAATGGTTTTGGATAATGTTGAAAGAATATGGATATATCTTTTTTTTGGAGTCATGTTATCAGAAAGAATTTAATTTTTGTGCATCAATCTTAACAAAATTCATAAATATTTCTCATCTTTATTTAAAAAATTTGATATTATGGTGGAAATTATAAAAGGATGCAATTTTATTCAAAAATTAAGTTTATTTATTTATTTTAATAGTCTATATGGTAAATGGATCCATCAACCATATAAAAATATCTTGAAATAAAACTGGTATTCATTCTTAATAAATCGTTGGTTTCATATCTATTTATAAAAAAATTATAATGTTGCCTCTTAAGTTTATCTTATTTTCATATTCATGTTTCCAATTTCCAAAAATGTTCTCCTATGTGGAAACATATAATAGAATGACCTTAATGTTTCCCTATCAATATTTTTAATAGAATGTTTTATTAATCCTTTTAGAATATGGGATTTATACATAGGAATTTTCAAATGTCTAAACTTTAACCACTGAGCAAAAGTTCAAATTTCAATAAAGACATTTATTTAATGGGGTAGAAGGTAATATCACAATATTTTAATAGATCACTACTCTCGATAGAGAATTCAATATGAACCACAGGTTTTAAGAGTTATGGCATATTATTAAAATATTAAAATTTTAATATGACCATTTTAAAATAGACATTAAATTATAACACAATTATGTTATTAATTAATTTATTAAAATTTATATAAAATTCATATACAAATAAAAATTATTTATAAATTCTATTTATCTAGTCGCTCAATTTTAATTAAATTATTGTTATACATCAAATTTTGTAAAACATTACTTTTTACTACTTTTTATGTGGAAATAAAATAAATAAATTTTTCCATCATTTAAAAACTATATTTAAAAAAATTTCATCATATTTTAAACTATCATATCTATGTTTACATAGGGATAAATTCATGGATATTTCATCAAATATTTCATTTCCAATGAATTTAAAAAAAATTATTTTTTTTTTAAATTATCATACCCTTTTTATAAATTATGTAATTTTAATGTCCCATTATTATTTAAATTTTATTTAAAAATAACATAATTAATAATTAATTATAATAAATCCAAATAATTATGATTAAATCATGTTTATAATTTATTTTATCATATGTTTTTTTATTGGGATTAAAAATTTTTCATTCTAAAATCTATATTAATGTGAATAGTGTTTCTTCATATTAATTAGTTAAAATAAAAAATAATGTGAAATTATATTAGTGAAATTTATAATTTATAAATATCAATAATAATATTAATTCATTTAATAATAATTACTTATCATATATTTATTATGAGATCATCTTAGACTTGGAAAAAACTCATTTATTGAAATACTATTTTTTTGACACTTATATGGATTTAATTTTAAATTATATTAATATAATTTATTGAGATAAATTTAAAGAATGGATTCCATATTTTGAATAAAAATAATTTATATTATCTAATTTGTTCAATCTAATTTTTTTTATGATAATCAATAGTGAAATGTGTAAAAATTAGTTACCATTGTTAAGGTGAAAAAAATTCTACTAGGGGTTAAACTAAATATATATGAATGAAAAACTAAACCAATAAATATAAAATTATTATTTTATTATTATATTTATATAATACCTCTTATATGGTTTTAAAATCAGATATTTGGGGGCATTTTGGATTTAAACAAATGTAGTAGTAATTATTTATTTTAAATAATTTCAAATGTGTCCTCTCCCCACACTTATTAAAAGGGACCCATATCCTATCATTTAAAGACCAAAAATTAAATTATATTAGTATATACCAATAAAAATAACATTCTTAATATCCTGAAAAATTTGGATACCTTTTTTTATTATAAAACCTCCTAAGAAGACTTTTGCTAAAAATATAAAGAAGTTGTCTGAAGATGAGGTGTTGTTAATAACCGAGAGTTTTATCTTATTTATTCTTGAACCTCATTAAAATTTTATTTGAACCATTACTATATAATTAAATCACAAAATTACATTTTTTTACTTTATGTTAATTTGATGACCCCCATCTTTATTTTTCTCCCTTAAATGGGAAACAAAATTGTTGACATGTCTAAGATGCACTATAACCTCATGAACTGACTTAATTAGTTTTTCACCAATAATTCTAACATATGAATATAATTATTTATATAATGTTTTTATATGATATTTATAGATAAATTATACATCTATTTTAAAATTATCACTTAATATTCATTGCATAGATAATATGATAATGTTTATCATGTGTACGGAATACTACCACCTCACGAAGTGATGTGATTCATTTTATACAAACATGTTACATGAAAGGTAATAAAGATAAATATTATCTTTATAAAACATATAAATTAATTATTAATCATTCTGGAATGTAAATATATCTTTTAATTTCTTACCCTACAATCCATTCATCAAATCATAACATTGTTCATGTGTACGACATACTACCGCCTAAGGAAGTGATGTGATTAAATTTTATTACCAAATCACATGGATAGAATAGGTAAGTGTATTTAAATATATAATATAATATATATTCAATAATGATATTACTGAAGAAATAAAATTACACTTATCTTCATTCTATAATGATTGTCAAAAAATAGAAATGGTACTCATGCATACAATTGACCTATCTTCCCAATTATGGTAACATTGTTCATTAGTCATAACTATATTTAATTTTTTTGTTTTAAAATTATAAATTTTTTAAAAAAAATTCTATTATGAAATGATTACAATTTTTTTATTATTAAATAACAATATCATTGTCCTTTGTTAACATACCAGTGTGATTTTGGATATATACTCTATTTATCATAAAATGTCTAAATTTTATTTAATTGGTTGTGTAATTAAATATAACATGGTTAAAAGTAAAATTAAAGGATTAATATAATTGAAAATTTTATTATTAAAGTAAATAATTATTATATTATTATTACTCATGAATATAAGTTATGCACATAATGCTTCAAGCTCGAGGTAATGGTTTCATCTAAAAACTTCCACCATTTAGTGACATGTTCTTTTACAAAAATAATTTATTTTTTATGGTTTATATAGCTACCCTTTATATATTATATCATGAACCCATCAAATGAAAATTTATTTTAAAATTAATATTCATTTACTCCTTAGTGAGGGTTTTCATTCAAATGTTACTAAGGCGATACATGTTTATGCTTCAATGTAAATTTATTATGGATTTTTTATGATGGAATTTATATTAAATGAAATTATTTTATTATTTTATAATAAAACCCTTCCATTTTATTATCCTCTGGTAATTCAGGTAATTTTCAAGTAATAGTACCATTTTACTATATTTGGTCCCTAAAAAGGTTAAGAAAATGTTGGTTTATTGAAAATTAACCATAATCATATCCTCAGTAAAAAAAACCCACTCTTGTATATGTTAATGTTTTATTAAGTCTTAAAAAATTTAATACACATGTATAATTTTTAAAGTTTTTTTTTACCCTTCTTGGAATAAAAAATTTAATTTGGAATCCTCTGGTCATTTTCCTATTGTGGTACTTCATGAATTGTTTCCATTATTGTGAATGAAATTTTATTTTAACATGTAAAAAATGTACATTATTATCCACCGTAACTGAAATTATTTACTTTTAACCATCATTTATATATTTAAAATTTTAATTTCAAATAAAAGAATTTGGGTAGTATTTTGTGAGTTTAATTTTTCAAAAAATTATTTTCATTATGGAAAATTCATTTTCTTCTAGAATGTTTTTAAATCATTTTAAATGTACTCCTGTTAACCAATTAAAAAAACATTAAATGTTATGTATTTATCTTAAATGTATTGTATATTATTATTAAAAAAATTCATTATAAAACTCCCTTAATTCGATGGGGGTAATATGTGCATTATGATCAATTCTCAAATTCATTCTTATGAATTTTAAATGGATTATGATATGTGATAAGAATATGTAGAAAATTTTATTTTTATTGCTAACCTTTATGTTTTTCATTGTGATTGACATATTTTCTATAAAACAAATTGATCAATAATATGTTTATATGGGTGTTCCCAAAGAGTTTTTTAATTGATTGGGTAATTCTTTAGTCTCATGAGACATCATGTATAGAATTAGGGGTTAAACCTAATCTATTATGGGACGTCTTCCACCACATGATATTATTTCATTATTTATCCTTGAATCATTCTTATGTCATTTTTTATGTTATTTATGCATTTAATATATCATCATGATCTTATGATACCGTGTTCTTTAAGTTATTCTTCAATGTGATTACTCATATTCCTTCCCTTGTATAAAATCATGATATATATTTGTCTCTCACATTATATTTCATTTTCATGTTTATTACCATACTATTATTTTTATATGACCCCTTTATTTTATGTATTCCATAGGTTATCCTATCAGGATTTAGAAACATATAAGGATTCGTGACATCACTATTGAAAATAAAATAAAATATGGATAGAATGTTTTAGTTTCTATTGATGTCTAAAAAACCAAGTATTCTAAATATACTAGTACTTATTATATTTGTCTTGTAATTAAACAATTATTATTATAAAAATCATGTAATAATAAGTGTAAAATCCACACGTCGCAATACAACATTTATAAAAAATGTTTTTTTTAAATATTAGTTTTTCTTATTTTTATTTTTATTAATTACTAATTATGTTAATGTTAGTATATTTTTTATATCATCTATATTATTTCTTAAAAATTTAAAATAATAAATTTAGTTTTATAAAATAATAATTCTAGACACCTAATAGTTAATTTTGAATAAAAATATTTAAGCATTAAATGAACTTATATGTTTTTTAGATACACTAATTGAATTTTTAATGCATTGGAACAAAAAAAATTACTTTAGTTTTATTTTTAAATTGAAATCATAATGAAATTACTACTATTTATACAGAACAATTTAACTACTCTATTATATTTTTTATATTTACTACTTATAATTTCATCTTAATAAAAATATATTTCAGTTGGTTTCATTTTGGTGTTACAGGTTAATAATGTTTTTAAAAATTTTATTAAATTATTGTAAACAATATATTAAAATATCAATGACTTACAATCCAACCGAGTAAGTCATTCTACTAAAGGGTTCTCCTATATAATCTTATGTAAGGAAAGTAAGTAATGTGTGTTGATAATAGGATTAGGTTCCCATTTTAGTGTTTTATTCTTTTAAAGTTATTTAGATACTCTAATATAATTTTTGTGCCATGTTAATAATGTTTAGTGAACTCATGTGATGGACTAGGGTAATGATTTATCATTTCATTTATCCATGAAATATTTATTTTATTATTTTCATGATATCCTAACTAATGAGACAAGGAATAAAATATACTCTAAAAAATTCCATTGCATAGTGAAATAAATATCCTAGCGCAAAAAATACATATTAAATATTTATATAGGGGTAACCATTATACTAGGGGAAAATTATATAAAAGTTCTTTTCAAATGGTTTTAAAACATGATACTCATTAAATAAAATATTTTATTTTAGATAAATAGTTTTATCATCTTTGAACAATACTTTCAAATCAATCATATATAAAGTATGATTTGAATGCTAGAAACATCATTGGTTGGTACAATACATATGAATCATTATTTAATGAGAATAAAATTCTATGTCTTAATGAAAATCCTTACCAATGTAAGATAAATTGATTTTATTTAGGTTTTAATGGCATTAGATGCAAGATAATTAACGAAAATTTATTCTCTATTTATACAATCAATGTGATTTATTTTGATAATGTGTTTCAGAGGTGAGTTATTACCATTAAGATTGATTTTGATATTAAATTCATTCTATAATCATAGTTAGAAAATGTGAGTGATTTCAAAAAAAATTATCATGTTTTCCCAATGTATTAAGGATAAATTAAATGGGAATATGATGTTCCTGTTGAAATGGTGTGTTGAAAATACAATATGTTATAGGTGTAATAAATAATAATAATTTAGTAATTGTCTAATACATAGAGTTGGTCATTGAAATCCAATGGTTGTGATTGAAAATAGGGGTTCAGTTTCGTTATAGAGAAATTTAAAGATTTATAGAAGGGGTTTCATAAACCATGTGAAGATCTCATGTCAGGTATTAAGGTCAACTAAATCAATTCATTGATTTAGATATGTACACGATACAAAAAATATTTTTAGTCGATGCTTCAGATATATAGGAGATAAAAACAGATGAATTAATTCATGGATCTTATTGTTCGAATTCTAATTGATTTTCAATGGTTTTTATTATGTACATTTTAAAGAAATGGAGAATAAAAATATTTCATTGATAAAAAATATAAGATTTATATTTTCATATTGTTTCTATTATATGTTAAATGAAGTCATTTTTCCAATGAATTGTAGTGATAATAAAATATGAGATGATGGATTTAATATATTATTTATTCATTAAATAATTTCCATCATTTTTTAAAATGATTCAGGGATAAAAAAATCTATTCATAATTTAAGTGTTTATCTAAGTTATTTGTTAAAATAAAAGAGATTTCATCCTACCATAAACCACTAAAATATAATAAATTATAAAATCTAATTTCCAGATTAATTATCCAAACACATTTATGGAATCCTATAAATAGATTGATAAATCATTAGGGACAAACTAATTTATAAGTTTATTTTAATTGACTACACTAACAATAATGATTTAAAATAGTAATATTACAAGGTTAATTCCTTGATGCATTTTGAAGAACACTAATAAATATTTACTAAGTATTAGGTCATCATGATCTTGTGGGAAGCATGACATATAGTTTTACATTATTTTGAAAAATAAACAAGAGGATTAAAAGAGAGTAAAATAAAAAAGATATAAAATTATATTCGAGAGGATATTGTTTTTGTGGGATGTTTTACCAAATAAATTTATTCAACATAACTCATAGGATAATCACATTTGTTAAATATGTATTCACAAATATATTTTACATCGACTTGGTCATTCTATTAAATAACATAGAATATTCTCAATTGTTTATGGTCATATGAATTAAAATAACTTGAATATATTAATTTCATAATCTCAATCATATATTAATAATCCCATAAAATTATCATGAATATAATACCTAAATAATGTATGTGTTTGTACACAACTAGAAACACTATGATGGGGATGAAATGTAGAATGTTGTAAAAATTTAAATATCATCATGATACATAAGAAAAATATCATTCTAAAAGAGTAGAAAAATAAATATATGTTGGAACTCAGGTTTTTATACCAAATCCAATGCACCATATGTACCTTTCTTGTCATTGTAGAGTGATAAATGATGATGAATAAACTTAGAACCATAATAGAGAGTATATAAAATATATGATTAATAGTTAATTTAATTATAATATAAAGCATTCAAAATTATAGAGATGGTGACAACTAGAAAAAAACAGAGATGAAAAATAAAAAACCTTGTTACAAACATCTTCCCTGATGGAAACATTATCAACCACATACTTATGTGATTGAAATCCATTCCAAGTCATTTATTCCTCCTTGAAATATACATGATTATTAAATAGGGGTATTCTTTTAAATATAACATAAAATATATGAATATAGGATAGGGTAGATAGAGAGAATATTGAAAATTCAATATTACCTACAACATATATCCTTATATATCCTCTTATATGAATTTTACACTTCATATGTGTTTCATACTCACATGTGGAAATTCACGTGTATCGCCCCGTAATATAAAAATTCACATGCATAGGACAGAGGTGAATATATATTTATATATATTTTAAATTTCATAACCACATAATGGGATAATTAGTTAACCATTTTCTCTTAGTTTTATATATCATCTTCTCTTACTCACAATCATATATCCATTATAACATTAATTGTGCTGAAATAGTTGGTGTTTTATGGCGGAGCTCCCTATGTAGACCGCAACTTCACCCTCCATGCTGAAGTAGTTCTCATTTCAACCATCATTAAGATCAACCATGAAATCCCCAATGGTGTAAAAATATTAATTCAGGAATATTGTTATTCTTTTTATTCTTTGAATGCCCGACACACTATCCATGAGATTTTAAATTTTATATGACTATAATACCCACATTTTAAAGCCTCAATTTCATCTTGCGCATATAAAATCTCTACAAATATGGGGACCATGATTAAAATGGAATTTTAATCCTAATTTCAATACGTATCCATGTATTTGGAAATATTGTTCTCCCCAGGGGTCTCCCATATAGGTTGGAAATGATTGTAGATTTAATGTGGGTGCGATCAATCTTCACCAGTGGTGGTTACGGTGTTCTCTATTGAGAAGGTTTAGTGGTCAGTTTTCAAGGAAGTAATATTTAGGCAATTTGTTATAATGCTGACATAAAGTTCTATATGGAATTATGAAGTTTCGGTATATTTTAAATAATGTTGGAGATACCTCATTCCACATGAAACCAGAATATGACCATGCTTCATTTAATTATTGATTTTTTGAAAAAAGGAATGGTTATGTCTCCCCTTATTGTGAGTTCCTTCAACGTGTGTCACCCCACCCACAAAGAGTACCTGCATGCACTTATAATTTATCACCCCATTATTATCTCTTTATATATTACTAATTTCTATTATGCTGTGTAGACTAATGTAGGGTCATCTTATCCCTTCATGACCTTCCCTTGAGCCTTGGTCGGAAAACCTATATAGTTTCAAATTGACAGGGCCCTTGGTCAGGGGATGACTAGGGGTAACCAAACATTATTCCCTTTATTTAATCGAAAAATATCTAAACACTATACTTTAAATAGTTTATAATAAGATGGATAGGTTTCATAAAAAATAAAACATTTCCCAAAAATATTTTCAAACACATGTAAAACTTCATTGAACATATTTTTATTCACCTAAACATTAAAAAAATAAAAAAAAATAATTGACATTTAATATTATTGAATTACTGAGGAAAATAATACATATCTATCTAAGTAATCAATATAATACCGTATGAGATAAGGGTGTTAATTATTCATTTATCGAATATTTACACTAAATGAATCATGTTTTTTCACAACATATAAGTTGTTTTGTTACATAGAATGATATTTTTGAGATATTATAGTTTCTATGAGGTAATTGGGAGTGTGCTGTGGAGTTTAATTAGTTCAAATGAAACAACTAAATGTTTACATTAGTCAAAATAAAAATTTTATACTACTTAATATCCTAAAATAATTTGAGGATATATCAATAAATAAATATGTAGATTTATATTTATTGACCATATTAATGCCTATATCAATTTATATCCTGATGGAGTTTTGGATGTGAAGTGGCATGTAGTGTGTGTGATTTTTTCAATGGTATTTAATTTTAATGATTCATGTGAAAACATTGTCATGTATACATGGGAGATAGAAATATATTCCATGAAACAAATGGTTATTTAAGGTGCTTCCCATATGGTTTTGGTAATGAGAATTATGAAACTTATCCATGGAAATACAACAGAACATTACTTGTTATTATATAAAGTGTACACGTGTAGATTCATGATTATCTGAGCTTTTAAATTAGGAAATTAATTAAGCTATGTATCATTGAAATGAAAAGTGAAGTTTGAGTGAATTTTTTCTCTATAATAATCGGAATATGTTTCTAGATATTGTAAGCAACATAAAGAATATATTATAATTATTAATAGCTATAATGAGGGGGGGGTAATACCTTAGATAGTAAAAGGACCATACCTTGAAATATGGATTAGTATTTGAGAAGAATTAGGTATCGAAAAGGATAGCTATCAATTTATTAATATTGGAAAACATATTTAGAGTGAGATATATTATTTTAATTTTATTTTAATTATTGAAGGAGATAGCTAATGTATAGTGGATATCATTCGATGTATCTTGTGTTTGAAGGTACATAAACTAGTGTTAAACTAATTTTGATGATTTTTGTTGATGTTTTATGAAGCCCTGATGTAAACTGAATAATTCATTCATGATTTATTTACGAAATTATATTTTTTATGTTGAAGAAGAAAATATATCAAAGACTTGATGTTTTTTTCTTTAATTTGGTAATTTTTTAATAATTAAAATTATTTTATATGACATACCTACCATTTATATGAGTTTATTTACTAATTTAATGAAAACAAAATCCTCATGATGTTTTCATATAACATCGTTTATTATTTATGACATAAAAAATAAAACAGCATTATTATAAGTATTCATAGTGATACTTCAACATAATCCCAGATATTTTCTGATCAAAATTCCCAAATCCAAGTATGGGACTTTTGTTTATCATAATTCCTTAATATATGAAATTAGCAGTTTTTTATGAAATTACATACCGTTTGAATTACTTTTTTTTAAAAAACTAGACAATATATCAAAATTATAAGTCTTCCAAAGTCTTATAATATATTTATCATATAAATTCCTTCTAAACTATATAACTTCACCACATAGTGAAAATTTGATGTTATTACTAGATGAAAAGTGAGTTTTATAGATTTAATATCTAATGAATAATGTGATATGGGAATTTGGTATTTGAATCTACATATATTAAAAGGAAAATATCAATGATATATGTTATTGTAATACCATCTTAAAATAGGCTTTGTAGAGAAAACCCATTCTTACATAAAGTTAAATTAATGAAACATAATGCTGTGTGTATAGAAACTTAGATGTATAAGGGTAATATCAAACCTATTTATGGGTTTTAATTTTTTGATAAATTTAGATTTCTTGAATTTAATAATTCTCAATAAGAGAATAAATCAAAATACTATTCTTCCAATGAAATATTTTCTAAATACCACAATTATGAATTTGATTCATGCTAAATAAAAATGAGTCTATAATGAATATGAGTTTCTATCTTAAACTGTAGATCATGTTAATGATTTTAATGGTTCTAATAAGTCCCAAATGTTGTAGGAGATGAGTATTTTAGTTTTTCTCTATTGTTAATTTTCACACATTGTATATAGACAATCATGATATACGAGTGTATTATAGATTAATGTGAGTTATTTTGATAAGAAGATTAGGAATAGGATTTGAATTACTAATAAAAGGGTGAACCTATAAAACTACTTTTTGCTAAGATAAATGGTAATATAAAAGACAATGAATGTAAAGGTCACTCGTAGTATCTACTATGAGACAATAGTTGATATGAAATGATAATATACATATCGGTGGAACACCCACATATCAAAAAATTTAAAAAATGGGAGGATCATTGGAATTGAAATATTTGGTGGTATATTCTATATTTTATGTATATATAATATTATTTCTTATAAACCTATATAGAAAATGAAAAAAATGAGAGATATGAGTTTTTTGTGAAATGGAGAATTCTAATGATGTTATAATATAATGGGTGAAATGTTGAAGGGTACACTTTTGGAACATACTGTATGATTTCAATCAGTGATGAATCATTTGATCATTTGGGAATAAATATAATTAATGAAGAATATATCCATTAGTGTTCACTAATCATACGAGTAAGATATTTTTTAGAAAATTAAAGTAGGGGAAGATTTAGGAGTGACCGACACATGAATTTCTATTCTTATTTTTTATATATGTTGATACATTTAGAGAATAATGTGATGATAGATTCATAATAAAAAAATATATCTCTGATTTTGTGAGACAACTAGAAGAGTATATTCTATTGATATATGTGAAATTTATTTGAGGGCACTAAATGAGTTGACGAATATACTTTAAGACTACTTGATATTACATGACATTATTGTATGGTTAAAGGAGATATAATTTATTGATATAGATACATCCTATATGGAACTAATGATTGAATTTCCATTAGGGTATGAAAGGAACAATTTAATAGACATGCTTCTAATAAAAAGAGCCCATGGGTCTTTGGGTACATAGGTGGATCATAGTATAAATCTATAACTTTAATGAGAAGTAGGAATACGTATGAATTTTGAGATACCGTGTAGGCTTTATAAGCACCTACCATTAAATTCAACATTTTATTAAAGTAGAGAATCCATGATTTGGCTGAATAACAAATTAAGAAATTGATTAAATCCTTCCGAAAAACCAATATAAATATCACAGTATATATTAATTTTCATTAAGTAAATTCCATATAATATGATTGCTTGTTTAAGTATAAACTAGATATAAATACACTAACTGTAAACATAGGTTAAATTCTATAGGGGTAATTACATTACTAAAGATTTTTATTTCTTAAAAATTTGGATACACAAATTTCACTGCACTTTCAACTGTTTACAACAATACTAGGGGAATTGCATGTGGTATTAATGAAAGGTTCCAGCTTATTGGATGTAAACATATATTCCAATGTATTTATATCGGTGTATGATGAATATTAGATTTGAGATTTTTGAAGATCCTCATATTAAAATTTATTAATCTATTCCTATTGATAGTCATGAGGAATTATCATCAATTTGTATTTCAAATAAAAAAATATAGAGGCTAAACACCATATAAAAATATCAGTTAAGAAAGGAGAACCACCATATGGTAAATGTATTCAGTGTGGTTCTATTAGTTGATGATATGATGAGCCATACTAGATTAAAGCTATTATTGAACTGTATTGTGAGGATCGAAGCTATTTCATAAAATTTATTTCTAAAATTATTACTCATGTATTTGGGTTTATTTAAGAGACATATTGTAATGACTAAAACATTTCAACCCCACTACTAAGTGGGTTTTGGGTGTTGGGACCCTTAATATAGGTTTGATGATGGGAGGAGATGAATAAGAGTAAAATCAATATTTGCATGCAGTTTTTTACACCATTAATTGATGGTTTGTGACATGTATTCTTTTGTATGGTGGTTTCATGGATTGATTGGGGGTCTTGGATTAGTATGATTCATGAAGTGAAATCTTTTTCACATTGTGAATGTTTATCTTATAATTTCTGGTGGATCAATCATGTAAGGCTTTCTAACATGAAATTATATATTCATGATGGAAAATACCTCTAAGTTTATTGGATTGAATTACTGGTATTTTGGTCTATTTGATCCACGTGAGGTTCTCAACATGAACAAAACATTAACACCATAAAGATGATGCTTTCCATGATGTTAATAAATTACATAAACCATATAATAATCCTCATTATGAAATCAATTATCTTGAATTATATGTGATTTCCATGTTAATTTTTGAGCCAAAATAGTCCCAAATTCATGGAATTCGCCCATATATTTTTGAGATTCGATAGTCGTTATTACATGTGAGTCTTCCAATCCTTCTCTCTAAGATTTGTTTTTTTAAAGTATCTCATAAGAGAAATGTTGTTTGGAGTTTGGGAGGGGGGTGGGGGTATTTTGATACAATTGTTATGATATTTTATTTATTTTAAAGATGATTTGTAGATAATTTTTATGTTTGATGTACCGAAATTCATCCTGAATTTAATTAGTATTATGAATCAACTAAAATATCATTTTTCTATGAAGTGGAATTATTTTCTATGGATTTTACATGAATCTATGATGTTATCATTATTTTTCTTTCTATTGGGTGAGTCGTATGAATTTTCATAATAAAAATAATTAATCAGACTAATGAATTTGAAGGTATTGGTGGGGTGTGAATGAATTTAATGGTTTTCAATTATATTTCTTGTATTGGATTTATGTTATATACTTCTTATAAGAATTATTAATTGTATTGATTCATTGATTTGATAATTCATGTTAAATGATTTTATACATAACTCTGATAATTTAAAAGTATTAATTGATATTCTAGAATTACGCTTAACAAATATTGCGTTGTACGGTATCCTTGGTTGTGTGTGGTTTGGTGTCATTCACTGTGTACGGTCTAGTGGAATTTGTTATATACAGATTAGTGTACTTGGTAGTGCGGTGGTGGTTCAATGTTGTTATTTTATGATAGTCGTTTGGTAACAATGGATTAATTATGAAATATATATAAGTGGTTATGGGTAAATAATCGATTGGTTTGAATTTAAAAAATTACCAAATGAAATTTTCATGGGATGTTTTGTTAATAAAAATAAGAAAATTTAAATTGGTTTTTGGATCATTGTGTAATGATTATATTCGATTGTTCTATGTTAGAGGTAGTTCTTTATGTAACAGTATCAACAGTGTATTGAAGGTGGTTCTAGTGGTGTTTCATGTGTGAAACCATTGTTGTGGTATTGGGAAATACTTTTGTATACATATAGTAATTTATGAATTTTCCATGGAACATGGCCGATTAAGGTAAAATAGTTGAAACCCAAAAAAATTAGTGTGTATTACTTAACATTCCGGATGAAGATAATACAAATAGATATTCACCCCTCTTCCCCACTCTCCCTTCAATGATATGATTTGGTTATATCGATGGTTAATGATGAGATGTGTTATGGCGTACATGCATGGTTGGAGGAGGACATGATGTTTATGGACTACATTTTCATGATATCTTATATCCCTTGATACATTCTGAGTATTGTATGGTTGGTTCAATGATACTTGATATATAATTGGTTTCATGAGACATGAGATACGATTGGAATTTCCATTGGTGGATACAGAAGGGTGAGATAAATAGAAGTATTCTTATTAAGTGTGAGTATGAAATTAGAAATAAAGTGGTTTTATGGATCCTTTATCTATATTATTAACATATTACATAAAATACTTGGATGATTTATTTTATAAGGTAGTTATGGTTATGCTACAAGGACTAGTTGACCTTAGTTTCTACTGATTAGCTTTTATTTTTATTCACTAGGGAATTAATATGAAAATTTCTAATTTTCATGAGGGATATTTTATAGGTATCCTATTGAGAATACATGTTATTATATAACTATATTCATAATTAATTCAATTTTTTGGGAATATTTAAGTGATCTATCGATAAATTACTATCTCAAAGTCAAGGTTCTTTTAGTTGCTTCTTCAGGATTTAATTTTGGTACGGTTTTATCATTTAAGAAGTTTCTATCTATTTTCTGTTTGTACAACTAGGATAGTAATTATATTGGATTTTATGTTATTTATTTTAATGTATGTTTTTTGGACGGTGTTTTAATGATATGATCGAAATATATTGAGGATAATTCATCCCATTTTATTCTTCTAAACCATCTGTGCTAGCCTCCAACCTAGGGAGCACGGGTAGAAGGACCGGGGGTAACTCCTTCTCTTCACTACCAACTTATGAGGGGAACCAATGGGGGGTGGTCATTATAGGGTGGAATCAAAAATGTTGGATAAATATATATGGTGAATTTTGGAGTTTGGAACTTGTGATGACTGTAAGGGTTGGTATGGAGAAAATTTCATCCAAATGAAGCATGTCATGAAATGAAAGGATATTGGTTAAGACATAGAATTTTAGAGACCCCTTTGTCCGAAATGAGGACCTTATGCTCTATAAATACACTAGGTAATTTTATTCATAATACATGGTAGAGAAATAGTGGTAGTACATTCATCATACATTATTGTTTTTTGTTTAAAAAATGTTAGATATATGAATGAATAAACTAATTAAATTAATTAAAAAAAATCCACTGATACCAAAAAAAATTGTTTCTCCTATCCTTATAGAGAAACTAGTTGTTCATCCTCCATATGTGTTTAGAGTTGGGAAAGTTTAGTAGGGTGAACTTATTGACCACAAAATAGTTGATCATGGTAAGGAGGATGAGAACCGGTGGTGTACATTTCATTCAATTCATTATAAATGACGAAAAAAGTCTAAGGTAAGCATCTCCAATCTTGAGATAAATCACTGCCTAGAGGATTTATAGATGTACTTATTCCCAATTAAATAATAACATAATTATTATATTATTCTAAAAAAATACATTTTAGGGGAGAAACATGTAAATGGAGGATGACCTATGTCATGCAGTGGAGGGAGACCAAAGTGTTTTGAGCTAATTTTAAGTTGGATTATATGGTTGGGTTTATATCAATAATGAAAACGGATGCATAGATCATGAATTTTATCTCCCTTTAGTGTCAATCAATTAGTATTAGGTATACATGTATTATGATTAATAACCTTCTATGATTTTCCCATGACATCTTTCTGGATATGTAGTGGCGAGCATGAAACATAGAGGAGGTGATTTTACCCACCCAATATTTTATGGTGACCAATTTATTTTTTCATTATATTTAAAGGTAAAGTATAAGGAATATGTGATATATAGGATGTATTATATGGGTGGAGAACCCCATATAAATGGCCAGTAAGGAACATCATGGAATAGGAAATCAGATAAAGGTTCAAAGATAGTGGTCCAGTCCACGTTATGATCACCAAGGAAATGAACCTAGAATTAAGAATCATGATTCTAAAGGGATGGTTTTTTCTATTCATCTACTGAGACCTTTCCTAATTTTTTATTTTTTTATTTAGATTTTTAAAATTACCATATACAATTATATATATATATATATCTAGTGATCCATTATGGATTAGGAATTAATTCCCAACAGTATTTGAAATTACCCCTGAGGCTATTTCAACAAATGGGAATCAAAACATACATTGAGTAGCATGTTCAAAATGTATGTAGTTATATAGGAAGTGTATTTTTAATAGGTAAGCCCAAATATATCCCTATGAATTTGGGACCCATAATAAATAATGATTGCGGAGGCCATACACAAGGAGGTGTAGGATCTAACCAGGGACATATGCATGAAATAGAAGAACAAATGGTCAAAAATCCATTGGTCGTTTGACGTTTCCCCGGGTTATCATTTAACTTAGATTCTAATTTTCATGATTCTAGATATTAGAAAAAGTTCGTTTAAAAGAACTTGTTATGAGCTATGTGACTAGACAAGGAGATTCAATTTTCACTCCTACTGTTATATATGATAGTTTTAGATCATGAAAGATTACCTTATGTGTTTTATGGATGCATACTGATGATGTGGAAACATCAGACATTTATATATTTCACTGTGTTATATTTATGTCCATGCAATTTCTTTATTATCGTGGATTGGTTATATTTTTTTCACACAATGGTTGGTTGTTTTCAGAGGAGAGATGAGTTTTTTTATGTGGAAGGGAGAATTGTTGTGTTCACTATTGAGTGAGGTTTATTAAAGGGATGTAGTGGAGTATATCCCGTTTCGTTGATGATATATGATTAATTAATATATTCCACGACTGAACATGTGATGGATACTCCCATAGTCTTTGCAATGTTTCTGGATGTTTATCTTAAGGAGGTATTGGAAATACCCCCTTATTGGGATGTCAAATTTTTAATATAATTATATAAGGTGATACCCTATTTTTGATGGATCATTATCCAATAACAACCTAATATTTATGGTATTTGAGACTCTAGACTAATGATATAATGATCAAAGGATTTAAAAATCCAATTGGGTTACTGTAGGGAGCTCTTATTTTGTTCTCTAATAATGGTAATGGATGTCTGAGGTTGTGTAAAGACAAATGAGGATTATATTAGGTGATGATAAGGAATCATTACTCTCTATTTATAAATAATCCTCTTTTAGACTATTTTAGAGTTCATATATACTTTTCTATGCTCAATTCGTTGTCTAGATATCATCAACAGAGGTAAACGGTGGTAGATATCCCAAAGAGTACTTTATTATGACAATTTGGGAACTTAGATTCAGTATTCATGTTGATAAGTGTCACAAATTCACCAACTATGTTTATGGGACTCATGAACTATATATTTGATGATTTCCAGGAGATGTTCATAGTCACGTTCATTGAATAAATCCTTATATACATAATATTATAGGGGGGTCATACCAAAAACCTGAGGAAACATTTTAAGACTCTTCAATGCCACATGTAATATAGGAAATTTTAAATTTGTATCTTATGGAAATACTTGATACATTTCTTTTAACATGTGGTTTCCCAAAATGGGGAAGTGGTGAATTCAAAAAAGTTTGAGGTGGTTTTTTCATATTCCTCAACTAAGAATGTGGATTTGGTCTATATCATTATAATCCTCATTAGGTTTTATCATAGAATTATACATTATTACATTTTTGTTTTATAAGCATTCCCCAATATTAATTGGAAGAATCAAGATTTCATTTGGTAATATTATTTACAAGAAACATTCAACTAGTTGAAGGATTATTTGGTCATTGAAATAGTTATTTAGTTTCTTAAGTATAGTGTGACATTTGAGGTTTTTTGTGAGGCTTAATTTTTTGTTTTAAAGTGTGTGTTAATGAAATAGTCGATATTGTTCTTATAAAGACCCAGGCATGAATTACATGGATATTTCATCATTTTAGATGAATATTCAGTACATTAAAAAAATACATTCTCGAGTACCATAATAATATAGTGTCTTTGGAAACATGAAAAAAATCTTATATCCTTGTGGATGATCTTCCTAGACTCTCATAAGGATCTCCAAAATTATTTATTCTACATAAAACCATTCTTAATAACCAGGGGTAAGGAAATATAAGAAAGGTGTGAGCTCTGATGCCCAGTAAGGGTAAAAAAGGAAATACGTAAGAACGAAATTAAAAAAATGGTTTTGAACTTGAGAGTAACAATTAAAGATCATACCCTGCATTCTAGAGATGAAGTTAAATATTGGTAGTTCATAATATATTAATCATAATTTAAAAACGAACATAATTCAAAAAAGCATAACATTAGAATAAAACATGGAATTAGGAAAAACTCAAGATAATATAATTTGATTTCAATTGTATCCATGGAATAAGTGTAAAATCCATATTGGTAGTATGGGATCACTCTCCATTACATCTTGGAAGTCATGTCTCACTCCCATTCCCAACTTAGTATCATTATTTCAATCATCATACCATCTTGGTTGTAATCATCCAGGTCAATGGTAATCCTAGTAGCCTATGTTCACACCTCATACCATCTTAGTAGTCATGGTTGACTCACATGTGAATCTTAGTTGTCAAGGTTTACACCCAATACAATCTTAGTCTATCTCACGATATATAAATCTTTATCGAATACATGGGAGGGAGATATAGGTCCCACCTATCTCACTGTGAAATCATACATACATGTTTCACAAAAGCATAAATAATAATTTCCTAACCCATGAAATTAAATGGATATCATTAACATGTAAACATATCATAACAAATGGAATTGCTAAAGGTTTAATAATCATTTACTAAATATAATAACTCATGAAAGTCAAACATATTTCATTAACATATAACTTATTCAAGAAAAACAAATTTCATAAAAACTATAACATTAAGCACAAACCATTCATAGAAAGGATATAAATGGAAATTAAATACCATTTCCTATAAGGGAATTAGTAACATAAAAAGATTTTATCAGAAATGGAAAGGAACTTGGAAATATCAATCCAAAATATTTGTAGAGAAAAATATCATTTTTTCTTTAAAAAACGATTTATAATACATCAAATAGTTTGATAATCATTTTTAAAGAAAATAACATTAAAACTTATAAAGAATACATGAAATCATTTGGAAACATTTTTCAATGAAAAAATATAAAATAAGATTCAAAACATTTCAAAACAATTTTTATTTGGGAACAGATTGAAAACAATAATAAAATCATAAAGAAATTCTAAAAATCGTGTTTATTGAAAATAATTAATAAATATTGAATTTTTTTTGGAAACCACATTTATTGAAAACATAAAAAATAAGATTGAAAATATCTTAGAAACCATTTTTCAGGAAAGCATATAAAATATGTTTAAAATGATTTGGAATCCTTTTTTTAAAACAATTTTAATACATATAAATAAATATTAAAAAGTTTTTGAATAATTTTTAAAACATAAAAAAAAAATTGGAATGATTTTTCTCTAAAACCCACATTAAAAATAATTAATATCCTCAATATAAGAGGAAATTTTTCAATAAAAAAGAATTAAATTTTAATCATGTAATGGAATCTCCAAGGGAATGACGACTGGTAAATCCATACATTTCGTATGTGGTGAAAAGAACACTACTTTTTCATGGTGTAAAAGATAGAAAAATGACTCATTTAGAAAGTGGTAATAAGATTATTTTGTAAAAAATAATAAAATAATAAAGGTTAAACATGTCTCTTAAATATCATTTGATATGATTATAATATTTTTCAAAACCCATTTAAGAAAAAATGGTTTTCAAGGACTGCAGATTACCGACCAATAGAGGGTATTATCGAGCATCCTCACAAACACTTTATTAAATATAATTTATACCAATGAATGGAAAAATGGTACCAATATATGAATATATTTTTAAAATCATTAGAATATATAATTTCAGGAATTTTATTAATATATGGAACATGAAAATTCAGAAAAGTAATCATAAACATAAATAATCTCAAAAAACATTGAGATTGTCTCACTAAACTCTTATAACTTAGTAACATCAGATCATACTCGACATGCATTAAAATAAAATTATATGAGGATTAAAACATCATTAAAATATTTATATCAATGATTTAAAATGTATAATCGATGTATATACATCTCAAAATAAGTTTTGGTGCATAACAAAACCTGAGTCTCAAAGAAGGAAAATTGAGACAATACATTTTTATAGATTTTGTACATTTTAAAACATAAATAACATTAATAAAAGATCCTAATATGGATATTTTAATTCCAATAAATTTATTAATAATATATATAAAATAAAATCATGTTCAGTTCATATACCACAAAAAAGAAAAATGGAAAATTTTGCATGTATCTCATTAAAATAAAATGTGACATAAAATCCCCTTACCTTGTGTCTTGAATCACTTCATACTCATAAAAGATTCATATATAATAAATATATGTTTATTATAAATATTAATTATTCATATTCATATACTTAATACCATATATGGGTTTATTATGACATTATGTTACCTTCTTGTTAACAATCCTATGTCAAGGTTTCACTTTGGGTAATAATCGCATTCTTCTTCACATGTGTCTTAATTTGTTATATTATTGGTTATTATACTTATATCATGATTATATAATTAAAAAAAATAATATAAATGTCATTTATACCAATCATATTTATATTATAATAATATATATAATAACAATGTATGAAATGGAATACTCCATTCGTGGATACAATAAGTCACACGTACACATGAATGTTGTTTTGATTTTTATTATCGTATTAAAAGAATGTATGTTAATGAAATGTTTATATATATGTATTTATATTTATATAATTATTATAGTATATTTATTATAAAATATATAACATATATATTCACTAAAACAATCCTTAATAAAATCCATGCAGTGTATGAATGAATCATATTGCTTTCAGGGGTGGTAGTCCACAGATCCTAAAATGAAATTATCATATTAACATCAAATGAAACGTTAAAAGGTAGTAATTGTAAAAAGTAATAAATAATAATATTAAAATAATAAATATTATATGAAACAAAAATATATATAGATTTCATAATAATTTTCACCATTATTCGAGGTAAAGAAAAAAATGAGCAATCATCATTTCTTGAGAAAGCAGTTCACAATAAAAATAAAATGTTTGTTTGATATCCATTACATGAAGGTGTATGTATGTTTAGGTAGAATACATAGCCTATAAAAACAACTTAATATTTATGATACATTTTTTCATGAAAATAATTGAGTAAATTGAGGGGAGGGGTGGTAAAAGAAAATAATGGAAAGGAGCTTGAGAGAAGATGCTACCTCTTAATAGTTTAAATCCGTTTGGTTTGTGCAAAAAGGAATCCTTTATTTTCTTTATTCCCAATATAAGGACACAAAGAGTAATATAGGGATGTGGGGAGATTATTTTAGTAGTGTTTTGTCAAGGAAATGGGCTTGATAGGTGTGTGTATGTGGGTAGGGGTGGGGACCATTTATAGGGAAGGGAAATGACTCAATTGGTATTTTTAAAACAATTTCGATGTACCAATGTTTTTACCTAAAAATACCCTAACAAAAAATAAATATCAATAAATTAAGTATCATGGAAGAATAATTTCAAACAAATGGGGGTTGGAATAGTTTCAAGGTCGTTTTTGTGTCTTATATTAATGGTTTTGTACTTTATTAACCTTATTTTTCTCTTAACCGATGTAATTTATTTTAATCACATTCACAAATTCTTTTGGTCCAAAACAAAGTTAACCTTATTAGAAATTATAAATAATTATGATTATAATTTTAGAATTAATTTTTCAAAATTATAATCACTTAAGTGGTATAAATTAATTTAAAATTACTCCCGTGGATGAGAGGACACTATGTGTTTTTAACGTAAAAACATCTTAATGTTTGATTTATTTTTCAATCCTTCTTCAATGTGAAATGTTTTATAAAGAACTAAATTTTATTATTTGATAAAATATTATCTAAATAAAAAATTAGAATATTAAAAAATTTATTGATCTTTATAAATAAATTAGATGAAAAAGTAGTTTTGAAATAACATCTATTATTTGTAACTATTCATTAAAAGATAAAAACATACCTAAAAATAAAAAAAATTATGATAATATAATTTTTATGTTTCTCTTAAAAATATGAATATATATTTTTCATATTTTATTTATAAATATTTTATACATTTTATTGAAAATTGTTTCTCTATTAAATTTTTTAAAAATGTCGTAATTTAAAAATAGGCTTATTATGCATAGTACTAGGTTTGTTCTTATCTTATATATATCGAATAAATTGGATGGATATCAAAAATATTTCATTGAATATATAACATTTTTATAACATTAATATCAATTAATAATTGGAATTAGTTTAATTTACTAGGTTAATATAGCTTTGGGACAATAATAATATTTTCCTTTATATTCAACCACGCTGTATAGTTAGGAAACACCCGGTCTTGGATGTTATTGAAGCCATCAAAGAAGGTAAATCTTGCATTTAATATACACTAATCGTGTTGTTTCATGTAAATTACAACACAATAGTTTTTCAACTACCATATTCCAAGATGGTTACATGTGAAAAAAATGATTGACATGGTGAAAAAATATTTTCAGTGTTTTGAGAAATGAAAAATATAAAAAGATTAAATTAAATTTATACAATATTTCACAAAATTTCGGGGTGTTACATTCTAAACCACATAAAATTAATTCCACCCATGAAATTAATTGGGGTTATAAAATGTTTAATACATTAATGTTTCATTCATAGGATCCCACAATGTATAAATGGATACTAAAACTTTTCTTAACAGGGGAAAGATGGAATCATAATGATTACCCCATTTAACATAAAACCATGTTTCATTATAGGAGATCCTATGTTGGTATTTAAGATTGGATATTGAGAAAAAGAATAAATATTTATTGGTAGTGATTATGTTCTTCAATAAACAACATTTGGCCAATCAACTAAATACTGAGGGCATCAAAGTAATAAATATATTATGATTTTAAAATCCATAAGTTCATCAAAATTTATGGTATTACAATTATATTCTTGTTTCTTCACTTTCGTAACATTGAGTAATTTGGGATATATTTCTATAAACAGAAATACATTATTTTTTATTATTCGATCTATTTCTAAAGCATCCATTATCTCAAGGAATGAATTTTCCAAATTAACTTTGATGCATAAAGCACTAAAATACACTTTTAACAGATCTTAAGGCACATAAAAGAATTAAACTTCTAACAATTTGACTCTTAAAAACAATATTCAGTAATCTTTAAACATAATAATTAACACTGATGATTCAAAATTTATATTTATTTATAAAAAATAATTATACATTAACCAGGACATCATGTAGGATATCGTTATGTGTGAAACCCTTATCATCCTTCGGTCATGGGTTCAAGACCCATAGGCTTGCTGGACATGATTGTTTGTCACCCAACACACAAGATGTCATTTTTATAAAAAATTCTAAAATAATTTCAAAAATATATAATATGAAATTCCTAGAATTTTTTTTAATCATCAAATTTCCTTTTAACAAATGTTTTCAATAAAAACTCAGTGCATAAATAATTCCTATAATATTTACCTTAAACATTTAATGAACAATTAACCTTATAAACCTTCTCAAAGGTGAATGTCCAAAACATTAGAAAGAGAGTAAAAATTCATATTATCATCGATTCCCCTATATAAGAAAATGTTTCTCTTGATTGTCGCATTACAAACACGTGAATACCCTCATGATATATTCTCTCAAATCATGGTAATAAAAATAATTACCATAACTCCTTTTGGAAAACATGTATTTTTCCTTATTCAATTTATTATTGGATAAATTATTTAAATAATTGAAGTTGTAAACATCATCCTTGATGACATATACTATTTTTTTCAATAATTAGTTCAAGAGAAACGTGTGCCTTCAAATTTTCTTATTCATATCCAACATATCTTTATCAAAAGATCATTATCTCAAACATCAGGCATTAATAAATGGTTACCTTATGTTAATAAAAATGTCATGTTTCTATGAAATAAATTTTCTATTCCTTCATTACCATTCAACAGGCCCTTTTCAATCTTTAATGAACACATATACTAAAAACATTTAACCTTTGATGAAGACTTGGGAGGCCAATGCCCTCATCAATTTCGTTAACTAAACAAATCATTTTTCCCTTATAGTCGCTTTATTTTTCACATTATTTACCACATTCAAAACATATGTTTATTACCCTATAACAGTAAAATAGTATTTAATTTCTAAATTATTGACATAATGGAAACAAAATCTTCTTTCGTATATGGTCTCCATTACCTGAACTTTTTCTTTCTCTTCATGGTTAGTCCAAGAGGTGGTTAAGGTACAAATTTTAAATCATGTTTCATGAAAAATATTTTGATATGATAACAACATATCTCACTCTAGTGATCATACCACTAAACATATCATCAAAAAATATCCCATGATAATCAACATTAATCTAGTTCCTTTCAGTACCCGCCATTGATAAAAACCAAAAGCAAATTGTGAGCATAACATATCATAGAAGAAAACAACATAGTCATGAAAATATTAACATATAGGATCTTTTAATTATAAAACATTCATTAATCTATGAAACCCTATGTTCTTCTTGGGTTTAAAAATTTTTATTATATTTAAATCCTTCATAATGGTTGATGAATAGTTTTTTAATTCCCAAATCATGTTGAAAAGGAGATTCAAACCATGTTTGTAGTAATGCCCATTTTCGTGTACCACATTACCCTGAGTCTGGACCAGAACATAATGTCAGAGTTACTAAGCCTAGGTACATCTCTTATAGAGCCAAATATAGTTTTCAAATATATAAAGGGATTTATATTATGGAAACCACTAACTCTATGCTTCCCCAAAATTCTAGAACCTTATCATATACATTGACTCATCCTTATTCTTATCCTTAAAGAAAAACCTAGACATATCCTCAGAAATATACTTCGGGATCTCAATAAATATTTCTCACCATAGTTTTTGGTGGTTGATTAAAAGTTTCCTTTGATACCAACTATAATGACACAGTTTGGACATAATTTGGCATTACATCATTTTAGATGAATATTCTATATAATACTAAAATATATTCCCTAGAACCATAATAGTTTAGTGTATTTGGAATGTTAGAAACAAAATTTTATATCCTAGTGGAATATATTCATAATCCCTTGCAGAGATACACACCTTTATTAATTATACCAAAAACCATACTTCAAAACATCGGGAAAAGAAACATAAGAAAGGGGTTATCTTATATGCTCAGTAAGGGTAAATAAATGAAATTTGATATCTTAACATGAACAAAAGGGTATGGAACATGAGTATATAATTTAATGATCATACCATACATAATATATATCATAATATAGAATGGTAGTTCATAATACATGAATTATAATAGAAAAAAGAACATAATCCATGAAATCATAACATAGGAATAAATCCTGGAATAGTAGAAAACACAACATAATATAATATAACATCCATAGATCCCAAGGAATTGCTTCCAAGTCCTTCTTGGTAGTATGGGTTCACTCCTCGTACCATTATGGTAGTCATGGTTTAATCCCATGGCCATCTCAGTACCATGATGTCAGTACTAATACCATTTTGGTAGTCATGGTTCACTCCCGTGTCCATCTTTGTAGCATGTTTTCATTCCTTATACAATCTTGGAAGTCATGGTTCACTCTCATGGACATCTTAGTAGTCATTGTTTACTCGGAAGACCATTTTATTATATCTCATTAGAAATAACACTTTACCCAATGCATTGGAGGGAGATATAGTTAATACCTAACAAATATTGAAATCATACATACATGTGCAACAAAATCATAAACAATAATATCCAAACCAATGAAATTAAATGTGTATCCTTAACGTGTAAAAATATCATAACCTATGGAAATGATACATGTTTCATAATCACTTTATAAAAAGAATAAATCATGAAATATAATCGAGTTTCATAAATATTTTACCAGTGAAAGGGAAATAGATTTCATAAATTCCATGACATTAAGTATAACCCATTCATATAAAGGATATGAATTGAACATTAAGATAATTCCCCAGAAGTTAATGAGTAAAATCAATGGATTTCAATATAGATTGAAATGATTTTGAAATATCATTCAAATACATTTATTGAGTAAAACAACATTTCTTCATTGAAAATGTATTTTTAATACATAAAACGATTTGATAATAATTTTCTCATAAAATAGATTTAAAATTATAATGAATACATGAAATCATTTTAAAACCTTTTTCCATGAAAACTTATAAAATAATATTGAAAAATTAAAAAAACATTTTCATTGAAATCACCTTCAAACCCTATATTGAAATTTTGAAAATGTTTTGAAAATCATTTTTCTATAAAAATTATTAAAGAATCATCGATTAATTTTTAAACAATTTTTCATGAAAATATATAAAAGAAGATTGGAAAAAATTTTGAAAGTATTTTTCATTAAAAAATATAAATGAAACATGAAATAATTTTGGAAAAAAAAATTTTAAAAATAAATTCAATAAATATTAATTAATCATGACAACAGTTTGAATATTTTTTAAAACGTAAAACATTTTTGAATGATTTTTCTCCAAAATCCATTTAAAAATTATGAATATCTTTAATATTCGGATAATTTTTATTAAAAAAAAGAATAAACATTTAATCTTGTATAGGATGTTTCATGGGAATGATGGTGGGTAAATCCTTAAATGTCATACGAGGTGAAAAGAACATTTCCTGTGCAGAGTGAAATGGTTAGAAAAATGACTCTCTCGTAAGGTGCAATAAAGAATATTTTTTAATCAATGGTAATGGGAAAAAGGGTAAACATTTCTTTTAATTATAATAGGATATTATTATAATATTATTCCAAACCCTTTTTAGAAAACAAGATTTTGAAGGGAGACAGACTTCATACTGATGATATGGAGAAGTCAGGGTTCCATAAAAACACGTTCTGAAATATAATATGTACAAAATAATGAAACAATTGTTCCAATACATGGATATATTATGAATACCCGAAGGAAATTAAATTTCATGATTTTTCATGAGATATGGGGCATGAGAATTCCTCAAAGGCTGCATAAATTTAAATAATCTCTAAAAGAGAAGTGATTGTCACAATAAACTCTTATAATTTAGGTTCATGGGATCATACTATAGATGTAAAAAAATAAAGTTACATTAATCTTGAAATTTAAATGAAATAATTAGATTCATTATAGAACCTGTAAAAAGGAATTATATACACATCAACAATGTGATTAGGTTCATTATAAAACAAGATTATCACAGTTGGAAAATTGAGACCAAATATTTTTCCTTGTTTCATATTTTTTGAAACATAAACCCTTTAATGAAAGTCTTTAAAATGGATATGTGAATACCCATAAATTTATGTATAATATACAATGAATACAATAATTTTTAGTACATAAACAACACACAGGGAAACAGTGGTTAACATAGCATTTATCTAATTAAAATAAAAATTGAGATGGAATCCCCTTACCATGTCCATATACTCTATTCGTACTAATATAAGATTATTGTATAATAAATATGTGTTTATTATTCATATTTTATTGTATAATTTTCTTATAAATAATACCATATTTTTTTATGATCTTATATTACCCTTTTGTTAACGATCCTATGTTAATGTTTCACTTCGGGTAATATTCAATTTTTTCATTTCATGTGTCTTAATTTGTTATATCATCAGACCTTATACATATAAAATGGTTATAGAATTTAAATAATTATATATATATATATATATAATTTCTATATATAATAATTAAATTATAATTATCTTTAGCATAACGTAGTACTAAAGTGAATATACCATTCATGGAGACATTGAGTCGTACGTATGCATGAACACTATTTCCATTTTTATTATCATATTGAAATAAACTATGTAAATGTCATGTATATATATATATATATGTAAATATTTATAATTATTATATTGGATTTATGATATCATATATATCGTATATATTCACTCAAACCATCCTTAATACAATCCATGTAGTGAATGAACAAATCATATCACTTTGAAGGGGTGGTAGTCCATACTTCCTCAAAAGAAATTATTATATTAAAAATAAATGAAAAGAAAAAATGATATGAGTTGAAAAAATAATAAATATGATTAAAGGCATAATGAATATGATATATAACATATATATACATATATTTCATCATAATTTCCACCATTTTTAGTGGTAAAGGAAAATTTAACAATCATCATTTCGGGACGCAGTAGTTTACCACACACAGAAACTTTATGTTCAATATCCATTAGATGTGGGTGTGTATACGTTTAGGTAAAAAAAATTCTAAAAAACTCATTGTATATTGAGTTTAACATTTTTAATACAATAATAGAATAAAGATAATGGATGTTTGGAGAAGGAAAATAACGGAAACGAGCTTGAGAGAAGTTGTTACCTCATAATTGTGTTACTCCTTTTGGTTTGTGCCAAAAGGATTTATTGAGTTGTCTTATAATGAAGGTAAGAGTAGTATTAGTAATTGATAAATTTTGGGATCTTATTTAAGAGTTTTTATGGTGATTTTAGGGGTTTTAGAGTTGTTTGGAAGTGTGTAGAGGTGGTGGCCTTCTATAGGGAAGGGAAAAGACACACATGGCATTTAAGAAAATGATTGGTGTACCAACATATTAAACTAAATAAGCCATAACAACCAAACAAACATAGTAATGGAAGCTTCATTTTTGAATTATTTCCAAGAAATGTATTTTTTACAATTTTATAGGTTTTTTGGGTCTTTTATTTATGGATTAGTACATTATTGATGTTATTTTTCTGTTAACTCATGTAATTAATTTCAATCATTTTAAAAAATATTTTTGGTCAAAACACTGTCTAACTTATTAAATATTATACATTATTATCATTCAAAATATGGAATCAAATTTTAAAAATTATAGACACAGAAGTGTCAGAAATTCCATTATAATTAATCATGTTAATGGGACAACACCACAGGTTTTTAACATAAAAAAATCAAAAGATTTCTATGTTTTCATAGCCAATTTCAACATAAAATTGGTTATAATGATTTAAATTGGACTAATTGATAAAAATAATATCTTAATAAACTATTAAATCAATTAAAAACTAATTAATATTTATAAATAAATTATATGATAATGCAGTTATGATTTAAAATCTAGTATTTTTAACTACTAATTCAACGTTAAAACACTCCCTAAGAATACCAAAAATTTAGCTTAACCACATTTTCATGCTTCCCTTCCAAATATAATTTTTTTAAATAGTAAAACTGAAAATGATGTAATAAGTGTATTTAAAATGGGTTATCCATTAAAGGTGGTAAAAATTCCTTAATAATAAATTAGGTTTTTTTTCATAAAATTGGGTTTGTTATTATATTACATCTAACTAATATATTGGATGAATATAAAAAAAATATTTTATTGAATATATAAAATTTCTATTAACTTAATATTACTTACCAGTTTCAATTAATTTAATTTACTAGGATAATATAGATTTTTGACTATAATAATATTTTCTTTTATATTCAATCAATTTTCATATTCATTTGTAATTAGTTGGTATCCTATGAATTGTTCTTATATTTGTGAAAACCACATATTTTAATAAGTTAGTTAATAATATAAATATCTATAAAAATGACTACTAGGTTATATACCATTATAATAATATTTTGAATAATATATTATAGTTAGGTAACACCAAATATTCCGTGTCACACAAGCCATACAGGAAGGTAAATATTAATGAACATTATACTTATTGTTCCATGTATAATACAACATGTCGGAGTTTCATGAAACATAATCCATGTTGATGTGATATGAAAATATTGTTTTAATTACTGAAAATCTATTTTTAATTTTTTGTGAAAAGAAAAGTATCAAATGATAAAATTAAGTCAAAAAATATATTTCACAAAATCTAATCGTGTTAAAAATATCCTACAGGTCTTAATAGTTTACCCCCATTATAATTTCTTAGCCACCTATGATATAGAGTTACCAATATTGTTGTTTTTGTTGATGTT
Organism: Viscum album; assembly: GCA_963277665.1. Lineage (NCBI taxonomy): Eukaryota > Viridiplantae > Streptophyta > Magnoliopsida > Santalales > Viscaceae > Viscum > Viscum album. Next base: position 1,377,745,307 of record OY728156.1, read on the forward strand.
GTGGTGAAATTAACTTATCGGTGTAGGGATTGTGGTCTTTACTGATCATAAAATCATAGGATGTGTTATCTACTACCATGTCATAAATCTATGACAATATTTGTGGATTGAGTTTCTCCTAGACTATAATGTTATGAAATCGTATTCTCTAAGAAATATAAATACTATAGTCGACTAGATGAGAATAATTTCATGGGGATCTATTTGGGAATATCATGTTTCTTGAAGGGAAGTTAAGGATTTGACATCTTTTCATATTAGAGATGATGAGGTTGATGGATAAGGATACTTATTCCAAATAAAGATAGAGTCCACATTGTTTTATAAGGTGGAGTCTTAGTGGTAGAGGAGAAGGTGATGTGTAAAAATATGTTGATATTAATTACCATATGGGATGGTCATAGGATATCCATTAGTGAGTTATATTCTAGGGAAGTTTTCTCATCCCAATGGTGATATGCGAGGAAGTACTCTATAAGTCCCCCAAAAATATCTATGACCTAGAGTTTCTTGTAGATAAATTTATGGTTGATTATAATGATGTGGCCAGTTTCAGATTTTTTGGTACGATGACAAGTTTTTAATTAGGTAAAGTCAAGAAATCATGACCATAGTGGGTTCTTACATCCCTTGTATATCCTTTAGTAGTGTGAGAGGAAATCTCAAAGCATTTTTTAATAGCTTCACCCCAGTATCACAGTGGATATTATGTTATCGAGGTGATTTTAGACCTACTATAAAATTATTATAAATCTATGATAATATGTGAATCAAGTAATGTGGATGTATTGGTGTGATGGTATATGGGTTATATGGTGAGGCTTCTTAGATCACAATGTAAAATCATTTGAAACTATGACCCTTGTTTTACATCTCGAGTATGTAGAGGGTTGAAACAAAACATTCTATCTCATTTAAAACAAAAATATTCTTCCAACCTCAGATGGATTTGAAGATGAAGAAGACTATCCATGCACCAAATGATAATCTACAAGAATGTGTCTTTGATTTTAGATAATATTGGGTATGATGCACACATTCTGTTGAGTTTCATATTATATTTGTTATCCCTCTATTATCTGTATGGAAAACATTAATACATTGTTTTGGATACATTTTCAATCTTCATTGAGTTAGAGAAATATTAGAGTAGTATCATTTATTGGTCATGATGTGGTGAAGATAACTATAGAGGAGATCAGGTAGTTTGTGAAAGGATGAAGTTATTGTAATAATATCAATAGGCTTATTATGATTGATAGTGGAGGGCTTCAGATTTTGAGGTTAGAGACAATATTTTCTAAATTTTTCCCCCGGGGCATGGTCAGTGGAGGTTTGGTTGGGGAAGTAATCTCTCACCTGAGTTTGTTATACACTACAGGTATTACATCTTCCTATTGAGTTGATTTTTTATTTAAATTAACCCACATAGCTATATATAGTACATGATGTCATAAACATGTCCTAGATTAATCAGTACTTTATGATGATTCCCCTTTCAACAACTAGTGTTAGTTAGGTGTTAAGGTTGATGTGATATTCATGGAAAGACATATCAAGATTTAGGATTTCTAATAGAAGACTCTATTGAGGCAGGGTATCCCCTTCGTTTGATTCCTATAGAGGCATAATGGTTATATGAACAGTAATTATGAGTGGGGGAGTCTTATATAGGCACAATGTGTTCCCATTATTGATAATTCATTTCCTCATGTTTTGTTTTTTTATTTAAATATTTTTTTATCTTTTTTACTTCTTTATTTTTTAGAACATATTGATTTGTTATGATTCATTTTTTTATCCACATTTGAGAGGTATCACATAGGGGAGTGTTTTAGGGGGAATCTAGCGATTGATACTCCTTTAATTTATTTTTTGGTTTTGTTTCCCATGATGATGATCATCTGATTGGTGTCTAATATAATAGCCCAAGCAGTCATGTAGTGTTTCCTAGTGTTTTTTTGTTATTGGGATCCCTAAGATGTGTTTTAGAAAGGGAGGGGAGGAACATGAGTAAAATATGACATTATGTTGGGGGTTTTATGCCATGAATTGATATATCACCCCCTGAAATGTTTTCTAGGGAGGCTTCATGACTTATTCTAGGGTTTTTTATTGTTCTGAATAATGGAATGAAAAACAATTCTCATTAAGAATATTCATTCTGGAGTTTTTGGATGTTATACCTTCATATATTTCATACTGCGAATGTTTATATTCATGATTTGAAATAACTCCATGTCCATTTAATTAAGAGACTAATTTTTTGAGGTATTTGACTTAATTATATTTAAATTTTGAACCACCGGAGGTTCACAACATGAAATGACCATTCAAACCATGAATAAGAAAATTTACCTAATGTATTTAAATTCTATCATTAAAATAATATTCCTCATTATTTAATTGAATATATAAAATATCATGTGATTATCATGTAAATTTGGGATCCCTATTAACTCTTGTTTTATAGCATTCCCCCATAGATTTCATATATTCAATATTAGTGAATTTAGGGGAGTTTTCTTGGCTTACTCCCTATGTTTTTCTTTGTCTCTTTCCGGTTCTCATAATCATTGTTTTTTGAAGTTGGTGGTTTATTGGTATGTGATATTTAATATATATTAATGTGTTTCAGTTTCATTCAAGGATATTTTGTGTGGATTTGGCCTCATGGTGCATCGTCTCTCTTTTTTCATTTGTGAAGTGACTCAGAATGTATATTTCAAGGTATAGGAATCAAGTTCTCTCTCGTTTACATGCATATGATAGGTGATCATGAAATTTATTTCTATTTTATGTGTATTATTAATTCTCACAATAATGAAAATAAACTGAAATAATGATATTTAAGGGAATGGGTCGACACATATGCAGTTACAAGATTTCCATGATATAGTTCTTTTTGTTTCCTCATACATTCTTTTTGTTTTAATTATGACCATCAAAAATCACTTTATATGTTAATATCTTGTAAATTGAGAATACTTATGGCAGTAAAATGAAAATATTTAGTTATTATATGTTTTTTTATGCTTGTAATATTGTGTGTGGCTTGGTTTCCATGGGTGTTTGTGGCTGGGTGGGCTTGGTTGTGTAGTGTATGTTTTACATGGTGGTTTCATGATAGTTGTTTGGTAGAAATTTAATAATTTTGTCATCTATATAATTGGATATGGAATAATAATTAATAGGTGTGAATATAATGTATTATCTAAAATAATAATTATTTATAGATGTTTTTTTGAACAAAATAACAGTAAAATGGAAATTGGGTTGTGGCCCTTAGTGTTATGTTTTTGGATTGTTGTTCTATATTGACAGAAGTTCATGAGTGTGCAATCTCTGTTGTGAACAATTGGTGGTTTTGGTGTTTTTGATTATGTGACCCCATATGTGTGGTCTTGTGTGAGACTACTATATAATTGTATTCTTTTATGACTATTTTATGAACCCCACACGAGTAAGGTAATCTAACCGATAGATAGATAAACTAGGGGTATTTTATCTAACATCCATGATAGGGATGATAAAAATCACTAACTACCTCTCTCACCCATTCTCAAGACAAAAGTAGATTATGGTGGAACCAATGGTGTATTATTGGATATGTGGTGTGGGACATGAAATTTAGGAGGAGGAAATGAGGTTGATTTTCTATGTATTGATGATACTCCAATGTTTTTTCCAGATATAACATATGTGGTTGGTTCCATGAGAACTGATACACTATAGTATCCCTAATACTTGATATATAGATTGTATCATCATCGGATTATATAGAAAGGATGGGATTAATCAATGTATTATCATTAAAAATGAGTGAAAAATAAGTGACAAATTTTATTTATGGAACCCAAATCTATGTTCTTATGATATTACCTACTACTCTTGGATGCTTTATTTAGTGAGGGAGCTATGGTGAGGCAGGGGTTTGGTTGATATTTGTTGGTATTGGTGAGTTCTTATGTTTTCTCACCAGTGAATTAGTATTCTCTCTTCATATTTTAATAATGGGTATTTGGTATAATAATAATGAGTATATATATATTACTCTCAGCCGATATATATTTAAACATTTGTTTTGGATTCTAGGGAGGCTTTATTGATCATGTTGGATAGTACTAGCTCAGAACATGGGTATTTTCAGTTTTTTCCACAAGATTTACTTTTTTTATTGTTTTATCTTTGAAGAGATTATTATTTATTTTATATTCATTCATGTGGGATACTTATTTTGTGTTATTTTTTATTGTATGGTTAATTTATGTTATTATCTATTTATATTCATGGTAATAACTCCCATTTTAGTAACTATATTGTTAACTCCAATCACTATCATGGTGTGTATTGGAGGTGATACTCTAGGGTCACTCCATCCCTCCATTTTTCTCATATGAGTTGTTTCAACATAGGGGGTGTAGGTATCATATATATGGTTCAAAACAATATCTTCTATAGGTTGATTAATTCATAAACAATTCACTAATATGAATGTTGAAAATATATAATATTCTCATGAAAGAGGATAATGATAAGGGAAAATGTATAAAAAAGAGTAGATATAAAGCCAAATTTTCAAAATAAAACAAGAAATTAAACATTTATATGAGTTATAATTTTACTATAATTACTAATGAGAGGGCTCATATTTTCGAAGAGGAACATAAATCTACTACGGGACTTAGGGAAGCCCAATTTGTAGTTAAGGAAAAAATTAATTATTTTTACCATACATTGAAAAAATGTAGAAAGATTAATTATAAAAAGTTTCAAAAGATAAATGTTTCATGGGAGGATAGGATGAAATCCTTTATAACTAAGATAAATACTCCCTGTTTAAAGTGTCTAGAGTAGGAGGTAGAATTTACTAATATCAATGAAAATAATTTGGAACCTACTAAATAATTGAATATAAAATTTCTTCCACTCATTAATCAGATATGGTTTTCTTTTAAAAGGGACTATAATTAGTGGTAAAGAGAGTCTAAGAACATGTGGATATGCATCCACCCCATTCTCATAGATGATGGTATCCCGCGGTCTAGTTAAATATATTTTTATTAAACTATTAATTTCAAGTAGTTAATTATAAAAGGTAAAATTTGTATAATTTATAGGTGTAAAAATCTAGTGAAATTAACCAATGATTCAATAATTGAGTTTAGTATTCCCAAGAAAATTTTTCCATTCAAAGAATCCTTATTTTAGTAAAAAACTCGAAAACATGTCATGTGGGAAATACTTCACCTAAAATTATAAAAAAAAGTATTATTGGTAGGTTCTGGAAATTTTAGATATTCTAACACAAAACCATTTATTATTAGAATAATATGTTTGTGTTTGCATGTTTAAGAATTCATGATTTAAGGGGTAGAGATGATTGAGGTCAAAGGAAACATTAAAAAAACAACCTCTACAGGAAACGAATATTTTTCTATGAATAATAAATAATTAGTGTTTTGATAATTTCTATGAGATGTGAAATATTTTCTATCATTATTATTGTAAATATTGAAACAATCCAAATTGGAATCTTTCATACACTGAAGAGTACAGATAAACACCCTATATTGAGAAGTAGTTGAGAAATGAATTTTTATCATTCATGAAATATAAATGTGTGAAGAAGGTTGTTGAATTAATTCCCTCCAAGAAGATAATTAATGGAGTAGAAAACCTTAATATAACCTTAATAAAGAGATGATTCTATTGTTTTATGTCATGACATATCATTGAGCGTTGTAATGTGGATATGAATCTGATAATAGAATGGAAAAATTAAAATAATAAAATATAATCAATCCAATTTAGAGATATCCAAATTTAATTTGTTATTGAGAATATTTGTGAAGAGGTTGAGGGTGATCCAAACATAATAATAGTTCCAAGGTGGTTTTAATAGTGTTATGAAGCTGTAATGGGGACATGAACATGGTTTTCAGAGTTATGAATGATTTTAATTTTCAAAAGGAGCTGACAAGTGACATGGGGAAAGAAATAGTATATTTTATTTCTCTAAATATTTCCCCATAGATAAAGTCTACATAGATGATGAATAAAAATAATTTTCCTATAGAATGTTTTTATATATTTCATGATTAATAATAAAAGGTAAATAAGATGAAATAAGATAAAAAAATTGATGTTTTGATGATTGGTGAAGTAAATAAGCCTCCCCCAAATAATAATAGAGATGAGATTAGTGAGAAATATATGATACATTAGAAATAATAGACATAAGAAATGAAATTTTTTGTAATCATGAAGAAATATTTAATTTTTAAAACTTCAAATAAAATCACAACTAGGTTGTGAAAGAATTATCAACCCCAATACTACAATAGAGGAGTAGTGGAAGAACCACATTATTCCAATATTTGTGTGGAATGTTCCTTATAAAAGTGGATTGGAGCTGATCTATAAAGGGAATCAATGAAGAATGAGATGTTTGTGCATATATGATATCTAACTATGATTGTGATTATTTAAAGTGGTATTCATCTCTAATTAGTACCGTGTTTTTGGATGTAATCATATCTACTTGGAGTGTATTTTTTATGAAATTTATTATTGTGATTTAGTACAAAAATAATCCCATAATAGAGATAATGTGATATATTCATTGAGTATAAAAAAATTTAATTCCACAAAATCTATTATCTAGACATCTGTAACATATTCAAATGTTAAATAATGAAAATTAATATCCTATCTTTGCACAATTTTTTCATACTGAAATTATTATGATAGAGTAATTGTATGAATATGGGGATGAAAAATGGCATTCACTTGAACTATATTGATGTTTTTTATTTATATTAGTGAAATTGTATATATTTAATTTTTTTTACAAACCTAGATAATTAAAATTAAATGTTTATACCACATTTGGAAATTTTAATGGGAATCACCGATGATTTGATAAAATAACTCTAATGTTATATAAAGGCTTCAGTCACATATACATAGAGTTAACTTCTTTCAGGATTATTGATAAATAACATGTGGTGATTTAACTATCTCAAAATAAATAGACAAGTTCTCACCATAAATTGGAAGAACGTAGAAATAGAAATAATCTTATGGTAGAAGTTGGTTCCAAAATTTAGATGAGTACGAGGTAATTTAATTTTCCTTGAAAACCATCATTTGTTTCAACACTATGAAAAATGGGGGTGAATTTTTTCCCATTTATTATTTTCATTAAGGGGGTTAAAAAACTGATATTTTAATGGAATCGTGACATGTATATTTTTTTATTTGTATGATTAATGTATTCAAAATAAATTTAAATGGGGAGAATAAACTGTTTATTAGTGTGAGTTATCATATTTTTTTCAATGGTATTTTTGTATAATGAATCATGAAAATACATGACCATGAAGGTGTTGGTTATGTAATGATATTCTTCTAAACCAAATGGTATTGAAGGTGTTTCCTATGTGTTTTGGATAAGCAGAATGCTTCAAGGTCTCTATAAAAATATAAAAGAACATCACTGGTTATCAATGAATATGTGAAGGTGATAATGCTTTTAAGCTACATGGATAATATATATGTTCATCATACAAAATATAAGTGATTTTGGGCTAAAACATATATCTCTAAAAAAGGAGGGAATTTTTTATCTATAGTTAGAAAAATGAAGAAGATATATTTTTGAGTTTTTATAGCTAGTAAGGGTGGTGTGCTTAAAGTACCATGATATTAGAGGAACAATCCATGGAAATATGGATGAGGATTTGAGAATAAGTAGGTCAATAGAGATTTGGTTTCAAATATATTAATCATGGAAAAACATTTGTGTTTTATATAGAATTACTTAAGTAGATTCAAATTGTTGATGGAGCTAGTTGATGTGAAGTGGAAATCATCCAAAGAACATGTATATGATGGTACTTAATTATTATGAAAAAACCTTGGATTATTTTAGAAAATATTTAATAATCGTTGAATTCAATTGATGTATTCAAAATGAATTTATATTAGAAATTTTATTTTTGAAGTTTATGTTGAATATCATGCTATGTATTTATGTTTTACTATAACATCAATTATTACATTTGAATTCAAATCATTTTATATGTCTTTCCAACATTTAGTTTGACATTAGTAGTTGAAGTGATTAAAATATTCTATGTATAGAGGATTTTTTATGTGTTCCTTTATTTTAAATTAATTCAACCAAACATAAGCCTTTACCATAATTCTTCAATGTGAGAAATTAGTGTAAGACGTCATCTATTCCAATGATGAGTTTTATATACAATAGTGTGACTTCTGTTGACTATAATTCTTCAGCTTATGTCTTTAGATGAAGTTTCATATAACATAAAAAGTCTTAAAAAAGGAAAATGTGAAAAAAATATGAAAATAAATTATGATTTTATGTCATCTAATGTTTTAGAAAATGGATTTCATGTGAATTCCTACCGCAATATATGACTTCAAAACTATGTAGAAAAATATAAAATGTATCTTTTTGGAAATATTGTTTATTGGATTTTATAGGTAATGAAGGAAATTTAAATGGATTTTGAATGAACTATTATTTATATACTTTAATATCACAAACACTTGTGTTAATGGGTTATCAAATAATTTAATTTGATAGAAGCTAATATTCAATTGTGGATAATAATGATCAATATAATAAGATAAATGGGGATGTGAATGTATTTAAAGTTAACTCAAAATATCATTGAGTTACATAACTGTAAATTCAACTTATAATTGGATAAATTAATGTATACTAGAACTATTCATATATAAATAGAGGGAATATAATGGCTAGTGGGTAGAAGTTCAGCTGTGTAAAGGTAATATCATACCAATTTCGGGGTTATGGTTTTTCATAATGTGAGGTTTAAAAAATTTTACAATTCAGAAGAAGTGAAAAAATATTTATATTAATTTGATGATATAGAATATTTAAAATATCCTAATGAATAATTTTATTCATGATAAATTAATATGAGTCTAAGATGACTTTTTATTACAATATGAAAGTGAAGATGATCTAGAATAATATATTGGTTTCATTGAATCCCTTAAGCTGTAAGAAATGAATAATATATTTTTTCAAAGCTGTGTAGTTCCTCACACTATAAAAAGGTCAATAATGATATATGTTTGTGATGAATATTTTAGTTATTTCTATTGAGAATAAAATATTTAAGATGGTCTTAAGTCTTTTTAAGGAAAAAGAATTTAGAATACAGTATTTAGTTGACATAAATGAGAAAATAGATAAGAATGAATGTGAGGGGAACTCCTAGTATATACCCATAGAAAATAGATGACATACAATGAGAATATTGATATTTTTTTGACTTTCCATGAATGAAAAAAGTGAAAAATAAATTAAAGGATTATGTGGAGAAAAATATTTTATGGGACATTATATATTTCATATATAGAAAATATTATTTCTAGTTAAACTATATATAAAAAAAATGAGAGATATGAGTTGTTCAAGAACTAGATAATTTGAGGGATTATATATTTTATGGGTGTAAAATTGAAGGGAACTCTTGAGGTATATGAATAATGATATCAATTCTGTAATTGAGATTAGGATAATTTTTGTATCGAAGCTAAAGGAAGGAGGAGCCTAATATTATCATCCATCGATCAAACTGGAAATAATAATTTCATGTGAAGAGTACAATTATGAGGGGAGGCTGATATTAGAATTATTTTTGTAATTTTATTAATTTTGAATTTTTTAAATTATGATTAGAAACATAAATTATAAAATCACAGGATCTCATATATTGAGTGAGAAAACATGATAAATAAATGTTCTTGAAGTCTATGAAGTGAGATGTACGCAGTGACTATGTTACAAATCATGCAAAGAGATTAGATACCATTATATGACTCTACTGTTGATTTGAAAGAGATTCAAAGTTAATATATAGGATTAAAGATGTGTAAAAATTATAATTCAATTATCGATAGTATATGAATGGAATAATTGAATATAAATTGTGTGAATCCATAAAACTCATGCAATTAAATTTATGATCGGAAATAATAGTGTGACTCCATGATTATATTTAAAATCTATATTTGACGTATTATATTTAGATATAGTAATTTTGGACATGATATTATATTGTGATAGTATGGGAAGAATTAAACATTCTATTATGCATTTTATCATAGTGGAAAATCCTATATTGTGGAGAATAACCAATGAAAGAAAGTATTAGTTCATTCTGATAAAACCTTGAAAATATTTATTGACCTATTTATTTCTATAACATATATTTTCTGTGGTTAATTTCTTGGTAAAATTTAAAATAAATTAAATGTAACTAAATAATAATATAGGCTAAATTCTAAATAGGTTGAGATATTCCAAGAGTATTTAAAATTTGGTAAATAATAAGTAATAACTAATTGAAACCTCTCTTGGTTTTCGTAATATATCCTAATTGGAATTTAAAAATGTGTTGGTAATGAATAATATTATCTTTTATATTAGTTAAAAAATGACCCTAAGGAATAAGTTTTAAGGAAATAATTCTATGAATTATGATGATAATGAACCTAAAAGCATAAACATAGACAATAGAAGTTATTAACATCACATTATTTTATACAATGATGTAATTATTTCTAGATACCATTTTAAAGAATTAGCCATTATAAATGTTATTAATAATGTCTTGCCATTGTACAAAAAAAATATTCATATATTTCACTCACTAAAAATGTTTATTAGAAAGATGTTATCTGATGGACACAAAGATATATGGTAGGAAATACCCATAGATGTAATGAGTTTTGGAATGCCCTAATAGTGAATCTGAATTAAGAAATTTATTATAGTCTATCTTATGAGATAAGTATAGATACATTATTCTGTATGGTTTTTTTAAAATTTAATAATGATTAAAAAAAGAAAAATATATCTTGTTATATGAAATTTAGTATCAACTTCGTCATTCTTTCTCAATGGATGGAGATATTGAATAATGTGAATGATAATTGAAATATCAATGATTGACATTAGTTTATCCCATAATGACGTATGTCATGTAGTATTATAGGATGTGATAAAAGGTTATTTTTAGTGTGATAAAGATTTACCATTGATATATGAAATATTATCGAGTTTTATTTATTATTTTTTCATGATAGATGATTCGAAAAGTAAACCACATGGAGTTTTATACACTTTTCATTGGTATTCTAGAGGTACATGTATCATATACACAATGTCAGAAATATAAATATCATGAGAACATTTATTCATATATTCATTTATTCCTTCCTTATATAATCCATGAGTCCTAGATAGTTAGAAGATTGTTTGGAATGTTTTTTTATTATTTTATTGGTTGAGTCAAAACCAAGATAAGATTTTCAATCCCACATTATGAGAATGAAATTTGGTCCCTTGATTAGGATATATTTAATGTGTTTAAAAACATAAATATATAAGAAATGATATTTTATTTTCTATTGGTTAAGGTTTATGTGACGTGATCATCATTTATGATGAATTATTTGTGATTCTTTCACTGACCTGGTTAATTGACACATGAAGAATTGAAATTAACTGAGTTACTCTAATGGAATTTCATATACTATGTCATGTATCCAGTCAATGTCTAGGAAAAAGGTCTCATAAGAAAATGAATTATTTTACATGGAATAATAGGTTTATGAATTTAATAATATATTTATGTTTGATAGAGATCATGAAATATGGATTTATAGATTAAGTAGCATTGATTATTTTCAAGAGGCCCCTCTTTTATTATATCTATAAATTTGGAAATTCATATTTATTTTCAATTATATAAAGGTTTATGGGGTTATGATTTTTTGTTTGCTAAATGGGGATTTATTTTTATAAAACATTGATATCTTCCCTAAAGGCATTGAATATTTTATTCATAATTACAGTTTTATTGATATTCACATGTTATGGCATATAATGGGATATGCATTGAGTTTGATGATAGATTTCAAATATTTTTTAGTCTATATTCAAAAGGTGTATTGGATATGTTATTGTATGTTATTTTATATGAAACAATATAAGGTGAAATGATATAAAATCTATGTGGATTTAGTTAAATCATGATATTGATGGAGATATACCCTATATATTATATAATGTATATGATTTTTTTAGCTATATCATATTATACGATATGGGAAAATTTTAATAATGAAATATAGTTTGTAAATTTAATAATAAAATACATTGGATATATAATTTAATATGATACATAGATATTTTATTAGAGCTTATTAAGAAAATTCATTGTGTATAACATGGGCTTATCATATGGAATTTTTATTAAAGTAGTCATATATTATGATTATTATAACACTATAGGATTAAGTACTGAAAATCCATAATTAAGAGATATTATTTTCATATTTAAAATTATTTATATAATTAATAAATGGTTTATAAGATGAAACTTATGGGAGAAATAATTGTTCAATTTTAAGAAAAATTCATGAATTGAAACACACTTTATTTTATATTATGTAATCTATTAGTATATGACAATGAAGTCCCAAGAGTGTATTGAGTCATGTATAATGTGTAAGTAGAAATTCATTTTCTGGTATGATCCCTTCCAAGACCATATATTCTACATTCTCCAAGGAAAATATATTTCACTTACACATTTTACCATTGAGGTGTATTGTCACACCATTGGATTCATGGAGAATCCAACCAACGTGTTTGGTGATTTAAATTTATCCATGCTTAAAAAATAGATGAATGTGTTTTTGGTTTATTTATAGTGATATAAAGTAGTAATTTGTCAAATAAAATAACAAATTTTTTCTAAGGTATATGTTCATTATTTTTTATAAATAAATTAAAATTTCGTAGACCAATCTTTTTGTGAATGAGTTTCCTAATGTATTCATTTGATTTTATCTAAATGTTTTTTAATCCTGAAAAAATGTTCACCCATCTCATTTTACTAGATTTAATAATATCTAAATAGGGGTCAATGATTAGTTTTTTCATTCATTGTGTATTATTGACAAGAATTAGAACAGATTATGAGGAAGATTGTATTATTCATACATGTAATGAAGAATCATTATTGATTACCAATGGTTAGATGGGAATATGAAATGAGAATAATATTTCAATGGTCAATGATGTTCTCTAAAGATGCTTAATGATTCATATTAGGTATAATATAACTTATAGTTGGTATTTTTAAATGGATGGGGCCATATAGAAGTTAGTTGATTTTTGTTTCAATTATTTTTAATTTTATTAAATGAATTTAGACTATTTTGTGTTGTTTGTTTGAAATTTATCAATTTGTGGAGGAGTGTTGGTGGGATGAAAGGCTTTTGGTGTTGGTATTTATAATTGGAAAATCACAAGAATTCAAATGGGTAGAATTGGGTCCCTAGTGGGTTGTACAAATGGGTTTTTTATATTATATAGTTTTATAGAGAGGAATATGAATGTAAACATGAATATGATGGGTCATTAATCATTCAATTCAGTCCTTATATACATCTATTTCTTTTTTTTTGGAATTTTTTTGAGTGATTTATTTTTTATTTTGAATTTTAATTTCTTAGATTTTTGTAGAAAAACATTATTTCAAATGTATGTAATATATTGAATTTGACTGGTTATTTTTTTACTTAGAGGGTTTTATGAGAATCATAGTAAGTTGGGTATTATGAAATGTAAAATTATATGATAAATTATTCATAACATTAAAACCATTACATGTTATATTTAATATATTTCTTGATTAAAACTTGTAATATATTATTACAATAATGTGTTTTGGGATATAAAAGACGGAAACTAATGATATCAAAGGTAATGGATATGCACTAAAAATAGATGAATCATTTTTTATGATTCATATGCATAATAAATAGTATATTAATTTAATGTGTACAATAAATAAAAGTATATTTATATCCTTAAATTCATATGATTCCTATATCAAATTGTATAATTCATTTTGGGATATGTGATTTTAGGTAAATTTTTGGTAGCACATTCTCTAAATAGATTAACTTTATCTATGAATCATTGGGATTATTCATTTATAAAATAATATTTACATAATGATTGATTTAATATTCAATGATCAAAATAATCCATCATGCATATATTATGGTAAATATAATGGTATCTATGCATTGGAAATCGATGCATGACCTCTTTTTGCTAAATGGTGTCTGTATATAGGAATGGATCATCCTAGTGGGTTTGTTAGGGGTTGTTTTCAATATAATAAAATGCTATCATACTCTTTATTATAAATTTTTCATTAAGTATAAGGTTCTTGATAAAATTTTGAATCAAACAATCCCTATCATATAAAACACAATTTTATGTTTCCAATGTAATACCTATAGAGGCAAACATGTTTTGGATTTCAGAAGGTCATTTCCATAAATCAAACTTTATCAAGATAAATATATCTATAAAAGAGGTATGCATATTTATTTTACGTCCCTCATTTACTTATTTATTCGATGAAGAAATAATCTAACTATTTATTGTGTTTCTTCCACTATTATGAGCATGACATGTTCTTGAAAGCCCCATCAATGGTGTCTGATCTACCTTTATTGTTAAATCAATATGTTTTCATATAAGTTTTAGGATTTTTTTTAAAATAATGATTTTTAAGATGATGTAGTATGTCATGTTATATAGTTTCTAATATATGTTTTCAAATCATTATTTAATTTTTATGTTATATGTCATCGTTTTATGTGATTCACTATTTTTCATGGTCATAGGGTTTGACATGTTGAGACCTGGAATATAATTCATCGATTTCCGAAGTTTCACAACATGTTATAATATATGATACTTTTCCACATAGTCTATGAGTTATAATCTACACATTGAAAATTAGAGAGTGTCACCATAATGGTGGTATATGTTATATTTTCTATTAGGGAAATGATAATGCAATGAATTGTTTTATATGATAACATGTATTTTATGATTCATTTTTAAACATTAGATAACTCTTATTATTTTACATGATTGGATAATGTATTAAAATTGACCATACCCCTAGATATCATAAAATATAACATGGTATTAAAATTATAAAATTATAATATGTTTAATATTATCTAATTTTGGTAAATTATTTATGAAATATGCGTTTTAGGAATTACAAATTCAAATAATTTTAGGAATAAATAAAATATGATATTTTCTTATAGATTTTTATTATTTAAAAAATATATATAATTTAAATTTATTTATTTATTCTCGGTAAATATTCATGAATATAAGATATTTATATGACGTGCTTATTATTTATGATTAATATTATTTAAAAATTTGATTCTTATAAAAAATTTATACCATGAATTATATGTTACAAATGAATACTTAAGATTTAGTTCCTATATTACATGACATTAGTCTGTTATGAATTTATAATCATGAATTTATAGGATGAGTACAATTTATGCATATTAGGTGTATGATTTAGGAAATTGTGGTGTCTATTATGTAATGAACTATTGGTTAAGGGAAATTGGTTTGGATTTCTCTCTAGTTAAGAGGCAAATATATTGTCTAGAAAAGGGGGTTTAGATATCTATCACTCTATCATTACTCCCACAATGATTATTATTTTTATATAATTCAATGAAATTACATGGAAACCTTTTATTTATATCATTCATGGGAAGGATTTTAATATGTGTAAATATTTTTTTCATCTATTTTTGGGTTAATAACATAAACTGTTGGTTGTGTAAATAGTTACACATTACTATAGTTTGAACATATCAATGTTTTTGATGGAATAGGGATTCCAAAAATTAATCATTAGAATTTTTTATAAATATAAGAATAAAAAATAAGATAATAAATATTTCATGATATGAAATACTTATGGATTTAATATGTATTTGATGTAAATTAAAATGTTGAGACCACGAAAACCCCAAAAATAATAATTTTTAGATTCTTTCTAATGAAAATACATGTTAATACCACAATCATCTCAGTGGGAAGTTCATGAAAATATATAGATTCCAATTGATTATTTTTTATAATGGATTATTGGTATGTGTTTGCTTATTTATATTAGTTAGTCATATTCAATTGCGAGCTATATGTTAAAATTGGTTAAGAAAATCTAATATTATTATGATACTTAGGCTATAGAGGTGACTTATTCTCTATGGATTGGGATAAAAGGATGTTTACTCATATATCTATGAGTCATATGTGATACTATTGGCATTAATGCCCATATAAATAACTATGTGATGGGAGAAAATCTAATGTATCTAAAAATGAAGGGAAATATAGATCTTGGCCCACCGAAGGTAATGATAAAAAGGGATATCATTTTTATGTCAGTACATTCATTAAATAACCTTGATTAAATGATGAAACACATTATACTCACCCATATATATTTTTTTATATTATGGACTGCATCTTGACTAAATTTTTAGATCTCATATAGGAAAGACCTATAAAATTATACAATATTGATATGGAAGTTTGATAAGTATTCTAAAATGAAGAATTTAGAGCATACATATGTAAATATTAATGAAACCAATTTCTACAATTCTTATTCATGTGTATTCGATACCATGTGTGTAACACACATTTTCACTAATATATACATACTCAAAAATAAGTGGAAATTAGAGAATGTGAAAATTTATCTATGCATTAGAAATGAATTAATATTCCTACATTAAATATTTTGACATATTATTTAATTATACCAAAATGATTAGTTCTAGAATTATAAAATTGTTTTTATGTGACTACAAAAAATTAATTTTCTTATGTGTCATTTTTCACATGTTAATGTTTTCATTAATTATTATTAATAACAATTGATCTATAATATGTTTGAAATAATTAGTGGAATTGGGAATATAGTGAATGATTTATATATTATTGATATGTGTAATCCTATGTTTAATATTTACAATAATAATATCAATGATGATTATAGAACCAATTCAATTTGGCATTGTCAACATAGAAATATAAATGAAAAATACAAACAAATACCCCATCGAGATGGATTGTCGAATTAATTAAATAATAAATTAATTTTCCACAAGGGTCAATGGAACACTAATAGGGGAGGGATAATTAGTGATCACTTAAATTTTTTAGGAATTATTCCAATTTTATAACACATCCTCCTATAATGCTATTAGTTTTGATCCACCATTCTTATTTTTGACAAGCACACCAAAATAATTAAATAAACTAAGATAGAAATCCAAAAGAATTTACTAGATTTTTTATTATAACTGAATCTTTTTCAAAATTTGTTAGGTTTCCCAATAAAGGATTCTCCACTATAATTAAATGTCACCAGTTACATGTTATATATGATTTACTCACCAAAATGTGATCTGAGTCTCAGTAATCTCACATCGACAAGATTAACATTGAGGAACTTCAATAGTTTCTCATTGCATTCACATAGTCACACCATACTATCAATGTATAATCATATTGAAAAATTTTCTACAGAGTCCCACCATGAATGTGAAATTTATAACTTTAAGATCCTTTGTAATGTTTATCTTTGTTTAGTATAGGGATGTCATGAAATATACTAGATAATATATCCCTCCACATAAAATAATCTTCTTTTAATTTTAGTAAATATTAGAGAATGATACATGCAGCTCAATCGTGACTACATCTATATTCATAAACATTATACAAAACCTATTCATCTTTTTATCTCTCTCATTTATCAAGAAGTGAAAGGATAAAAACCATAAATGAAAACATTAATATAATAATTGGTTTTTCATTTTGTCTTATTTATTTTTCATATTCCTCGAATGAATTTGTCCAACAGTACCAACCAACACACTAAAATCTTCTTTTCTACTATATTTTGAACCTAATATATATAAAACATAAATACATGATCATTTTTTAGTCCTCTTCCTCTCTTTCAAGTATCTTACAAATCCCACTTCTTCCTCAAGAAAGTTCTTCAAGAAATCACACAACCTGAATGATATAAAAATATCACTAATTGTACTAACAACTTCTTATTCCTTTTATTTTCTTCCTCTTCAATCTTCATATAATCTCATATGAATGAGAGACTATATTAACGGAATTCATTAATTTCTAATATTTATTAAGGGAATATCAGGATATATCATAGTTTCCAACCCAAAATCATGATTTTAAACACTTGATATGGGTTTCATGACATTTGATTCCCCCTTTTCAACTCAAGGGATAATTTTAGAATAAATTTATCAAATTAATATAATTTTTGAATCATGGTAAAAAAATATTCTGAAAATTTATACAACAATATTGGATTCCTCTTCCAAAATAATGAATGCACTAAATATATATATCAAATCTTCCACATAGTATGAAATGATCACAACACAATACATATATACAGTGCAGATACTTCCTACTACAGTGTAAGAGGTTCACTTTAAATCAATTTAAAATAATACTTGAGTATACATACAAAAGTAGCAGATGAAGCCATTTTTTATATCTTCCCCTTTCTCATTCATGAATCAGATCATCTCATTGATAATTAATCCTATAAAAGAATATCCCAATAATATTTTGATTTCATATATTTTTTTTCACTAAATATAGAAAACTCCATTATTTTCAAGATTGGGAAAATAATAATTCTTTTTTATTTGTTTCCTATTAATTTTATATTAACCAATATTAGATGACAATGATATTGACATAAATTAATAACTTATTTTTTGTTGCAATTTCATATATTTTAATATTGAATTCCTAAAAATTAATATTTCATCATCAAGAACAATTCTCTACATATTTAACTAGTTTTTATTATCAAATATTATATTAAATCAAATATGTTATTATATTTCTAATATTTAGGTTACTTATGAACAACATTAACATTATCCCCATTAATTACACAGTAATCATAGTAAAATATGGAATATGTTTATTTTCATTCAGTAAAACAACAGAATTTTTTCTATGTGTTGATGGTTTAATCCAGTGATTTAGAAATACTTGAATTCCAATGTATTATGACTACGAACTATTTTCAGAAAAAATGCTTATGAAAAATCCTCAAATTCTTAGGTTTAAGGACCATGCTAGTACTCATATGATATACAATTGAAATAAAAGTTTTACATATTCCTCAAAGACATAATCCTAGAGAGATATATATGATGACGAATTCATATGATCCATTGAAGTCGTATGATAGGATAAAGTACATATGATTGTCTTATGATCATGAAATACACTATCGATAAATTCATATTCTTAGAACATGGTGTATTAAGATTGAAATAAGTAATATAATCAGAATAGGAAAAGTTATAGCATCATGATGTAACCATTAATTAATGAAATCAAAATATCCATTTTCATTAAAAATGATATCAATAATGTTACGACCCAAACATTTATTAATGAAAATTCCTCTTGATATAAATAAATGTATTATAATGTAAAATGGTTATGTAAAACATATTCACTTCCTTGTTTATATATTTTTGGATTTAAAAATACTATTATGAATTGTTACTGTTGCTAATATATCCATTAAATAGTGATCACATGATTAGTATAAATATATGGCTTTAACAAATCCAATTTACTCAGAAAAATAAAGTTATGGCCTCATCCAGTAGACTTTCTCCATACAAATTACTGCTGTCAAATATTTCAATGGAGGTGTCATCATTGGGCTTTGCTATTAACCAATCCCAAGTCAAGGTTCAACACTTTAAGCATGAACGGAACCGTCTACGAGAGAAGTGGAAGTTGATAGATATTACCAACCAAGTGATGTCATCTAAGCCACCCGAAGATTCTCTCACCATTGCACACCATACCCTTAGGTCATACGCGAGGGTTATAATGCATTATTTAACAACACACTAGAACTATATTTATGTTCATTGTTTTTTTATACAATAAATAATATACATTCATTTTATTATTGTTACAATGTAATTAGTTTTTAAAGCACAAGTACTATTTTTATTTAATATTCAATTATGAAATCTATTTAGATGAATTAATGTATTTTTGAATTAAATAATATTTTAATAAAATTTTATTACTAAATTACATTTTTTTATAAATAAATGATTTTATAATTTTTATAATTAAGATTATAATTTTTATTAAGGTTTGAAAGCTGATTTTGAAAAAAACAATGAATTTTTTATTAATGTTGGTTTTTATTTTAAAAGTAAATATTCAAATATTTATAAAATTATTTAGATAAGATGAATATTATTTTTGGAATCAGGATGTTGAAATTATCCAATGGTGAATTTTTCATAATTTTATGAGACGGTCAAATTATATTGTAAAAAGTAAATACCGTTTAAATATATAATATCTTTTATGTCCTCAGAATGACCCAATAGTGATGTTATAAAATACTATAAATGATATTTTCGTCCAATATATGTTTTATCTTCAAAATAATATGATTTTATATTTGTTTGTTTAATTTTATGGTGTCATATTGGACCCTCTAAGAGTTATAAAACATTTCAACTTTTTATTAGATTTCTTTATAAGTATGACTCACCTACACATAACCAAGCCTAATATTTTAATGAATTATGGAATTGGAATGATAAAATAATTTTTTCCACTCCACTTTTGAAAAAACCATGGGCTGGTTTATGGTTTTTATTAGTTTAATGTGTTGTGTCCATCACCTAATTAAAAAATATTTCCCTCTATTTTTCTATATAAACCAACACAAGATCCCACTTAATCATCACTCGAAGCCTTTGTATGTAGAAAAAACTATTCCCTAATATCTATAGAATCCTTAAATGGTTCCAAAATCTACCAATAATCCTCTCTCAAGACTCTCCCAAGACTTTGGGGTCACACTTCTAAGTAAAGAATTTCATCCTTTTTTGTTTTTGTCCAAATTTCATAATTTTGTTATACCACATTGTTTTCAATTAAAATTTTTGTGGTATAATTTCACACCACCCCTATACATTAATACTTATATTTTACTTATGATATACCCCTTTATCTCTCATTAATGACTCCCAAGTATACCCATTACCATGCTGAAATCCCGTAAGGGATTTCCCTCTCCTAATTTACATTCAATAAATTATTTTATATTATTCTTCTAAATGCCTTTTCATATGTAGGTGAATATATATATATATAACACCCTTACATTAAATTTAATTTAAATATTATGATATATCTTTTTATATCTCATCTAAAATGATTATGTATTCTTACATCATGTCATTATGCCCCCAACATTGTACCACGATTTTCCAAGCCAATGTCATTGTGTAGTGAATACCATGCTTATTTCTCTATCAAGGGTATTAATATTTAAGAATAGTTACATGTTTATTATATAGTTTCATGTATGTATTAAATATTTCTTATCAGGACATAAATGATTTTTTAATGATTCAATGGTGTATGATCCAAGTGGAAGACTTATGCATGAAATGAAATGATTAAGAAGGGTGCGCCCTGATAGTGGTCCAATGCATTTGGCAAAGATTAGTATCATGATAAGTCAACTGAAATTAGTGTTTACTAATGATAATTAAATTGAAATGAGGGTCTACACATTTTCTATTTGTGCAACTATCCTTGGATTTTTCTAATATCATGTTAAATGTTGTTACGACATTTCCATGTTATGATAATCATGATATATCATGACTTTATGTTTGTGATTATATTATTATCCATTAATATTCCTATTTCCTAACATATACTATATTATTAATGTTATTCCTTGTTTACTCCCTTACTGGGCTTCATAGCTCACCCTTTTCTTTTGGATGTCCTCATGTTATCCCATGCAGTTATTAGTACGAATGAATGAGTGTGGTTATATAAATTAATTTTTCAACAAAGATGTTGAATTTTATGTCCTAAGTTTTTATATAATGTTCCTAATTTAGCAAGACATTATACCTATCAATCCGCATAGTTGACACAATGGAAATTTTATATAATAAATCATGTTTACGTATCGAATAAAGAGGAGGTTTGTTATAGTTGGTAGAAGAGGATAGGTTTAGTTATTTGGGGGATTAAGAATAGAAAACCATAATGAAATCCTTAGGGATAAGACTATGTATAATAAAAAAATCACTAAATTTTGGTGATAGTTGAATAAGTGGTTTATCAAGAAAATAATCCCTTTTTGGGATACGTGTATATAGAGGCAGATATGGCATAAATGTATCTAGGAGTAAACCCTGAAAACACTACTTTGAGCCAGACTCGAATAAGAAATGGTGCCCGAAAACATGCCTTTCTGCACTCTTGGTTATGACACTCCCAGGGGATATTATTTGTTGAATTCATAAGATAATTACAAAACATTATTAGGGGTATAAAGACAAAATGATCCTAAGAATATATGTTGGGAAGTAGATCATGGATAACATAGATTGAAGACAATAAATTCAGAAGTAGAGGAATTAAAAGTAATTTATTAGTTTCTTTTGGATTATCCTTTATGTATTACCCCTAACTTTTATTCTATTCTAGGAAATGGTTGGTAATATGAGGACTCAGGATAACAACCGATGTGATGATCAATTTGAAGACTCGTCTAAAGAGATCCGCAATATGATGGGAGTAGGAATCGTGAATATTGTCACGATACTCTCTAAATTAACTTAATTTTTGAATAGAAACAACGGTCAAGAGGAAAATTTGAACCCCCATAAGAATGAAAAAGTCTTCATTGAGAGATTCATGAGACAAAGGTCAACTACTTTTAATGGATCATATAATCCCTCAAGTATCGAACAATAGATCAACCCCATTGAAGAGATATTATCCATCCTTCAATTTTCTAAAAAAGATAAGTTAATTCTAGATTCTTATCATATTTGGGGTGAAGCTAATCAATGGTAGACATTGATAAAAAATACAAAGCTGGAGTAAGATATCAATGTGTTGGAATGGCATTATTTCTGGAAAATGGTTTTTGAAAAATATTTCCCTCACACCCTCCATCATTAGATGGAAAGGGACTTGCTCTCCCTCAAGAAAAAAGACAATGGATGTATCAGAGCGTACAAGGAAAACATTACAAGGAATCCAAAAAAAGCCTCAGATATTTTTTGTTACCCCTGAATGAAAGGTTGACTAAGTCTTTGGTGGGACAAAACCTAGTCTATTGAAATATGTATCAATCTGTGACTTTGAGTGCTATGAGGAAATTGTCTAATGTTCCCTAAAGTTCAAAATGGAGATCGGCGAATCTCAGGGATGTCATGGGGATTAGAATTGTATGGTGGAATATAATTATAGTGATTAGATTGATAAATTCAATGGTGATAATAAAATACATCACCCCACTTTCCAATGGTGCAGAAAGAAGCACCTCAGAAACATCCTAAAAGGGATGACGAAATTTTTTAGGTGTGGGAGAGAAGGGAACCTAGCTACTAAATGCCAACAAGAGAAACTTGTAGTTGTTATTGAAGAGAGGAATGCTTTGTTTGACTCTCAATGTGTTGTTCATTACATTAACTGCAAAGAAACTGTGAACTTTTCAAACCAGTGCCGTATAAGTTGTTTTATGATATTATATATCTTCCATGTTTTCCTCTCCCTGGTGAATTGTGTATTATCTAAAGTTTTGGAAGCATTTACACCACTTCCACACATAAAATTAATATATGATATCGTATATCCTAAAAATAAAGGGATCATCAATAAAAAAACATTTTAAACTTATAAATGAATTTCAAACTCTGTTTTTTTGAATTTATTTTGGTAATGACTAAAACAAAATGAAATATTGCATAATATACAAACGAAGAAGATTAGTACACTGAGGAAATAAATAATTTTTCATTAAGGAATTAAGTGACGATTTCTTTTGATTCTTCTGATTGGGTGATGGGTAACAAAGATATGTGTTCAACAACCACAATTGTAGCTTCATTCATATCCTTGATTCCTATGTCAAATTTTTCTAATTGATGTTTCCATATCATAAGCCTTGTTTTTTATTATTTACCATCAAGAAGATATTTGAGTGTATAGTTTTCTGTGAAAATAGTTACCTTAGACCCAATTTTATTTTTCCTACATTTTAACATTGAAAACACAAAAACAATTAACATCTTTTTAGTTGTATTGTAATATGTTCTGGTATCTTCTAGTAACATTCTAGAATAATAAATAACATGCAACCTTTTCTCTTTTACTTGAATTTAAATTTCCCATACAGACACATCACTTTCATCATATGTTACTCCGAAATATATTTTTTAGTCTATTGAAGTAATCACTTTGAAATATATGGGATTCCCCTTATTCATATTAAATTATGTGACACATGATGTGGCCATTTTTCAGTAATCATTTACACATCAATTTTTATAATTTATTGATTTTTAAAATCAAAATAGATTATTAAATTAAACAATTATTAACTATTTCCAATTATAAATATAATTGATAAAAAATATTTTTTGTGAAAATTAGTATTTTACGAATTATTTTTGTTTTTTTAAATATAATAAATTATGTAATTTTGTTTGAGATACATTTTTAAATATTTTGTTTATATAATTTACAATTTTAATTATTATATTTATTTCTTTATTTCATTTTTGATTTAGGAATTTATTATTTCATTTAATCTTTTATTGGGTTTTTTTATTTCCTTAATCATTCTTATGTTTATATAACATTTTATTTTAATTGTTCTATTAATTCCTTTATTTAAGATGTAAATTTATTTTTTTGTTTATTACATTCATTTAATTAAAAAAATAATTCAATCTTTTAATTATTTATTTATTCAGTTGTCTTTGAAATAATTATCTGTTTTTTAAAATTAATTAATTTAATTTATTAATTAATTTAATTTTAATACAATTAATTTTAACCAATGATTTTTTTTCATTATTATTTTTGATTAATAGTTCTGTAGTTTATAAAAATATGTTTATGTTTTCTTCCTTGAAAATTAGCTACCCTTCTATTTACCTCATGCCAGATCCTAGAGACACCATCCGATAAGTCACAGCTAGAGGGACTCACCTACCGTCCTCCACTCACTGACCATTCTTAACTACCAAAGGTGAGTCCGAACCCACCGCCAGCCACTCAACCACCATTGGAAACTCCAATGGTGGCTACCAATCCACATACCACTGGCTCCACCGACATTGACTCATCTGATTCACCATAACCCATCACACCACCATACTTCTTTATCATCCACCCAACTATTGATATCTAATGTTTGCATATAGGAGTAACTACCATCACCTTATTACCAAACCAAACCCACCATCATTACCAGTCATTTTCATAGGTCACCCAATAATGTATAATTGTCCAATATTCAACTGATCCACCTGTAACAAGAATTAAATAGTAGTAAAATAAATACCAATAGAATATATGAAAAAAAATTCAACAACATCATGTATATTTTAATTTACAACAGATCAGAGAATCGAAGATAAATACAATTGTTTATAGATCTGAACAACCGTAATAGATTTTCACACCATCAAAGAAATCAATAAACAAAATCAAGAACACCTATTGAACCCACCACACATGGTCACGTGAAAGAATCACTAGCTACCATGAGGGAGAACCTCCAGCACCATGAATTATAGCAGTATTAACACATGTCATCACTATGATCATATCTATCCACCCTGTAAATTTGATCTAACCACAACACAATTTCTCATCGTTATCTGAAGTTTCACTGGTTAAATACCACAAGAAGAGTTGATACCTCTAATATCATTTTTCACCGTCATTGAGACCCCCTATGCTCCAAACAGAACCACAACCTAGTGTTTCTCTATTATTAAATTTCATATAATATATATAATATTATATATGTATATTAATGATAAATCTAAATAGATAAATTATATTCAGTACATATATTTATATAGTAATATATGTATTTCCGATTATGATATTAGAATTATGTAATATTTATAGTTGTTTATATAAATAAATATATATAAGTATTAATATTTATATTCATTTTAATAATAATTTCAAGTATTTTTAATTATATTTAGGTTTATATAAGTTTTATTTTTAAATATTTATATATGTAATGATACTAATATATATAATAGTAGTAACATTTTAAATTGTTGTCTTACATTTCATTATTTTTATTATTTTCTGTAGGGGTTCATCAAGGGATTTTTTTGAAGGCATCATGGGAAAATGTGAGGAGATATATAGGCTGTTTTAAGAGGCCAATTTAACTCACTAGAAGTTCATTAAAGAGTAAGTGATAAGCATTTGAAAGGAGTTGACCATGGAATATGTTGGATACGTATTAAAATTTCATTTATTTTCAATCTAGTTTATTTTTTTCAAATAAGATGATTTATTTTACATCAATGTTTTTTGGAACCCTCAGACATAGCATCCATCTCAAACCTTGAGATATGAACCCCACACCACCTTCTTCATATATTTTTTTATATTTCCCTATTCATTTATTTTATGTAAATGACATGCCTTTTTCTCTATTTATTGATGGTATTTTAGATTTTTTTCTTCCCCCACCGATTTTGAGATATCCAATCTTTAGTAATGGATACCTAATTTGGGAGGCTTGATTTAGTTTATGATACATAATGCTATGTGTTGTTTTGATCTTCATTAAAGTCATCATTTCTTCTTTTCCATAGTGGATTGATAATGTGAGTTAGATTGACAAATAGAATACTCGTTTATAAGAATAGTTTAATAATATCTCTTCACTTTTATTTTTTCATTCCTTTATCACATTCTCTATTGGGAAATTGAACTAGTTTATGGGATTGGATGATCTCAAATGTATCATTTTGTCTTGTGGGACTTCATGGGAGTAATTAGAATGTTGAGAGATTACATTTTGAAATATGGAAGAATAATAAAGAACTAAATAACATCTATATATTTTTCACATTTACATGACAAATGTATGTGATCCAAATCCTTATAAATGCAATGTGTTCTGATGAGACTTTTTTATTTTATTCATAAGTAAATATATTAATGGTTTTTGATGGTTGAATCATCTAGATTTGTCCTTATTATTGCTAAATTTTATTCACTATATTTATTTTTCCTATATTTTTTTTCTATTTGTCACTATTTTATCCTTCCATATTTTATTTACATCTACGTATTAACTATTCTTATTTTTTTTTCAAAATATATATAAAATATTTTTGAGAAACCACTTGGGCTCTCAACAGGACTTTATTATGATAAACCACAAGGTTATCCACTATTCTATATGTTGGGTCATATAAATGTATCTTTTACCATTCAAATTACAATGATTCCATAATATTCTGGATCTATTTCTAGGGATGCAACTTTTTTCTTAGGTATATTTCAACATTTATAAAAGAGAAACAAAAAAAGAGAGAGCCCAAATGGACATTTTTTTGTTTATGGTGACTTTATTGATTTATATCATGTGAAATAAATTTATTAGGATATGCACTTGTGTTATTTTTTGATTCCAAATCAATGAGAATAAGATATTTCAGATGCTACATAGGACATCTCTCATAAATCAAAATTTCAATTTACAAAGAAATTAACAAAAATAAAATGTGTCATGTGGGGAATGAGCCTACCAAGAAAGAATTTATAGATAGAAACCAGATCATAGAATTTTTTGGACCTACTTACATGGATAAAGAGGACCAAAATAGCCTAACAGAACTCCAAAAAGCCATAGATGATGCTCATTTTTTAATGTAACTTAGAATAAATAAAATAAAATGAGTGACAATAAGATAGGGCCTTAAATATATGAGTTATAAATACTCTCTGATATAATTCTAGAACTCCCTAAATAGCATTTAGAATCATTCATAAAGGGATTATAGGAGATGGAACTACAATTCATTGAAGAAGCTATGCACAATCTTGAAGAGCATTTTATTTCCTTCAGATTATTTGATGATATTATGTGTTTTTAATTGTATAATGTTTTTTCAATGTCTCAAAAAGATTACTAATAATCCAATATCCTCTCTTATACCTCTAAATATATATAAAATTAGATTTTTTATTTGAAGAGAGACAGGAGGTGGTTGATTTACTCACTCTAGACTCACGCATGCACCCAAGATCACTATTCAACATGAAAGAACAAACTAAACAATTCATGGGAGTTGAAA
Organism: Viscum album; assembly: GCA_963277665.1. Taxonomy (NCBI): domain Eukaryota; kingdom Viridiplantae; phylum Streptophyta; class Magnoliopsida; order Santalales; family Viscaceae; genus Viscum; species Viscum album. Next base: position 1,377,773,510 of record OY728156.1, read on the forward strand.
ATTTCATGGAAGATTATATTTTTTATTTTACATAGATTTCATTGATTTGGATTAATACTATATTGTTCTATGTCAATTATTGAGTATATATTCCATATTTTTGTTTTCTGGGAGTTTCAAAAGTAATTTTAAGTTCTATATGATGAGTAAATTTTGGAACTCCCAATTTTGGATGAAGATTTCAGTCTGGGATCTACTATTAAAGAGGAATTTCGTGAGATGTGAATTAGTTTAGAAGTAGGTCATGATAATTTTTTAATCATCCAACAGAAAAAAAGGACTAAACTATATGAACAGTCTCATCCAAGAGTTTCAATTATACAACCTATGAACACCCAATCTAAATAAGAAGATGAATGGAAGTAACAAGTAATATTATTTTCCCCTCCATCACTCCATAAGAGTAAATCAACTTCATAGGAGATGGAAATTCAGGATGTTGCACAAGGGGTACTCCAAAGATAACATAACTATGATTTTAGAATGAACTAACGCTAGTAGTTATTATGAAAGAAGATAGATCCCCCATTAGACTAGGTTTGATCCAATGATTTTCCATCTATATAAAGTAAAAATACAAAACCCGTTGGGATCATAAACAAATATTTTCAAAATATAGTTTAATTTTAATATTTCTTTTTGATTTCTATTAGGATTGGTATGGTTTTTCCTAACAGGATAATAATGAGGCAGTAAATTCTACATGGAAATCAATAATGGACAATTAGGGGCTTTATATTAGAGATCACAAGATTAAACTCCCAAACTAATCCTCTGTTTATTTATCTTTGAGCTTAATTTGAGTAATTATAATAATAATATTTTACATCATGTAGGTACTTGAATGAAGATGCTTGAGATCTTCCCAAAAGTGAAAAAGTGTGATTAATGCATGAAATCCATAGTTTCAATGATTCTTTACTAAGGTATTGATTAGTTTATTTCTATATTTTTTATTTAGTCATACTATGGTGCTACAAATTAAGTGTTGGGGAATTTTTATTTTTAATATAAACCTGTGAATCCATTTTCTTTCTTGGTGTTTTCTTGATATTATATATAATATTGAAAATTATGTGGAACTGTATTATGAAACCTTATTATATCCACTATTTTCAAATTCATTTTACTACATCTATAAAACATTTTTAATTATTCATTTTTTAAATACAATTACAACTCATTTTTTTTAGTTTTAAACAAAAAAATCATGATCTTTTCAAAAAATGAATATTTTCACTTGATACAATGGTGGTGCATGACAATGGGTCCTTTGTAAATTTTAATGTTTATCCTCTTTTATTTTTTTATGTGAAAAATGTACATTTTGACATCCTTGATAACCCTTAAAAAAACATTCATTTAATAATTGTTCATATTTTTTTAACATAACTATATCCCACCTTAGTATTCAATAACGGGGAAATTAAAGAATTTTATGTATGGGGGGAGATGGGTATTTTGGTGCCAAAATTCTTGACACATTAACATCCCCCTAATATTTATATCAAAAAAATATCAATATTTTTAAATTATTTTGATTTTTTTTAATTGTATCACAACTTGAGGGTCATTGGGCTTCAATATACAACTATATTCTATCATTCATAGTGGATAACAACTAGATGGTTTTTGATAGTTACACAAGATTATGTTGTTTTGGGGGATGTATGATTTCTAACTGGAGATGCACAATATTTTTTTAGATTTTTCTATTTCGAAACATAGAAATTAGGTGATATAGGACAGTTTTTTGTTGAATTATGATCATGACTTTTTGGAACATGAAATTTTAACTATAACCTAGGGGACACATCATTTAAGAAATGAACACTGTAGGTAGCTATCCCAAATAGTAATCATTAAAGTCCTTCGAAACTAGAGTAAATCGGAAAATGGTGTCCCATGATGATCGTATGAGACTCTATGAACTGGGTGTCTGTGATAGTCCATTTTATATATCAAATATGTACTTCAAAACATTGGTTAGTTCCAGATACATATATGGGTAAATTTATAAATAATAAAAAAAAATAAGTTCCTAAAAGTCATAAAAGAGTTCATTAAGGCAAGGGGAATTTTGAACCTAAATAACAAAGGGGACAGTAGACTTGTATGAAGATAATTTGAACTGTATAAATCAAGTGATAAAAATTTGAATATTTTTTTAACCTAGGTTAAGGTAAAAATTGAATGTACCTTTTGAGGAGGTTTTATTTCCACTTTATCTAACATCTCATTACTCTAAGGATTGAAACGTGAATGGGAATTAAAGTATTATAGAATATGAGTTCATATATGAGGCATGAAAACTTTTACAGTAGATGATTTATTGTGTCGTTTATTTCTAGTGTGTGATTGAATTTAGGCAGGACCAATTTTGATCACTCTTGAAAAGCTTTTCCAGTTTTTTTTCATATGATTTTTAAAGTCGTGACATGGCCATTTTGAAATAAATTTGAAAAATCATTTTTTTATTTTTTATAAAGAAAAAATCATGATTTTCATAGGACAACCAAATATTTAGGTGTGGAGGAGTTTGGTGTGGCTATTTTTAAATAGCCTTTTCAATAAATTTTATTTTATTTTATATTTATTAATATCAAAATAGTGTTTTGACTTTATGAATTCTCTACGATTTTCAATTTTGTATTTAATTGTTCAAATAATATATTTTTGGGAAAATAAGTATTTAATGGATTATTTTACTTGTTTTGAATAATTTATAATTATTTAAGTAATTACATGTATCCTTAATTTTTTATTCTTTTGATTTCATTATATTATTATTTTTCATTGATTTAATTATTTCTTTATTTAATTGTAATTTTCAAATATACTATTTCATTTATTGTTTTATTTTATTCTTATTTGTTTTTTTAATAGATAATTTTTCATTTTAAATTTCCATTATTTAATTATTATATTTATTTAATTATGTATGTTATTAATTTATTTTTTCTTTATTTCATTTACCTAATTAAAAAAGTACATTATTTTATTCATTTAATTATTTAAATATCCAATTATGTTTAAAATGAATTAGTTTTGATGCAAATTAATGATTTTAATTTATTAATTTTTTAAATTTTAATGTAATTACTTTTTTAGATTTTTTATTAATTTGATTTTTAATTTCTATTTGTTTTGTAGTATTGTAATTTTTTAGAAAAAATTAAATTATATTTTTGTTGTTAGGCGAATTTTCTATGATTGTGTTGACATGTCTCCAGACTTCAGAGTCATCATTAGAAAGACACTATTAGTGAGACTCACCTTTCACTAGCCACTATCACATCATTTTTAACTACCAATAGTGAGTCCCAACCTACAGCCAGTTCTCACCCACCGTTGAAAATCATGCTACCTGTACAGTGGATCTATTAAGGTTGTTCAACCAAGTGAATGGGTGTGTGATCTCCCCCAGGAAACTTTTCATCCTTGTTCCTCTAATATAGTGAGGGACGCATGGTTCCCACATGGTTTGAAAAACCATGCGGGATAAACCTATGAACTATTCAGGTTATTAAAAATTGGAAATGAACTCTTTCCACTATCTGGATTTAACCCAAAATAAACCCTAATACAAATCATGTTAGATTTTAGTCCGTATAAGTTTCTTCCAAACATTCTTGGAACCCTTGAACCTCAATATATGGGTGTTTTTTGTATAGTATCTTCAATGAATAAACATGAAGGTCTCACTTCCTTCAGTTTATTATTTATTCTAGTGTTTCTGTCCACCCATTCATAGATTCTTATTTTTTAGTGGGATATTTGACCACATTCATTTATAATAATGACTTTTTTGTGAAATCGTGATGGTTTTTTCGATCTTTCCTTTATTGGGTTCGTTTGATCTGTGGTGGGGGGTTATATTGGATTTCAGATGTTTCCAAGAATGAGGTAGGTGGTTTCAATCATTTACATTATTAGATTATTTTTATATTCTTTCTGGACATCAAAAAGGTGTTCTATAGATTATAAATATTGTGTGAAATGTTTTTTCAAACAGATTTTAAATGTGTTTGTGTTAGAAGATTGTTTTCAAAATTCTGTTGATTGTGTTTCAAGTGTGCCTCTATGTTGTGATTCATAAATGTGTCTAATATATTGTGTGGGAGGTGATATTTTTTGAATCACATTTTGATTTACATATGTGATGAATGTCGGTATTCCAAGGGAAATGGGTTTTCCCTTGTGAGCATCGCTGTTATATTTCATAAATTTTTTCTTTGAATTTTTCATGTAATGTGAAGAATTTTTTAAAATGGATTTGATGTGTATATAGATTTAAAAGGGGATTTTTCCTATAGAAATTGTTAGATTTTAAACATGATCTTCTTTTCATATTTCTAAAGGGGTTTTCAAAATTGTACATGCGGTGTGAAATGTGTTTCAAATTGGTTTTGAGTGTATGTGTGAATGTGATAGTTGTTTTGATTATGGAAAATGGTGGTTTCCATGGGAGATTTGATTATTGTATGAGTATTTTCGTGAAAGGAAAGGATTTTCATGTGTGTTCATTATTCCGGGAATGGTTATGTGAATGTGATGATTTCTGTGACATGTTAAAAGGAAATTAATAAAAATGGGAATCCCAAGTATCTATGTGGGAGAACTAGAACTAGAACACTAGTTGATTTTGAAGGGATGAGGCCCATATTTTTCTAGTTGGATTGGAACTAAAATAATAACTAAACATAATATATGATCAGAGACCACTATACATTGGGATGGGATCCAATCTAGTGGGTCATGCATGGTAACACTATTGGTTTTCTCTTATGATATTGAAACCACTAAACCTTGTGACATGTTACCCTCTAGTATATAATGCATTATGATGTTTTTGGTTTTGGTTGGAGGATTTTGATCACTAAGTTATAAGGTTCATAGATTCCCACAAGTTCTTTTTATCCAAAAGGGTTTTCTTATATTTTTCCCATATAACATAATGATTTTATGATGTGGTTCTCCCCATTGGTATGTGGTGGAATTTGTGTACATTGTGATTTCAATGTATGATTTTTCTTGAGTAGTTTATTCTGTAAAAAGTGTCTTCATAAAGAAAAATCCATAATGATTTTTTATGAATTTTATAAATGCGCCTATGAAAATGTGCATGTTGTTTTGTCTTCTAATGTTCTATCACGAAATCCTTATTTTTTGCGGAATCTAATCGGGCTTTTCCTCAAACCCTACATTCACCGAAAGGTGAATGTAGACATTATTATGTATAACCTATGTAAATAAAATATGTATCATTTTTGTGATTATGGATATGATTTATAGTTTTTCACTTCATGTAAGTCTTCTAGGTAGTGGAATGAGGGTGATTGACCTCTTGTTAGAAGAAAGTTTTTTGGATTTTTTAGTTTCTCTCTTTCAATAGTGGTATTTTGGTATTTGGATAAAGTTGTAAAGAATTGATTCTAAAAATTATGGTACCTATTTTGGTTATGACTATCCATTAATAATTTTTTTTTTATTATTATGTATATGTTAAGGATATATTTGTGTGTGAAATCATTCCAAATAATTTATCGCTAATAACCATACTCTATTGTCCATCCTGTGTGGGTCGAGAATTCCATTTAGGCTATGTCTCATGCCGGGTTGGGTGTCTAGTTGGATGGAGCCCCAGAAACATTCTTGAAATTATCATACTCTCACTGCAAACACAATTTTTTGTCAAAATTGGTCGAGATTCACATGGGCTCCGAATATTTTTTCTTTTTATATTGAATAATCGTTTATGTCTCTCATATGAAGTTGGTAAAGATATGTGAATACATCTTAAATCAAAATCAAACCTATATCATTGGAGAACTCAAAAACTCCATTGTCTTTAAATTTTTACCTGGTCTTATATTGATAAAAATGATCTTAGACAGAATCTATTTCAAATTGATACCCCCAATGTTGACCAGGGTTCTTCAATTAACCATTAAGATATCAATCGGGTCTAGTATTCCTTCAACCATGATGAGTACCCATTTAGCAGTCAGAGTTAAATGTGACTTCCTTCAAAAATGATTACACTTTTCCTATGAGTTTTTAATGGTCTTTAAATTTCATAATAAACATCATAAAACATATCGAAGGTATAAGAGGATACCTTATTCAATAATTTCATCAATATCAATACATGCACATATCTATGTTATTACAGGCACATCATTGGGGTTTTTAAGGGAATTTTTTATATTTATAAACTTTTAGACAATAATCAACAATTAATAAAACATTCCCAACATCAATCATAGAAACCAATAATCAAAAGGAAACATTTCTTATCATATTCATCAGTTTTTGTGCATCAGAAAGTAAGTTTCACTTATATTCCTCCACAGATTTGAGGTTGGGATCATTATCCTCTATAATATCTGATGAGCCTTGTTCATAGTTGGTTTAATAAGAAAAAAAAATTATGTTTCATTATCTTATGGTGAAGCCCATCCAACTCCTTTAATCACATCTCAATATTCCTTAGGTTAAGTTAAACTACTCATGCTTCTACAATTAGTTAGGGATCTTTGATTGATTCTCCTTGAATTTTTGAAATAAGTAGTTTGGTCTGCCATATAAAACATTTATTAAATTAATATATGGACATGGTCCATCCAAAAATAAACTTGTGACTACATGATCTCACAAAAAATCATATACTACTAACACACAATTGGTCCAAATATACACACACCATCCCTTCATGACATTAAAATAGTTTAAACAAACACATAGAATGAGATTTTGGATATTGTGTTGTGATTGAATTCTTTTTAAAATTTTCCATGTGTGGAAACATAATTAGAATTTTAGAATTATGGTTTTTCAGACTTTCCCTTGTGGTATCTTTCCTATTATAAATTTCAAAGATGTGATATCTTAATTCTATCGATATGATAATATTTAATTTTTATCATACAATGGATCCATCATACACATAACAAATTCAACATATTTCCACTTAGAAAGTTATAAAAAACTATATATGATGACAATAAGTACATATACAAACCTCTTTGTGAAAAATAATATTTTTAATAAACAATCAATTATTAGAAAATAAAAAAAAGAATAAATTTAATTTTAACGTTTTAGTTTAAAATAATGAATTATGAAATAATTTTTTAATAAATGAAAACCAAATCAAAATAACATGAATATAAAAAATATAGATTTTTTAAATCTAAAATAAATGATGTATTGTCATTCATAACAAATGAGCCTTTAAATCAAAAAAATAATAAAAATTGTGTTTAAATATGATATTAAAATAATTTCTTATTTCAACTACAAATAAATAAACATATAATCATTTACTATTAGAAGATCATTTTCTCATTTCAAACACCAATTATTTCACCAAAATAGATGTGTAAAAATATGTAAAACACATACCAAAAAAATGGACAACCAAGGTTAAACTGAAGGAGATATAGGTTAGTATAATTATTCCATTATTGAAATGAAAACATAATAATTTGGAATGATTATTCATTAAAAACTGTATCTTAGAATTGAGTTTTTAAAATTTCTTTTACTATTATTTTATAATAATAAATTAAAATTAATTTTTTTATAATGTTTTTGGGAACAAGATCATGAAAATGACGCTCTAAAATGTTTTTCCATATTAAAACCTATACTAAACTAAGGAATCATATTTAGTAAATTTTTATGTGATAGTGAAAAATCATGAAATATAAAAATTATGCTATTAAATATGTATCTTTTAGTATATCGGAATATAAGGTTGATATTTGAAAAGGAAATGAATATTATGTTTCTAACTAATTCTATAAAATAATTCATTATTAAATAATAATTACCATTTCATGGACATAATTTAATTAACGGGGAATACATAATTCCATAGGAATGTACTATATATTTTTCATTTAAAGAAATAAAATGTGTTTGATTGATTTATTTATATAAAACACTAAACTAGAATGATTTTGACATATTATATGAATGTTTTTTTTTTGAAAATTGAATGATCTAAAAAACTACTAGTTTAATAAAGATATATTACTCACCTAAATATTTTTACATTTTGAGGATAAATAATTTAAATGATTTAATATTAAAATATTTTTATTTCTCAAATGAACTTTTCTATTGTGTCGTATATTTTATTATAATAATCTAAATTCAACAATTGGAAAATAGTCTTTATAATATATCACCTATTATATTAATAGTAGTTAAATTATTAATTGATATGATTCCATATTAAGAAATCATAATGGTTAAAAAAGTCATTTTTCTATAAAATAAGTTTAATTTATATTTTTTTTCATTTAAACGATAAATTTAAACAGTTGAAAATCTGTTTTTTTAATGAACATAATTTTTTTATTTACCATGAAAATATTATCTTATGGTTATTTTTCGATATTTTCCATAAATATATAATTTTTAGGATGATAAAGAAAAAATACAGTATTTACGAGAAATGTAAATTTTATTACTTTATTTTTATATGAGTAAGAAATGTAAGTGTAAAAACCCATTTAATTAGGTAATATATTTATTTATTAGGTAAAAATATGAATTTAAAAATTTTATTTTTAATTTACAAAACCTATGATTAACATTTTATAGACATCAGTAATATTTTAAAACAAAAACTGTATATGGAATATTATTTATTAGCATATTATTGTTGTAAAATTATGTATGATTTGATTTTGAATCTAAATAAAAATAATTTTTATCATAAACCAACTAATGTTATGAAAATAAAAAAATCATTGATATTTTTATCCTACCCATAATGTTTTTGTAGAAAAGTCACCTTTTTTAAAAATTATTACAACAAATTTTGAGAACAAATTTTAAATAAAAAATTTATAACCATTAGAAATGATTATTATGAAAATTATTATCATATTTTAAATCATAATTTTTAAATTATGTGAAAATTTTTATTTTTATAAAATTAATTAATTATAATAAATATTAATTTCCATGGTAAATGGTAATTTGAATAAAAATATATAAGTAAACATAAAAATCAATAATAACTAAAACATTCATTCAAAAATGAATGTTTTAGTGTATTATAGACCATGGAGTTCGTCAAATTTCATTATTTTTTATTTTTTGTGCCTTTTATCTGGAATAGTGTTTTGATATTAGTTAATGAAATGAGTTTTTAAAAAGGAAATATGATTTTCATTAATTATAAAAGGATCTATTACCACTAAATTTATTATCACACCCCATTCCACTTATATTCAACCAAAATATGAAATAATAACTTTCGAACACTCATAAATACCTTATAGATGATTGATTATTCTTAAAATACCACCTCTCAAAGCCTTAATGAAATATTATAATGGGATTGTTGAAGGATTAAGGTAAATTTATTAGTTAGTAATTTTATATTACTTATTTCATTATTCTTATGCCTCACAAAGATATAATATAAAACTATTGAAATAATTAAATTAGTATCATAATTATACATATATGTAATTTTGTAAATGAGAAGATTATCTTCAAAATTACTCACAACCATTCAATGAATGAAAATGTCACATGTGTTTTGTTCAAAATACCACCTCAATAAAAGACATGATATTTATCTTAGAGAATCTTTGAAAAGAATGTTAAAATGGGGTATTTAACAGATTAGTTTTATATTTATAACATTATTAGTAATATCAAATTATAAAACATTTCAATATTTATCATGCCTTATGGAAATGAACATATCGCTCGTGAATACATGTGGACTATAGCCTCCATGAAAGTAACATATTTTTTTTAATATAATATTATATTATTTATAAAACCCAAATAAAATAATATTCACCTCCATAAAAACATTTAAACAATATCATTAATCTCCAATTATAATTTTAATATGTCAAATGAATCAATTTTGTAACCATACTCACCCATATACAATATAATATTCCTGAACTTGTTTAGCCATATAATATAATTGTGTCATAATGTTTTATCATGGATGATTATGGAAACATAACTATAGGAATTATTAGACATTTATTAAAAAATATTGTTTGTTTTATGTTTTTAATGTGTTTAAATTAATACTTATCTTATTATTATTGTCCCACCATTTTGTTTGTTTTAATTGTTGAAAAGCCCATCATTAACTACTGAATCATGAATCATAACCAAAATAAATATATAATGAACTTCAAATTTCATAAATCAATAAAAAACATATATTATATTGGGTATAATTATATTTTATAAAAAACTATTGGTTTTTAATCATGAATCAACTCCATAATTTTGAATATATTACTTAATAAACAATCAAATCAAATAACATCTGATGGAAACATATAAAATTAAAATAACTATTATATATATATTAAATTGTTATAAATTAATTTTATAAGAATCTATTCATAAAAACAAGGTTATTAAATACGTTTTTATGATAGTTATATTCATTGTAAATGAGGTTAGTTAGCATTCGAATAAGAATGATAAAAGGTAAGCATGTTTTTTCTCTACTTTATTTTATTAAGACATGTTTTTTATGAAACAAAATTAATTTAAATGGTGTATATTCTAACTTTTTGATATATAATATCATTAAATATTTTTTTTCATCCTATTTTTTGTTCAATTTCAAGCTCTCACTTTAAATGTGTATGTATAAATTTTTTTTTTGAGACATAAGGGTTTTTTCATAACTCAAATTCATTTCTAATGTAATGAGAATTTTTTAAATACTATTATACAATATGGTTCCAATATATTATAAGATAATATTATAAATATTTATATATTTTTGGAATGTGAAGTTTTTAGTTCAAATATTTCTTATTAATTCTTTCTATCTCGAAAATTATATATATTTTTTTGAATAATTTTCATCATATTTAATAAATGTTTCCCTTCTATGTAAAAATGTTTTATTCCAAAACATGCCATACATTATTGAAACAAAAATATAAATTATATAATTTTATATTAAATTTTTACTTTTATATTTTTAAATGAAATATTTATTGACATTTTTACACTGTGAAATTTCAATAAATGTATTTTAAAATAGTAAAATGGTTTCCAATTGATTAAAATTTCATTTATATTCCACTAAAAATTTCCATGATACAATATTTATGTAATTTTCAAGGATCCATTTCAATTTTTTTAATGTAAATGGTTTCATAAAATTTCACTTCATAATTTATAAAACACCTTTTTAATGAGACCCAAAACATATTCTTTTTTATATCTTTAAAATTATATTCTAAAATCTCTTTTATGAAAAAGTATTACATCTCTATTATAACGATTCATTTCAATGAATATCCACTTATATGTTTTAAATTTTCTTCCAATTTTTTCTTCATAATGATTTTTATAATATGTGGAAATAATTTTATATTTCTCAAGAAAATGGTATTTTCTAAAAAAGGCATTCTTTATATTTGAAAAAAAAAATTAAATGCTTCTATTTTATAAATAGTTTTCTTTAGTGTTTTTATACCTTATAAAACAAATGTAATAAAATTATCATTCCTTTAAAATTATTTATAAAAAAAACATAATTCTAATGTTTGTTTTTAAAATTATTTATCAAGATCAAATTATATTATTTTAATGAAATCATTTTATGAAGACTTTTAACTATTTAAAAAAGAGATATTTAATCTAATATTTTGAAGTGATTTACCCATTGATCATAGAAAGATATTTATTACATATGAAAACATATTCTATGATCCATATGTTACACTGTGGATATGTTGTTATACCACCATACACCATATTTTGGTTGATGGCTTAAAAAATGTTTTATAAATGTTCTCTTGAAGATCCTATCTTTTCCAAAGGTAAATTAACTGATGTTAGAAATATAAATTTTATTATAATATCTTGGTGAAAAAATATATAGGAAATTATTTTTTATGAATGGAATCCTATATTTCACTATAATACATTCATTTATATTTCATTTGTCATGATTTAAAAAAGGATACATGAGTAGTATCCCAAGACCAATTCTGTATAGAGGTAGTATCAGAACCCCTACACAGTACATGTTTAGTAAACCAAGTATGACAGGGTACATGGGTTTTATCCCAAGACCAATATGGTACATGAGTAGTAACCCAAGCCCAAGAGGGAACCCTAATAAGTGAAATATGGTGCAAGGTTTATCTCCTAAAACCAATTTGTTTCATTGAGAGTAATGTAGTCTATGAGGTTACATGAGTAGTATCTCATAACCAAGAGTGTGCATGGGTAATATCCCTATCATCATATGTTACACAGTTGTTAGAAAAAGTTCAATATGTTTTGTGAAGTATTTAGAAACACCTTTTACACCATGTTATTATCTCTTATACATTCTATGATGCCCAATTTTAATGTTATATTCTTATGTTATTCATCCATGGCTCGTGTCTCTTATCTCAAGATTCTATAATCCTATGAAACATTATTTTTTATTTCATTTGAGACAACCGGTTACTCGATTATGTCATATGGGAAATTTTTTATTCAAAATTCATTTTAAAAATATATTTCTCCAATACACAATATTTCTCATAGGTATATGGTTTATAACATGATGAAATATTATTATGTTTTCTCTTACTGAGCATTTAATCACACCAATTCCCTATTTTTATCCTTCCCAAGTTATAAAGATATTTATAACTTATGAGAAGTCTAAAAGAGGGTCTAGTGTAGTTTTACTATGGAGAAAAGATTCATGTCTCATAAAATATGTTTCATTTGTAGATGATTCTTCATGAAACTAAAAAAATAAATTTTTGGTATTTTTTGACTATTTGAGAGACAAAATTATTAAATTATATAAAATATTTTTCATATATATATGTTTATATTTTTTTGTTTCATATATGGTGTTAAAAGAAGGATTTTTGGCACAGGAATTGGTAGTCCATGTATTTAGTTCCTCAAATCATATTTTTTAGTATATTTTGGAGGCAGGACCCTTTATTCTCATGGAATTAGGATCATTATAGTAGATTTATTTACTCATGATTCTTTAAAGTTGATAGATCACATAATTTATGTTTGGTTAGAGATGTGATAATTTATTATATTAGATGTAGAGGAAATCTTATTCTTATATCACTTCCTATCATATTTGTTATCCTCGTTTAGAGAATAATTTGATAGTGAAAATCCATCCCTATTTACTATAATATAAACCATGATAGTGTCCACTATTGCTACATCAGTGGCAAAATAAACCATTAATATCATGTGGTGAAGGTATATGTCATCCCTGGAATTTTAATTAAACCTATGAATAGGTAAATATTAAGTGATGCAGTGGAATAAGGTTCGAAGAGAAATATAGTAAATGGGATGATAGTTAAAAACATTATATAATATTAGTTGTGGAATTGGGATAATCTGATGTGTAAAGTACAATGATATGTATTTTTTAGATATTTATGTCATTTTCCTTAATTTGGTTTCATTATATTAAATTATTAAAACTATAAATATAATAATAATAATAGTGTCTTTAGTAATAAATATTTTCTAACATATCAACAAATATATAACATGGATAGATCAGTCAATGTCATATTTAGTGATTATTGGGTTGACATTAGTGATCACATTAAGTTGTATCTTATCTAAAATATTGTAATTCTTATTATTTAAATTTTTTTAACATTTAAAATCCTATATTTATTTATATTAATAAAATTCGATTTTATTTGTAGAAATTTGGATAATATTTTATTCCCCATAGAGAGGAGCATGAGAATTTATTTATTCATCTATTACCCTAATGAATTATATTTCAACATTAGAGTATCATTATTTATTCATTTCATGTTGTGGTGAATGATATTTCAAAAGTTGAAAGGATTCAATTGGATTTTCCATAATGATATTCCAATTATCTATCATTGTTGGATATCATGTTTAGTTTATAATTATATCTCAATATATCGCCTATATTTATGAATGATTGTATAATGGATGATACTATGCTTTGGTAGTAGTACATTTAAAATTTATATATATTAAATATGGGATTTATTTGTATTAGGGTGTCTCTAAGGTGTTCCTTAAAGTTATTTTTTATGAATCCCAAGGGGACCTTGATATTATATATCAATTATTAGTGGTGGAATCAATTGATAGTAAAAAAATATAAATTACGGGGATTTGGTGGATTTCCAAATAAAATAGAGGAAAATTATTTGTTCTAAATGATAAAAATATAGTTCGTATATCGTCATATGAGGGTAAAGGATTAATTCATTTTGTATTTTGTATTGTAATTTCCATATGAGAATTTGAGTCTATGTACATTACATTTAGAGTTATGGATTCACCTTCATTATTTATGGTATTGATGAATGTTGGGTTTAATAATAAACAATACCAATTTTTAGTTCTCATTGTTGATTATATTTTAACACCACTTATATGATTTCTCAAAATATGAATGATTTGGTAGCACAATATATTTTCAGATTCCCATCCCAATAAATCAGAAACTATCAACTACAAAAATTATTATTTAAAAAATCTCAATGTCTATCTACTCTTAATATGAATACATTTAATAATAGTAAATAAAAAAGACATATAAAATTTGAGTATGAATAATGATTTATATAAATAAAAAATTCATCAATTAAAGTTGACCTTAATCATGAAATAATTGAAATGACCCATGATGATTATATAATCATCTCATACAATAATTTATCATTTGGACCATAGATTAAACAAGTAAACTTTGATTGAAAATATAAAAGAAAACATGAACTTAAAAACATAAGTCTCTCCCTATCACCATATTTGGTACTCCATTAACCTACTAGATCCTAATATCCTTTACAACCTATATCCAGTACTCCAAACATAAATATCAGTATACCCAACAGGGTACAACTATAGGGTGTGAGTAAACAATTAAATATGGTACAACTAATGACACCATTTATATATGACACAAAATATCCTTTATAATATATATCTAAAGTTAAATAAGGTATTAATATTCAAAATAAAACCATCCATTTTAGTTTTTTGTGTACAAACTAGGAAAACCCAATACCTGACCTCACTTACATATGCCATTACAATTGTATACCTATTTTTATCCATTTGGGAAAAAATAAAATTTAAATAAAATAATGTTCTTATTATTTTTATAACCGTGGAACAAAATAAAAATATTTTGGAAGGGAGTATCATATAAGAACCATTTCATTTGATATTTTTTCAATAAAAAAATAAAATATCGAGACCCATGTATACGTGAATATATGTACTATATCATAACTATTTCTTCTTCCTATAACTCAATTTAATATTAGAAAAAACATCTAACGATTAAATAATAAATACAAACACAGTTATAGAATATGCAACTAGGAAAGTAAAAAATGTAGCCCGAATGATGTACATCAGAATAAGGGTATCCACTCCCTATGCAAGGATCCTCCTAGGAGGCCAAAAACTCGGGCACTTAGGTGTGATAACTCAAACCCTGATTCATAATACTCGGCGTCACTAGTTCATTAGAAAGTAAATTAACATCGTTAGGTAGATAAAATTAATTCATGAATGACATACCCCCCAAAACAAGCTCTCTTTTGGAGAGAAATATACACATATTTTTCAGAGAAAACATAACACTGTAAAATATCTCAAATATAACCCATTACAAACATTCACATAATTAAATATCAACTAAACATAATCTATATATAAAATCATAACTATGAACTGTGATAAATCCCATGGTCCTAATTTTATTATTTAAAAAATCTATACATTAATAATAGGATGAAACCATAATCTATTACAATATATCAACATAAAAAACCTTTTAGAATCATGTAATCCACTACAAAATTCTTTTATATCATATATATATATGATCACATAAACATGTCTTTGATTTTAAAAATCCTCCTTTCAGTAACCCATATTCATAGTGTTTGAATGGGAAATCCTGATCCATCAGATGATGTTAGGAAAAATACTAGTTGTATGTACCATAGGAATGCTAAAAAGAGAGAAAAAAATGGTAACACTATAAATTTTAAAATTGACACAGAATTTTAGATGCATTAAAATTACTAATATGGATATTTTAGATATAAAAAATTTATTACGACCATTACTATAACACATTGTACCATCCTTGAAAATTCAGCACTATAGAACCCTATTTATTTTTTCTCCCATTTCATTTTAGGGATTCTTACTATTAGTTTGTTTATTGTAATTTTATACTTGATATTATTGCTTTATTATATCTTTCTATGGATTTATATATTATTAATGAGCCATATCAGTCTAATTTTCTTAATGATCTTCTTTTTTTTATTTTTTAACTCTTCTTAAGGAGTCATCCATCATTAGAGATTATTGAATTTATATTACCCTTAAAATAAAAAGAATAAAAAGGAATTATCTATATCATGATATCTTCATCGGAATTTATCTTCCCCGCACTATGAAATCCATCTATGAAATTCTATTTAACACCAATATTCTTATACACACAAATTATATCTTCAAGAATAGATTATAACCCTAGATAATTTGAAATTCCCCATTTTATTCCACTTTTTTTCTATAAGAAATAGCCTCTGTGATTGATCCCTTTATCAAACTACATTATATCCTATTACAACATGATCATTTTTCTCTAAAAACACTAGTCATAATTGAATACATGTAATAAAATGTAATCAACCATATCTAAGTAGATTCAAGATCCATTGACCAAGACCATAACTTTACCAATATAAATTTAAAGTTCTGTCACTAAATTGTACCAATACCCAAGGAATTTCCACTTTTATGACCATTATCCATCTCAATAAGGCTCATACAGATCCAATTATAATTTATAACATTATCTAAAATTATTTTAGGAATATTTGTGTCATACTAGTACCCATCCCTAGTGGAGAAATAGCCTCTAAAAATCTATAAAATTCACAAACCAAGCAGATAATCTCTGATCCACTAATACACGAATCTTCCCAAAAAAACTCACACTTTTATTCTATATAATTCGTAATAATGTTTTTGTTAACCCAATCCTAATAAGAACACACATGTAGTGAAAATAAATATATAAAATATAATATAAAATGTTAAATGGATCACCCACCACATTATTATTGATGTTATATTATAGAGTACCATGGATTGATTCATCTTTGTTTACCTAAAATCAAAGAATTAGATAAATATTTTTAAAAAAAAAATTAAAATAGAATATTTGAAACATAAGAGAAACACTAAGGATAATTCTAGGGAACACTTCATCCATATTGATAGAAACATCCTTCTATATATAACATGTTGATATAATAATATATATAAGTAAGTTTGGCATAAAAGTAGAGTGGGATGGAAATAGATGGGGAGGAGAATGGTAACTAGTGGTTTATGGTTCTAGTGGCCAAAATGAGTGAGGGATAATAAATTATTTTTTTTATAAAAACATTATTTGATTTGTTTTTTGAAGAACTCTCTTTCTATAAAATGGGAACCTGATAGACACATGAGGTCCATCTATCACAAGATTTGACTCTACGGACTGAGTTTATCCCAACAGAGTATTTACGGATATATACATTATATATGTACTATATTCTACCACCCCACTATCATTGACCCAAAACATCAAAATTCCTTTGAAACCTCCCTCGTTAAAAAATATCCTAATTATACCTCAATTCCTAAAAAAAATCTAAATCCAAATTCACATAATACCACTACTCAAATTTTGAATATTTCAGTTTCTTTTTAACTCCATTAAACCATAACAATAGAGGTTATTATAAGATCCCTACAAAAATGATTCTCATAAATGAAGTCATTATATTTATTAATTCATTTATCATAATTAGATACCACAAAAAAAAATTATTCTAAATTGTATATGGCCTTACTACTCCTAAGACCAATATTTTCAATCATTTGTTCAACCAAAACCCCCACTCCAATAATATATGATTATTGGAGAAACATTTAATGATTTATTCAATAGAATATAATTCTTTTCATAGTTGATAATATTGGAAAATCTAGTACCAATCCTCATTTACCAATATTAATATAAACTTATTCCCATACAAATAATAATATCTATATTTCTAATTCATACCATGATTCCAAAATTTGGTGAAACCATGAAATCATTCAAGTTCCAAAAAACCCATTAAATAATATTATACTATATTAGATATAATCTACACTAAACATAATTGAAAAAAAATATCAAGAAACATATATAACCCATCCTACTCATATGCCTGAATACCTATTGAAACCCACACTCTTTTAAGATAGATATTCTGTTCTCATTAATTCAAACATTTACCACTTTAACCTAATTCAAGGTTACACCTCAATGGATTGGATGACTCTCCCAAACATAATATAATATAGAACATTATATGATTAAAATCATTACCCTCAATTTCTAATATCGTATTAAATAACTACTCCCAAACCCAGCCCAAGGTATCTTGTTTGAATTAGTTACCCAAATAACCCAATCCATATAAACACATGTTATATAAAATCTATGTATAATCATGAAAAATATTTAAATTAATCATTTACTAAAAATGGATATATATTTAAAAGGCCTAGCTAAAAATGGGTGATGCATTTCACTTTTCAAAATTCCAAATTTTGAAAGGAATGCCAACTTATTTAATGACAAGGAATGTCCCATTTTTTATAGGGATGAAATTACATTATCCCATGTTAACTCTATAAATTTACATAGTGTCAGACATTGGAATCCCTATTGTTTTAATTTTATTCAATTTTAGGATATATTATTCTTTCCATGTGTTAAAAATGTTTTCTCATGTGATCCTTATAAATTTTAGGATCTATGATGAAGCAATAAATGATTCAACCTATAGAGGATAGACAATAATAGACTTCCATGAGCCCTGCCAATATTATTGATCATGGTACTCCATGGTGTAGCCTTTGAGATATATTGTGGATGGACTCACCATTGTGTCTCAAGTGGTTTGAGATCCTTGATCCCTCCATTTCAAACACATCCAAAGTGTATTCTAGAGGGCTATGTTGTAGGGGTGTCCATATATGGTTATTGTGTTGGAGCCTATTGGGACACTCCATTATATTTTTACAGTATATTTGTTTTTTAAAATGGGATCTTATATTTCCCATCATTGATTTTAAGATTTTATTTCACCTTTATTAATCTCCCATGATACATGACATATTCCCTTAGAAATGTAAGTAGAGATATTCTTAATCCATCTTTGACTCTTGGATCCTTCCTCGGGATTTAAAGAACAATTTAATGTAATTTCATTTTCCTTTCCATTATTCCATATTTTAATATCCCCTCCTCCATTTATCCCATGAATATAATTCGTATAAAAACCTTAATTCACTATGAATGCAGGATGTAGGGTTTTTTTTTTAATAGAGTATTTTTTTTTATTTATTGATCAAAGAGGGTAGTTTATCCGTCTTTGGAGTTCCCTACAAAGAAGGTGACAGGTTGGGACTTCATTTTAAATTCATTTAAAATATGGGTTTATATTAAATTCCCTTATTTTTTTAATTCATGATGTGATTGAATCTTTGAAATATGTTTTTAATTAAACATTAATTATATATGTTTTCCATTATGGTTTTATGAATTTTCCCTGATGTATGATCCTTCCATTATAGGTTTTCCTGGAAGAATTAAATTTTCCTTTTGAAAATAAAGGTTTCTCTATACCATGTTTTTATAGAAATTGACATGGGGAACATGTAAATAGTTTTGGGGATAAATGTAGTTATTATGGACAAGTTATATTTTGAAAGAGAAGAATCCTTAATTTAATGGATGTTTCTGTCTTAAAAAGGGGTTCTTTTTAATTGGATAAAATGGGATATTTGAAAAATGTATTTAAAATTGATAGAAAGAACGAGGAATTTTTAGTAAAATCTTCGTAACATGACATTTGGAACCATTTAATAAAAATGGATTGATACTTACTAGACCAACATTTATTTCTCCTTATAATTTTTCTCCCTTTATGGGTTGTTTAGTACACCATGATGAATATATGATTTGGTAAGTGGTTGTCTCAAGTGAGGGCGTTAGAATGAGTTTGATTAATTTTTTATTTTTTATTAATGTATATATTGATCTTGGAGTGATTTGTTTCTCTCCTTTACTTTATATTTATAATAGAAATTCATGTATGTAAGTGGGAGACATTGATTTATATTATACTAGTTCTGATCATACATGGTCTAGTTTACCCAATATTGTGTGGTAGGTCATAGTGGGGAGTTCCCATGATGATTATAGTGTGGGATTGATATGTGGTTTATGTTATTGTTTGGATGAAATAGAATCTTGTAGTTGGTAATGTAGTATTATGTATTTTTAGGGTCATCTCACTTTATTACCCATGTAATTTCTCATGAACCCTATTCCATTACTGATGATTCAAATTAGGAGATTCCTATTTCATTTTTTATATTACATCTATATTTTCTTACTATAGAACCACTCATATTTCATTGTTCATTTTCATTAAATTCCACTTCTATATTGGTGTCAGTTGTTTTATATTTATGTTTATTTATTTATTGAGTGGAAAAATTATAAATAACATGTGATAGTTTTTTAACATTTTTTCTGAGTAAAAAGTAAATTATTAATTATTTTTAGTTTTTTGGATGGTTTTTGAAATAATAGAATGGATATTTTATTTTTCACAATTTCAAAGGACTGCATTTTTGGATTTTAATGCGTTTTACTGTGAAGAATAAATTAAAATTATATTTTATTAAATAAGAGAGTACTATTATTAAAATTGATAATATATATTCTAATGTCACTACATATTTATTAAAATGTAAACCATTCCTTATATTTTATTTGAATACTGCATCTTATGTATTGTTTCATGTAATAAATTTGATAAAATCATTAATAAAATCCAACTAAGTCTATTATCTCACATGAAATATATAAAATCATGTGCATGTATGAAACAATCCATATTTATATTAGTTTTAGGTTTTATATCATTATTCTTATTGTTTTTTTAGAACACCTATTGATGAGTTGGAATTTTTTAAGAATTATTTTTCTTGAACGGAGGTGAACTTTTGGTTATAGTTTTTATATTTGGATGTTTATGTGTTGAACAACATAATTTCTCTTTTATTTTTATTAAGTTTCCTTTTATTGATCTTTTTTTGTAATAATTTTGGATGATGGGTTTAGTGGAAATTATTTGAGACATTTGTATTGTTCATGACCCATTTTATTTATTATATCTATTATTTATGGAAATTAGATATATGATTAACCCAGGATAGATTTTTGGTAAATTTTATACTATATTTAACTCTAATTTTAAAGAAACCCCACTACAATGATGAATTTTTTAATGTCTATGCACTAGTTAACAAACTGTGGGGATTATTAATTCCCTTTTGTCCTAGTGGTAGATTGGGTTGGGTGATGTTCTTGGTCAGCTCGAGCTGGATCATTAAAAATAAAATAGTTTGAAAAAATTGTTATTGGGAGTTAACCAGAGTGTAATGTATCCCCATTATCCTATATTAAACATGGGTTCAAAATTGTGTGGTTTCAATTTCCAGTAAACTATAGAATCATTTTATAAGTGTAGAATATTAGAGGTACTATTCTTTATAAATGTGATTCTAGGATATAAAAAATGGACTTTGGGACATAAGGACTATATTAAATCAAATATTGTCATGCCCCATCCTCCAAGACACATTTTGTGACTACCCAAAGCCCACCTTCCAGATTCCAGGGGCTAGTGACTTACACCAGAAAGGAATATTAAAAAAATTGAATGCATTTCCTTTAAACCAGCACACTCACATACATGGAATTATTCCCAAACCAAACCACAAAGGAAATAAAAATAGAACAACCACCACAAAGTACCACCACTAAGAGTAAAAGGGGTTAAACTGAATGTAAAGGGGATAGAATACAAGACCAACTGAAAGGAAAGTACAATAAAAAAATTAAAATCTATGAAGGTCAATTTCGAAGGATCATACCTAAAGGGTAGGTATAACTCAATGTATGATGTCACTGAAGCACACCATGTCTATCGATCCACCTCCGAGCACTATCTAGCCCTGGATCCCTTAAGTCCCATTCAAAGCTATCCATTGTCTGTACAAGAATCAACAGGTGACGGCGAAGCCCCATGCAGTGGTGAGTATAAAAATACTCAGTAAGGACCTTGATCCCCCCAAAGGTGTATTAGGAACCCACAATGAAAATACAGCAAAGAAATATCTCAATGTCAAGCACAAAGCAAAAGACACAGCTCACACCGGGTATAACATAAGTACACAAGTAAAGATGATTAGTTTTAAAAATATATCACCTTATTCTATTGAGAGGCTCTTCTATTTATCCACACAAATTCACTGAGAGATGATCCACATAGGTTATCTAGGTGTTTATCCGCATTGGGTTCCTAGGTGCTGATTAACATAGGGTCGCATGGTGCTGATCTGCACAGGGTCTCTAGGTGATGACCAAAATAGGATCTATAGCAACTGACCCAAACATTATCACTATGTGTTGACCCACATTAGATCACTAGGATCTAACCCACAGAGGTTCTCTAGGATTTGACCCACAAAATATCTCTTGGTGCTGACCCGCATAGGATCGCATGACATTATTCACATCACAGCCAGCCACTAAATTCTCACACATAGAATGCTTGATTCCTGGAGGATTCGGTCCTTAAGCCATAATTTGTACCTCAACTTCTACGAAGTTCCACATAGAGTAATCTAAAGGACCGTCTCGTTGTAAGGGTCCCAACACAATAGAAGGTGCGTCGAATGGACGCCTAGTTTGTAAGATATAGGCATTTTTGTAAATAGGGCCATGTTGGATTGAAGTCTGATCCAACCCAACCATACTCCAACCTCTTCCGAAACCAACATAGAGTATCTTATAATGACTGCCTCACCTCAAGGGTCCCAATTACACTAATGACACATCAATTAGACTCATGGATTGAGAGATACAGGTCTTTTAGTGAAATCGGGGATAGTCGGGTTCAGGTCCATTCCGACCTAGTTGGGCCGCCCCCACCTAGTCCGACCGACCCGAACAAACCTTGGTTGGGCTGAAACAACCCAACATAGATCCGGTCTAACCTAGATCCAATCCTTATTGGGCCCGGCCCATTGGGCCGTGGCTCTGGCCCGACCCGTTGGGTCACGGGTTGGGCACTACCCAGTGGGGTGGGTCCGGCCCCCGGTGTGGGTCCAGCCGACTGTAGTAGGCTGGTTACCCCATCCGAATGTGGAACATATGTGTCTTTTATTCAGCACATGTGGCCCGTTAACTCGGCTGCGCACTCCATGTCACCTGCGGACTGAGTCTGAGGGTTGAAAATTCAACGCAGTGTCAGTGTGGCATCGTGGGTTTCCAGCGCAGTGGTCGCGGTGGCTGCAACCTCTGTTTCATTCCTGGGTGTCCCGGACACAGGCTTCCACTTCCTAACTTTTTTAGTCCACCTCATCTCCCTCTTCAAGTGGTCACTAACACTAGCACCGACGACTTCTTATACGGTCCATTGGAGTATCTCTGGTGGTCCATTTCTGGATCTGTCAGCCCCAATAGGGTAGTAATACTGTCACCTTCACTACGACAACATCAACCTCTCCTTACCACTATTTAGAGAATTGAGCCACAAATAATTCACATTCAGAGTGCCTCTGACCTTGTTTTTTTCATCCCATGCCCTCGGTATTAGAAGTTTAAAAACATAGGTAGGTACAGTGATTGTAGTTCAATAAATACAAGTGATAATTTAATCCTGGATATAGAAATCATAGAATAAGTCACCCTACCACAAGAATGCATGATCCTTGGAACAACCTATTCGTGGATTAATCCATGTTCTTCTTTTATAATAAGAACGAGGAAAACATGAACCAAAATAAACCCCTACCGCATATGACATTATTTTTCTTAAACTTTCATCTTAAGAGGTTCAAGGGGTTGATGTCGTTTGTCACATCTCAGATTAATTATTCAGGGTACATCGAAGTCGATTACATTCCTCTCACATTCTTTGTTCTTTTTTGTAGAGGAATCTCATCATAGGTTTGTCGAATAATTTCTCATGTTTTAATTCTCAACTCTACAGTGCATTTGTTTAATAAAAAGAATCATTTTGTACTGTTTCTATAATTCTATGATTTTTCATTGTTACATTGTTTCATTTATGTTTACATAATGAGCCATTAAAGATCCTTTTTTAATGTTCCTCGTCATTGACTTTTTGTAGCAATGTTGTCCGCCACTCAATGGTGAAAAAATAAAATAAATCAACTTTTTATGTTATTGTATTATTTTCCAAAAAG
The DNA here is from genome assembly GCA_963277665.1 of Viscum album. Classification (NCBI taxonomy): domain Eukaryota; kingdom Viridiplantae; phylum Streptophyta; class Magnoliopsida; order Santalales; family Viscaceae; genus Viscum; species Viscum album. The sequence goes on from OY728156.1 coordinate 1,377,797,936, forward strand.
TCAACAGATTAACTTTTCAATCTGACCCTTATTAGTAAATGTTATGTTCCTTCTAGGAGAATCTTTGTGTTCCTATTTGAACAGTTCCCTCAGATTTTTTATTCATGCAATGGTTTAAAATTTAAAAATTCTCACTCGCACGTTTACTAAATGTTCCTTAAAAAAAGATCAAAAATTAATATTCACCCTTGACTTGCACTGATCATGGTTCATCTCTGCCTAAGGGGAATAGTCCCTCAAGAGCTCAACGGTACTCTTATATTTTCATTCTGAGTTATTGTTTAATAGTTATACAGATTTGAAAATAAAATAATTGTTACTTAATTATTTTATTTACGGCCAAAAACTAACATCCAATGTTGGCCTGCACTGGCCAATGTTGGGATCTTCCTAAGGAAAGAATACCCTGACGAGCTCAATGGTGGTGTCTGATTTTTAATCTAAGTCTCGGTTCCTAAGTAATAATCATTTTAAAAATAAATTAATTTTATTTAGTAATTTTAATTACATTTATTTCATTTTCATTTTTTCTCAATGGAGGGTTGATCCATCTAAATTTATGTCATTCCTAGAGTAAACCCTCCATCTTGAACACAACGGTGCCCTTAGAATTATGATCTCAGACCCCATTTAATATTTATTATAATTTTTAGGAAAACCTCACACACATGCTATTTAATGCATTACATTTTTTGACGAATCATTTCAGGAAATTCAGGAATCAAAATCTCATGCCATCTCAGCGCTTGGTCTTTAAAAAATTTCATATAATTCAAAAAAAATTATATAGAAATTATCGGATATTACATTCTATCCACCTTACGGATCTACATCCTCGATATCCAAAACAATGGAATATCAAACAAGTGTGGGTAATAAGCATTAATTTTATCCTCATGCTCTAATGTTCTCTCATGGAGATACCTATTCTACAACCGAACGTGCACCATATAGATTGACCATCCACTAAGGACCCACTCCTCCCAACCTTCTCTCTCTATTGGAAACTATTCAAATGCCACCCCATCATTAATGCCCATATCTCCTCAATAGATGACGTACAATTGATCATGCACGTACCTTCTCAATTGTGAAACATTGAAAAAATCATGCACCCAATGCTTATGTGGGGGAAGAGCTAAAAGATACGCCACCTCTCTAACTCTACTAATGATCTGGAAAGGTCTGATGAATCTATGATATAACTTGTTGCCTCGGCCAAGTCTCTGCAATCCTTGTTGGGGTGACACCCGAAGGAAAACATGGTCTCCTTTTTCGAACTCCAAGGGTCTATGTCTCTTGCCGACATAATAGTTACGTCTTATATATGTAGTCCTCATCTTCTCCTGGATGATATGAACCTTATCAATAGTTTCTCATACCTACTCTAGACCCACGAGTGTTGACTCCTATAGGCCCTTTCATCATAATGGTGAACTATACGATTTCCCATTAATTACATCAAAAAGTTTCATGCCAATTGTGGAGTGATATATACTTTTGTACACAAAATCCACCAGGGGTAGGTGGTCCTCACAATAGAGTCCAAAACCAGGATAGAAGCACGAAGCATGTCCTCCAAGGTCTGTATGGTATCCTCCATCTGATCATCTGTATATGGGAGAAAAGTTGGTCTCATGCGCACCTGAGTCCCAAACACCTCCTGCAACCCCTTCCTCAACTAGGATTTAAATCATGTGTCACAATCTGATATGATCTTCGAAGTCACCCCAAGAAGCTGCAATAACTTCTGGACAGAGAGACCTCCCTAGCCATCTACTAATCCCTACTCCCAGACGGGTAGGAAGGGGGCCGACATGGTAAGTTGGTTAGCCATCACCCAAATAGATTCGTGGACCCTATATGTGTGTGGTAAGACTGTCACGAAGTTTATTGAGATACCATCACACTTCCACTCTATTACCTCAAGTGGTTGTGCCAATTGTGATGGAACCTAATGCTCATCTTTCACTTGTTGACAATTGAGGCATTGTGAAATGAACTCTTCCACTGATTTCCTCATATATGACCACCATCCCTAATGTCAAAAGTCCTAGTACATATTTTCTACACCAGGATGTAACGCAAATGGGTATGTATGGAACTCTTTCAACACCTCCTCCTGAAACATCAATGGTACCATGGTGTGTCCTCTGAAAAAGTTTACGTGCTACCTACATACAAAAAATCCATTAGGAGTATATCCTGGGGATATATGAGCATGTTGGCCCTCTCCATCCACATCCACAATATGTGCCTCCCAAACTCATTGAAGGAGTAGGGCAGTGAAAATCAATGATTAGAGGTATGATTCTCCATCATTATCCTTGAAGGATATATGCATCATGGCTAGCTACTCTGTCGCCTCACTCAGTAGCTGAAAAAGAGACATCCTACTAAGAGCATCGGCCACAATGTTCTCCTTCCTAGTAGTATAGACTATCTCAAAGTCATATTCCTAGATTATCTTCTTCCATCGCCACTGTCTCAAATGCTGAAAAGTATATGGAACATTTCAATCCATATGAAAGACTACCCGTTTTAACTAATAGATGTTCCCATCAAACCTTTGGTAATGGGTAATCAATATATAAGACCATTTGGTAAATGTTCTATTAATCCACACATGTCCTCGAACACTGGGTCTTACTAAGACCTTCATCTACAAGTCCCCCACCAATGACCCCTTCTCGCGAAGCTCTACGAAATGCCTCTTATATAATGATTCTGTTTTTCAATTCCATCTTGGTATGTAGAATGATGCAGAATTCCCCCTCCATACAGGAGGTAAATCCTAGAATCATTTTTTGAAAGGATGTTCCCACCCTCCTCCACTACTGTTGGGAACTAAAAACTCAAAACATCTGCTTCCAAGAGTTTAAGGTTGGCCAACTAAGGAGTGATTGACTGCACCATCATATTCATGAGTACATCCCATGCTATCTGGATTTCCTTTTTCATCGACCAAGGAAAACCACATTACAATGCTACATATATACCACATTCTTTTTCCTAAAACATTCAATTTGATCATGAACTATGTATGAGCACTCCATATCCAAACTACTATCGTAAGGCCTCTACACCTCCACCAAGATGTTACAACTGAAAATATCACATCAAGGACCACATCACACTGTTGGAATAAGTTTTATTATTTTGTATCCTCCCATAGGTTTCTCCAGACGTAAGAATAAAGTAAATGGTTCAACAAAAAACTCTAGATCTTAAACAAGATTTGTGAAAAGAATGAATGATTATTGCATATTTCTATTTAGAAAAACAGAAAGTAGTAGACACAGAACATACCTTGAATCATTCCTGTAGACCATGGCTTGTAATCATTGGCCACAAGCAGAAACTCCCTTCCCCTATACTCCATCTCCCTCAGCCTAGTTGAGGCCACATTGGGGTGGTGGTTGTAACATATTGAAATGTATACCACCTCTTACTTATCTCCTAGCTCCCCTTCCATATCTTCTTCCCTACTGATCCATCTATCCCTATAACTTTCCCTTCCTAAAACATTTTACATTACTAAGTCTCTGAGATTGGCATTAGTTTCCTACTTTTACAATGTTAACCTTCATTGGATGCATCTTCTCATCCAAAGAACATTCAACAACAATGGTTCTCTCTAGAACCCTAACATAGGTAGGAGTGTAGTTAGGAATTGTTCTTGCTTGGAAGTCCCTAACCACATCTAACTCATAGGTATAATCCATGAATCACTTTTCGTATCATATTCATCGAGTAACTAGAATGGTCGGTATGCCGTGATGAATACACAGTTACAGACATGTCGTCCTACTGATGATTTATAAGCTCTTGGGAACACATACCCCTTAGCTTTTTATGGAATGAGACCCCTTCTATTAGAATGGTTCTCAAGCTCTTTCAACGAAAGGGTCCCCTCATCTTAAGATAGGGGTAATCTAAATCCTACTATCACCCTACTGAGCCACATAGAAGGATCACTTCATGACCACCATCTGATCTAATGGTGCGCTGGCTATATGGAAACTCGGTCACAAAAACAATCTAGTCCTTTTCCTACTGTAAGTCTGGAGCACCTCAAAACATGAGTGCTATATGTCCCTCAAACTCATGCAAGGCACTGATCCTACACGTGTCCTCTACCAATATCTCTGGTAGTAACTATTGACCTATGCATAGTGGTATTTATAGGACACTACCCGAAGGTACCATCTTATGAAATGGTCGTTGTACTGAAGCCTTATCACTTTGTGGACCATCCTCATGGTCATGTACTAGATTCATGGTTGGCTATCTGTGGATAGGAATCATGAAAGAGGATCAAGATGAACCATGGTAAATAAGATATACCCGCTGAGCTGACTCAAAAGCGATCAAGAGAAAAAAAATTCCAAAATGCTTCCGCTTAGTGCTTTCTTATACATAGTCAGAAAATAGAATTCAAATTCATAGGGTATGGATACGTCCACCGCTGCTCCCACACTGAACTCCCCAGACTGAAATCTGAACTCAAGACACTTAAAACTATTTCCCCAATAGAAAATACAGACTCTTAGTTCTTCTGGTAGAACCGACCACCCACTGATACAAATTTGCAATGGCGCGTCCCCTGGGACCTGCACCGTTACTTCTTCAAGCCCTCATTCAAAATGAATGGGGCTAGTGACTAGCACCGGAAATGCATATTCCAAAAAGAGGAGGAATTTCCTTTAAACCTATACATACATAGATAGGGAATTCTGCATAATAAAAACCACAAAGGATATATAAATAGTACAACCGAATCAAAGTTGCACCGCGGAGGGTAAAAGATTTAAAATGAATATAAAGGGGCCTGAATATAGGCCCAACTGAAAGTAATATTCAGAAAAAAAGTACATGTACTTGAGGTTGTCTTCTAAGGATCCTACTTAAAGGGTAGCTACATCTCACTATTCAATGTCACTACATCACACCGCGACTATCGATCCACCTATGAGCATTGTCTAGCCCTGGAAACCCAAAGTCCCAGTCAAAGCTTTATATCGTCTGCACAAGACACAACTGGTGCGGGCGAAACCCATGATGGGGTTGAGCACAAAAATACTTAATAGGTACCCAAATACCCTTGATTTTTTCTTATAAATATAATAAAAATACCACAATGCCAGATCTCAACATAAATCACAAATCAAAAGACACAACCCATTCTAGGTATAACATAAGTATATAAGTAATAATGATTAGTCATAAAGAAATATTATATTATTCTATTGAGAGCCTCTGATTTTTATCCACATAAGATCTTTAGGACTTGTTCCACACAAGGTCACAAGGTGATGATTCACATAGGGTATCTAGATGATGATCTACCTAGGCTTACTCAATGATAATCCACACAGGGTCTCTTGGTGCTGACCCACACATGATCTCTAGGTGCTAACCAACACATGATAACTTGGTTTTGAACCACACATGATCACCAGGTGTTTCCCACAGAGGATCTATAGGTGCTGAACCATAGAAGATCTCTAGGTGAAGACCCACACAAAATCTCTAGTAATTCTTCATGTCAAATCCAACCACTAGATTTCAACAATTAGCACGCTTGATTCCGTCAGAATCCTCTCCTCAATTCATCATTAATACCTAAATTCCCATGAATATGCACATAGAGTATCCCAAAGGATTATCTCTTCATAAGCGTCCCAAATCAACAGACAGTGTGTCGAACAAATGACCAGTCTTTTAGATATGCGCATTTTTGTAAAAAGGGCCCAGTTGGATTCGAGTCCGATCCAACACGTCTGTACGCCAACCTCTACCAAAACTCATGTAGAGTATCTCAGTAGGACTGCCTCACTGCAGGAGTCACAATGCTACTGATGGCGCATCACTGGGATGCTCGGTTTGAGAGATACAAGCACATTAGTGAAACAGGGGCCTGTTGGGTCTAGTTCTGGACAGATCTGGTTCTGGACCAATCCAGTCAGACTGACCCAACCCGACCAAGTTTGGGTCGCTCGAACCGGATTCGTTCCATCATGGGCCCAGACCATTGGGCCATGGGTCTGGTCCGACCCACCGATGCGGGCCTCCTCCCCCATCCAGATGCGGCACAGCTGTGTTGGGTCTTCAGCGCACACATCCAGTGAAATGGGCCACACCCTTAACATCACTAACATATCGAGTTCATGGGTCGACCATTTAATATGGTTACATCATGGATTCGTGGTTCCCCATCATCGCGGATGTAGTGGTTGTGGCCTCCATCACTCACCCGGGCATCCTGGACGTGGTATGTCACATCGAATCAACGCCAGTCACCACTGCACCTCCACACCACTGCGACTGCTAGTCGTATACCTCTACGACCATTGCACGTCGATGGGCACACCAAATCCTCTTCCCGTGGTCACCGCTGTCAGTGCCTACACATTTCTAAATTCTTATGCGGGCCACCGGAGTGGCTTTGGTGTTCTGTTTATTGATCCATCTGTGCCTACATGATCATAAGGCTTTCACCTTCACTTTGGGGGCCTCGAACATGGATTGAATCCATATCAATAATTCATCCATGGAGAATGAACATTCATAGGGGTTCGATCCTTGTTGTTTTCATCCCACGCCCTCCAAGTTAGATGTTTAAATACATGGGAAGATCTGAGGATGGTAGTTCAATAAATACGAGTCATAATTTAATCCTGGATAGGGAAATCCCAAAAAAGGTCACATTCCCACAAGAAAGCAGATATATAGATCAACATGTTCTCAGGTTGATTCGAGTTCATCATTTAGAATAAGAACATGGAAAAACCTGAATCAAAACAAACCCCTTACCTAGTTGGACATTTATTGTAGTAACGTTCTATCCTTAGGGGTCCAAGTGGTCAACGTTTTTCGTCGCTTCCCAACATCGTTCATAGGGGTATATAAAAGTTGATTATGTTCTGTTGGTGCTTTAAATTCTTCATTGGAGAAGAATATCACCGTAGGTTCATCAAATAATTTCTTGGGGTTTAATTCTCCACTCTCCAACACGTTTGTTTAACAAAAAGAAATATGCCACATCATTTCTATTACAATGTGAAATTACCTCATTACGCTTTCACAATGAGACATTAAATATCCTCATTTAATGTGTCTTATCATATCCTCGTCGCTACACCACCATCCACCACTCAATTGTGAGAAAATAAAATAAAATAACTATTTATGCTATTTTATTATATTCTGAAAAGTACAAAAAATTAACTTTTCTATCAGTCCTTTTCATGTCAGTGTTATGTATTTTCTAGGATAATCTTAGTGTTTTGAGTTCAACAGTGCCCTCATATTTTCGATCCAAGGAACGATTCAAAATTTATAAAAAAACCTGCTCGCACTTTTACTGAACTTACCTTAAAAAAGATCAAAATTTAACATTCACCCTCAACCCACATCAGTGGAGGTTCGGATACTCATAAGGGGAAGATTCCCTCACGAGCTCAATGGTATTCTAATATTTTTAATTCGAGTAACCATTTATGAGTTATGAGGATATGATAATAAAATAATTGTTATTTAATTATTTTATTTAGGGCCAAAAACTAACTTCCACCATTGGTATGTGCCAACCAATGTTAGGATCTACCTAAGGAATGAATAGCCTCATGAGCTCAGTGGTGGACTCATATTTTTAATGAGAGTCATCATTTAGGTGTTACAAGGATTTGAAAAATAAATTAATTTTATTTATTTATTTTATTTACAGTTATACCATTTTCAGGTTTTCTCACTGGAGGGTTTCATAGTCTAAATATAAGTAATTCCTTGGGTAAACCCACCATCTTGAACTCAATGGTGCCTCATATTTCTGATCAGGGTATCGGTTTAAGAGTTAATCCACTTTTTCAACAAAATCTCTCCAACGTGCTATTTAATGCTTTATACTTTTCGACGGAACATTTTGGGAACTCTGGGCGTCGGAATCGCATGTCGGCTCAGTGCCTAGTCTTGAAATAATTCTATATAATTTAAATAAAATTACAGAAAAATTTTGCGACATTACAAATATTTTTCCTTGAGTCACATAAAAGGATCGTCTTGTGACTAGTGTATTTTAATACATTATATGAATGTTCACCTTTGAATTCAGTAGGATGTATAATATTGTTTTTATATGTTATTGTTCAATAATAATTAGTGAAATAATAATAGAGAATTTATGGTGAATGTTCTGATACACTTATGCATGGGGTGGTGGTTGTAGGCAATAATCGTATCATTTGGGTGATAAGGGATGACATGGGAAAATGAAAAAAATAGACTCACTACTGTAGCTTAGGGATTTAGGTGTTATCTCAAAGCTTTGTGCCACTGGTCCTTTAATCCATGTGTTTTTGCTTCTTTTGATTCATGTAATGGTTCAATTTAAACATTTTTAAAATGTGGGGTTATACATATACTTAAATAAAAATTGGACTAATATATGGTCTTAAATGATTGAAATAAATGAAAATTTGATTCATATTTTCTTATTGAGTGGGTCTACCAACCTACTATTACCTTTATCATGTTCAGTCTATTTTTTATCTATATGTCACTACTATTACTAAAGAAAAATATTTCCCTATGATTCCTCTTGAGCTATGAAAATATTAACCTAAATAATTTAATACTACATGAATACATCTAAGTATACATCCAAATTAAAGATGACCATCCAGACGCACTGTGAATATTTAAGATACTTTTCTATATAACACAGCTTTATAAATTAATTATTGATCAATGTTTACATAAATTAAAATAGTGAATTGAATTATAAATCATAATCAGAAAAATTCTTTTATTACTACATATACATGAATTTCTAAAACACTCTTTGATTATAAAAATCAACGAAAAAACTCTAATATAATATGGGATAAAACTCAATCCATGAAATTCCATCACTATTACATTTAAATGTAATGCAATTCCACAATTAAATCACCTAACTGTCAATTTTATAAATTACTAATAACACAAATATCTCCCTTATTGTATAAATACATATGAATAAAGTTGATATACCTTAGTTAGTTATGTAACATTAAATGGTCCCAAGTTTTCATTGAAAATTGGGTGACTATACACTTGAAACACATGGATATCAGGAGCATCCACCACTTATCCATCTATAAAACTATTATTAAATACTTAAAGGAACTGCACCAATCTCATAGTAAATGGAATATCCACTCAAACTGAAAATCAAAGAGGTATATGTATTATCATTGGTCAATACTATACTAATGAATATTATGTACACATGATCTTATGATAACACCATTTCTAATCAAATATCATTCTTTTAGAATCATTTAATTACTAAATTGAAATAGTTTTGATATCCAAGGCATGTACTCAAACCACATATGAAGGAAATTTAATTCCATCTTTACTTCATAATGTTATTTCATTAACAACAGCACTGTACCACTATGGTTTCTTTAATATTACCAAAATTAAACTATAATTAACATCTAGAATATAGAAATCCCCACTCACTTTTACCTTATTATTTGTAAACGATAAAACACCCCTCGATCCACCGCTGTCTAACAACCTTATATAAATAGGGAGTAATGATACCCAATTACTTTCCTAACTCTCACTATAGAGACTCATACCTGACTATCCAAATTATATATCACATAGAATCATGAACACCTATGGGTCATAAATGTATTAAGAAGACCACATAAATTCTAACCAATAATCTATTTATAAATTTCCCACTGTAGACCAAAAAACATCCCATTAAAGAACCTACAAACTGTCAGGATATCATATTTCAAAAATGAAACACTGTGATGTCATAATTTCAAATTAATAATATCTGAAATCCAAAATAATGGTTCTAGTTAATTAGAAACCCTCTAATAAGTTATTTACGAAAACAAAACCTTACATATTATTTATATTTTAATAATATAAATCAACTTCTTTAAACAAATTCCATGGAATGTTATTTTCAATAAAAAACAACATTCCCTAAACAATTTTTTATTACAAAAAACATTTTATACTCACAATAAATAATGAACAACTAAAATATACTATAATTTCAAGTAAAATAAATGAAAAATTTCACTATTTTAAATATGAGATATGGGTAGAAAAACAATAACAACCTTAATCACAAAAAATATTACTTGAATACATATCTATACTATAATAGTGAATATATAGAACAAAAACGATTAACCTGGGATTTTACCATATTGGTGTTCACAATGTAAAACACTAGTGTGCATCCAATTATTTTTTATAATATTATATCTTCCTAATATATCCCATACAGTAAGTTAACCAAATCTAGGTTATATTACCATTTTTAATTCATAAACTAGTCTCTTGAAAAATAGATAAAATTAGTGTCTCAATTTGTCCTCAGGTGTTCCTCCCCATATTCAGAAGGTTTTTTATATATGTAGGATTCTATATCAAAAATTTGTGAGACAATTCTATTGGAATCATTAAATACAATATCAATAAATAAATAAAAAATATATTACATGAGAGTAAATACATTTATTTTCATCAAAGTGATAATAATTATTAATATATATATATATATATATAAACATGTTAGTATAAAATTAACTCATATTGAACAAACATAAATACATCGAAAGGATTTCTCTATAACCCCATCTCCTAACAATGTCAAGTTACTCCAACTTGATCTCTTATAAAACCTCATATAAATAAGTCGTATATAATATTGTTTTCAACCACCCTAGTTTATGTGTGGTCTCTATAATAAAAAAGTTTTATTCTACCACCAATACTATCCCACATATATGCCTCAATATATCACGTGTAAGTACATGTGGAATAATAAATAAAATACTTATATACATGACCTATGTAATCATGTTATGTAATTGTGTAATAACAGAGAAACCACAATACCCCACATCACTTAATATATTCCTCTCAAATGTATCATGTTTATCATCCTTAAATGGTGGAATATAATCAAAATTTTATTAGTGTCGCATTGTTGGTCGACCCACAACACGTATGAAATGTATTTCGTTAATTCACAACATAGCTCAATATTTATATAGTAATCACACATATAAAAGTTGATACAAATCAAAACTCATGAACATGAGCATGTGGGGATCATTTCACAACAATATGATACTATTAAGAATCCATGGTACATAATTAATGCAACAAAGAGGGGTTTAAAATATAAGAAATTATGTTATTGGAATCACATCTAGTTATGTTTTAACATAGCTAGACCCGTGTATTTGAACACCAATATATAATCTTAGTTCTCATTTATCCTTCAATGAGACTATATTAAAAAATAATATGGTAGTTTAACTATTATTATGATTCCAAAGACTCCAAGTTATTTTCCCATTAAGTGTTGTGTCAATATGGTCAGGGTAAGAAAAGTAATGTGAGAGACCTAGGGGGATCATGCTTACACAACCAAGAGGGGGTGGTGAATCATGTATTTTCACTTTTTTCAAATATAATATCTTTATTTTAACATCAATCCCAATTTATATTTTAACCTATAATTATAGTCAAATAAGATGTATCAATTTTTTTAACCTATAAGATACCTTTATTCAATGAAGAAAAATCAATAAATAGGTGAAATGTTTTTTTAAGATGTTTTTTCTTAAATGTGACCATGCTTTATAATGAATCATGTAATCATCAAGTTCATAATATTCTCTAAAATAAAATTTATTATAAAGTAATAGGAAAGTGGTATATTAATTTCCTAGCCCACTCTCTCACCATATTGCATAGGTGAGGTAGTTTATAATATTGCATATGTTAGCTAAAATGTATCCCAAAACATCTCTTCAAGTTGATATCACACCAACTACATTTCTCAATAATTATGCCCTTTTAGTACATCACCAAGTGCTATCCAAAGATGAATCATCATCCACCTATTTGATCTTCTTCCTCAAATGATATGGTCGTTAACTACTAAAAAATAATTTTTGTACCTTCATTCAACTCAGTTACTACACACAACAATACTTCATGTTATTGCATAATTTATACACATGCTACACTCAAAAAAAATAAATCACTCAAAATCATAACTTTAACATGAAACATAAAATGATTTTATCTGACTTCCACATCAGGAACAAGAACTCTTATTTCTTATTTTTTCTTCATTGAATTTATCTAACCAGTAGTATAGGTTAGACTCATACTCATTATCATCATATTATAATTATATTAAACCTAACTATTGTTTATATTTATATATGGTTTGGGTTTCCTTCTTTTATTCTCCCTCTTTCATCAGTGATCTTGTTCATGTCATCTCTCTCCATTTTTATGCTTCCTATACATGGAACCTTGTTTATTTTTTTATATTCTTCTTCCACAATACAGTCATGTTATTATTTGGATACAACAATTTCTCCCCAAATTTAAAATATCATTAAATGGGGAATTGAAAACTTTATTAGGGATCATGAAAAAATTAACATTATAATGTTTTCCACTTCAAGTTACCAAGATATCTTCTGAATCATTTCCCAACTCAAATAAAATTATAAATATACTATTAACAAATGATCCTAACATTGTTGAATATATATATATTTTTAACTATAAAAGTATCAAATTAATTTTTTGCATCTCAAAATATGCCCCAAAAAACCACAACATTAAATATCATTAAATGTTTAAAAATCATATATGTTAGTAGAAGTTTGTAGTGTGGATACTTGTCTTTATGGCATGAAGCTTTAGTTTATATCACTACTCACCTCCAAATTGAAAATCATCATCTTCACATACTCCATCTTGATTTAAAAAAAATTGTTATATTTAAACACTAAAAAATAAAAATTATTTGAATTTCTTATTATTATTGATTTTATTATTTTAATTAAATATATAACATATAATTTCAAGTTAAAATATTTTTATAAATAATATCCCACATCATTATTTTTCTATAAAAATATGTATATTTTTTTCAATCGAACATCTTAGTTTTAAATGATTTAGTCCGTGATAAAAAACATTAGAAATGATGTAACTTTATCATAAATAATCATAATATCCTATGTATTTCTTTTAAAATGAATAACATTAGTTGTGTAAAAAAAGTAATTTATTAACAACTAGATAAATTATTTAACTTTATCTCCATTACTCTTAAAATCCAATGAATTTTAGTATTAATTATCAAGAATAATGATCAACATAAACACAATATTGTATCATAGCTAAATATATGTTCATGGTTTTTATGACACCTACAAAAAATTCAACATAATACCTAATAAATTTACTCTTCAAAATATAAATAATTGAAAACATCATTTTTTACCTAGAAGGAAATTGATATTAAAAAAAATATTTAGTCCCAGAACATGGTCCTCTAGGAAAAAGTTTTTTATATGGCATTAAATTCATATGGCCATCATTGTTTATGAATTTCTCAAAAATATGTGGTCAGTATGTTAGTCATATTCATAGTAATATCACAATTTTATATGACATGAGAGTCAAAAAAAAGTCCCAAAAATCAAACATTGATGTAATACAATCTATTTGAATTCATAAGATTAAAGGCTTATAGAATATAAGGAATATGATGAATTCATACTCAAGATTGGTATGTTGGTATAGAAGTAATATGGGGGAATTTAGATAAATAAAAATATCGTATTTTATCCATTAAATTCATATACAAGTGTATTATGATCATCCTAAGTTGTGTGATGAAGTCAAATGCTAGTACTCGAAGTCATATTGTCATGTCAATGACTTAACATGAAAATATACAATCCAATAAATTTTGATTCTATAAAATTAAATAAAATTCATATAACCACTATGAAAATTAATACACTCTTAGGAATTTATATTTATCATGTTTCAATAAAATAATTACATACTTTATCAAATGATTAATGGAGTTATTCAATTTAAATGGAGTCATTCTAAACAGTCATACAAATGTCGTAAAAAACTAATTTAAGAATCAGATATACATAGTAACTCTTGGATATTATATCATCATTATTCATAACATACAATAGTATTGAATCCCCTTAGATTTATTCACTATAAAAATCACCAAGATGTTTTGGATAGTACTCTAGATATTTGGTTCAGTTATTTCAGATTTGGAAAAAAATCACTAATCATCACATGTATGTTATGCTCATTGAAATTACCTTTCTAATCTAATTATGCGAAAAAACACTTTTATCTATCAATTTTTCCCATGTTTTTATCCAAAAACTCTAATTACCAAGGGTAGATAATAAATATATCACTGATGGCATTAACTATACCTTAGTTCATTAACAAGAACCACAAACTAGGTTGATGAAAATACAACTTCAACCCAAGGACACCTAAATTTTAGATTTTGAATTTTTTAAAGTTTCACATTAACTTCAACAATCAATGTAATTCTTCTACACCTAATTGATAATGAATTAAAAAGGTAAATCTATTATTCCCCTTTTTATACCATGGGTGTAGCGTAATCCCTAAATTGTCATATGTTTCATAAACATTACCAATAAATATTATCTCAAAACAAATTCGTTCATTATCAATTTTTTCCCATTTTCAAGAGAGATTATATTAATATCTATAGGAGAATAGAAGAATCAGGCATTCCTTAAAAATATACCATAAACCTATTAGATATAATTATATGTTGGGTAACCCTTTTAGAAAATTATTTTGACCATTTCATATATAAACTATATCCATAAATAAGAAAATATTTGATACAAAAAAAAATTCATTCTCTAGGTCCAATTTCCGGATATTTTCATAGGATTTAATGAACTTGGACTCGCTTGAGTACAGAAATTAAATCATTTAATATACAATGTTTTGGTACCAATTTATCCAAATAATCAATCCCCTATAATAATATTAATGTACATGAGTTAAAATTGTGATTAGAGAATGAAAATAATACTTTATCTTATAATTTTGATTCGGATTTCCAAATTTTTATATTTACCAAAAAATGGTGAACTTTGATAGATTTTAATATTTTGATAGCTCCCCCTAAAGGTATTACCACAAAAATTATTCAACTTTAAATCTAGGGAAAATAAAAAATGTATATTAATTATATATTTGGTTATTCTTTAACATCTTATGAGTGATACATTGGGATATGTCAACATTTTCATCTCAGATACTCCATCCCTTTAAGGTGGGATTTCTAGAACACTTTATTCTTGATTCCAAAATTACATTAAATGTTATCTATTATAATGTAATCATAGTATTCTTTATTATTTTTACTTCTTTATTAGATGTAATAGAAATCCTCACTTTAAAAAATATATTATTTTAATTCTTTTTTGCTTACTTCATCCTCCTTTCCTCTTCTACATATTAAAGATGTTTAATTAATAAATCTGTTGGCTCATGAATTTTCTTCTCTTATAGTATTGATTCTTTTATTGGACAATAACTTTTATTAAAAAAATTATCTTCTACTTTACCATTATTTCTATTTTATCTATTTATGATAGTCAGACACCTAAAATCCATGTGTTTTAGCTATTTAATCCTTCCACATACAACTTTATCAACATTTAATTTACCATTTATTGGGTACTCTATCCTCTTTTTGAAAAGGTCTGTCAACTATTAATCATACCCGGAAATCCCTCAATTAGATGGGATATTTTATTTTGTATTACAATAATCTCCCATTTATATTGATATTCATGTCTATATTTTAATGATCTATTATGTGAATAAGTTAAAATAAAATAAGTATATTTTTCATATAAGTTGGACATAAAAGTTAGAATTCGTCGTTGACATCTATGGAGTTTCATGATCAATACCAATCATAACAAATTTATCTCCCAAGTTAAACAATCTTATTTTCATATAAATTAAAACCTAGTTTTGGATAAAATATTTTTACATTAGTATGAGATTTATTTTTCCCAAATATATTCTAAAACTTTTTATAATAGTTTATATGTGTGTTGAAAATCGTACGAACCCTTTCTAAGAAATATAATATTTTTTTCAAAGACAAATTATTCAATTTCTATGAAATATATTTCCCTTTAGCATGTCATATATTTTTATTCATATTTTCTCCATTATATTTAGAGATTATAAAACATGAATATACTGATATATTATGTCTATGATCCATAACCCTTTTCACAAACATCCAACAACACCAACAACTTCCAATAAATCACACTGTTTTCTTTTTTCGGTAAAATCTCACATTATTTTAAAAATTATATTCCATATTGTTTTTGGAACTATAAAAAAATTTGTGCTTTGTGTTAAGTAATTATTTTCATAGAGTTTAACACATCGGATATTAACATGGTATTGTATTTTTAGAAATTTTTGTTCATTCATACTTATGATTTTTTTTGATAAAAATATTTACATGTAACTAAAATGTATTTATAACTAATAGATTAGACTAAGTTATGAGATACCATTATCCATGATATAGTTATGGTACGATAAAGATATGTTTCATAGATCTTATTTTTAAATTTTTTAGTCATTATAGATGTAGAACTCTTATTAGAAGCTCATGTGATATCAAATATTCTCCCACAATATAATGAAAATTATTTTTTCATATATTATAGATTTTACATATTTAAATTAAAAAATATATATATTTCTCATTGATTATGTATATTTATATATTTTATTGTATTCTCCATTTCATCACAATATTTCATTAACATCTAAAACTAATTTTCTTGAATCTAACTTTTCTTTTCGATATAACTATTAATCTCCTTTATCCTAATTGTCTTTTAACTTCTAACTGAGAATAATTTACATTTATACATACATGATACATCTTTTATAATTCATATAACACTACTATCACAACTATTTAAAATGGCCTTTATTTTATATTATTCATCAACCAAATATTCTCTTTCATTTCAATGTGTTCTTGTCTCTTCATTAGCATTTATATGATTTATGAGAGTATTATTGAAACTTATTTTCAATGCTAATGATTATTCAATTTCATCATCCTATTATTCTAATTGTTACTATTAATCATGAAGTCACGTGATTAATTTAAATATATATGTCACCACATCAATATGAAAATTATTTAGATATACTATAACATTGGGATGGGGGTCATTGATTGATTAAGTGAAACCATAATGAGAAATTGATATTTATTTATTTGATGAATATTGATAACCAAATTAATTTAGATTTTTACCACTCTAAAAACATTTAGATAATGGTTTTTCATCTTACTTTAATGAATATATTATTTTCAACATAGAATTATTTTTTCTTCCATTTTTTCAATGTTAGTGATTGAATCGGAAAATAATTTTTAATTGGGATGGAATCATATTTTTCTATTTAAGGTAATTCAAACTACAATATACAATTCATGAATTTTCCAAAGAAAATATGGGGACTTTTTTATAAATAATAAGAGATGATTTATCCAGAGGGACTCTATTCCCAAATACCAATTTAGGGTCCTAATGGGATAATGAAGACACCCCCGATTGAGAAGGGATCATAAGTTGTAAAATGTTTACCAAAAAAATAATCATTTTAGCATTAATCTAAATTGATTTTGAAACACAAATTATTGTTATTATAAAGGGATACTTTATTATTTAACATAAAATACACCTTTATGGAAAAATTATAGAATATTAAAGGAAACTGTAGTTTTTTTAGGCGGATCATTCACAATGTGATCATACTACTAGCCATACCTAGTTATAATCCTTATTCCGAGATTTTTCACTGTGAATATTATTATAAATACAAGTAAATGTGGACTATTATTGTTTAAAACCACTATATAACTATACAATATAGGTGAGTTAGTTCAAAATATTACACATGTGAAATAATATTTATCCCATAGATTATCATTATGTTGGTATCCCACAAACTGTTTTATTCGGCACTTCATCCTCTAGAAGAATATATCCATGTTCTATTTAGGGATTAATATTCACCCACTAAGTTGATATAATTCATCAATATAATGAATCATTGAAAACCATAAAATATTCATATGCGTCGTAAAACTCAATCTCAATACATAGTAGTTCTTATTGTTCTTGTAGAATTTGGTCATAAGGTAAAATCATCTCAACTTTTCATCACATAAATTAATTATTACGATCTCATGAAATAGCTAAGTTTAGGGGAATTATACCAAAACTATAGGATGTATTAATTATAATTTTTACTTCCTCAATTGTATATGACTAAAAATAAAATTTAACCACTCCTTATTATACATAAAATCCCAATAGTTATTCATATCTGACAGTAGTATATATTACATTATTCTCATCTTTATCTTCCTTGAGAGAATTTATTCTCCTATAGCACTCCAATTTCATGATTCCCAATAGCCATACAATGTTTATTTTTATATTTTATTATTATTCCTCAATATAATCACATGTATTTGAAATGTCATCAATATGTACTATAATTTTTAAATATCAACAAATTTCAAATGTCAAATTTTATGAGGGATTGTTCTAATAGAATAATTATAAAATTTTCCATTTTGGGTTCCAATGATATCCCATGCACCTTTTTAAATCTCAATTGAAATTCCAAAAATACCATTAATAAATTATCCTCACATTGCCAAATAATCATCTATTTTGAATAACAACATTCTTATTTTCTTATTTTAATTCTCAAAATAATATCTACAAATCCCACACATGAATCTCTGAAGTTATATGATAATCATACTACTAAATTTTAGCTTATTGTGGGGTGAATTCTTATTGTGGATAAAATTAGTAGATTATGGGAAATCACACATTATAAATCCACTACATATTTTTTCTTCATCAATCATGAATTAAAAATACATTCTAATATATAAACCCTATAAACACAACAAAAGTCATCATTAGATTTATTTTTCTTCAATTTTAAAATTTAATTAAATAAAGAATACCACATTTTTTCTCCAAGAATAATTAACTAAATAATATCCTACATCAATAAATTTCCCAAAAAAATATATCTTTTTGTCATCCAAAAGTTTCAGTTTTCAATGATTTAGCTCTTGATGAATATATTGAGCAATAATGAGACATCATTTTTCTTATTCATGAAAACATGAATTTTAATTTTTATTATCATGAACAATTTTCAATTTCATACAAATATTTTATCATGGATAAAAATAGTTTCATGATTCTATATAAACATAATAGTAGCTTTTACATCATCCTAAATTAATTTCCTGTTAGGTATCAAAATCTATAAATCATCACTTTTCACCCAACAAGAGTTTCAAAATTTCCCATGTATAGAGTCATATTATGTCATTCTATAAGTTATTGAACTTTTTAAGCCATTAATGTTATGTGGTTTATATTTTTTATAAAAATCTATATGTCATATGATCATAATATAAGTCATACAATCAAAAGGAAAAATATTTCATATGACATGGAATGTAATCCAATGTTCTTGAAGTCATATAATTATGACCAATTATATACCTAAAGATATATGATCAATATCGTATGGAATAATTGAAATATGATGAATTAATAAATTTTGATTAAATAATGTTTTGGAACCTATAAGGACTAATTCTACTACTCGAAAAGTCATATGATCTCCAGTGAGTTTGTACACTAATGTATTACAATCAGCCTATGTCATATGATGATTTTTGAAACTAGAAATAAAAATAATGAAATCAACTCAAATTAATATTATTGAGTCAAATGATCTAGAAAATATGAATTCTTATTCAATACTATAATTTCTTATGGTTAACAGAAAATTCAAACTCTTCAGTTTTATAAAGTTTCAATTTAATGCTACAAAATTACATAAATACTCAAATTACGATAGGAGTTATTTAATTTGAATGTATATATTTTAAAACATCATTAAAAATCTTTTTAACACTACTTTAAATATCCAACATTTTTAGAATATCTTTGGTTGCTTCTCATAACTCCTAATAACATTATCTATTATTGAATCTCCCAACTCGTTATATTCACTACAAACTTCTCCAAACATCATACATTAATCCTCATCCTTGGTAACTATCTTTGACACTAGTAATAAAAATCCAATTATCACAGGCATTGGATAAAAAGGAGCCTTTCTATAAAAGTTCATTAATTTTAAAAAAACCTTAATCAACCTTATTTTTTTATTTTTATGGGAAGCCTCTACTTACAGAATTTTGATACTCAATCAATCAACCATTATATATCCTTAACTTGATTACATTGAAATCATTAATAAATATTGTTAAAAAATAAAAAAATTAACCTAAGGTTATTTCACATGAAAATTACATATAGCCAAAATCCTAACTCTTAGCTGATAGGTAATCTATTCCATGATTTCCATTAGAGGATAACTCCATATACACTCTCATGTATAACCCATTCTATCCAATCTCACAATACCCATCCATTCGATTATATTCCATTACTAAATCTGTAACCATGGATGTTTCCTAATCATATAGGCTATGCTATTGTAATTGGACATAATTACATGATAATGTTAGGATGAACCTATTATCCATGATAATATCATAAAAAACCAACCTCATAGACTAAATGAATAATAATTAAAATACCATTTTATGACTTATATCTATATGATTACACCAAGGAATCAAAATTACATAATGTACACTTTCCATCATCACATGATTTATGAACATAAGGAACCTATAAACATTACACATACCTCTCATTATCCTTAAATAGCACACCTACCAACCATATATTACACTAATAAATTTTATTTTGAACACCCTTATCCTTACATACTCAATTATTATCCCAAAAATATTATTATAATCCAACAAAAGTATTATTCAACCTTTTTTCACTTCTATACAATTAGACAAAACTACCATGGGGATACTACTATAAGATTAATTTTGAAATTAATAACAAATTAAAAAAAATTTATTCGTGAAGTATAGTCATGGATTTCTACTCATATTACAATATACCCAACCATATATAACCATTTTGAAGGTCTTTTGATTATACCTATAAAATTTACCAATTAAATTACAAATTATTACCATCAACTATAGTTGTTACCAAAGGCATAACCACTTATTTTTCATTTACATTACTAAATAATTCTCATTTTGATCTATTATAAATTTTTTACATGAACTAAAAACATTTTGGGAATTTCTATATGGAACTTTAAGTTATTAAAATTGGTATAATATTTATAATCAATCTATAAATTTCTTAAAACATGAGAAGAATAGCTAAAATCCACATAAAAGGTTATACCATATATAGAATAAAAATTTAATATCCATTTATTCATATTATATAATTTCCAATCCCAATTATCTATGCACACACATAGAACCCACATACATACATGAAATATATTACTTAATATTACAACAACTACCTACCACTGGCTTATAGGAGTGATCTTATTTTGTATCACTACATTATCTAGATCTATTTTCCTAAAATAAGAGACTCAGAAAAATAATCCCCAAAAATTATTTTTATGCTCAAATAATGATGAGATAAGAGAATCAATAAGGTAAACCCAATGGATTATCATAGAAATGATTAGTAGAACAAATGATCATATAATTTACATTTATTTGATATGGCATGACACTATGGAAGGATTAAAAATAGACTTGGTGGATGAGACGAAGGAGGGGAATGTGATTCTCTTCAGATCGCATGTATGTTTTATTTTTATCTATATGTTGGGTAATTTCAGTATCATATGTTTTGGATGTGAATGGTGGTTTGATATTTTTTCATTTTATTAAAATACATCCAATACCACGACCATTGTGGTGTTAATGGTCTAGCTTTTATCCTCCAATGTAAAATTTCTATACGTAGAATTCAAACTACTAAGTGTACTCTTAAACATAGAGTATGAAGAGTCCCCATTTACAAAATGGATATAGTGTCCACCACCACCCCATGTTGGTGGGTGTGGTGAGCCAAAATGGGTTAAATATTTTTTCCAAAACATGGGTGGTCCCAATATACTATATCTATAGAAAATAAACAATGCCATCATTGGAAGGAATTATCTAGGGTGATGGTTTTTTTAGAATTTGAAACACCCAAACACAGCATAATCATTGGGGGTGGTTATTCCCATCACATACAACATTATTCGGTGGTTATAATATGTATTTTCACTAAATTTACCTCTATTAAACTTATTTACCTCATTCATTTAGTTGTTATTCTAGAATGACCATGTTAGATGAAGGGATTTTGGATATTCATTTTCATTCCATCAACAACTTAATTAGTCTTTACTCTTATTTGTCTTAAATTTTGTATATTTGATCTCATGAGGATAAGATATCTTCCTCTCATATCACTGTTTTGGGAGAAAAAAAGGGGTTGTTTTTTCTTTTTGTAGGTGAGTCTATCCTATGGTATATCCTTTGTAATGATCTATGTTTTTATGATTCCATTTTTTTTAATTTATAAAATTTCTGATTTAAAATATAGGAGTGCTGAATTTAATCATTGAAGGATATAGAAATGTTATTAAAAATGGGGTTTTTTATGAAATGTTACTTGATTCACATTAGGTGTTCGTATCAATTGACTAAATGAAAATTTTAATTTAAAAACTATTTCTATGAATAAAAATGATTTTTTTGGGAAAATGTTTCCAAAAATATCATAGCTTGGAAACTATTCATGAAATGTGGATAATTATTCATGAAAATAATAATGATAAAATAGGATACATGGATGGACTTCAGATATAAAAAAATAAGATATATGTGATCCATAGTGGAGTAAGTTATCACTAGGGTAGGATCTCATGATTCCATGTATATTTTGGGATGCCTTTACTGGTGAACTGAGTTTCACTGAGTTAGGATTCACATATTTTTTCTAGTGTTTCTTGTTTTTAAGGATTTTGTACACCCTCATGATGTGGATTTCAGTTATGTTCTCAATAGATATATTACATCAATTTTTATTTGATATTTTTATTTTTCACTTTTTATTAGATCTTGATGGATGAGTACCTAGTATATTCATTAACATCCAAATACATAGTATATTCATCAACATATCCCTTGAGTATATATTTTATTTCATATATTTATTCTTATTATTATATAGAATATTATTTAAAATAAATACAATGGGTGAATTATAATATAAATGATATCTTTTAAAATGTTTTAGAATCTTTTTATATAATAACTAACATATGGATCTAGATATACATTAAATAGTAAAATAGTGGTATCCTAATGATATTTACATATCAGAATCTTATATTTTCCTTTAAGAATTTTTAGGAATAGTTATATCCGATATAGTTAAAATAAATACATAATTTAGATGATGAATCTATTAATTCATATTTACATAATATGGGTTGTGATGGTGGTGAAATATGGTTATGTAGAGATAGACCCATTAGTTACATAAAGGTCCATGTCAATGGTATTTTGGCTTGTTCATATAGAACTTGTTTTCTAGTTGTTGGATGTTCCTTTAAGGCTTGGTTTTCTTTTTGAAATTTTATTTATTTTAGATATCTAGAGTGTACTATAATTATTTATATCATATCATATGCCTATTAAAGAGTGAAATCATTCCCATATTTATTTATATGATACCAAAGTTCTTATCATTTCCTAATGGAATGCAATAAAAAATATTGGATCATATGGAATGCTAAAAAATATTAGATTATTGGTTTTCTATGGTAGGTTATTTAAAAATTTGATTCAAAAAGTGGTTTTTATTAATGTCTATATTATTATTTTGATATTACCCTCATATGTCTCAGGGATATGGGTAGACTAGATTTAGGGCTGCCAAAAAATAGAATGTAGTGTGGGACTATGCCTGGCATGCCCAAATTCATGAAAAAACACAATGTTTACATGATATATATGTGGTTATCTAGTTTAATCTTTTATAATTGTTTCAAAATTTCATTAGTTAAATAAATTACATTTTCGGTAATTGAAAACTATTTTATCCTTGATTTTTTTCATTCTATTCATCTATTAGTATATTAAACCTTCATGAATATCATATCTAAATTTTATAGTGGTATCTATGGTTTGAGCCATGCTAGTGAAACCACCAAGGGACTTGGTATTGGAGGAAAATATAATCCAAACGAACAAATCCATTCGATAAGAAACTAAATTTGAATAAGAACATGAGGTGGCCCATGATTCCGAATTCATGAAGTAGATTCCACTGATCATTCATGGTTGTAAGAGACTGCAGATATCATATGAATATATCATGATGTTTGAGAGTATTTCCCACTTCTTGAAAACTCTGGTGGACCCCAAGGAGGGTTTCCAGACTTATATTATTGCGAGTCTTGGAAGGATGTAGAGGGAAACTATTTCCATTTAAATTTCTTGAATATGTAACCTTGAAAGTATTCAATAATTCCTTTAATCAAGAGTTATATACAGTGACACTGAGAGTGTTGAAGGAATCATAGTAAGATATTATGGATTAGTTAGATAATTTTTTCATGAGTATGATTCTCAATTTTTCGAGTAGAAGAACCTATCTCTAGAGAATTTTTCTAATGAATCTCTCAAGGATCGGATGGTTAAGATTGGTTGAAATCCAAATATTTATTCTATGAAAATTAATATCTTACTACACACATTTACACATGTTTTAGGAAAGGTAGCTATATATGAGAAAGACATAACTAGGAATACATGACCCAATATATCAATATTGATAGTAGGAGGTATTCATATTTTTTCATCTGTATATAAGAGGAAGTGAGATGACCATCACCATTGTGGTGGTAGGCATGCACAATTGACGTTTTCATAGGGATAAGTGGTCTGTTATTAGTGTCGGAGAAACAAACACCGCATACCTGATTATAAGGCAGTACCCTAGGTATTTTATTCATGTGAATGACATGTTTGTATTTAGATTTTCTATAATATAACATTCTAGTGTTGTAGAGTTGTATCCACCTTCTCCAAGTTCTCTTAGTTTCAAACTGATTTTACAAAAGGGGTGGTATTTAAACCTATTTACAATAGTTATTATTATGTTGCATATAAATTCAATAATACGACATTACATATTTATATAGAGGAGTATTCACAAGACTAATAAGAGTTAGAGATATATAACATGAGAGGTATAGTTTCATTGCGTCATCTAGGATTATAAAATGATTTGATACTAGTACAACTCATTCATTTATCATGTATAATAATATTATTATATTGGGATTGTATTAAGATATCAAAACATCCAAGATAACTCTTTTCTCATTATTGGAATGATGTTAGAGTTTCTTTTTATCTGTATGTAATATTGATTTATGATTTCTAACAATGAAACTATATGGTATTTCTAGTTCTTGATCATGAAATTTCTAATGTCATCAATGTCTTGGATTGGATTATTAGTTATAATTCTCAAATAGATTATTATTTTAATTTGGACTATATTCTTTGTCATGATAGAGTCACTCATGTATTTTAGGGTGATTGGGATCCAAGATTTGGGATAGTAGGTCTCATCGTCCCAAGTGATGATATGATATCATTCAAATTATTAGAAAATTTTATTGATTTCTTTCATCCATGACATAGATTCCCTCCTCCTAAGGTGGTGAGCGAGTACCCTAAATATATTCTACATGATTTATATGGGTTTCCACCTTATATGAAATTTTAGATTCCAATATAATTACTTATAGGGATCTGGCCCATTTCATTACCATCATTCCATATAAAAGACGTTGAATTGGAAGAATTACTAGTTCATCTTTAGGATCTTGGTGCAAAGAGACTTATTAACCATAGCATACCACATTGTTAATATAAAATTCTCATTGAAAATATGTTTTATATTAATAACTGATATTTTTTTAATTACTGGAAACTCAACTAAGTGATTGTTTAAAAAATACCATTCTTAGGATTGGGGGAATTTTCAATTAGATCAAAAGGGACCAGTGGGTTTTAAATGTTTATTAGAGAATGTGATACCATTAACTGAGTGTTCCAAAACAAGATACACATAATATATCATTCATTAGAAGTTATGATCATTATTAATATATTTTCATGTTGTTTGGGCATATTAGTGATGTTTTGGTGTTTATGTATATGATGAATCAAATTTTCCATTGGTTAATGGAATTTTTGTGGTTGTTTTTGTGGATGATAACCTTTTTGTTCCAAATCATGGTAGGATCATGACATTCATTTGGATTTTTACTATATAAAATTTAATGAGAATATTCTGTATGGGAAGCCATATAAATTTGAGTCATAAATTCTTGGGTGAAATTCCTCATCTATGTGATTTTTTAAAGCATATCTCTATGGATTAGGAAAAGATTCAGGTTGTGATAGTATGTGAGTATACTATTAAAGTGTTTGAGATCTGGAGTTTCATTTTATTAGATTTCTATTAGCAGCACATTTTTTATGACTTAATAGATATGGAGTCTTCTATAATGAAGTTAACCGATAATGCTGTGATGTTTTTCTATACCGATTCGTGACATAGATATTTTGAATGGTTTAAAGTTTATTGGATTCAACTCTAACCATGATCCTTACAGATCTACATTTTGGTTTCGATGTCCCTAAGAGTCCAAATTATACCACCAATTAGATGGATATAAACTTTAGATTGATAAAGTATGTGTAATAAATATAGACATTTGAATATATTATTTCATATACCCCCAAAGAAATATAATCATAGCCACAAATGTTTTGATAAAAAAATGCTAACTTCATAAGGGAAGGAATCATTATATGAGTGGCTCTTGATGGGCATGTTTCATAAAATGAACATATACTAATAGAAATTTGATGGATAGTTAATCCAAGATTATAGTCATGATGGATCCTTTATGTATGATTTGATATTACATGTATTTGATAAGGATGAAGAGTTAATTGGGATTTAGTGTGAATCTTTATGGTGGGGAGAGATTAGTTGAGTGGTCTTAGTATTCCAATGGACTATTGTTCTTGAAATTCATAATGGTTGTTTTAATTAATATAAGATGGGAAATGATGGATAATTGACACTAATATAATTATTTCATGAACCGTGGTGTAATTCCCCGAACCCAGTTACCCAGAGTCGGTGCATTATTTTAATACATTGGCATGACTACAAGGAATCAAGTCCCAAATGACCGATCAGTTTAGCAGTCTTGGAAAATTGATTACATACATGAATGTTACTTTACACTTAATAACATACAAAAAAACATAAATAATCATTTATGAATGCCATTATTCCCTTGTCTTAACCCTGCATATCAATAACAATATACCTCATGGAATCCTTGGAAAAATAAAACATAGAAAAGGGGTGAGCTCAAACGCTCTGTAAGGGTAAGCAATATAGTAGAAACTTTCATAAATAATCATAAACATTTAAGGCAATGTATAACTAAAACAATATCCTTTTAAAATTAAACTTCAACATATTATGGAAAAAATAAAATGAAATAATGCCATTTACTTATTCACATGGATATTCTACTAATCGAATAATCAAATGAAATATCAATAACCACTTTTATAATGATGGAATGCATAATGCTAGACTATCATAACCACATAGCCAAGCCCTCATTCCAAAACTACAAATATGATTTTGTCAAGGCCTTGTGCCAAGACACTAGTTTGTCTCATTAGACCTACCGATGCATCGAGGAGCTATAGCGAGCTCCAACCGTCGCATATTAAATCCAATGAATTCCCATATGAAAAGGTTTAAACATAACATAAACATTCGTATTAAAACTAGCATACGAAATGTAAATACTTCATCCATAAACCATGAATGGTATAAAAATAACACATCCACAGTCAAACATATCACAAAACCTTCAATACAATATAGAGGTTTTGAATCATAATAAATCAATTTCAAATAAGCATAAAATCCATCAAAGGATATTGACATAGGTGAAATCACAACTCTTTTTAGAGACATATCTCTTTCTATTTTGAAATCTTTTAAGAGTCATATATTTATAAAATAAAAAAAATTCATTGAAAATATTCTTATATGCTTGTAAGGTAAACTTCGATGATTTTATAACGGCAGAAAATAGCAGCACCTGCTGTATAAGTTAAAAAAACATTCGTACCTTAATTCTGTGGAAAAGGTTAAAAATGACCTTGTTTGGAAAACGACGAAAACATTCCTTTAAAACCCACTTATAAAAGTCAAAAAGGGTATAAATGACTTTAAACCATATTCTATTTAATAGTAAAAATGTTTTGAAATACATTTTTAAGAAACATGGATGTGGATGATAAATAAGTCCCAGTAGATTATTACATATAAACAACCTCGGATAATAAAGAGATTGCGAAATAAACTCTTACCAATTTGGTAAATTATGAAACATACACCCCATGAAATAGGTATCATACAAATGAATATTTAAATACAAATAAATTAATTTGTTTTACACAATGGATACAATTATATGATGTACATACACCACATAAAAGGTAATAGTGGCAATATGGCATGAATCTCACAGGAATAAGGAGTGAGATGAAAACCCCTTACCTTGCACTTTCCTTTAGTCAAGGGTACGTTTAACCCCTTGTACGAAGATCGTAGTATGTTATTATATTATACCAGAACCATATTAATATTAATTATATCATACATGATTCATTTATGAATTTATATTACCCTTTTAATAATAATTTCCATGTCAAATTAATATTTTGGGTAATAATCGCTTTCTTTATCGTACATGTTTAAACTTGTTACTCTTGGTTGAATCATTTAGATCATGATTTAAATACTTCCAGAATATAAAACATGATAAATATATCATATATATTTATAATATAAATATGTATAATAGACATATATATGAAATGGAAAACACCGTTTATAGAGACGGTTGTCCGTATGTACGCATAAACGCTGTTTCTATTTTCTTATAGTATTGAACGGAAGTAAGTGAATAAGATATATGTATGTATATAAATAATTATATATATATAAATATATATATCTCCAGTAAAATTATTATTTCATATATTACATTCTTATTAGTAATATATATTTTTATAATCGTCGATGAATGGTGAACTTGGAAATGAATCTTATCGGGTCGTGGAGACGGTAATCAGTGCGTATGCAAGAGTGAAAATATCATTCTTTTGATATTAAAATAATATTTAATTTGATGGTATATCATATATACATAATAATTATCAGGTAATATTTATTATTTACATGAATTAAATTCATTATTATACCCATCCAAATAATTATGTTTTGAATAACAATTACACCACGACGTGGAGACAGTAAGCCGTACGTACGCACGTATGGTGACATGTCATTAAAAGGATGGATAGAATACTGAAATATGCATGTACCATATTTATAATAACATCAAATTATATATAATATACTGGATTTATTAATTTATAATGGTAATAACCAAGAAAAAAGTAGTGGAAGAAGAAGGGAACATGAAAAAGGGTGGTGAAATCATTACCTATTCTTCGGGTTCTTCAATTTGATTTGATCAAAAGGTCTCCTTAGGATAGATTTATGACTAATGTAAGGCCTCTGGAATGAAGTGAGGGAATTTTAGAGAGTATTTGTAAAGGTTTTGGCCAAGCCATAAGGCTTTTAAAGAGTGAATTCATGAGAAGTTGGAGTACCCTTTTATAAGAGGGGTGCGGCGTTCTTTAGGAAAATCTAGAAATATTATTTTATAATAAATTCATGTTCAGTTTATAATGGCTCTAAAGTAGATTATTTAAAGTTTAAGGTGGGGATATGTCGAAAACCACTCAAACAATAGGATTTATATAGGTTTGGGTTACTATATTAACCTTATCTTTAAGTATGAACTCTTAGTTAATTAGTTTCACTTTTACAATGTCTATTTGTATTTTTATAATATATGGTTAATAAAATTACTATATACCTCAAAGAGACCCCAAAGTGGTTCATAAATGAAACATCTATCATGATATAAGTCTCTTGGATGAGCGTTATATTTTTATGAATTTAATATCAATTAATAATATAATACTTGTTTTAAAAACTCTTTTATGTCAATTTTGACACTATTCAATAATTGATTTTTTTAAAATTCATAATAGAATGATTACATAAAAAAATTAAATTA
This sequence comes from Viscum album, assembly GCA_963277665.1. Classification (NCBI taxonomy): domain Eukaryota; kingdom Viridiplantae; phylum Streptophyta; class Magnoliopsida; order Santalales; family Viscaceae; genus Viscum; species Viscum album. The sequence goes on from OY728156.1 coordinate 1,377,828,143, forward strand.
AATCAATCCTAACATGTCATATTAATCTAGAAAAGTATTGGTATTTATAAAAAGTCTCAAATTACATTTATTTGGGTATTTATAATATCAATTATTCTAATTTTTCATTAATTAGGTAATTACTGCATCACCATTGTGTCATAAATAAATTAGATTATTTAATGTCTAAAATTTATAAATAAAATATTATTATGTATTAAATCGTATTATATTTCTAATGAATAGTTATAGTCGAAAATAAAACATATTTAAACTTATGTAAAAATTGTTTTTCTAAAAGATATATGCTTATGTATTTATTTTAACTTAATTAAACTAAAGTGTCCCTATCACCTACAAGTGGCTCCATGGGGTCCCAAAATCGACCCAAAGATGCACAGGGTCGGACATGTATCCACCAATAAGGTCAGGACACGTTTTAATGTAATTTATTTTTATTATAATATTAATGTTTAACTCTTATTTACCTAATTTACACTTTAACCATGGTAAATTATATTTTTAACGAAGTAATTATTAAAAATATATAAAAATACAAGTAACCTATTTACACAATTTAGTCATCCTGATTCCAAATATGGAATCCATTTTTTTCAAATTCAAAACACAGAAGTGTAATTAATTAATTTAAAATTAGTTCCCGTTGTTAAAACAAAAAGCGTGTTTTTAAGAGATAATAACTATCAAACGATTGACACTTGTTTATGTCTTGTTTAATTTTCAAATTTTCTCCAATGACCAAAATTGTATTAAATGGTAAAAATATATTCTAAATATACATTACAACCACTGAAATTAATAATTTATCACTATTAATTATTTTTATTAAAAAAGTTGTTTTTAATTAAAATTTAGTAATTTTCACTATTCATCAAAATATAAAAGTTATCCAAAAAGTAACAAAATTAAACCCTAGGATAAATTCAATATTACAAATCCAAAACTGAATTCCATTTTGAGAGATAAAATTTATAAAATTTCAAAAATTAGGTATTACTATTCATTACAGCTAGTTTGATTCGTTGTGGTGTGTGTTAGAACTCGAAGTTGCGTACAACACACGATATTGCATTACTAAAAGGGAAATGTACCATGGAAGCATGGGGTGTTACAATGTAAATTTTTGATTTCCCCATTCTAAAGAATAAATTTATTTATTCAAATTGAATATATATAAGTTTAAAATATTGGATTTAAAAAAGGTTCACTATTAAAAGTTGGTAAAAGTGCATTTTTGAAAAATACATGTTTTATCTGAAAAATTTAATTTGTTATTAAATTATGTGTAAGAAACTTATAATATGAATTATAAAATTATAAGGATTATATAATGTTAAAAATTTAGTTAATAATATTCATAACCTCTTTTGAACTTCTTGTTTACTAAGTCATGGTGTGCTTGAACTCAGTGTTGCCTGTAGTGCAAGTTATTGACTTATTTTGAAGAAGTACATACTATAAAAACTTAGGGTGTTACATTCTTCCCTCCTTCAATAAATTGCGTCCTCGCAATTTGATATTGTTCTTCAAAAATAAATGATGAAAATAGAAAATATCATTGTGGGAAAACCCACATTGGAAATTTGGTTAATAAAATTTTGTCTTAAAAAGTGGAAAAGAGAAATGAAAGGGTCACCACCAAATTATGATCTCGATTAGGAGAACATTGGTGGAAATTAGAGACATATAATTGGAGTAAAAATTTAAATATTTATAGGTAGTGATTGAGGTCATCAATCATAAACATGTTTAAAATTGAGGTCCCTAAATTCATCAATCGATGATTATTTAAAATTCCATCGGTTCAACAAAACAAAAGGTATTAGGATAACACATTTTTGGTTTTATGATCCCTTCAATAAAGTATAAGAATTAATTTCTTCATAGAATAAGAGGAGAAGAAAAATATATTCTGAAAAAGTAGAGTTCTATCTTTTAACTAATTTCTACCAAAACTCATCTTTAACTCTAAAAGATAATAGAACTTAAAAAAATATTCTATTTATCCTATTCATTTGGGGTTAAAAAATGAATTTATAATTCATCTACTAGACCTTCTTAAAATAAACTACATTATTTAATCCAGGACTTCTCGTGGGCTAGTGGTAGGTGATACACCACTGTCGCCCTTCGGTAGCGGGTTCAAGTCTCGCGGCCTTGCCGGTCGCGACGGGTTCCCGCCCGACCTCTGGGTTGTCCTTTTATGGCAATCCAAAATTAATCTCAAACTAGAATTATCCAAAATACTTCTGCCCAAACTCATAGTCCAACATTTATAAGGAAGGTAAACATGATGTAGATCCTTTTTACCCCGTAATAGCATATGAATACCTTTATCATGTATTCTTTTAAAACAATGAAACATCCTAAATTACCATAATCCTTATTGATTACATTCATGCTCCCTTATTCAATATAAAATGCTGGATATACTTCATCCATCCAAAAATGTTGTAAACTCCAACAATGATGGAATATAAAAAACATTAATCGGTTTCAAGGCAGTCAAGAATATCCAATATAATTTACCCAAATCAACCATATCTTATTTCAAAATCAGTACCTCAATATTAGGACCATATTAAATTTTATCTTCCCTTCAACCATTTAATTTCCGAAAATATTAACTCACTATAGAGTCACTTTTCATTGTACCATAAAATCTCAAATCGTCAATGAAATAGTACTGCAATACAATCCTTATATACTCCATAATTATTATAAAAAGTACATTGTTGATACAACACTCAAATGACATAATCAAAATAAGAACTCTAATCATTCATCTTCATCTGTGGTAGTATCATAACTTGATTATTATCCAACAGAATCATTTGCGGCATAGTCTGATGACTGGAACATAGGTTCATGTAGTGTCCAAACTCCTTGCAAATGAAGCATTGTACATTTGAAACCATTTTCTAACCCTTGTAGTCACGCACTTGGTTCCCTTTTCCTTCACACTTATAACAAACTCTCATTACATTCAGGCATGTTCCAGGGTGTTTCTTCCTACAATTATCACATATGGGGAAATTATTATTTTCCCTCTTCCCTTTATCCATCTTTCGCTCTTCCATCCTTTTCTTCTCTTGTGTCCCTTCAAAGCCATATGATTAAGTAAACTCTTTAGTTATCTTATCCACAAATTATACTTTTTCTTTAAATGATTATAATTCATGGGAGACTATTTAACTTATAAATGATGGCTTAATACCATGAAAGATACAATCCTTCTTACTCTATGGATCATACGTATTACTGGAGTTCACATTCCTTCTACTGGGTGCTATTTCTATACAATAGCATAAACTAGGTCAGTTTATGAATTGCAATGAATAATTCCAAACTTGTAAAATACGTAATGCAAATTGAGCAGTTTATGGATATAATCCCTAATCATAAATTTTTTTTCATTAAGTAAGTATATACACATGATCCCTTCATAATGGTTTGTAAAGACAATGATAATTATCCTATGCATATCCCCAGGGAGTGTCGTAACCAAGATTGAAGCAAGGCATGTTGTCGTTCACCAGTTCCCGTACGAGTCTAGGTCAAAGCGGTGTTTTTGGGTTTTACCCCTTGGTACATCTGTGCCAGAGCTGCCTCGACCTGCTCGTATCCAGACAGGTATTTATTTCTTGGAAAACTCACAAAATCTCTACAATACTAATATTCTAGGAAGTTATTCTACACTAATCCACAAAGTCTATCTTAGGGATATGTGCTTTATTCAAATTATATCTAAATCTAGAATCCATGTTTATTGCTAAAATTCCACTGATACCAACTGTAATGCCCCGACCCCAGTTACCTAGGGTCGGTGCATTATTTTAATACATTAGAATGATTACAAGGAATCCAGTCCCAAAGGACCGATCAATTTAGCAGTCTTGGAAAATAGATTACATACATGAATGTGACATTACACTTCATGACATACAAAACAACATAAATAATCCTTTATGAATGCCATTATTCCCTTGTCTTAACCCTGCATATAAATCACAATATACATCTTGGAACGTGGGAAAAATAAAACATAGAAAAGGGGTGAGCTCAAATGCTCTTTAAGGGTAAGCAATACAGCGGAAACTTTCATAAATAAGCACAAAAATTTAAGGAAATGTATAACTAAAACAAAATCCATTTAAACATAAACTTCAACACAGTATAGAAAAAATAAAATGAAATAATTCCATTTACTTATTCACATGGATATTCTACTAATCGAATAATCACATGCAATATCAATAACCACTTTCATAATGATGGAATGCATAATGCCAAACTATCATAACCACATAGCCAATGCCTCGTGCCAAGAATATAAATAAGATTTGTTCAAGGCCTTATGACAAGACACTAGTTTGTCTAATGAGACATACTGATGCATTGAGGAGCTATAGCGGGCTCCACCCATCACATATTAAGTCCAATGCATTCCCATATGAAAAGGTTTAAACATAACATAAACATTTGTATTAAAACTAGCATACGAAATGTAAATACTTCATCCATAAACCACGAATGTTATAAAAATAACTCATCCACAGTAAAACATATCACAAAACCTTCAATACAATATAGAAGTTCTGTATCATAATAAATCAACTTCAAATTAGCGTAAAATCCATCAAAATATGTTGACATAGATGAAATAAAAACTCTTTTTATAGAAATATATATTTCTATTTTGAAATCATTTAAGAGTCATATATTAATAAAATAAAACATTTTCTTTTAAAATATTCTTATAAGCTTGTAAGGGAAACATCGATGATTTTATAATGGTGGAAAATAGCCACACCTGCCGTATAAGTTAAAAAACATTATTACCTTAATTCTGTCGAAAAGGTTAAAGAGAACCTTGTTTGGAAAATGACAGAAATATTTCTTTATAAACCACATATAAAAGTCAAAAGGGTATAAATGACTTTAACCCATATTCTAGTAAATAGTAAAAATGTTTTGAAATACATTTTTAAAAAACATGGATGTGGATGATAAAGAAGTCCCTGTAGATTATTACGTATAAACAACCTCAGATAATGAAGAGATTGCGAAATAAACCCTTACCAATTTGGTAACTTATGAAACATACACCCCATGAAAGAGGTATCATACAATGAATATGTAAATACACATAAATTAAAGTTTATTACATAAATGATGCAATTATAGGCAGTACATACACCACACAGAATGCAATAGTGGCAATATGGCATGAATCTCATGGGAATAAGGAGTGAGATGAAAACCCCTTACCTTGCACTTTCCTTTAGTCGAGGGTACGTTTAACCTCCTGTACAGAGATCGTAGTATGTTAATAAATTATACCAAAACAATATTAGAATTAATGATATCATACATGATTCATTTATGACTTTATATGACCCTTTTAATAATAATTTCCATGTCAAATTAATATTTTGGGTAATAATCGCTTTCTTTATAGTACGTGTTTTAACTTGTTACTATTGGTTGTATCACTAAGATAATGATTTAAATACTTCCAGAATATAAAAACTAATAAATATATCATATATATTTAGAATATAAATTTGTATAATAGACATATATATGAAATGGAAAACACCGTTTATGGAGACGGTAGTCTGTACGTACGCATAAACGTTGTTTCTGTTTTCATATAGTTTTGAACGGAAGTAAGTGAATAAGATATATGTAAGAACATAAATCATTATATATATAAATATATATATCTAAAGTAGCATTATTATTTCATATATTACATTCTTATTAGTAATATATATTTTTATAATCATCGATGAATGGTGAACTTGGAAATAAATCTCATCGCGTCGTGGAGACGGTAATCCGTACGTACACACGAGCGACAATATCATTCTTTTGATATTAAAATAACATTTAATTGGATTTTATATCATATATATAGAATCATTACCATGTTATATTTATTATTTACATGAATTACACATCATTATTATACTCATCCAATTAATAATGTTTTGAATAACAATTACACCACGACATGGAGACACTAAGCCGTATTTACGCACATATGGTGAAATGTCATTAAAAGGATGGATACAATACTGAAATATGGTTGTACCATGTTTATAATAACATAAAAGTATATATAATATACTGTAGATATTATTTTAGAATGGTAATAACAATGAATTAAGAAGTGGAAGAAGAAAGGAACTTGAAAAAGGGTGGTGAAATCATTACCTCTTCTTCGGGTTCCTCCTTTTGATTTGATCAAAAGGGCTCCGTAGAATGGATTTCTGACTAATGTAAGGCCTCTAGGATGAATTGAGGGAAGTTTAGAGAGTATTGGGGCAGTGTTTGGTAAAACCAAAAGGCTTTGAAAGATTGAATTAATGAGAAGGGGGAGTGCCCTTTTATAAGAGGGGTGAGGGGCTCTTTAAGAAAATCAAGAAATATTATTTTATAATAAATTAGTATTCGGTTTCTAATGGATGAAAAGTGGATTATTTAAAGGTCTATGTGGGTATAGGTCTAAAACCACTCAACCAATAATATTTAGATAGGTTTGGGTTACTATATTAACCTTATCATTAAGTATTAACTCTTAGTTAATTAGTATCACTTTTACAATGTCTTTTTGTATTTTTATATTATATGGTTAATAAAATTACTATATACATCCAAGAGATCCCCAAGTGATCTATTAATGATACACCTATCATGATATAAGACTTTTGGCTGAACCTTATATTTTTATGAATTTAATTTCTATTAATAATATAAAACTAATTATAAAAACTCTTTTATGTCAATTTTGACACTATTCAATAATTGATTTTTTTAAATTCATAACAGAATTATTACTTCCAATAAAGTTAATTAAATCAATACCAACATGAAATATTAATCAATATAATTATTGTTACATATAAAAATTTCCAAATTACATTTATTTGGGTATTTATAATATCAATTATTCTAATTGTTTATTAATTAGGTAATTACTGCATCACTATTGTGTCAAAAATAAATTAAATTATTTAATGACTAAAAATTATAAATAAAATACAATTATGTATTAAATATTTTTATCTTTCTAATGAATATTTATAGTCTAAAATCTAACATATATAAGCCTATGTAAAAATGTTTTTTCTAAAAGATATATGCTTATGTATTTATTTTAACTTAATTAAAATAAAGTGTACCTATCACCTACAAGTGGATCCATTGGGTCCCAAAATCGACCCAAAGATGCCCAAGGTTGGAAATGTATCCACCAATATGGTTAAGAAACGTTTATTTGTAATTTAATATTATTATAATTTTAATTTTTAACCCTTATTTACCGGATTTTCCCTTTAACCATGGTAAGTAAAATTTTTACCGAAGTAATTATTCAAAATGTCTAAAAATACATGTAACCTATTTACACAATTTTGACATCCTGATTCCAAATATGGAATTCATTTTTCCAAATTCAAAACCCAAAAGTGGCAGAAATTAATTTAAAATTAATTCACATTGTTAAAATAAAAAGCGTGTTTTTAAGAGATAACAAAAATCAAAAGATTGACACTTATTTATTTTTGCTTTAATTGTGAAATTGTGTCCAATTACCAACATTATATTAAATGGTAAAAATATATTATAAATATACATTAAAACCGCTGAAATTAATAATTTATTACTATTAATTATTTTTATTAAAAAAGTTGTTTTTAAATAAAATTTAGTAATTTTGACTATTCATCAAAATATAAAAGTTATCCAAAAATTAACAAATTTAAACCCTAGGCTAAATTATATATTCAGAATCAAAAAATAAAGTCCATTTTGTGAGATAAAATTTATAAAATTTTAAAAAATAGGTATTACTATTGATAACAGCTAGTTTGATTGGTTGTGGAGTGTGTTAAAACTCGAAGTTGCGTACAACACACGATATTGCATTACTAAAAGGGAAACGTACCGTGGAAGCTTGGAGTGTTACATTGTAATTTTTAATGTCCACATTCTAAAGAATAAATTTATTTATTCAAAATGAATATATAAAAGTTTAATGTATTGGATTTAAAAAGGGTTCAATATTTAATATTGGTAAAAGTTCATTTTTGAAAAATACTTATTTTATCTGAAAAAAATGAATTTGTTATTAAATTATGTCTAGGAAACTCATAATATGGATTCTAAAATTATAAGGATAATATAAAGTTCAAAATTTAGTTAATACTTTTAATAACCTCTTTTTAACTACTTGTTTGGTATGTCATGGTGCACTTGAACTCAGTGTTGCGTGTAGTGCAAGTTATTGACTTGTTTTGAAGACGTACATACTATGAAATCTTGGGGTGTTACATGAGTATTAACCAAGATGGATCATTTATTGAAAATCCACTGTTAGGGGACATGAATGAAATGATCGATAATTGATTTTATGTTTGGATTGAATGATAGATGTTTAAAGTAGAATAGGAGGGTCATATTGGTTTGATACAACCATTACCCATTCCATTATTAAAAGGGGATGAAAAAGACATGAATTTTCAGACTGAACATCCATAGAATCATAGTGGTAAGTGTGGTATTCAGTTGATTATGTATTTAATCATGAAATTGGTGAATTTATTCCCATGGTAGAGTCAATATATGTAGATTATATTGAGAACTTTTATTTGTGAGAATTCATTAGGATTCATGTTATTCCCTTAGTTATCATTTTGAATAGGGATCCACACTTTATATGATAGTTTTTTAGTGGATTTAAAGTAGTAATGAGTTCTTAGTTGATGTTAAGCACAATGTTTCCTCCTTCGATACTTTGGTAGACAGAGAAAGTTTTCCATATTCTTGAATACATGCTTTGGGAATGTGTAGTTTAATTTAGTAGATTATGGGATAAACATATATCCAATAATGATTTTACCAACAATAACAGTTTATAGTCACTTATCAGGATAAAACCATCAGAGGCCTTATGTGGGAGGTCTTTTATATCACCATTTTATTGGGAATAAATTGTATAATGATTCTTTATTTGACTATGCATCACTCGGGAGAGGATAGTTATTGTTTATTTTATATTGAAAAGATTATTGATAGCTAAAATAAAATAGAATACATATATCAATTGGAATCATCATCCATTAGAATTTGTGGTAGGTGATAGATTTTCCTCAAACAATCACTACATTTGGAAAATAGGACTTTTTGGATCTATGGTTAGTTAGAACCACATTATGTCATCTCATTTTGGATTTTTCTGGAACATGGAATATTGAATATCAATTAGATATAAATTTTCATTTGAATTATATCCATGAAGTGTTCCATGCATCACAAATAAATAAGTATCATTCAGATCCTTAACATGTGGCTGAGTGGCAGGATACGAAGATTAGAACTAAAACATCACTAGTTGAAATACCTTTCATGAGGCCTTGATGATACAAATAAGAAATTATATCTTTTTCTGTTCATAAACCATTGAATTTTTATGTGAATAAAATTTTTATTGTGAGTAAAATTGTTACTCCCTCTATGTTACATTTCTTTTTTATATTAAAAAATATTTTGGTTAATATTGGTTTCATAAGGTTTGTAGGTGCATTGTGTCTTATAAATTAGTTTCGTAATATTTTTGTAAAAATGGGTTAGAACATGGTCATAATGTAGGTCTTGGTGTTCCTTTGGGCCTCTTGTGTGAATCATCTAGAGACACCACCCTCATTATTGGGAATTTTATTTAGTGTGGATCATGGGGTGTCACCCTATACACCATAACTAGTGTGATCACCACCATGTAGTGGTGGAGGCCATGGGGGGACAAATCAGTTTAAATTTCTGTACCAATCCATGGATGGTCCATATGGCTTATCTCATAGGAACAAATCCCACTTGTTTCATCCAATATTTAAAATTCCCAAATGAATCTTGATATTCATCTGAGGATACTCAAACCATATTTAATGTTAATGCGGTTTTAATGCATATTTTGAGTATATTTTCCTCTAATAAACTGATGTCTCTTATTCCTTTAGCTTTAATTTCATATTTATAATGTTCTAGGAATGATATTTAGATGATATTTTCCAATAAAATAGTATCTTATGGGTATTTAAAAATTCATGAGATATTATTTTATATATTTTAGATTGAATGGACTAGATATATTCCGCTCCCACTTTTAGTTTTTGCGGTAACAAGGTATTATTTGTTCCTAAGGTATCTGACATTATCTGATATTTTATCCCATGGAATGTTTTGTGTTCTTATGGTCCCCTAGTTTTGATTTAAAGATTTTATTATTTTTAATAAATAATAGCATAATTTTATCTATTATATATATATAAATATTCTTAAAAATTGTTTTTTTAAACCATTCGGATCTACATAATGTCATTGATGAATTTTCATGAAAAATAATTTGATTTATAATTTTTTTGTCATTCATGAAAATGAAACATATTTACCTTAGGTAATATTTATTGAAATGGATTTATTTGGAATATTTTTTTGAAATATGGGATTGGTTTCATTTTCATGATGATGATGTAATAGCATATTGTTATGACCATTGGGTATTATGAAATACTAGACACATGTGAGACTTAGTAAAGTAATATATCACTTTGGAAGATTCTGATGACCCCATAGAGCTAGTGGGTTTCCTATAACTATGATCCAGGCATCAAAGAGTTTCGAGTGTCATATCAACAACTGGTTCTTTTTTTTTAAGTTTCATACAACCAAGTTACATAGTATTCTCTTTGGTTTTCAGTGGATACATTTAATGCATGTTTATTTAAGGAATATTAGTTGGGGGTCTAGATCATGAAATCATGAGATGTAATAGTTATAATTATTTTTTTTATAAAATCATAATTCTACTAAAATTTAAAACAAATTCTTGTTGTCCACTATGTACCTGATAGACACCCATAAGATTCACTTCCATTGAATACCACACCAATTACCAATGGTTTCTCTAATGGGTGGTCGGATAAATTTTTATATATATACATAACAAATTTAATCACTCCAGTAAGATTTAAAAAAAATTGAATTCCAAAAAAATTGTAGACTTATATTAAATCAAATATTTAATATAACCCAACAACAACAGAAATACGGATTTAAATTCCCAAAAACACCTCCTACTTGTTTCTTTAAAATATTATATTTCCCATTTATCTACTAAAAAATTATGACATGAGCCATTATATATATTTCACATTACTCAAGGAATGAGGAGGATATTTTTTATACATATATTTTATTTTTGGTACATCATCATGAAAATCAACTACAATAAAATATTTTAAAACATATGTTCTTTGTAAAAAAGTTTTTTAATTAAATAATTTATTTCTCAATGATGATTAGTTATATATTGATATCTGATAGAATTATTTTATCAAGGGATGTTATAATGAATGAATCTAAGGTTTTTAATTTTCTTAATTTAGTTTGGATTATATATTGTTTATAACAAATATTTCCTAAATATCACCACACTTTTTTACAATAGTAAAAAAATGTTCACACCATCATTTTAATGACATAGTTTATGTCAATATTTTGTTATTTTAAGGAGAAAATGAGTAGTTCATATAACCTTTTTCATCCTAATTAAATTCTTATGTTTAAGTTTTATTTTCTAATTTGAAACCATGATTAAGGGAGAATATTAATATACAAATGAGTTGTTATATCATATGTATGGAATCCCACCTTTTCAATTACTGACAATTAGATTTTTTATCATCAAACACTTTTGAGGAGAAAGTGAGAAACCCATATTTCAAACATAAGAATAAATAGAAGATTCATTAGAGCACAACTTAAGCCTACCAGATTTTAACTCCCTAAATAACTTCCAGGATATAGTGTTTACCTGTGTATCTGGTCTATCCTTTAAAAGATCCTCATACATTAACGCCATCATGTCCCAGGTCTGGATGTACTCCACTACATTGATCTTCCCATAATTGTACCCTCTTATCATTATAAGATCCACCTTGTCAATACAAGAACACTAATCTTCATTAAGTGATACCTTTAATAACCTGCTCATCATTCTGTTGGCATATTCATTAGTATCTTTCGTTTCCAGAATGGAATCCAGCATCTCCTCTCCTGAGTATATTAGCAATTCCAAAGATTACTCTGGAACTATGATAGGTGCCACCTTTTGGTAGACATCGTTGGGTTCATCTCCCATCATCTTATCATTCGACTTGTTAGCAGATCTAGTTTCCATAGGTCGTGGAAAATATGAGTAGTCCTTCCTCTCTTTGCAGAAACACCTATGGCTCTTGCTTCATCTTGGGCTTGGAGGTCTGCTGCCATGTCCATCTTCATCTAAATCACCAGCTAATAGGCTGGAATGATCATCACTGGACTCATTGACATTGGCCTTCTTCTCTTTCGACCTAGTTGAGAAATTTTCTAACTCCTACACTGGATCATCATTATCTAAACCTTCAAAACGGTTAACCAGTTTGATATAAACCACCATAATTCTAGGGATTAACCAGATTGAGTATAATAGGACCACTTCCTAGCCTTCATTAGAGATACCTTTTCCTGACCGGACTGCCTCAGCGAATGAAATAGCCAATGGAGTCCGGGGAATTCCCGCATCCTACACATGGAATTCACCTACAGATAAATCCTTGTTGCCAGTTCGGTCATCTCCACCTTGATTCGGAGAGTCTGAATACTCCGCACTTGCAATTAAAACATATGCTCATGTCAGTATATCACTTGAATTCACTACCGCACCCTTAAACATCAAATAATTTTCATAATTCCCCACGCCCATGTCAATCATTAATTTTCCAAAAATGTCTGAAACCTTTGGTTCCTGAAGCATGTGCTCAGGCTTTGACATCCCCTGGACTGCTTCCCCCCAAGTCAGCATCCTAGTTGAGAGGTCGATTAGGGGCTTCACGACCAGATGACCCACTGACCACCAAGGGATTGCGGCTAACAGCGACAGTCTCACCTAGGACCAAGCTTATCAGCTTACAACTTAAACAAAATTTCTTCCACATCATATTCTTGTGCCTACAATCCTCTATCTGATGACCCATTTTCTTTCCCCGAGGACTGAATTCATACTAGGATTCGAAGACCACAAACTACTTATGATGAAACTCTTCACCTACAGTGACCCAAAAGAACTCTATAGGCGGCTTAGACATATCAACTTCAACACATATTCTGGGAGAAATTGGATGACAGGAAGCCCTCGTCCTACTATTCGAGCATAAATAACAGCCCACGAGGTTACCAAGCATATGGAGGATCGACATATTTTGAAACGATATCAGTAGTTCAGTAAGACTTACCCAAACGTCCATTGTAGGAGCTTCACATTTCATATGAAAGTCATATGACCATTTGAAGAGGATAAATCGTGATCCATTGTAGATTCGAGGAGCTGAAGACCAAGACCATATCAAATCTTCATCTAATGTGAACCTAATCATGATGTGTTTGGAGTTTAGGATCCCTACTATCACGCGCTCTTGTAAATTCCAGGAACCAAAGAGGAAGCGATCAAAAGTGTCAACCAACGGCCGCCAGTGTTTGAACCTTGTAATAAGCATCTGATGCAACAAGGTAGATGCGTTCATGAACTCTAGATTTGAGATCGACAATTGTGGGGCTTTATTAAATAGCTCCATAACCTTAGGACTAAGATAAATTTTAGGAAATGGAGGAATTCCCTTAGGATTCGAGAAGGGGGAAACTGATGTAAATTGACCCCCGTCATTGGGCATCAGAATACCCTCCCCCATCATGGGGGGAGGGTCCGGTATAGAGACCATGAAACCCTAGGCCATGTAGGTTGGGGGCCGAGAGGCGAGCCCGTGCGAGAGTGAAAAAAACAAAAAAAACAAAAAAAAGGAGAGAAAAATGACCAGTAAGGGATAAAAAAATGAAATGGAACATGAATGATCATTGGGTATAATAAATGAGGCATACCATGATAGAATAATAATAATCACATGACACAAAACATGTAGATGTGGCTAAAGCATAAGTTTAACAATTTATAATAATATCAACATGGTTTATCTCAAATGTGTTATAAATCATAATTTCCAAGGTTATTCATCAAGGTATCGTATTTCATGTCATATAAAGTTGTTAATTTTTAACCCAAATAATTAAAAAAATTTCCAGCCTCATAGATTATATTTAATAATTCTTATGTTCCTCAATGATCATAAAACAAATTTCATCATCAAGATGTGGAAAATAATAAATCAGTTTCATATATAATAATTGATTGTATATGTTCTTATAAAATAGAACATTACTTTAGTTTTATCCCATGAAAATGGAAAGTGGGTTTCATATATTTAAATATTAGAATAAATAAATTAGTTTTACATATTGGTGATTACCAATGGATAAAATATGGTTTTCGGTATTCACTATATAATAATATTTCATGAAAATGATTGAAATTCAAGAAATGAATTTCAATGAATAAAGGTATACATTATAGATTAAGATAGTTCGTAGTGGGAGAGAACTATGGTCTCCCATTGATAAACCATTATATTGGTAGTAATTGGTTAAAGGAAAGTGTATATTATTAAATTAATTAAATATTTAGAAGGATTAAAACAAAGGAGGTTCTTGAATGGAATGGAAGAAGAGGATAATTTAATTACCTTAAATCCCACATCAATTCGTTGTTTTCCAATATCCTAAATAATAGAAATATGTTTATTAAAACATATAACTAGAAGTGAACTATTTTAATTTTTCAGTATTTATAAATTTTAATCATTGGATTATATTTCCTAATTTTAATCGTTAATGGTCAAAAGTTTTAATATGGTGTTTTTATATAATTTCTCATCATTCATCGATTTAATGATCTTTTTTAATTTGTATTTATAAATTATTAAGAATAACTATATAATCATAAAAACTAATATTTTTATAAATATATATTATATATAATTTAATATAATCATGTATTTGGTTAGTTATAAGTCATCATCATGAGTGGTTAACTGACCGTAAATGGGTCATTGTCCCAAAGAGAGGTGGGAAATATATATTAGGTGCTTATTTTAAAAATGAAATTTTCATATATTAATATTATCATGATAATTTTAATTTACTATTTAATTATTTTATTAACATTTAGATTTTGAATGAAAAGGCGGATATAAAATTAGAAAATAAAAAAAGGACTAAAATGATAAAAGGTCATTATGTGTTTCTTGAAGTTTATCCGTTTCTATAGCCCTTAACATCTTGGAAGTTTAGAGACTGATTAATCCATAATTTACCTAAGGATTATAATGTGATGGAGAGTGTGGATATGGATAAAAATTTGGATTTGGTATGTTGGGGCAGGGTTGACATTCCAAGGGAGGATGAGGGGTTATTTATACTTCATGAGATGGGTATTTTTATGATAAAATATTGAATAAATTATAATGTCCAAGGCTAAAATTCGAATATTATCTTTTTTTACTTATTGAAATATATTTTAATAAAATAAAATTACTTGAAAACAATATCTAATTAAAATATAAGTTATTATTAAAAAGGAATTATGGGTGAAATGTATGATAATATTTTTATTGAATACTTTGGACTTTAGGCTTTGGGAACAAATTTTTAGGTTTGGAGAATGGATTTATTTAGTTTAAATGAATAATTTATCAAATTGAATATTTTTTAGCTATCCAAAAATTAATAAAACTGATTAGTTCTTCATTATTTCACAAAAGATGTAATTTAACGTACACTATTTATGAAAAATCCATATTTTTACTATTCGCATATAAACGAAAATATTATAAAAATTTCCAAAAAAGACCATATAATATTTTTTATATGCTGATTCAAAACTGGAAATTAGTTTTTCAAAATAAATTTCTAACATTGGTATGTTTTTTTTAATGAAAATAATTTGTCAATAAATACATTCCAATAAAATTATTTTAAAATATGCTATAATTTTCTATGTGTTATTAATATTGGTATTAATTTGTTGGCACTATAATATTTTTATTTTGTTAAATAAATAATTATCATAATTTTTTGTGTTATATTATAATATATTGAGGAAAATTTAGGATTATAATAGTTAGGTTACTATTTCAAAGGGTAATGTTACCTTTCTTAAAAGCTTGGTTAGTATTCCAACCATCACATTACCTCCTATAAATACTACTTAATTCCTTAATTCAGACATTAATAAATTTTATATATTAGTTATATGCCTTCCTTACCAAATATTTAGATTGTTTTTTAAAGTTTAATCCCTTTGCTATAGTTTTTTTCATGGGAACGATGATTTTAGCAGATTGGAATAATCCGAATTTTCCCATTAATTTTTTATATACTATATTTTTATTCCCTTATTATATTTCTAATTTTATTTTCATTACTTTAGGAATAATTAAAAAAAATGTGTGGATGAAATAAATTATTTTTAGTCTCTATGTTCTATATGTGTAATATACTATATAATACAATGTCACGCACATTTATTAGTGAACAAAAAATACCAATAATGTATATTTCATTACATTTTTCATACCTTTATAAATTTTTTACCTCTTATATCAACTCATATTCTCAGTTGATAAGTGATGAGGTTACTTACAGTTCATTATTTCCTCTTTTTTCCATGTCGCCTATTCATACATGTGGTTCATCCATTTAACATTCAAAAGTTGAGTTATCTTATTGAATATAATGTTTTATTTATGGTCCACGAACTTCATGTAATTATCCTCATAGGATAATTCATTCTCTCATTGTTCCACAACCAGATTTAGTATATTTGAGGGATCAGGTATGTACTTCATCAAAATAAGTACATAGAACACATCATAAACTTAATCCATTTATGTTGGAAGTTCAATATGATTGGCCAATAATCCAATGTCATCAAGGAACTAAAATAAAAAATTAACTAGGTATAATCATTCATTTCATTTCAATCCACATGAAACTATTCCATAGTTATATTCATTGGAAAACATCATTCCAAACATTAAACTCCAAATCCCTTCAACAGTATTAAACCATGATTTTTTGGCTAATATGAGAAGCATTAATATTCTATTATATGGATCGAAACATTTTTTTATATGCTAAAAGAGATTGGTTCCATGTATCTTTCACTCAGAAACTACATCCCAACACATTAGTGTTTTTCATTTCTTGCTATAGGGTGATTCATATAGATCCATTTGGATAATCGGGAAGAATTTATTATTGTATAAGAACTATCTAATGGGATTTGTTGATTCTATAAAACTTTAATTTCCATATAATATTATCCTAAAATTTCTTCGAGTGTCTTAAAACCCATTAATATTTGAAATTGGTTTGGTAGTGATAATACATATTAAGAATAAACATAGTATTCATAGCATGTTGAAGATCAATATTTTCAAAGTGATCCATGGATCATGATCTGAAATTGTTTAATGTGGTTCCCCGTCAAGCATCACTATTTTCTTTATGAATATCTTATAGAGTTATCTAAGAGTTTAGTATTTTGAAATAGAAATGAATTGTATAGTCTTGGTGAGTTGATCGACTATACCCCGTATTATAATGTTTCCTTAGGATTTATTTGGGAGATCAGATATAGAGTCCCTAGTGATTTTATCCCATTCCACATGGGTATGTGAAATGACTTCATCATCCCATAGAAATTTGGTTTCACTAATTTAACATTAATACATACAATTAACTTTTATGTATTCTCAGTGATCTCCTGCTTCATGTTGTCCCCCAAAAAATTACCCTTCAAGATCATGGTATATCTTTTTATTTCATAGATATATGGATAATTATGAGGTATATGTGTTGTATAATAAATTTTACTTTATATTCTGTGAAAAGGGATATAATTTCTAGTTTCAAAACATATTCCACCATCTCTATCGGTTTAGAATTCAGGAAGCTTATGCTCTTTTATGACATTCACCATCTATTGAAACTCTTTGTTGTCCATTTATGCCTCCTTAATAGTATATTATTTAAATGATTGAGTAATAATTTGGGAACGTTATTATGTATTCCATTCTGTAATTATTTCCATGCTCGTATTCTTTATATCCAATAAGAAATGATTTTCTCAATCCAAGTCATGAATATAGTAGTATGTTAATTTCTTTTATAAGCATCATCTACCTTATTCTAACTTCTAGGACAGTAGTGAATATAGTAATCGTAGACCACGGTTTTCTCTAACCATATTCACTGACATATGTTGAGCTCCATATTTGTGAATATATACATTCATATTTGGAATTCTTTGTATATATCACATTTTTTTAATAAATTTATAATCTCAGAATAATCAAAGAAAATATTACTATAGCGAACTCCATGTTATGAGTAGGATAAATATTCTCATTGAATAATAAATATATATATTCATAAGTATTTACCTTATCATTTTTCATGAGGAAACACCTAACCCCATTCAGAGATTTATAAATATACATAAAATCATTCTCCATTAGAGTTTACGATTATAATAGGTGTATTAACCCCTCTTATTTAGTTCATGGAATCATTCAAAACACTCCTTTTTCCATATAAACATAACTACCTTTTGAGTAAACATCATTTCTGAATTATAAGGTCATGAAATCTTTTTAAAAAATCATCATTTTTATCATTATAGACCATGGAAACTAGGAATATCAGTTATAATATTAGGATGAGGCCACTCATCTATCACCTTTTTTTTGGTAGTATCAATTGAGTTTCTTTTATTGGTCTTGATGTGCCCCAAGAATTCGACATGTTCTAACTATATATCGAATTTACTAATTGTGCAAAAATTCTAACCTTCCTAGGAGTTTTTAATATGATTCATTGATTATCCAAATGATCCTAGTGAATTTTTGAATATATTAGAATATAATAAATAAAAAACACAAAAAATATATCATGGAAATATATAAATACCTTTTTTATCAAATCCATAATTATTGAAGGAGTATTTATAAATCTTATGGGATTAAAAACAAACATATAACACCAATATATTTTTCAAAATGAATACTTTGTGATATATTCTTTATTCACTCTTAACTAATGATACCTCAATCAAACATCAATATTGGAGAAGAACATATCCCCATGAAGCAAGCTGAAAATATCCTTAGTCATTTCATTTGTATATTTGATCACCACTATGATCTCAATATGTTCACAATAATCTATATAATTTCACATTGATCCATACTTATTAATTACAAATATAATGATGAATTCCTAAGGATACCCACTTGGTAGAGAAAAATGACCTCCCAATAGTTCTTGAAGTAATTCATTAATTATTCTAACTCTGCATATCCCACTAAATATGGGGTCTTATAATTTCAATTGATCTCGGTACGAGTTCAATGGGGAACTCAACCACTCTTTCTTGGGGATATCCATGTAACTCTTGAAGAAATGAATCATTTTATTCTCAAATAATGGGGTATTTTTAATCTTTATACATTCTTTTTATTATTTTTATTAAATAATAATTTCCATTAACAGGTCTAGAAAAGGTTCTTCTAGAATTATTTAAAGACAAGATATATCTTCTTTTAAAACAAATTTTGGTTTTCTATTCAAGATAACTGAAATTGAATTGCTTCTTAATTTTATCTTTGAATTATATTTTATGTTCCAACCCATCCCAGGTTTAGTGTTAAAATCTACAAGATGATTGACTACTTGATTTATGATGAGATTTTACTCATCAATGTTGATACTAGAGTTTTTATACAACTTTGATTCTTACGTAATTTCACCCAATGTTTTACATGATAATTATAGTTCTAGAAGTTATAGGTTTTATTATACATTTTATTCGAACTTGGATGAAATAATTGAATGAGTAGAACAAAATTCAAAAAAAAGTACTTTCTAGTTTTTATAGAAAAATGTGTGTTCCTTCCACGACATAATTTGTAACCTATATATAAAAAAATATGATTATGAAAGATTAACCTTTCTCCTTTGGACGATAATGACATTGATTGTGGTTTTCTTCTTTTACCATATGATTTGAACATTCATTTTCAATGATAGCAAGGTGTTATCACATGAAGCATTGAACATTAGACCATTATTAAACCATCTTCGATTAGTATTTTGAATGGAAATTTTGAGGGCTCACATCACCAAGAATGTTTTGGGATATTTTGAGATATATTTAATTCAATTATTACTTTACACTCCCATTAAATTAGTTCTTTAAATTTATATTCCCACATTGGTTGTATGTTGGAAGTTGAAATTTATTTCTTCTTATTGCATGACTAAAATATTTCCCTGAGTTATAATCCACTAATCACTTCTTTTCACTTATCCTATGTGAGAATTGAAACTCTCAAACTCTAATTAAACATTAAAAACACTCCACATTGTCTCATAATAACTTTAATATACTTTATTTTCAATATTCCTGTATTGATGGGGTCCAATCCATCTAAATATCCTATCAACCATTCCCAATGCATCCAAAAAAACAACATTTGTATTTAGAATGTCATTTTATGTTCATTTAAAAGCATCCAACTGATTCATATTACTTATATTACACCTCTAATAATTCCTTCTCTATTTCTGTTGTCATCATACAATGAAAATATTTATTGACACATATTCTCCTAAACTCTTTACAATATATATAATTAATCATCCCTCATATACTTCAGTTATTAATAGGTTTCCACTACTAATTAGCTTCTCTATATAATTGTTTTACTTCCAAGGTTACCTTCTATAGCTCTAAACAATAGTGTACATAAAATATCTTTCTTATAGATGTAATCCAATGTTTGAAAATTAATATACCAATACACCCACTAATGTAAGGTGGTTATTTATTCATAAATGAAACAACATCATATTTTCCCCTTTGAGGTTAATATCTTCGTCAATAAGATTTGGGTTATTAATCATTATATAAAATTGTTGATTCATAATCCTTATAATGTTTTACAATTCATCATCTACATTTTTAGGAAATTCATTATTGCACCATCTATTTTACTCATTATTTATATTGTTCATCAAATTTATCAATATATTCCAAAAATAAGAAAAACATTGTGAGAGATATGTTAATTTTTTTTATAATATAAATCTAAATAAAATTTAGGTTTGAAAAACATGCATAAAAACTTTATTTATATAACATGTTATAATAAATATTACATATTTATATATCCATCATAATGTTTTATAAAAATAATGTGATTAAAAAACATATCACCTAGGAGTATCAAAAAAAGTCTATAGAAATTCATCTTTTCCATTCACTTTGGGAACATCATGTCAAATATCAATGAATCATTTTTTTCTGTCACCTATATGTCAAATATTCTATATCAATATCAACTTGTAGTATCTCTATAGAGATTATATTTCTTTAAAATCACTCTCTTAATACATTAACCAAATTCTATGATGTTTTACAATATTTATAATTTTCCCTTGCATTCTTACCAATGTTCCCTAATGATAATCTCCACAAATAACTAAACCATACCTTTTGTACCAATAATTTAATACCAACTTTTTAATAAATTCTTTCATCTAAATTATATAAAACATATTACTTTAATAACTTGAAATGATATTATGAAGTCTACTGTCTTGTAAATAGGTTCATAATAGATGAATTACATTAGGAAAAAATAACAATAATCATTATTTATATCTTTCTAAAGACTCATTTTAAACACTTCTTATGTCACCTAACTATATTTAATTTCTTAGTTACATATATCAATATAAAAGGGTGATCATAAAACTAATAAATGCATAAAATATGTAATGTAACATGAATGATCATCATGAATAATACACAATTAATTAAAATAAATAATAATCATATTAACATGATAAAAAACATGTAAATTTGGGTGCAACATAATGTTGAGACATCAATAAGAATATCTCCAGGGTTTATCATCAAGTTTTCATAAATCATAATTACTAAGGTTATTCACCAAGGTATGATAATATGTGTCATCCTTAGAGATTAATTATTTTCCCAATGAATTAGATCACTATCAAGGAAAACCCTTAATATGTAATACCTCATGTGTGCCAAAAATATCATAATAAAACATTCCATCAACAAGCCATTGAATCTAAAGAGCCGGTTTCATATAAAATCAATTATTATAAAATTAATTAATGAATTGAAAATTTCATATTTTATAAAGCATGGAAAGGGAATATGGGGTTGATACATATAAATCCACGAATAAATAAATTATATTTACATCTTGGTGAATACTAATAGAAAAATAAGGGGTTGGTTCTTCATTATATAAGAATATTTATTGTAAAAGTGGAAAATAATATAAATAAATTTTGTAGTAGGACGGTATAAAATCTTAATTATTTAATTTGAAAAATAGGAGAGTATAGATTTTTCCCATTGATTAAATATTGTTTTGGTAATTATTTAATAAATAAAATAGTATGGGAATAATGTAATTAAATATTTAGAAGGAATGTGATGAATAGTGTTCTTGAAAGGCAACGTGGAAGCGGAGAATTCCATTACATTAGATACCAAATTATTTCATAACTTTTAAACCTCAAAAATAGTAAAATTATGTTTATTAAAATAGGAATCCAGAATATATTTTTGTTCATTTATTCTCTATTTGTCAATTAAAATCACTAGAAAATATTTCATAATTTCCATTGTTCAAAGAGAAATGTTTGGATATGATATTTTCCACATTTCCCCTTTTTTTTATTTAATGATCATTCATAATTTCTATTTATAAATAATTAAGATTAAATCCAAAATTGTAGAAATAATTATATTTAGAAAATTATATATTAGAAGAAATTTATTTTTTTCATCCATTTGGGTGGTGACTAGATTGAATTTTCTACATCCCTACTGGTTGTTAAGTGACCATTAGTGAGACATTATCTAAAAAGATGTGTGAGGTATATATTATGTGATTATTTTAAAAAAAATATACCACATTAAAATTAAGAATATCATAGTAAAATATTTTTTAAATTTTTATGAAATTTTATATTAGAAATGGAAATAAGGTTATGTAATTAAATAAATTAAAAAGATGAAAGGCTATTACCTCTTTCTTGAGGTGTAACACCCCGACCCCAGTTACCTAGAGTCGGTGCATTATTACATAACATTGGAATGTTCACAAGAAAGATCAAATCTCGAAAGACTGATTGGTTTAGTAGCCTTGGAAACACTAGATATATTCATAAAGTTTTACATTACATCATAATGTGAAAAACTACTACAACAACATATTGTCTCCATAGTCCATGCTATTATCCCTTCATAATAACCCTGAAGGTCATTCATAATTTACTTATTCACATCCTGGGAAAAATAAACCATAGAAAAGGGGTGAGCTCAAATTCCCAGTAAGGATAACAATATAGCAGAAACTTTCATAAATAAGAATAATCAATTAAGGAAGAGTATAAATAAAAAAAATCCTTTTAAACATGAACTTCAACATAGCATGGAAAAAGTAAAATGAAATAATTCCATTTACTTATTCACATGGATATTCTTCTAATCGAATAATCACATGCAATATCAATAACCACTTTCATAATGATGGAATGCAAAATGCCATAGTATCATAACCACATAGCCAAGGCCTTGTGCCAAGAATACAAATAAGATTTTTTCAAGGCCTTGTACCAATACACTAGTTTGTCTCATGAGACCTACCGACGCATCGAGGAGCTATAGAGGGCTCCACCCGTCACATATTAAGTCCAATGCATTCCCATATGAAAAGGTTTAAACATTACATAAACATTCGTATTAAAACTTGAATACGAAATGTCAATATTTTCACCATAAACCATAAATGGTATAAAAATAGCACATCCATAGTCAAACATATCACAAAACCTTCAATACAATATAGAAGTTTTGTATCATAATAAATCAACTTCATATAAGCTTAAAATCCATCAAAGGATGTTGACATAGATGAAATCAAAACTCTTTGAGAGGAATATCATTTTTCTCGAAATCAATGAAAATTCACACATTTATAAAGGAAGTAACTTAAAAGAGATTTTTGAATCAAAGTGTCCCATACCACATTGAAACTTTTGAAATGAGATATCATTTCATAACCATCATGTACATATAAATAAATCCTTAAAATCTTTTTGAAAACAAGGAAATTAATTAAAAAAATTAAGAAACATAAATCTTTAAAACATTTAAAATTATGATCTTAATAAAGAGTACCTTTCAAAAATTCTTAAAATATTCATTTTAAAATCATTTAAAAGTCACATAATTATAAAATAAAACATTTACATTGAAAATATTCTTATATTCTTGTAAGGGAAGCTGTGACAATTTTATAACGTAGGTAAATAGTCGCGCCCGCCGTATAAGTTATAAAAACATTCTTACCTTAAATTTGTCGAAAGGTAAAAAGTGCCTTGTTTGGAAAACGATGGAAATATTCCTTTAAAAACACATAAGGGTATAAATTACTTTAACCCATATTATTTTTAAATAGTTAAATTGTTTCGAAAAACATTTCGATGAAACATGGATGTGGATGATAAAGAAAACCCAGTAGATTATTACGTATAAACAACCTCGGATAATGAAGACATTGCGAAATAAACCCTTACCTTGTACTTTTACTTGATTGAGGGTTGGTTAACCTCCTGTATAATGGTGAAATAATTGTTATTAAATTATACAAGAATAATATATATTAATATGATATCATATATGATCTTTTAACATTGCTTTGTTAATAATATCTTAGTATTATCGTCGTTTCGGGTGTTAATTTACTCATTTTCTTTTATATGTTTTGTTACGTAAGACATGTTTTTCATGGATAGGTTATATCTTATTCATATCCATAATGATATCAAGTCCTTAAAAATTATTTTTAAATAATCAAATGATAAATATACTTGAATGGATACGATGGAGAATGAATCTTATCGCGTTCGTGGAGACGGTAGTCTGTACGTACGCACGAGCGACAATATCATTCTTTTGATATTAAAATAATATATAATTGAATAGTATATCAAATATACATAATAATTATGATTTTATATTTATTATTTACATGAGTCACACATCATTATTATTCACATCCGAATAATAATATATTGAATAACAATTACAGCACAACGTGGAGACGGTAAGCTTTACGTACGCACGTATGGTGACATGTTAATCAGACGGTGGATAGAATACTGAATATGGTTGTACCATATTTATAATAACATCATAGTATATATAAGATACTGGAGTTATTATTTTTGAATGATAATAGCAAATAAAGAAGAAGTGGAAGAAGAAATGAATTTGAAAAAGGGTGGTGAAAACATTACCTCTTCTTCGGGTTCTTCCTTTTGATTTGATCAAAAGAGCTCTTTAGGTTGGCTTTCGGATCAAAATAAGGCCTCTAGGATGTAGTGAGGGAAGTTTAGAGAGTATTGGGGAAGAGTTTGGCCGAACCAAAAGGCTTTGAAGGTGTGACGTAATGAGAAGGGGGAGTTCCCTTTTATAAGAGGGGTGAGGGGCACCTTTGGAAAAGCTAGAAATATTAATTTATAATAAATTCATATTCAGTTTATAATGGATAAAAAGTTAATTATTCAAAATTTAAGGTGGGGATAGGTTGAAAACCATTCAACCAATAGAATTTAGACAGGTTTGTGTTACTATATTAACCTTATCTTTTAGATTTAACTCTTAGTTAATTAGTTTTACATTTACCATGTCACATTGTATTTTAATATTATATAGTTAATAAACTTACAATATAAATCCAAGAGACCCCCAAGTGGTCCATTTATGATACACCTATCATGATATAAGTCTCTTGGACTAACCTTATATTTTTAGGATGTTAATATCAATTAATAATATAATATTTGTTTTAAAAACTATTTTATATCAATTTTGACAATATTCAATAGTTGAATTTTGTGAAACTTATAACAGAATTATTACTTCTAAAAAAGTCAATTATATCAATAATAATATGTCATATTATCCTTGAAAATTAGTTTAATTCCTTAAAAGTCTCAAATTATATTTATTTGGGTCTTTATAATATAAATTATTTTAATTTTTCACTATTTTGGTAATTACTGCATCATCATTGTGTCATAAATAAATTAAATTATTTAATGTATCAAAATTATAAATAAATTACCATTATGTAGGAAATCGTTTTAGCTTTCTAATTAATATTTATAGTCTAAAATCCAACATATATAACCCTATTTAAAAATTGTTTTTCTAAAAGATATATGCTTGTGTCATTTTTGTATTCATTTTAACTTAATTAAAATAAAGTATCTGTATCACTTACAAGTGGCACCATGGGGTCCCAAAATCGACCCAATTATTCCTATGGTCGAACATGTATCAAACAATAATGTTAGGACACGTTTTAGGGTAATTTTTGTTATTATTATAATATTATTTTTTAACCCTTATTTACCGGATTTACCCTTTAACCATGGTAAAGAAAATATTTACCGAAGTAATTATTCAAAATGTCTAAAAATAAAAGTTCACTATTTACACAATTTGAAAATCATGATTCCAAATATGGAATCCATTTTTCCAAATTCAAAACAAAGAACTATCAGAAATTAATTTAAAATTAATTCCCGCTTCCAAAACAAAAAGCGTGTTTTTAAGATATAATAACTCTCAAAAGATTGATACTTGTGTATGTTCAGTTTAATTGTGAAATTATGTCCAATGAACAACATTGTATTAAATGGTAAAAATATATTCTAAATATACTTTAAAACCACTCAAATTCATAATTTATCAATATTATTTATTTTGATTTAAAAAGTTGTTTTTAATTAAAATTTAGTAAATTTCACTATTCATCAAAATATGAAAGTTATCCGAAAAGTACCAAAATTTCATCCTAGGCTAATTTCGATATTTCAAATCCAAAAATGAAGTCCATTTTGAAATATAAAATATATATAAATTCAAAAAGTAGGTATTACTATTCATAACGGGTAGTTTGATTGGTTGTGGTGTGTGTTAGAACTCGAAGTTGCATAAAACACACGCTACTGTATTATTCAATGGAAAGCATACCTTGGAAGCTTGTGTTGTTTCATTTTAAATTTTTTATGTCCTCATTTAGTCAAAAAGATTAAAATATTGTAATTAAAAAGGGTTCACTATTAAATGTTGGTAAAAGTGCAATACTGAAAATGAATTTGTTCTTACATTATGTCTAATAAACTCATAATATGGATTCTAAAATTATAAAGATTTAATAAAGTTTAAAATTTAGTTAATACTATTCATAACCTCTTTTGGACGGCTTTTTTAGTAAGTCATGGTGCACTTGAACTCGATGTTGCGTGTAGTGCAAGTTATTGAATTATTTTGAAGAAATAACACACTATGAAATCTTGGGGTGTTACATTCTCCCCTCCATCAAAAAATTGCATCCTCATAATTTGAAATTGTTCTTCAAAAATAATAGTTTGAAAATAGAAAATATCTTTGTGGGAAAACCCATATCAAAAATTGGGTTACTAAAATTTAGTCTTAATATGAGGAAAAGAGAAATAAAAGGGTCACCACCAAATTATGATCTCGATTAGGAGAACATTGGTGGAAATTAGAGACATATAATATGAGGAAAACGTAAATATTTATAGGTAGTGATTGAGGTCATCAATCATAAACAAGTGTAAAATTTAGGTCCTTAAATTCATCAATCTATGATTATTTGTAATACCATCGGTTCAACAAAACATAAGGTACTAGGATAACACATTTTTGGTTTTAGGATTCCTTAAATAAAGTATATGAATTAATTTGTTCATAGAATAAGAGAATAAGAAAAATATATTCTTGACAAGTAGAGTTCCATCCTTTAACTAATTTCTACCACAAACTCATCTTTCACTCTAAAATATAATAGAACGAGAAAAAAATTATTCTGCTTATCCTATTCATATAGGGTTCCAAAAAAACAAATTTGTAATTCATCTACCAGATCTTTTAAAAAAACTAAATTATTTAATCCCAGACATCACGTGGGTCAGTGGTAGGTGATACACCCTTGCCACCCTTCGATTGTGGGTTCAAGTCTTGCGGCCTTCCCGGACGCGATGGGTTATCGCCCGACCTATGGGTTGCCCTTTTACGGAAATCCAAAATAATCCAAACTAGAACTATCCCAAATATTTCAGTCCAAAATTTATAAGGAAGATAAACACAATAAAAATCCTTTTTTCTGTTTAATAACATGTTAACATATTCATCATGTATTCTTTCAAAACACTGCAACATCCTGAATTACCATAAAACCTTATTTTTTACATTCATGATCCCTTATTCCTTAAAGAATAATAGATATACTCCTTCAATCCAAAAATGTTTTAAACCCCAACAATGATGGAATATACAATTAATTAATCAGTTCAAGGTAGTCAAGAATATCCAATATAATATATCCAAATCAATCATGTATTAATCCAAAACCACTACCTCAGTATTAGAACTATATTATGGTTTATCATTCTCTCAACCATATATTTTCTAAAAATTTATCCTGCTATTGAGTCACTTTTCTTTGTTCCACACAATCTCAAGTCCTTAATGAAATAGTACTGTAGTACAATCCTTATATACTCCATAATTATTATAACTAGTACATTGTTGATACAACACTCATATGAAATAATCAACATAAGAACTCTAATCATTACTTTTCATCTGTGGTAGTATCATAACATGATTATTATCCAATAGCATCATTTGCGGCATAGTCTGATGACTAGGACATAGGTTTGCGTAGTGTCCAAACTCTTTGCAAATGAAGCATTGTATATTTGAAACCATTTTTTTACCCTTGACGTCACGTAATTTATGACCTTTTCCTCCACACTTATAACAAAATCCCATTCATTTCAAGAAATTTCATGGGTGTTTCTTCCCACAGTTATCACATATGGGAAAATTTTTCTTTTCCCTCTTCCCTTTATCCATCTTTCTCTCTTCCATCCTTTTCTTATCTTGCTTCCCTTCAAATCCATATGACTCAGTAAAATCTTTACTTATCTTATCAACACATGATATTATTTCTTCATATGATGATAATACATAGGAGACTATTTCTCCTATAAATTCTGGCTTAAGACCATGAAAGATATGATCCTTATTTCTCTTTGGATCATGTTCATTGCTGGAGTTCTCATTCCTTCTACTGGGTGCCATTTCTAAACAATGGCATACACTAGATTAGTTTATGAATAACAATACCTAATCCCAAACATGTAAGACACATAACGTAAATTAAATAGTCTATGGATATAATCCATAATCATAAAAATTTCTCCTTTGAGGAAGTATATAATCATAAACCCCTCATAATGGTTTGTAAATAAAATGATAATTATCCTAAGCATATCCCCCGGGAGTGTAGTAACCAAATGTGCAGCGAGGCCTGTTGTCGTGCACCAGTTCCCGTTCAAGTCTTGCTCAAAGCGGTGTTTTCTGGTTTTACCCCTAGGTACATCTGTGCGAGAGCCGCCTCTACCTGTTCGTATCTAGACAGAGATGTATTACTCGGAAAACTCACAAAATATCTACAATACCAAAATTCTAGGAAGTTCTTTTATAATAATACTCAAAGTTCATCTTAGGTCTACGTGCTCTAATCAGATTTTATCTAAATCTAGCTTCCAAGGTTTATACTGAACTTCCTCTGATACCAACTGTAATGCCCCGACCCCAGTTACCTAGAGTCAGTGCATTATTACATAACATTGGCATGATCACAAGAAAGATAAAATCTTGAAAGACCGATTGGTTTAGTAGCCCTGGAAACACTACATATATTCATAAAGTTTTACATTACATCATAAAGTGAAAAACTACTACAACAACATATTGTCTCCATAGTCCACGCTATTATCCCATCATAATAACCCTGCAGGTCCTTCATAATTTACTTATTCACATCCAGGGAAAAATAAAACATAGAAAAGGGGTGAGCCCAAATGCCCAGTAAGGATAACAATATAGAAGAAACTTTCATAAATAAGAATAAACATTTAAGGCATGGTATGACTAAAATAAAAGCCTTTTAAACCTGAACTTCAACATAGTATGGAAAAAGAAAAATGAAATAATTCCATTTACTTATTCACATGGATATTCTACTAATCGAATAACCACATGCAATATCAATAACAACTTTCATAATGATGGAATGCATAATGCCATACTATCATAACCCCATAGACAAGGCGTCGTGCCAAGACTACAAATAATATTTTGTCAAGGCCTTGTGCCAAGACACTAGTTTGTCTCATGAGACTTACCAATGCATCGAGAAGCTATAGCGGGCCCCACCTGTCACATATTAAGTCCAACGCATTCTCATATGAAAAGGTTTAAACATAACATAAACATTCGTATTAAAACTAGCATACGAAATGTTAATATTTTCACCAGAAACCATGAATGGTATAAAAATATCACATCCACAGTAAAACATATCACAAAACCTTCAATATAATATAGAAGTTTTGTATCATAATAAATCAACTTCAAATAAGCTTAAAATCTATCAAAGGATGTTGACATAGATGAAATAAAAACTATTTGAGAGAAATATCTCTTTTCTCGAAATCCTTGAAAAGTCACACATTTTTAAAGGAAGTAATTTAAAAGAGATTTTTGAATCAAAGTGTCCCACAAAACCTTGAAACTTTTGAAAAGAAATATCATTTCAAAACCATCATGTCCATATAAATAAATCATTAAAATCATTTTGAAATCATGGACATTAATTTAAAATATTTAGAAACATAAATCTTTAAAACATTTAAAATTATGATCTTGATAAAGAGTACCTTTTAAAAATTCATAAAATATTCATTTTGAAATCATTTAAAAGTCACATAAATATAAAATAAAACATTTACTTTGAAAATATTCTTTTAAGCTTGTAAGGGAAGCTTTGACAATTTTATAACAGTGGTAAATAGTCGTGCCCACCGTATAAGTTAAAAAAACATTATTACCATAAATTTGTCGAAAGGTAAAAAGTGCCTTGTTTGGAAAACGATGGAAAGATTAATTTAAAAACACATAAGTGTATAAATGACTTTAACCCATATTCTTTGTAAGTAGTAAAAATGTTTTGAAATACATTTCGAAGAAACATGGATGTGGATGATAAAGAAATCCCAGTAGATTATTACGTATAAACAACCTCGGATAATGAAGAGATTGCGAAATAAACCCTTACCTTATACTTTTCCTTGGTTGAGGGTAGGTTAACCTCCTGTATTATGGTGAAATAATTTATATTAAATTATACAATGTTCATATATATTAATATGATATCATATATGATCTTTTAACATTGCTTTGTTAATAATATCTTAGTATTATCGTCGTTTTGGGTGTTAATTTAATTATTTTCCTTTATATGTTTTGTTACGTAAGCCATGTTTGTCATGGATAGGTTGTATCTTATTCATATCCAGAATGATATCAAGTCCTTAATCCATATTTTTAAATCATAAAATGATAATTTTACTTGAATGGATACGATGGAGAATGAATCTTATCGCGTTCGTGGAGACGGTAGTCCGTACGTACGCACGAGTGAAAATATCATTCTTTTGATATTAAAATATTTTATAATTGAATAGTATATCATATATACAGAATCATTATCATGTTATATTTTTTATTTACATGATTTACACATCATTATTATACCCATCCGAATAATAATATATTGAATAACAATTTCACCACAACGTGGAGATGGTAAGCTGTACGTACGCACGTATGGTGACATGTTATTCAAAGGGTGGATAGAATACTGAATATGGTTGTACCATATTTATAATAACATCACATTATATATAAGATACTGGGGTTATTATTTTATAATGGTAATAACAAAGAAAGAAGAAGTGGAAGAAGAAATGAATTTGAAAAAGGGTGGTGAAAACATTACTTCTTCTTCGGGTTCTTCCGTGTGATTTTATCAAAAGGGCTCCTTAGGTTGGTTTTCGGATCCAACTAAGGCCTCTAGGTTGTATTGAGGGAAGTTTAGAGAGTATTTGGGCAGAGTTTGGCCGAACCAAAAGGCTTTGAGGTGCGAAGTAAAGAGAAGGGGGAGTTCCCTTTTATAAGAGGGGTGAGGGGCACCTTTGGAAAAGCTAGAAATATTAATATATAATAAATTCATATTAGGTTTCTAATGGATCAAAAGTTGATTAATAAAAGGTTAAGGTGGGGATAGGTCTAAAACCATTCAACCAATATAATTTAGACAGGTTTGGGTTACTATATTAACCTTATAATTTAGTTTTAACTCTTAGTAAATTAGTTTGACATTTACCATGTCACTTTGTATTTTAATATTATATAGTTAATAAACATACAATATACATCCAAGAGACCCCAAAGTGGTCCATTAATTATAAAACTATCATGATATAAGTCTTTTGGCCGAACCCTATATTTTTATGAATTTAATATCAATTAATAATATAATATTTGTTTTAAAAACTCTTTTATGTCAATTTTGAAACTATTCAATAGTAGATTTTTGTGAAACTTATAACAGAATGATTACTTTTAAAAATTCAATTAAATAAATACTAATATGTCATATTATCCTAGAAAATTAGTTTAATTCATTAATAGTCTCAAATTATATTTATTTGTGTATTTATAATATCAATTATTTTGATTTTTCACTATTATAGTAATTACTACATCATCATTATGTCATAAATAAAGTAAATTATATAATGTATAAAAATTATAAATAAATTACCATTATGTAGGAAATCGTTTTAGCTTTCTAATGAATATTTATAGTCGAAACTCCAACATTTATAACCCTATGTAAAAATTGTTTTTCTAAAGGATATATGCTTGTGTCATTTTTGTATTCATTTTAACTTAATTAAAATAATGTGTCCCTATCACTTACAAGTGGCACCATGGAGTCCCAAAATCAACCCAAAGATGCCTATGGTCGAACTTGTATCAACCAATAAAGTTAGGACACGTTTTAGGGTTATTTTTTGTTATTATTATAATATTATTTTTTTACCCTTATTTACCAGATTTACCCTTTAACCATGGTAAAGAAAATATTTACCGAAGTAATTATTCAAAATGGCTAAAAATAAAATTTACCTATTTACACAATTTGAAAATCCTAATTCCAAATATGGAATCCATTTTTCCAAATTCAAAACACAGAATTGGCAGAAATTAATTTAAAATTAATTCTCGCTGTCAAAACAAAAATCCTGTTTTTAAGATATAATAACTGTCAAAAGATTGATACTTGATTATGTTCTGTTTAACTGTGATACTTGATTATGTTCTATTTAACTGTCAATATTAATTATTTTGATTAAAAAAGTTGTTTTTAATTAAAATTTAGTAATTTTCACTATTCATCAAAACATGACATTTATCCGAAAAGTACCAAAATTTCACCCTAGGATAATTTCGATATTTCGAATCCAAAAATGAAGTCCATTTTGAAATATAAAATATATATAATTTCAAAAATTAGGTATTACAATTCATAAAAGCTAGTTTGATTTGTTTTGGTGTGTTTTAGAACTCGAAGTTGCGTACAACACACGCTACTCTATTATTCAAAGGAATGTGTACCGTGGAAACTTGGGATGTTTCATTTTAAATTTTTTATGACCTCATTTAGTCAAAGAGTTTAAAATATTGTATTTAAAAATGGTTCACTATTAAAATATGGTAAAAGTGAAATAATGAAAATGAATTTGTTCTTACATTATGTCTAAGAAACTCATAATATGGATTCTAAAATTATAAGGATTATATATAGTTTAAATTTTAGTTAATACTATTCATAACCACTTTTGAACAGCTTGTTTAGTAAGTCATGGTGCGCTTGAACTTGGTGTTACGTGTAGTGCAAGTTATTGAATTATTTTGAAGAAATAACACACTATGAAATCTTGGGGTGTTACATGAGGAGAGGGGATCTACAATAATAAAATAATGAATAAAATATAATTAAAAACGATATACATTGAATAATAAAATTTTTTAAATAATGAAACATATTTTAATAAACTATATTATATTTTAAAAAATTAAAAAATTTATAATATGAATTTATCATTTTCACCCAAAATAAATTGAGGAAAAAAGAAAAAATTAATATTTTAATTGAATAATAGAAACTTTAGTCTTTCAAAAATACTTTTTAGGGTTTAAAACCATTTTATTTATGTTAAATGACTCATTTATCTAATTAAATATGATTTTGATAATAAATAGTTTTTAAAATTTATTAGGTCACTATCACATCATGAATGATGTCATTTAAAATACACCAGTTGTTAAAAAATTGAATTTTTAATATTCACATAAACATTATTATATCTATAAAAAATACCATAAAACAATACTTAGAAAATTTTATGTGATAATTCCAAAAATTCCATTATTGTTACCATGTAAGATTTAGAATGTGTAATTTTAATTTTTTATATACCAAAATATATTTATTTCGAAATACATTTAATCAATGTTTTTAAAATTTTGTTTTTTTCATTCATTAATTATTATTTTTATCTATTTTATGGAAATATAATAGCTATATTTTATTAAATTACTCATTTTAAATATTATTTCTATTAACATTAATTATTTTTAGGTCAGATTACTATTCAAAAAGCTCGATTAATGTTCCCATTGGTCAAACAACTATTCCCAACAATTAGGTTACTACTGTAATGGTCACATTATTATTTCAATGGTCTGATTACCCCTGTGAGTGAAACATCATTACTTCATTAAATATTTACAAAAATTCCTCCCAAGGTTCTCTATTTTCATATTTTTTGATATTGATGGGTTTAATACATTTCTTTTCCTTTTCTATAGTGTTTTTAAAGGAGTAATGATTCTAGAAATTCAAGTGTCCCAAATGTTTTTATTATAGGTTATATTTTTCATTCAATTGTATTGTATTGAAATTTAATGGTTTTAGTTATGGACTAAGATGATAATTTACATTAAGGAAACAATGTTTTTTTAGTATCTCTATAGATTATATGTGTATAATAAAATATAATGTAATATAACACAACTTTATTCAAGAAATAACTATTGATACAAAATCCCCTATAATTACATTATGGATCCTGGAAGTTTTAACCTCATGAAAATTCCCATTTGACACATGATATAGAGTTAAATTATATGGTATTTATATTGATGTTGTAGAGACACTTTATACATGAATAAATTTTTCTCATTTTTAATCATAAGATGGTACATTACAATATATTCTTATAATGATATTTGTACCATCAATTATAGGGATTGACAAAGTTTCTCTATCATTATGATTAATAGATTTTTCATACCATGGAAAAAATTATTATTGTAGTGGACATTTTTAGAAATAGTATTTATGTAGATTTTGTTCATGAATCTAGTGATGAATTAAATATTACATTGAAACCCATACCATTATAATTTGTATTGAACATGGTTAGTGTTAGGTTTTTTTGTATCAGATAAATTTGAAATATAATTTGTTTTAATATTTTGAAGGGTCATAAATATGATACTTTAAAATGGATGTATATATATATTGAATAATTTATGAAAATGATATAGATGGTTAGATGGAGGAGGATAAATATCAAGTGTCCTCCCATGAGAAATTTTATGTTCCTCAGAGTGTGGATGAATTAATTTTATATAATATCCATAAAAATAATTTATTAGTATATATAGTCATTATGAAGATTTATTATTAAATGAATAATATATTTTGGTATCATATAGTGAATAATTTTATGTTAAGATTTCAATCCAAATATTATATATTCTCTAGGTAAGATATTTACATAAAGGTCATGAAATTCAGTTGTTATAACCCCCTATCCTAATAGAGGTTGGGGAATTCCTCAATGGAATTTTTGACTATATTACATCAGGAATTAAAGGAAAACTATGTTACATATGTCATGGTTGATATATTAAAAAATTAAACCCATTTTCTATTGATCAATGAATTAATATTTTCATTGGTATTTTATAGACTATCGATAAAGAATGTAGTGAAAATTCCATGAGTTATTAGGATTATAGTTTTAGAATGTGACCCTTGGTTTACCAAAGGGATGTGTGAGGGATTTAATTATAATTATACTAACAAAATTTTTCTATAGCACAACAATTCTCTTACAGTGGGGTTCAAATAGAATGGGTGATTTTGATGATTGGGGATATGCTGACAGAATGACTTTTGAAATTTGGGGATCACTGATGAATAATTTTTAATTATCTAAGACTATTGAGAACATTATACACAACATTATCCACTAGATGTTCATTGACATTGATCATGATAGTGGAAATTAATGTCATCCAGAACACTCCAAACATCATTGTACTAGAATTTCGATTAATATCCTCACCAAAATCACTAAATCGATTAACAATTACACCATATTAGACACTCAATATCATGAAAATATTATTTGAAAATGTAACAATTAATAAAATAAAATGATATTGGAGATTTTACATGGTTTGGAAATTTTTCCTACTTCCATGATATAAGAATTTCAATAATTCATTTAATCATAAGTACAAAATCTTTTAATAATTGTGGCTTGGTATCCACATACATCATTATGATCAATTAACACTTTATGCCTCATCATGTTGTCCCTCCCTCCTTTATATAGTATGTTACAACCACTCAACATATTACACCAAAATATATCATTAATAGATATCCATTAATTTCATTGGAAAATTCTGGATACTACGTATGAATTTATATTCTGACTGATGAACAATTGTAGTTGAATAGTGAAATAACACATCACACATTTCCCAAAAAACCTATTATATGTAATTTAAAACAAGATATATCCTTTTTATCATTAAATATTTACCTATTATTTAAGAAAAAACATACCCTCCTTAACATTAATCCATAAAAATTTTTCATCTTCTAAAAACATTACTAACAATCATTGAAGATCATATTATCACTACTCAAACAGGACCCCATATTATACAATAATTACTCATTCTAGAAAACTAATCCTAAAATATGAAGATGTTTCAAAATTCCTAGAAAACATCACATGAGGATTTATTCATGAACTCCCATGATAATTCCAAAAAATTGGAAAACCTCAACATTCAACTTCTCAAACATGAAGTGCCCTACAATTACATCTATTCACTGAAGTTATACCAAGACCCAATTTTACTTTTTAATTTCCTAAAATATACACTTGGTGAAAAATTCCATAAAATTTTTCATTTCATATATGTTTCATTAATCAATATCAATATCAGAAATAATTTTCAGAATAAAATTGTACTTATTATGAAAGTGATTTATCCTTATATAGAACACCATATTTTTATCGAAATTAATTGCAATTTGACTATCACAATTATGAATCTGAAACTAATGGACACTTCTAATTTGCATAATAATATTCCTCTACTATACCATTTAGATTATTTATTTCAGTATTAATACATATGCTTCTACTATTTTGGAAAGAACAATAATTGGTTTCATCCTAGACATCCAATAGATCGAAGTTACACTAAATGTGAAATATTGTCCAATTTTACCATTCATAATTCTAAATCACCCAAAAAGTTATTTTTAACATTCATAATTATAATAATTATCTTCTATAAAATAAAAACTAGTATATTCCACTCAATTGAGGTACTAGACAATCCACTTTAAAACATCATAATGTTTTCCCCAGATTCAAAATGTACTATTTAACCACTCTAACTACATGAGCAATGTTTAGTTGAGTGTATACCATGGAATATATGAAACTCCCTACAATTAATGGATATAGACTCTCATTATGTGGTTCATCTCTCCCTCCATCTATGGAGTGTGTTACTTTGAAAGCTTAATGTGATTGGGAAAAGGAGTAGGGACTAACTTACATCCACTACTGTAAAATAAAAAACCCCATCACTATGCCAAAATTAGTATTTTGCGGTGGTTTAAACCGCTGCTCAATCATTCCATGATGGTTTCGAAAACCTTCCACTAAATCTTGCGTCTTCATTAAAATAGCTTCAATTTATTAATACCGATGCTAAATCGTAAAAATTTAATTTTTTTCTAATTTTTTAATTTTTCTATTTTTTTATTTACGTAATTAATTACTTTTATTTATTTATTTATTTATTTTTATTTTTTTATTATTTTATTTTTTTTATTTTTTTATTTTATTATATTTTATTTCTTTATTTATTATATTTATTTATTTATTTATTTATTTATTATTTATTTGTATATTTATTATTTATTTATTTATTATTGATTATTTATTGATTATTTATTGATTATTTATTATTTATTTTCTTAATTAGACACTTAATTAATTTTTGTAATTATTTTATTTATATAATTATTTACTAATTTATTGATTACTTATTTATATATTATTTATTATTTATTATTACCATGCTCATGCCCATCTCCGTGCACATTCCCATGCCATATATAGAAATTCTTTGTCGTGTGGGATTTGAACCACTTACATCTTGCTTATTCTATAATGACTTTATCACTACACCTAGCTTTTCATATGGTTAATAAATTGAATTTAATATATATATATATATTAATTGGAAAAAAAATAAAACATAACAAATATAAACACAATAAATAATTATTAATCAATAATGATTAATCATTAATCAATAATCAATTATTAATTATTAATAAGTAATAAGTAATAAGTAATTATTATTATTTTATAATTAACAATTACCAATCATTAATTAATAAAAACAATATAAATGAATAATAAATAATAAATATATAATGTAGAAATAAATGGTAAAAATAGTAAATAGTTAAAAATGAATAGTATATAATAAACAGTATATAGTAAATAGTAACATGTAAATAATGAAAATAAAAAAACTAAATACTAAATAATATATGATATATAATATATAATATATAACATAAAATATATAATATATAATACATAATATATAATATATAACATATAATACATATTATGTAATACATAATACGTAATATATATTACCTAATATATATTAAATAATAAAAAATACCTAATAAATAATACATAATATATAATACATAATAAATAATATATAATATATAATACCTAATATATAATATATAATGGATAATAGATAATAGATAATAGATAATATATAATACATAAAACATAAAACATAATATATAATATATAATATATAATATATAATATATAATATATAATACATCACATATAATATATAACATGTAATATATAAGTAATTTATAAATAATAAATTATTTATAAAATAATTTAACATTTGAGAAATAAATAATAAATAAATAATAAATTAGTACATAATAGATAAATAAATAATAATAAGTAAATAATAAATAATAATAACTATTTAATAATTAATAATTAATAATTAATAATTAATATTAACTAATAACTAATTGTTAATAAATTATCATTAAGAATAAATAATTCATAAATAATAATTAATATTTAAAAATATATAAATTATTCATAAATTATTAATAAATATTAAATATTGAATATCGAATAAAAAATAGCAAATAAATAAATAATAAATGAATAATAAACTATTAATAAATTAATATTTAGTAAATTGAAAATAAATAAATAAATATTAAATATTAAATATTAAATATTAAATAATAAATAATAAAGAATAAAGAATAAAGAATATGTAATAAAGAATAAGGAATAAATAAATTAATACATAAATAAATTATTAATTAATTAATAATTAATAATTAATAATACCTAATAATTAATAATATCTAATTAATACAAAATAATTCATAATTAGTAATTAACAATTAATAATTAACATTCAATATTCATTATTTAATAAATAATTAATAATTAATAATTATTCATTAATCATTAATTAATAAATCATTAATAAATAATTAATTATGAATAAATAAAAAATAAATAAAAAATAAATGAATAATAAACTAATAATAAATTTAAAATTAATAATTAATTAATAAATTAATAATAAATGTGTAGATAATAACTAAATAATAAGGAAATAAGGAATTAAATATTACATATTAAACAAAGAAATAAATAAATTATCCTTAGATAAATTGATAAATAAATAAATAAATAATAAATGATAAATAATAAATAAGAGATGAATAAATATTAATTAATAAATTAATTATTAATTAATAATTAAATAAATATTAAATAAATAAATAACAAATAAATAAATAAATATTTAACTATGTAATTAAATAATTCATAAAACATAAAGAACCTTTGAAAACCCTAAAAACCCTATAATGATTATAAAATTTGATCAGTGACTCAATTTTCTACCCCAAAACTAGTCAAATCGAAGATCATGAAATGAATTTTGATATGATATGTGATACAGGACGAACAGAATCCTAAATAGAAAGTTATTATAGTTTGAATTTAACAAAATCAGGGTCTGCAAGTAAAACCACTGTTTCGAAGGCCTTGTCGGCCTTTCTGGTGGAATACATAGTGGTACAATACTAAAAGAGTTTGTATTAAAATTAAAGAGTGTAGATCTCATCACAGGCATCGATTCGATATGTGCTAGAGCCCAAATAGACACCTGAATTAAACGTTATGGTTGTATATAGTTTGAGTTTGATTATCATGTTTTGAAATTTAATAATATTATCTTTCTTCATTTATCACATGATTTAAATCTCACTTGGTTTTAGCTTATTTGATAAGATACGATTTGATTGGTTGTGGATCTAAGATGGTCTCTCACATCAGAAGTAATGGCCACATGATGCGGAATTCTGTTTTCAACACATTGATGATTTTTTTTCAATTTAAAAATATTATTAACTAATAATTATAAATATTTATTAATTGGATCATTATAAAGAGTTAAAATTATAAATAATAAACTATATTTTATTTGAAATAA
This sequence comes from Viscum album, assembly GCA_963277665.1. Classification (NCBI taxonomy): domain Eukaryota; kingdom Viridiplantae; phylum Streptophyta; class Magnoliopsida; order Santalales; family Viscaceae; genus Viscum; species Viscum album. The sequence continues at coordinate 1,377,869,229 of OY728156.1, forward strand.
TAATTAATAATTAATAAATAATAAATACATATTAATGTTTAATTTTTTTGTTCAATTTTGCGGCGTTTCGGAAATTACCACCGCTAAAAAGATTGAGAATATTTTTGGAAGAAATTTTAAAACATTTATAAAAAATATTTTCAAAAACATATATCGGTCGTATTTAAAACTACCACGAAAAGACTATTTTCTTTTAGTGCATTCTAAACATATTCTATTATAGAACCAAATTTATTTTCCTATCACATTTGGTTCACAAGATGAATTTTTTCTTTAGTCCATTGAGATATTTCTTTTCAAACATTAATAAAAGTCCATCTTTCTCCCCAAAATCTATTGAATTGAAATACCCTCTATTGGCATATAATCCATATATGAAAAAAATGATGAATTTTATATTACAATACTTATTATAATAAAAAATATTCTATGATGCACATCTCTTGAAACAATTCTCTTCCAAGAAAGATCAAATATTTTAGTTCCCCAATATTGAAATATTTTTCAAATAATAGAGACTTATATTATGCATGTACACCAAACCATTATTTTTAGGATCTATGAATGTATTTTATTAATTAATGTATATTTATACCATTAGATACCTATGATGAAAAATCATATTCTTGTCTGTTTTTTGTAGATGTATACAACTAGAAGTAACCAAAATGCAACAAGTTTAATGGTTGTATATTCTAATACCACAAAAAATATTTTAAAGAAGTTTATTCCCCAATTATAGTATATTCCTTTGAAAATACCATTTCTTGTATATAATCCTTCAATCAACATTTTCTTTTAACCAGATAATCCATACACTTTCAGGTTCCTTCTTTATACGCTTGTTTTTTTACTTGCTCATTTGTATTGAACAAATGAATTAAATTCAACTCACTTTTCACTGCCATATATCTTCTATCAAAATCATTGAATATGGTTACAACATTTAGTCTCTTTGGCTCCCCATTATCCATTAAATGTATGTATTTCATGTTTTCCATACCTTTATACCCAACATTTTTTCATGGGTTAAGTACATAAAACAACCTACAGATCTTCTCTATCAAGAATGGAAACTTCTATAATTTATTTCTATAAAACTATACCATAAGCATCATAAGTATTTGAGATTTTATGTATCTATTCCATTGGATTGGATATTTTTTTAATGTCCTGTTGTTTTCCCTGAACATTCCTCCAAAAATCTGGATCTTTTTAATGATTGTAAACCCAATGAACTCATTAAAGTTTGAATTCAACCAAATTTTTTATCTCTAATGAAATTTTATTGGTGTAGATTCTCTTCCCTCATTTTATTTTTCCAAAATGTTCCAGTCCTTATAAAATAAATCATATTTAAATTCAAAATTTCTACTTCTAATAACGTTCCAATAATCACCATATCAAATGTGGAATCATAAATTTTCTTCTCCATATCTCAAAATGATTCGTGTGTGAGACTTAACATTAATATTGTATCTATCTTCAGAATCTATATAAACATAGGTTATACATGGGAATTCATTAATTTTAGATGATCTTGGTTATTTACATATCCATAGTTTTTTAGAAATCACCTTTCAAATTGGGTATTAAGAGATCCTATTGATAATTTATGGTGTAGTGTTTACTTCTTATTCACAAAATTCATCTACTATTCTAGAGTGAAATATAATTCTCTACACTATTTCCATCATTGTTTGATCTCTCCACCTAGATATGTCATCACTTTTATGAATCCCAGGTACATTATTCCCACCCTAGATAGCCATGTTCTTATATTTTTTATATAAAATTCATTTAGTAAACTAACCACCATTGTTTCACCTCACGATATTCAATATACTTCATGTATAAATTTAAACAATAACATTCCACTAAATGAACACTAAAAACGAATTATTTATGTTTTAATAATTACACACATAATTTCCATATATATTCATCAAATAATGTCACAAAATATTATTACCCATCACAATATTTGATTGATTATAGTCCCCAGACACTTATATACACTTATTAAATATCTAATATTTGTTTTCATTCCACATAAATTTATAGAGATATTCCATTTCTTAACCAGTATGAATCTATTTTAATATATAATGTGTATATAATCTCGATTAAAAATTAAAATTTTATCTAAGTCCTATATACTCTTTTATCTTACATAACCATGATAGAAATTCCACAAATATGAACTTTTATAAGCTACAGTTCTAACAAATGAAACCCCCTCAACCTTTTTTGTTAGAAAAGGCGCATCATCCATAAAACCTCTAGATTTCATCAAGTTCATAGAGTTATTTATATATTCCTATTTAATTTTTCATTTCACAACCTATTTCATATTATTTCACCACTTAAATAATAATATCCCAAATACCAAAAATATTGTTAAAATATTTTACTTCATAAAAACATCCATTATTAAACTAAATTTTAAAATCCCATTTTCCAAAAAATTTAATGTAATTATAATCCAATATAAGTACTCTTCAATATTGTATGGAAAATTTATATTTCTGGTATCCATTTATATTATTATGGAAAAAAAATCTCAGAAATCTATAATCCATGATTCCATCAATGTATTAACAATTTCAAGTGGATTTTAACTAATCTTAATTACAAGGTTAGAGGAATTTAATCAACATGAATTTGATCTTTCATAATTTCCACTGACATTGTGATAATACTCAGTGAGATAACCCTGGTTGACATTGTTACCACCTATTAGCTAAGGTTTAATAGTTTTAACTACAGTCCCCTCTCTGAACATATATTCTAATAATATTCATAAAAAATTAATGAGGTGAGCACCCTATTTCATATTTATTTAATTAATTATAGGAACATGATGGAACTCCCTCCTAGAGAGATCATTATTAAGAATCAAGTTCTATAAATCCTTAAATATAAATATCTATTTGATTTACTCATTACTATTATCATTTCATCCCATGTTTCCATAAATTATAATAGTAATAGTATGTCCCAAATTTCAAATGTGAATTTTACCTTCAATGTTGCAATCTAGACCCCCACCAAGTTGAAATCATTCACATAATCTTTCACAAACATTCCTTCCAATAACATAATAATAATAAATTATCACATCAAACATACATTATTATATATTATAGACTTCTATTACATATATTTCAAGGATAAATTATTTATAATGTATTTTTTTTCTCTTAATCATTCAAATCCACATTCGAGATTTTTTTATCATCAAAAATAGCAATGCCTTTCTAACCATCCTTTTCCATTCTCCTTTCTCTATTTCATATATCATTGCCCAATCAATGGAACTTCAAGGCCCCTTTGTACTAGGTATTCCTCTGGCTTAATCCTCAAGAAACCATAATCAATTCCATCAAAAATTTATGAAAAGTCTTTTCTATCCTCCTCTATGATCATTCATATGATTATAACTTTATTTAAAATCAAAATATGAATATAAAGTAGAAAAAACGTTACAAGTGATATTATATAATGAAAATAATCTTCTATTGAGAAAAAATTATCTTTGATAAAAATCTTCATGTATAGTTTTAAGAATTAAAACCACTATATGTTCTTTAATTTGAACCATAATTCAGAAAAGTAGTTCTATCAATAATTCTTTCAATATATGTATACCTAAATTTGGAATAATATCCTCATCAAAATGACCATACTATATTCAAATTACTATATCCTGATAACTCAAAACTAATAAAAAGTAATAAAAATGAATATTTCTATAATACAATAGAAATAAGTTGTTTGACATGGTTATAATTTTCATCCAACATCCAAAGGGGAATCATTGATAATGTTCATTTTATTGAATGATAATTTTTTAGAATCAATATGAAATACCAGTAATGCAGATCACTAAACTCAATGATTTGTCAATACCTTAACACTTATTTTCCTCACCAACCATTATACAGTGAGTTTAATCTGATAAACAAGTTTCACTAACCTCCTATATTTACAAGGATCAATCCATTATACATTACTTGTAACGAAACCAACTAAAGTAACCTAGATCCGATGCATACATTATTACATTAGTACGAGAGACAAGGGATCACAACCAAAAGAATTAGATAGGTTTGTAGTATTTGTAAACCAAATACATACATGATACCCAATTAAAAATTGGAATAATATAAAGAACATAAAAAATAACATGCTTTACTTCCTTAAAACTCATTCAAAAAAATATTATCCATATCATGGGAAAAGTAAACAAAATATGGGATCTCTAAAAGTATCAATTGAGGATATATATATTGAAATATATGTTTATTAAATAAAATATAATCAATATCATAAGGTAAATAAATAAAAACACATTATATTTAATTAATAAATTGGGCATTAAATTATGAATAATCAATATGTAAATCCATTTACCTAAACACACATACCATTTAATCAAGAAAATTTTATAAAAATGTATCCATATTTAATATCAATAAGAAAATATCATGGATAATAATGATAAATAAATAGTCAATGAAGGAAATTTTTAAATATTTTATGTCCTGATATTAGGGATCAAGATCCCTCAACTGTCTATACCTTTCACAAAATTTATGTCCACAAACCTCTCTATTAAACATTAATACATGATTTATTACCTAATATCACACTTGACGGAACATGGATAATCAAGAATTATAGTTTCATATTGAATTGGGTATATATGATAACATCTATGATATTAGATGAAATAAAAAAAATAAAAATATATTTAATATCTTTTTAAAATTCCATTGGCTATTAAAATTGAATGGGATAACCTAGGGACATACATAAAAAAGGGGAAATATACAAATATTAATAATTGAATAGTAATTAAATAAGTTAATACATATTATAAAATATATATATCAATGTGGAATGAAGGGAATAAAAATTATAAAGCATTATATATCATGATAAGCATCACATGGGAAATTTCGAAACAACATAAAACACTACATCAAAAACATAGGTCAATAATAACTACCATGAAATAATTATGGATTTAATCCCATAAAGGTCTCATCTTCCAACCATATTTCAATATGAAATCTAATGAGACTATACTTTACCCAATTCATTACATCCTTATATAATTTTGGGCACACCCATCACTTTTATTTCATTCCCATCCTTAGGTCTGCCACACAGATCATACAACATGGATTGATTAATCATATAATTTGTAACATTATCAAGGATTGTGTAATAAATATATGTATTTCCCAAGTTAAATGGTTATATTTGTATAACGGTTAAACCCATTTATTGAAAACAGGTATGGTATTTACTACAAAAAAATTTCTATGGAAAATTGTGGTTATATTTCTACAACATAATGACATAAAATGGTTTGATGAAAAATAAAAGTGTATATCATAATTTTAAAATCAAATGGGAAGTAATAGGGACATCAAGATACATATCCCACCATTATGAATTTTAAATGTAAGAAATATGTTAATAAGGAAACATTACTGAAGAAGATAATTAATGGATCCCTTATATGGGTGTGTGACACCAAATGATTGGGAGGATCTTCTTAAGATATTCAGGGAACCTTGGGAAGACTATTGAGATGATATGTAACAGTAAGGATATGTTCCATGTACATTTAGTGAATAGTAATAGGAGATTGTAAATGTTTATAAAAGAAATGAGTCTGGATTTCACTGTTATTTCTCAAACATAGTGTTTGGACCCTATATAATAAAATAACCCAAACCACAGAACATACCAAGTTTATTTCCCAATGTTTCTACAAAATATGAGTGATTTTATTAATTCAATAAGGAGATGTTCCTAAATGAATAAAATAATTCCCCTACTTATGTGGAGGAGATTCATAGTCATAAGAAATGATTTTAAAACCTTAAAATATATTAATGATTTTGGAGGATTCATAATGGATTTATTAAATGAATGAAAGAATACAATAATGTCACTATTTTAATTAGAAATCACATATTTAATTATAGATACCTTTTATATTATTTACTAAATAACTTTTATTTCATTATGTTGTCATAATTCATAATGTATACTTATACGATAATTAATTTTTTACCCAAAAATTCATCTACCAAAGAAATGTGTGAAAAAATCAACATTAGATAATTTTGAAATTAGTATTATAAAAATGATGTTCAATTTATCTAAATAATCCTCCAAATGTGTTAATTTTCAATATAAAAATTATTTAATTCATTTATAATAAATTAGGGGTATTATAATAATAATGTTTTTTGAACCATTATAAAAATTACATTTGACTTCATAAAAATTATATGATTATTTATATTTAATAAAAATTATTATAAAAATATTATATTTTTAATATATTATTCATTTAAAACATTCATCAATTAATCCTAATTGGATTTGAATATTACCCAAAAAATATTATTTATGTTATATAGTAAAAAAATAAAATCATTTATAATGTAATAATATTCGAATGAAAATATATTAATTATTAATTAAAAACTAATGAAAATACTCATATTTCTAGGTTATTAACACATATACCTTAAATACACCAGAAACAAAATATGAGTTAGTTGTGTAATGGTTATAATTTCTTGGGGTGGTTAAACATACATTGTTTGAGCCCTGATCTTGATGATCTCGAAATTCTCCTGTAAATTGTTTCACTAATGCTTATGTTGTTGTATCTCAGCATGGTCCTAGTCAAGGTCAAATCATGGATATGTTATCTCCCTCAAAAGCACTGATAAATGGGATTCATAGGGTACAATCCTACTAGTTGAGGACCTCACTTCCTTTGTCTATATCAATTGGATTTAGCAGTAATGAATATTTATGTGAATCATGTTATCACGGTTCAACAAAAATATTATCAATGGTAATGATCTTAACATTCATTTAAATATGATATAATATGACCGAATAATTAACTCATCCTTTTACATCCATAATACATAATAATACATTTAAATAACTAAAATGTGAAATTTTATACATAAATGTTGGGGAAATTTCAATCTTCCCCATTAAAAACTTTAACCCTCAAAATTTTCATTTCCCACACTAAAATTGATGAGGCTAACTCTATCTCATCACTTCATTTGGTTCCTAACTTTCTTCCCCAAAGATATGGTTTCTCCACAACCCTTTGAAAAGATGCATTGTCATATTCCATAGAAATTTTCCTCTATTGTTTAAAATATTCACTGGATACTCCTCATAAGAAATTAAATTACCCAATGGTACGACCTCTAGATTGATTACATGTGAGGGGTCTGGTATGTACTTTCTAAACTGGGATACCTAGAATACATCATGTACTTGAGATAGGTTCAATGGGAGTTCTAGTTTATAGGCCACCACTCTGATATGATCAAGTATCTCAAAGGGGCTGATGAGTCTTCAACTAAAATTTCCCTTCATCCCAATGATCATAAATTTCTTTTATGTAAATATGTGGGGAAATACTATGTCTCTAATATCAAATTATATCTCTCATCGATGATTATCAGTACAACTCTTATATTGACTCTGACTAGCCTTGATGTGTTTCGTAATAGTATTGACCTTTTACACAATTCACTCAACCATTTATGGAATTAACACTTTTTATTCCCCAACTTTATACCATCATATAAGTGTTCTTAAAATCATCCCACAAAATGATTCATAAGGTGGAATTTGGAATCACGTGTGGAAACTATTACTGTAATAGATCTTGATTAGAGGAATATGTTGATACCATCATCCATTTAATTCAAAAGAGAATTATATGAATATGTCCTAAATTGTTTGGATAGTTCACTCAAATTGGAAATTAGTTTGGGGATGGTAGGTCATACTAAAGTCCAGAACAGTGTTTAGATCAAGTTGGATACTTTTACAAATCATGGATGTGAATCTTAGATCTCGATCAGATTCATCTGACAATGGTACTCCATGCATCATTTCAACTTCTCTGATGTATATGAATTCAAGTGGATCTAATGATAATTCCTCTCAAAATATGATAAATTGGTTTGTCATTGTAAGATAATAAAAAACAACCCATATAGCATTAATTTCTTTTTGATGTCTTCTGATTTTTGTTGAAAATGTCCATGGTGATGTTTTCCCATTTCCATGTTGGTATGGGTAATGGTTGCATCATCCTCGTAAACATTTTCTTGTACACATTCACTTGTTAAAATAAAAGGAATATTGATGTATATTCAGCAATATCATTGTTTGTATTTTCCCACCAATAGTTCCCTTAATGGTCTATATTTTTTTCTCTATGGGTTAATAAAGAGGTTCATGTTATTTTCATCATTCAAATTTCTCACTATTTATATCTTCATTGGATTATATGAATAGTTGTAATACAAATGGTACAACAACTTCATCATTAAAATTGATATCAAAGGAGTTCCCTTATATTATATTTTTCAATTTATTTTGAATTTTAACAACATTTCTCTGACCATCCATTATCATTTACAAATTTATAGTTGATACCTTATTTGTGAAAATAATTGATGATTTTAATTTCTTTATGATTCCCATGTCCATATTTTTCAAGTCTATGAATATTGGATCCCTCTAAATTCTGGTTAATGAAATAATTGGTGGGTCCTTTATAAATAGAGCATCTGTCACTTTACTTTTTTTACTAGGATAGCAGTGTGTTGACTGATCATATTCAGTGATCAGATGTAACCATAATTGGTGGAATCATCTCTTTCTCTATGAATATATAATTTAGACTTTTGTGATCAATACATATCTCACACTTCTCCTTAATGAGATAATTCAATAATATATTCAATTAAAAGATCACTACAACCATCTCTATATCTTTCTTGGTGTTGTTTTTACACAAAATTTCAACTTCATTAATGCATATGATATAACTTTTCCATTATATATTAATAGACAACCCAATCCCTTCATTAAAGCATCGTTGAATAGTCAAAATTTGTTTTCCACCTATAGGTCGTGTGAGAATAGGGGCACTGATAAGCCTCCTTTTAAAATCCTTGAATCTCATTACGCATTCATCTTTCCATGATATCATGACTTTTATCTTGAATAATCTTTCTTATAAGGTTTTATAATCGTATTAAATTTCCCAAAAATTGACTTTAATACCCATCTAATCCATGGATCCTGTTGTTATCTTTAACATATGTTTCCCTCCGACATCCTTTAATTACATTTTTCTTTTAAGGGTAAAAATATATAACATTTATTATGATGATATGTTCCAATAATGATACTTTATTAAACCATGACTGACATTTGATGTACATGGCATATATCGTCTCCTTTTGTATGGTCTTTAGTATAGTGCTCGGATGTTCATTGTACTTCTCCTTTCTATTGGAGTATATGAAAATATAATCAATAAAAATTATGAAAAATTTGTTGATTTAAGCTCTAAATAATATATTCATCAATTCTTGAAGATTTTAGGAGAATTTGTGAGTCAAAATAGCATTAAAAATAACTCATACCACCCATACCTTGTATGGAACATAGTCTTGGGGAGATCCTCATCCTTCACACAATCTTGGTAACATCCAAACTGTAGATCCACCTTGGATAATTATTATTCTCCATATTGTGGATCTAACAAGTCATCAATCCAAGGAATATGATACTAGTTCTTATTGTGATATTTTTGAGCTCACGATAATCAATAAAACGATGAATTGACTAATCCTTCTTATTAACGAAGGGGACTTGTGCACCCCATGGTGAAGAGAATGGGCATATGAACCATCAATCTATATTTCCCACCCATTGTTTCTTCAACACCTCATGTTCCAAAAACAATATTCTATATATATACTTGGATAATGTTGATTTCTCAGTTATAATATTGACAGAAAATTCAACCGCATGGCTAGGAGGAAGACTAGAGAATTTAGAAGGAAAAACATCAGTATATTCCCATATAATGGGAATGGCTTCAAGGATGATTATTTCCTTAGGCTCAATCATTTGATCAAAATATGCTTATTGTACATTAATAATACCCATACTAGAGATATTTGTGGTAAATAATATTCATCCTCCTCCATTCACTTTAATATAATTGAATGAAGAATCATAATACAGAGAGTGAGTTCCCCCTCATTGAACTTTATGTTTGATATATATATGGAAAACCAATCCTAGTTCAGAATTGCGTCAAATTCCCACAAAGGGAGTATGATAAGTTATGTTGGAATTTTCAGCCCAAAAATTTTCATATGGTAGGATTTATATAATTCTGATTCAATAATTTCCCCATTTTATATTTTCGTCGATAACTACACTTCCAAGACTTGTAGTGGTGTTTGAACAATTCGAATAAAAATTCTTGATATTAAGGAATATGTAGAAATAGAATCAAAAAGTACTTCCACTATATTTGAATGAATAACTAGCATAACTGTCACCACATCATTGTTAGGATCTACCTCGTCAGTTGTGATGGAAAAATATCAATCTTGCTACCTTAGAGGTTTTTTGTAGTCTCCAAAAATGCATAGATTAGTGCATTGATTTTCAAAGTGACATGGTTCCTTTTTGTTGAAGTACTGAACATTACATTGAGGGTGTATTGGATCATTCCTCACTTCAAATGCATTATAGTGTTTCTCCTATAGGAAATATCTAGATAGTTTTCCTTATTTCCCTCACCTAAATAATTTCCTCATCCCCCTTAATTAAATTCTAGGCTTCTTTTTTTCGCAACATTAACAGGTGGGATATTGAAATTTCTTAGTACTGTTATATTTATCCATCATGTTTCTATAATTACATGGAACTTTCCAATTCTTATACCCATTATACCCTTTAGATTTTATGTTCTCTATTTCAACATTATGGGAATATCAAATAATTTCCACAGAGATACCATTGTCTCGAATCACCAGGGATTTTAATAGACTAGGTTTCATCCCACCAAAAAATTAGACAACCATGAATTAGGGGGTAAGGACAAATACTATGTTTTATTTTGAAATTCTTGTGATGTTTTATTCCTATAAACCAAAATATTCATTATATTTTTTAGGAAAAAAAGGAAATCTGATTCCATTTCACAATAGAGAGTTAGTGAAAAATATTTATCGAAAATGATTTTTCAGAATTTCCTCTACACTATCACTTGGATTTCTTCCTCAAGATTCGTATTCATGATCAATGTCCACCATTTATTAGTTTTACCCTCCATATGTTAACTATCATGTAGAACCTTATATTTCTCAAAATATTGAAGGATATGGACAATATTTTCAATAGAGTTGATCAATTATTTCGTGATTAATGGATCAGTTGATCCATTGAAATTCAGAGGGATTTATCACATAAATATCTCAATAACATATTGTTCTCTCCAGGGGGATTTTGGATGTTCTCCAAATCTAGGTTTCTCTTCATATAATGAGTCATAATAAATTGTATCATCATAATTTTTGGGATTCCCTCTCCAATTAGGTTGGGAATCTTGTTGGGGAAGTAATCCCATAGCCTGTCACATTGATTATTTACCCAATTTAACCTACTTCTATCCATTAGCTGGAATAGAGGGTAAATTATGGATGATTATTTTTAAACTATAAAACACATAAAAGTTATTCCAATTACATTAAAAATAGAACTTATATATTAAAATTATTTCCATTACTTATGAATTATCATGACGCAATTTATGTTATTCGTGATCTATTTCATAACATATATCCTTATGAGAATTTTTTATTCCCTTAATATTTTTTTATAATTATATTATGAATTTATGAAATCATATCCCTTGGGAATGTAAAAAATGTTAGTGGTAAAGCGCATTATCTTTTACCAGGGTACACCGAGTTAGGACGAATGCCCTTTATCTGAGCTTTTACCCTATATACAACTATTCCAGAATCATGTGAAATTATAGTATCCAGAATGGGATGTATTCTCTTTCTAAACCACTAAATAAATTCATTCTAAAATTTTGGTTTGTTTTCTTTTATATAGATTTATCCCTAGGGATCTAGCTAGATATTTCTAATACTATTCCCAAAAATAACTAATCTTTTATTTTGACACCAATTATGCCAACGCATCTATTTATTACACATTAATAAAAGATATATTACACAATATGACACTTAATACAATTCTAAATATCAAGAATTATAGTGTCTTCTAGAATTATATACATAGCACAACATCTTGATAATGATATATGACAACATCATTTAACACTTCCTTAACATTGTTCTAAAATTCCATTTTTTTAAATCTACATGAGATAACATAGGGACACACATAAGAAAGAGGTGAAAATTAAATAACAATAAGGGAATAAGAATAAAATATGATAATAAATGGTATAAAATAAAATTATTAATGGGGAAAAAGGAACCTGAATAATGATGCATGATATTACATGAAAATCATAACATTGGAAATGCGGAAACATCCTAAAACACTACATCAAAAACATAGGACATGGATAACTGCAATAAAAATAATGATTAAAAAAGTCCCATAAATTAATAAATTTCATTAACTATCCTAACATGATGTATTAGGAAACTGAAACTTTCCCAATGCATTCGTGTGAAATATAATTTGGGCTCACCCTTAACTTTTATTTCATTCTAATGCTTATGTGTTCAACATAGATCATTCAAAATGGATTCATTTAGAATCATATTATATTGCATAATCAAGGAGTTTTAAATAACTACATTTTTGTCCCAATGAAAATAGATCTTACTCATAAAGTTAAACACCTTTGATAGGAAATGTGTACGATATTCACTACGAAAGAGTTTTGGCATGCCAAATTGTGGTGAAATATTTTCAGCATAACAACGTCACTTAAAAATTCATAAAATGGTTTGATAATATAGAAAGGGGTATATAATAATGTTAACATAAAATGGTAAGTAATAGGTACATTTAATCCAACATTAGGAATTGGATATATTAGGTATAAGATAATAAAATAACTTTAATAAAGACAATAAGGAAATACTCCCTTACATAAGTGTGTGACTCCAACTACATAGCATAATCGTCATAAAAGAATTTTGGATCATTGGAAGGCATATATAGAGGTTTTGGTATAGTATTTATGTTATCTAAGTTTTTTTAGTGATGTGTAATGGGAGGTTCTATGACTTTAGGTACGGATCATTGGGGATTTCTTTATTATTTCTCAAAAATAGATTTTGGATTCTATATAATATATTAACAAAAACTAGAAACTATCCCATGTTTCTTTCCCATGGTATCAACCAAATGAGAGTGATTTTAATTTTTCATTATGTCCGAGGGCATAAATAAATAAAATAACTGCCTTTCTTGTGTTTTGGTGAGTCATACATTTAATGGAAAAATTTTAAAATCTCAAAATATATTAATAGTTTTGGAGGACTCATAATATATTTAAAAAATTAATCAAATAAACATAAAATATAATTATTTTAATGATAAAACATAGATTTGGTCTTTTATAAATTTTATTTAATTTATTACATAACATTTTGGATTGTTATAATGTAATAATACACAAATTATTGTTATAAGGTATTTAAAATTTTTCCAAAAAATATTACCATTATAGAAAGTTTTGAAGAATTAACCATTGTATAATTTCTACATTATGATTCAAAAAATAAAATTCATTTTTTTATAAATAAAATTTTTAATATTGGAATTTTAATTTGTAAACTAATAACTGACATTTATTGGAAATGCAGTGTTTTATAAACAATAATAGTTTTTGAACCCTTATAAAAATTACATTTGACTTCATAAAAATTAAATGATCACTAATGACTAATAAAAATTATATAATATTAATATTTTAATAACATTTTATATATTAAATAATTCCATTCATTCATCAAAATAAATTCTATAATAGAATTTTAATATTAACCAAAAATACTAATTAGGTTTTATTTTCTCAAAATAAAATTGTCAAAAATGAAACAATAATAGGTTGAAAATATAATCATTTTTCTATAAAAGATAATATACAATAAAATAATTCAATTTTATTGATACATATCCCTTTAATAAAACATAAAATTCCCTAATAGTGAGGTGTGTGATATTAATACTTTTTTTGTGGTTCGACATACATATTTTGTCTCTAATGGAGATGAGGTTGACCCTCTCCTGTAAACAGTTTCGCACTGGCTTATGTTGTTGGATATATGCTTGTTATTGGTCAAGGGAATAGTGTAGAGATTTTTTCATTCTTAGAATCTATGATAAATTAGCTTCATATAGTATGATCCTATTTTTTGAACCCATCACATCCTTTCTCTATTTGAATAGGATTTTTTAAAACCCTATATTTTTAAAAATCATGTGATCAAAGGTCAACAACAATATTATCAACACAACTGATTCATAAGGGTTATTTAAATAGGATATGATAATAAATAATAATTTCATGTGTTTTATATGAACATAATTCATAATAATGTCTTTAAATAAATCAATAGGATAATTTTATTCATAGTAGTTTGGGTCGTTGAAATACTGTTTAATATTATGAGTAAAATCCATTATTTTTTGCCAACTGATTTGTCCCTTGAGTCATGTTGATGAATTGAGGAGATACATAATACTAGGCCCCAAAAATAATTTCATGACCAAAGAATTATTCATATGTAATATAAACTATTTAATTTAAAAATAGTATACCTTATTAACAAATATTGGTATTTATTCGAGAATATTGCTTTATAAATATTTTTTCAATTCATAAAATAACATCCATAGTAAAAACCCTATGTATAAATGTTATATGGTTTAGGAAAAAATTATATACATGATAAAAATAATATGGATATTTAATATAATTTTAATTTCGAATAAAAAATGGTCTTAGAGGGGTAGTAAAAATTGAACACAAAAATAAATACATATATAATTTCAAATATGCCTCAATGGAGTGGAAATTTAGATGACATCCCTTACCTCACACTTCCATTTATTTTAGCAGTAATTAATTTCATGTATAGTGATTTAAAACAAGTTAATAAAATATAATTGAGTGATATTAATATTTATAATATCATATATGATCCTTTGATAATGACTTATCACCCGTTCGTTAGCAATTTTTCATTATCTCACTATTGAAAAAACAGGATTTATGCTATGTTTTTAGCCAAATTATCCAGAGAAAACATGGTTAATTTAGAACAAATTCCCCAAAAACATGGATAATTTATTCAAAAAATTTACATATGTTTAAAAATATGTATAATTTTAAATTTCTCGATATTTTCGGAATATTTTTCTAATTTAAAGACAATCTTTCTAAAAACATCGCTTAACTATCATTTTTCTGAAAACATGGCTAGTTTAAGAAAAAAAATTTACCCTATTTGAAATAATTACAAATTATATATAAATATAAATATATTAATTAACATGTATATTTATGTACATTTATAAAAATATATATATATGTTTATAAAATTGTTTGTATGTTTATATTTATATAGAAATTCCTTAACATATATTTTATTTTCATAACATATATAAAGGCCCGCATAGAGAAATATATATATATATATATACACATACACACATAAATATATATATATACCCCCCATAAATATATATACATATAGAAATATATATATATATATATATAACAATCCCAATATATTTTATGTTTAGACATGTTTTTAATAAAATGTCACTAATTATTTATATATATAATTTTAAAAATTTTAATGTACAAATATATATACAAATAAAATTAACATTAAAATTATATTATAGGTATACATACACATATATATTTAAATTTACACACACATATATAAACAAATATAAAAAAATATATTAATATATGTATAATAATATATAACAATTGTACATATAATAAATTAGTTTTTTAAATTACTAAATTATATTAATATATATATATATAATTATTAAATTTTATGAAAAAATGTCCTTTTGATAGGATCCTCGGGTCATTCACTGGGAGTCCCCAGGTGTTGGTTCTGATTTAAAAATGATACTAATTATGAGGAGAAAGGGATGGGAGGGGGTTATACATGTGGAGAATAGAGAAAGGGGAGTGTGTGGTGAATTAATAGGGCATGTGTTGGGTGGAGTAGGGAGTAATGAGAGTGAATGGTGGCTATTAAGGAGGGGTTGGGAGTGTTTTGTGTTTGGAGGATGGATTCAAGTGAAATAGGGGAAATAAAAAAATAAAACAAAAAATTATGTGTTTAAAAAATTATCAGTTTCATAAAAATAAACATTTCTAGATAATGTAGCTATTTAATAACTCATTTATAAATGTTTTTTCAAAAAATTTGGTAAAAATATATCACTAATTAGGTATGTTTTTAAATGACCCCAATTAGCCATGTTTTAAAAAATTAGTCATTGATGATATTTAGATAACTTTATAGAAAGTTAAAATAAAAGAATTTTATAAAAATCACTAATGGTAGAGTCCTAATTTAATTATATTTTTATGAAATATCATATAATGTGTTTGAAACATTATTTAACTTCTCTAATTTACATTTTTTGTGTAGACTCACTATTGTTTAGGGAGTTATTTACATTAATTTTTCATCAATGTTTTGCCACGAAAGTTCCAGATCTTGAATATTGGTTATTGTTATATCGTGTCTATAATTATATTAATGTTATAAATATTATTTTTTATCATTGCATACATATTTATAACCTTTCATGAAAATTTGACATTGAAAATGAATTACATATCCTCTTGAAGATGGTAAGCCATATGCATGCATGATCAACAACATCCTTTATTATTTGGTGGGAGGGTAAGGAAGTGGGTGATACATTAATTTTCTGTAATTATTATTATGCCATATATATCAAATATATTCATTAAGTTTATCCTTATAATATTTCATGTAACTGGAAAGTGAAAAACAATTCACATTGCTTCACGAGGTGATAGTAAGTCATTCACATAAGCAACGTTATCGTTTTTAAAAAATAATTGAATGTAGGAATGTATATATTAAATTATAATTACAAAAGTATAATTATATAATAAATATTATATATATACATTATGTTTATAATTATATATAACATTGAGGTGTGTTGATTGAAAATAAATTACATCAGTTTTAGGGGCGGTAGTCCACATGATCAACTATGTCATCTCCCTTTTGATGGAATATGAGATGGATATAGGTTATCAAATTATAGTAATTATATATTAGTATATGATATATACTATTTGAATTATTTTCTATGTGTTATGACATAATTTAAGGTTTTATGAGAATAATTAAATATTATGATCTTCATTAAGTTGATTACCTTCTCTTTGATAAACTTGCATTAGATCTCTTATTACGGACAATAGGGTTTTACTTTTTATAGAAAACACCTCAATAGATTGAGTAAAGTGGTCGGTGATACATTTTTGGGTTGTTTTGAGGAGGGTGTGCCCTTTTATAATTAAGGAGGAGTGGAATTTTGAAAAATACCCAAAACCTTTCAATTATTGGAAGTCACTCTCATCTAAACTTCCCCCAATATTTATAAATTATGTAGTAGAGGTATGATACTATAGATACACACCTCTAACATAAATAATAGAAACATGTTTTAAATATGTTAATCCTTTGTTATCTATATTAGCTAACTTTTACCATTTTAGTGTCAACCATGGTAACCAGTTTTTTTTAGACTACAAAATTTATTCATTATTCATACTATAAAATCATCTATATTATATAATTATAACCGAATTATTATATATATATTATCCCATTTATGAAATATAATTTCAATTTTTTTTGAAAATTAATTTTAACAGAAGTGCATGTAACACACAAAACCTCATTCAATGTTTGCCAATGTTAATTAATTAGTTATTCTTTTTATTAATTATGATGACCCAAAATTATGTTCCCCATGATAACATATATTTATTATTTCTGTTCAAAATATATAAACCATATTATAAAATTTAACTCATAGAATATGAAATCATGAATTTTAATATTGTCTTAAAATGTGTCAAGAAATGGGTTTTCATGAAATGTATTTTTCAAGAATAAGATTATATTATATTGACTATATGACAAGTAATGATCAATATATTGATTTATATTAATATTGATATTTATAATTTATGAAATTAATTTATATCATTCATCATTTTAATTATTTTAATTAATTTACATGGACATACATTATAAATTTTGAAAGTACATTAGTTTCCAAAAAATAATTAGTTTTGTAAAAAATATCACTTTTACCAACAAATGACCTTATACTTTTTTCTATATAATTTATAGTCAATTAATTTTTAATTATAAATATTATAATAAAATATTATAAATTAAATTAGGGATTTTAAAATAATAAATTTACCATAATTTGTGAAAGCTTATTGGAAAGGGAAAATTTCTAAAATTCAAACGACATATATTTAGTCAATGGAATTTAAAAAATGATATTCAACATATCAAATTATAATATTTTTTCATTAACTCTTATATTTTAAATTTTATTATAGTTTTACTAAAATAATTTCTTCAATTAATATAATAGGGGATCAGGGTTCTTTGTATCACAACATATGTAATTTATTGAATTTATTTAAAAGTAAATATATCGTAGGTTTTCAGGGTGTTACTTTCTTCAGTCGTAAAATAAATTCACCAACTAAATTTTCAAGATAAGTACATTATAAAAAATTTGTTGGGTTATATTCATAACATCATCTAGTTCCTACATTTCTACCTCCATTTTATGATTTCTCCAAAATCTTATATAAAATTGAGGCAGAAGATTCCTCAATACATGCATAGTAGTATAAAAAATCCTGATGGGATCTTCAAAGTATGGAAAATTTGGTTCCATTTCTATTCCATCATCTAGGATCATATGTGATTATAGTGACCTAGGATTAACATACATGGATATTACCTCATTTTAGATGAATATTCTATAAATTACAAAAATACATCCCTGATGATCGTAATAGTTTAGTGTATTTGGAAACATGGAAACCTAATATTCTATCCAAGTGAAAGAACTTCAATAGTTCACATAAATTTATATACCTTTAGTACTAAAACATAAAATCAATCTTCATAACCTCACAAAATGATAAAATAAGAATGGGGTGAGCTCAAATACTCATTAATGGTAAATAAGGTAGATATGTAAACTTAATTATGAGAATAAGGGTAAAATAACATGATCATTATATTATAGGATCATGTAATTCATATAAAATATCATATAAATGATTCATTTCATAAATAATATAAGTTCACTAGTCATGAATCATAATGAAATAATGAAGAAAATCAATGAAAGCATAAATTAAGAATAAAACATCATTTCTGGCAGTCATAGAAGCATATAATATGATTTTCATAGAATCCAAGGTATTTCTTCCTAGGGCACTTATATAGTATGGATACTCTCCCCCTACCATCATGGTAGTCATGGTTCACTACCACTACCATTTTAGAATCATTAGTTCACTCATCATACCATCGTGGTAGTCATGGTTCACTCCCATTACCATCTTATTAATCATGTTTAACTCTCAAAACAATATTAGTCTATCTCATGAGATATAAATATTTACCCAATTCATTGGAAGTATATATAGGTCACACCCTTTTCATAGTGAAAACAAACACACGTGTTCAAAAAAATAATAAAAAATTAATATTTTAACCCATGAATTAAATGGGTATCATAAACATGTAAACTTACCAAAACCTGTTTAAAAGTTATTGGTTTCATAATAACTTCATCAAAATCAAAAATTGTGAATGGGAAACATATTTTATAAAAAAAACATAGGATAGAGAAATAGGTTTCAAAAAGACCATGACATTAAGCATAACTCATTGATAGAAAATAAATGAAAGGAGCCTTTAGATAATTTTTTTGAAGGTTGTGGGTATATCAACGGTTGTCATATTAGATGGAAAATAATTTTGAAATAGCATTCAAATAAATTTATTGAGTAAAATATATTTACTTCATTGAAAAATGTTTTTTAATAAATAAAACCATTTGATAATAATTTTAATATAAAGTACCTTTAAAAATTATTGATAATACTTCAAATCATTTGAAAACCCTTTTCCTTGAAAATATAAAAAATAATCTTAAAAAATTTTAAAACCCTTTATCATTGAAAATACACTAAAAACTAATACATAAACCTTGAAGACTTTTTGAAAATCATTTATTTTAAAATACATTGAAATCTAATAAATAGTGCTTGAAATAATTTTGGAAACTATTATCCTTGAAAATATATTGAAACAATGTAAATAAAGTATGAAAAAATTTTGAAGGAGAATTTCATTGAAATCATATTAAGTAATTTTCAATGAATTTTGATAACCATTTTCCTTGAACACTTATGAAATAGGATTTAAAATGTTTTGAAAACCATTTTCCTTGAAAACATATAAATGATGTTTGAAATCATTTTGAAATCTTATTTTTTTCAGACATATAAAATAAGTTTGAATACATTTTGAAAACCATTTTCCATTAAAAAAATAATTTAAAATCATTTTTTTTAAAAAAATATTTTAATATGAAAACAATTCTTCAAACTATTTCTGGTCGATAAATCCATACATGTCATATGTGGTAAAAAGAATATTACTTTTTCACGGTAAAAAAGAAAGATATTTTCCTTGTTTAGAAAGTTATAAGAATATTATTTTGATAAAATATTTAAATGAAAAAAAATTGGTAAAAAATATTTTTAATTATCATCATATATTCTTATAATATTCATATAAGTCTTTTTTTAAAAACATGGTTTTGAAGGAACATACATTTCTTACCAAATAGTGGGTAAAGTCAGTATTTAAAAAACACATTCCTATCTATATTATATGCCAAAGAGTAGAAAATGGTGCCACTATATGAATATATAATTACTTACCAGAGGAAAAGAAAACTCATGAATTTATCAATATGTAGAACATAATAATTGATCAAAGGATTTATAAACATAAACAATCTCGAAAAGTGATGAGATTGTCTCAATAAACTCATATAACGTGCTTACATGATATTATACTCTCCATGACAGAAAATGAAATTAAATGAAACTTAAGTTATAATTAAAATAAGTATATTCTTCATATATAATGTAATATGTATTTATATGCACCTCAAAAAAGTGTTTATGTGTATAAAAAAACAAGAGTCTCAAAAGAGGAAAATTGAGAGAAAATATTTTTACCGATTTGGTAACTTTTGTAACATAATCCCTTGGAATGAAATTCCATAAAAAAGATATGTTATGTAACATAAATTTAGGTATAATATACATATAATAAAATCATGTTCTGTTCTTACACCACACAATAGAAAATTTTGTCAAACATAGCATGTATCTCAAAGGAATAAAAAGCGAGATGAAATCACCTTTCCTTGTGTCTTGAATCTTTTTGTACCCATTAAAACGAACAATATAATAAATATAAATTTATTGTAATCCTTTTATAGAACCTCATTATTATTTATAACAAAATATATTGTTTTATTAAGTCATTATATTACAAACATTTTAACAATCATATGTCAATGTTTCACTTCAAGAAATATTTGCTTTATTATTCCCATGTGACTTAATTTATTACATCATTGGTATTTGAACAATATATTTTGAATTGAAGAAATTACAACATGATATAAATATCATTTATAAAAAATATATGTTTATTATCATAATATATTTAATATATAAGTATTAAATTAAATACATCATTCATGGGGATGGTAGGTCGTACATATGAATGAATATTATTTCCGTTTAATTGTAGTGTTGATAAAATGAATGTAAAATACATATATGTATATATATTTATATGTATAAAATTATTAAATTTTATTAATTATATCTTATATATCTTATAATTTCACTAAGAACTTTTTAAATACAATTAATGTGGTGTATGAAGGAATCATATCACTTTGAGGGGGTGGTAGTCCATACTTCCTCAAACAAAATTACCATATTAACACAAAATGGAAAGTAAAAAAGATATGTGTCATAAAAAGGAATAAAGAAGCTTAAAGAAATAATAAATTTAATATACGATATATATTAATTTATATTCCATCATAATTTCAATTATTGTAGGTGGTAAGGGAAAATGAACAATCATCGTTTGATGAGGAAACATTTTGTTATACACAGAAACACTATGTTCATTACCCATTAGATGGAGTTGTGTGTATGTGTTTGTTGAACCATTCATATAAAAAAATTATAGTATATAGGGTATATAAGTGATGTTATATAATCATAGAATAAATATATTTTTAGGGGTTGGATAAGGAAAATAAAAGTATGTAATTGGGTGAAGACATTACCTCATAATCAGGTAACTTCTTTTTGTTTATCCAAATGGCTTCCATGTACTTCATTATACTCATGGTAAGGAATCAATATGGAAGGAATGATTTATATTATGTGTATTGGGGTGGTATTGGGTGAACATAAGTGGTTTAAAATGTTTGAAAATTAGATAGAGTTTGTGGATTTTTATTGGGAAGGAAAATGAATCACATGGAATTTTTAAAAACAAGTTAGGTGTTCACATGTTCATACATAAAAAGGTCATAAAATGTAAAAAAACTCAATAATAGTAAGTTTATGGAAAATATATGGACATATAATGGTTTTTGGACAAGTTTTTATATCATTTGGGCCCTTAATTAGAATGTTTAGATCTTTAATTATGCTTAATTTGGCATTAATAACGGTGATTAATTTTTATCACTTTTTCTAATCATTTTTGTAAAAAAATAATTTTTTATTTTTTGAATATAAATATTATAATTAATTAAATGGTGTATTTAGGTTTTTAAAAATTCAAATCATAGAACTAGAAAAATTAATATTAAGGATAATCTCGCTTGTAGGACAAAATAACGAGTTTTTAATGTTGGAAAATGTTTTGAAGTTTGTTATGATTTTGATTTCAATTTTATAGTGAAATTTCTTCTAATGAATTAATATTAATTAATAGTTTTAATATTTATCTAAAATTTCCTTAAACCAAATTTATAATATCTTTTAACAATGATAGTATATAAAACAACATGGTAGTTTCTAACTAAAAAGCATTATTTCTCACTATTCCAAAAAATTATGTTTCTTAGAAAAATCCCAAAATTTTACTCTATGATAAATTATACATTTTAAATTCAAAAATGATATTTTTCTTATTAAATAACTTTTACAAATTTTTCTGAAATTAAATTTACTATTAAAATTGGTTCATCCAAGAAAAAGTTATTTTTTATATAAAATGACTTTACCAAAAATCATAAATTTCATTATCTATATATTTCTTTTGTATAAAAAAAGTAAACAAATATTTGAAAATCTGTCATTACTATACCAATAACTATTTTTATGGTCTTTTTCATACTTATATCATTTAAATAATTATTTAAAAAAATATGTTTCGTAGGAAATCTGTGTTGCGTACATTGTATGATAAGTTGGTGTTGTGTGTAATATACGCTAAACTGTATGCCAAGTCAGTGTAGAGTGTAATGTATTTAGAGTAGGATCCATGTGAAGTAAGTCTTTGACATATTTCATTACTAGATATAAATGAAAATTTAATTTATTTGGGTAGAACAACTTTGTGATTACAATAATATTTTCTTTTATATTCAAGGGGTTTTCATATTAATTTATAATTAATTTGTAACCTTGGAATTCATATTATATTGTGTAAACCATATACTTTCATGGATTTGTTAAGAATATTCATAACCTCTCATTTATGTTAAATGTTTTTTCTTATTATAATAAATAGTAATATTTTTAAAATATATTATGGTTTAGTAAAACTCATTCTTGCATGTTATGTAAGTCATCATTGAAATTAAATATTGTTTATAACTCAAGCTGATGTTAGTGATCCATGTAGAGAAATCTATAATTTATGTTTCTTGTCATGAAAAATTAACATGGTTATTTATAAAATTCAAGACAAAAATATTTATTTAATTAAATAAACTATCTTCAGTGTTTTATAAAATGAAAAATAATAAAAAGGGTAACATAATTTGAAAAAATATATTTATAAAAATGTCTTTTTGTTTCATCTTACCCACCTTAAAATGAATTCCTCTGTCTAAATTCTTCATGTTTATCAAAGGATTAATACTTTAATGTTTCATTCAATGAAACACCCATTGTATAATGTAATATTAACTCTTCCTTTAAAAAATGAATGTTAGAACCCTAACGGTTTCCCAAAGTAACATATAACTAGGTTTCCACATAGGATAAAATTGGTTTAGGCTTAGGATTGCACAGTTATTGAAAACCTAAATGTTTATAAGATGTTAATTAGGTTATCAATCAAAAATAAGTGAATTATAAAGAAAAGGTGAGGGCCTCAAATTCATAAATCATTGATGATTTAAAAGGCCATAGGTTCAACAAGAATTGAGGTATTAGGATAAAAAAAATTCCTTTTTAATCATTATCTTATCATTGAGTATTTATTTTACTGATTAAGAATAAAACAAAATTTTCATTCCTTGGTTGTGAATTTTTCTATTTTCAATTCATCTATTACTTCAATAAATAAATTTCTAGAAATTAACATTGATGCATGAAGTAATAAAGTATAGTTTTAGCAGATATTAAGTCACATAAAAATGAATTTTTTAACTATTAATCTCTAACTATTCTTAAAAATCAATATGGTTAATATATTAATATCTAAACATAAAAAGTTACACTACTATTTCTTCATAATTAATTATTCGTCAAAAATAATTACATATATACTTGGACATCATGTAGGATAGTTGTAGGTCTGAAACCCTTACCATCCTTCAGTCATGGGATCAAGAATCAAGGCCTTTTCGGACTTGATTGTTTTTCACCATAAATAAATGATTTCATTTTCTAAAAATGCAGTAATATAATTTCAAAAATAAATTTTGTGTACATCATTTAAATAAATTCATTCACTAAATATACATTTATTCAATGTTTTTAAAAACAAACTCAATACATAAATACTTCAATATAAGTTTATATTAAAGTTTCCATGAATTGTTAACCTTGTAACCCTTCCAAAATATGGAAAAACAATGTTTTATAAAGAACATCCTGAAATCATATTAACATTGATTCCACATATGTCACGATGTACCAATTAGCTATTTCATTCCAAATGTGTCAATACCATAATCAAATATTACATTGAATCATGGTAAAAATCCTAATTACCATAAATCCTTTTGTAAATTATTAAATCTTATTTATTCCAATGTATATTAGATCTATTTCAAAATTCCATAAAATTTGTAAACATCATCCTTGATGTAATCAAACACTTTGTCAATAATCATATCTAGGGTAATTCATACCATCAACATTACTTATTCATAACCCACATATTTTTATACAAATATAATTATCTTAACATAAAGAAAGTTTTAATGTTTAACATACATTAATCAAAATATCACCTTGTCATTAGATCAACACCCTAGACTATCAAGAACACTCAAAATAAACATGTAAATTCTAAGTGAAATACATAAGTAGAACAAACCTATTATACATCATAATTCATAATTTTTTGAAACCAAATATATAAATACACTTATTACATCATTTTTAATCCATTAAAAACGATAACTATCATATTACATAAAACCAATTTTATTTTACATTTCATTTATAGTCTTATCATCATCAAAAATGTAACCATTACTAACAACACATTGTGGATCCTCTTCAGGATATTTCCTCTAGGAAAATTGAGTTCATAGAGACTATATATTCCATATTGAAAATAATTAACCTTAAATAATGTCTTAGGGAGGAAAATATTATCATCCATTCCATTAACATAACTATTCATTTTTTCCTTGCAGTCACTTTCTGTGTGTCTTTATTTTATATTGTCAAAACATCTCCTTGTTACACTAAGACATTAATATAGGTGATTCATTTCACATTCTTCACATAACATAATCCTAATTGTCTTTCCTTCATGGCCTCTATTACGCGAACTCTCAGGGAACTCCTTGTTTCTCTTACTTGGTCAGTCTGAAATTGGGTTAGGTGCACATTGTTAATCATTTTCCTTCAAAACTTATTAGTCATGATCACAAAATATTTCACTCTAGTTATCATCCCACATGACTTCTCTTAAAAAATTCACCCATCACATTGAACATTAATCGAGTTCCTTTCAGTTCCCACCCTTGACAAACACCATAATAATTGTGTGATAATTATTTTTCATAGTGTAAAACCCCATATTCATGGAATGATTTACTTATGAGATTTATAAATCATGATTTAATCCTTAATATAAAACACCTTATGTTCATCTTAGGTTACTCATATCCAGTTTATATCAAAATACATCATGATGGTTCAAGAAAATTTTATGAAATTCCAAAGCATATTCCCTAGGCGTGACAAACTAGGAGTGTAGAAAGCCCCTTTGTCGTTTACCAAAATACCCTTAGTCAGGCCTGAAACATCTTGTTGAAGTTTTTACCCCTAGGTACATCTATTCCATAACTACATCCCCTAGTAGTATCTAGATAGGTATGTATTGGTATGACACAACTCACTCTAAATTTTTCCAAAATTACCGATCATTTTCCATGACCATCATGGTAGTATGAGTTTAAACCCCATGCCATCATGGTAGTCATGGTTCACTCCCACGACCATATTAGTATCATTACATCACTCCTTATACCATCTTGGTAGTCAGGGTTCTCTACCATGGCCTTTATAATAGTCAACATTTACTCCCAGGACTATCTTATTTTATCCCATGAGATATAAATATTACCCAATTCTATGGGGGAGAGATAGTTCACAACAACCTTTTATTATGATCATACATACACGTACCAAAAATATCACAAAAAATAATATCTTAAGCCATGAAATTACAAGTGAATCATTAACAAGTAAACATATAATAATCTATGAAAAGATAATGATTTCATTATAATTTCATCAAAAGCATAATTTGTGAAATATAATCATATTTCATAAACATAAAACCTATGAAATAAAAATGAGTTTCATAAATACAAAGACATTCATCAAAACCCTTTCATAGAAATGATATGAATGGAACCATTAGATCATTTACTTGAAGGGAAAGAATACATCAAAAAAATCCATCTTAGATGAAAAATAATTTTGAAATATCTTTCAAAAACATTTCATGAGGAAAATATCCAATCATTATTGTAATAATCATTTTCAATACATAAAACCATTTGATAATAATTATCATAGGAAATAAGATTAAAACATATAAATAATACATGAAATAATTTGAAAACCTTTTAGCTCGAAAATTTATAAAAAATGCTTCAAAACATTTTGAAAACCATTTTCTTTAAAAACTCTTTGAAGCATAAAAATAAATCATGAAAACTTTTTTAAAAAAATTTCATAGAAATTATTTTGATATCATATAAATAGTGCTTGAAAATGTTTTGAAAAATATTATTAAATAAATTGAAAATAGATAAAACCCTTCCAAACATTTTGAAATCAATTTTCTATGAAAAATTATAAATTAAACTTGAAAATTTATTGAAATCCAGTTTCCTTTAAAAATTATAAATTATGTTTTAAAATTTTTTAAATTTTTTTTACCTAAATACATATAAAAGAAGTTTGAAAACATTTTAACAACTGTTTTCCATGAAAACTGATTAACGATGTTTAAAAACGTTTTGAAAATCATCTTCCATGAAAATATATAATAAAAAAATTTCTTAAAAAATAACCAATAGACATGAAATAAATCTTCAAATGATTGACATTAGATGAATATATACATGTAATATAAGGTAAACATGAAATTCCTTTTTCACAATAAAAAGGATATAAAATTGCCTTGTACTAAAACTGACAATAATATTTCTTTGAGAACATTTGTAAATTAAAAAAAGCATAAAAATTTATTTTAATGATTATTGTATATTAGTATAATATTATTGTAAAACCTTTTTAGAGAACATTGTATTCAAGGAATATAGATTTCTGAGTGAGGAGAGGGTAATGTTGGTATTTATTAAAAAAACACATATGAAACTATATTATTTACCAATGAGTAGAAAATGGTACCACTACATGAATATAGCATAAATAAAAAATGGACACGAAAATTAATGAATTTATTGTGATCTGTAAAGTAACAATTAATCAAAGGATGCATAAACATAAACAATCTGTAAATGTGATGAGATTATCTCACTAAACTATTATAACATGGTAACATGGGATCATACTCTCCATGTAAGAAAATTTAATTAATTAATGCATAAAATATAATTAAAATAAGGTTATTAATGATATAAAATGTAAAATTGAAGTATATTCTCCTCATAAAAGAGTTTAGGTCCATTAAAAAATATAAACCTCAATGAAAAAAAATTTAGACAAAACAATTTTTAATGATTTTTTATTTTTTGAAACTTAGAACACCTGAATGAATGGTCATAAAAATGATATATCAATGCCAAAAAAATAGGTATAATATAAATAGAATGAAATAATTGTCATTACTTATACCACAAAAAAGTAATGAGTGGAAAACATAGAATGTATCTCATAGTAAAAAATTTGAGATTAAATCCCAATAATTTGTGTCTTCACTCATGTTGTACTCATCCAAACCACAGGTATAATAAATATAATATTGTTGGTCATAGTGGATACAAAATAGGGGGTGAATTGAGTTCCAATTAAAATTTCTGTTAAAATATTTTCTATTTAAACACCCCCTAATTTATAAAACATGTTACACTGTAGTGAATTTATATAGATTGTAAATGTTCACTTAGCTTCTAAATGATTGATTACGTCTCAATTAATTTAACCACAAGATTAAACTAATATTTGAAACTAACCTACTGATTTACAATATATATAAACACTTTCTAATTTAACTATCAAAGTAGCTTTAAAATAGTTTTGTATTTCATAGTAATAGCAGCGGAATATATAAAATATATGTAGTATACATTAAACATAAACTAACGATGCACAGAATGTATAACAAGAGGTTAAGTCTCAAGCCTAGACTTGGTCCTCTCAAATTTATATAAATTTGATCCACACCTTGGATCGGGGTTAACAACAGTTTACAAAACTCTCCAGGCCACACAGGGACCTCTACCACTGTTCATTTTGGGAAACAAAACAAAGACCAGGTCACACAAGGACCTCTTCCATAGTTGACGTGGGTAAATAAGTGTTAAGAGTTTTTGAGTGAGGATTTTATATCCTCCAGTTTAATACATGAGACAATGTGTGTGTATAAGAAATACAGAGTACACAACACTGATCGAAATTAAATAAACCAATCACTTATAGAAGATAGATATGAGTTTAGAAATCTCTGGTGATAATCAATGCAGTTCTGGACTTGTTGGATTCAGCAGAAACGATTCTGAGTCCTTCTCTGGTTTTTCTGTTGAAAAACGGAGTGTTGTATTTTAGCTCGTGTTCTATAGGAGTGAGAAAGATCTCTTGATTCGTCGTGTGTTTTTAAGTGTTATCGGATTGCACTCATGGGAGTTGTTTTAATGTCTTGCAATCTCCTTCTTGTTTGGGATTGTTCTCCTTGATCAGCATAGTGTTCTCTGGTGTATGTAACTTCTTCTTGTTGTATCGTCAAACATTTCTCACTTCACTACATGAACGTTTATTGCATCATATATGTGTACTGCATCTTAATCTTCCTTATATTCCATGAGTTCTGGAAGTAGGAATGATTCACTTTTCATAGGTATGAGATACGGTTTCCTGACATGCCAACAACTATCATCAAATAACATTAATTTCATTAAAAACATCAAATGTGACCGTTAGCATTATTTAATTAATATTGACAAAAAGTTAAGAAACAGTGTCACAGTGATTTTGTAAATGGTTTCTTCTTCAAGGTAGATGGTTCCCGATATGAGGTTCAGGGTATGAGCTTCATGGTATGAGCTTCACAGTAAGTCCATGTCACGGTGTCTAGCTCACAATGTCTCGGTCATGGTGAGTCCTTCACGGTGTCTGGGTCACGATATCTTGGTCATGGTGTGTCCTTCATGGTGTCTAGGTCACAGTGTATGGGTCACAGTTTTTCCTTCATGGTGTCTCCATACTTAGAAAAATACTTATATTTAGACTTAGACAGTAATATGCAGAATATGGATTAAGCTTAATCATTAGAGAATAAGAGAACTTGAATCATAAATATAAAGTCTTGATAATATATGTGAGATATGTAATCATGCATAAGATTTATAAATATTAAAGAGAGTAATTAACATCCATAAGATTTTTTATCATTAAAACATGATGTGTAGTTATTTTTGAGATTGAACAGCATTAGCAAGATGTGCAATGAAGATTGAGATTAATCAGTAAGAGGATTTGTGGTCATTTAAACCTGATGTGTAGTTATTATTGAGATTGAAGAGCATTTGCAAGATGTTCAATAAAGATTGAGATTTATTATTAATAGGATTTGTGATCATTAAAACATGATTAACACAAGATGAGTCCAAAAATATCCCCCTTTTTGATGATCACAAATCATGTATAGTCAAAATATAAATGAAATGTAACATTAATGAAACTAGCATATTAGAAGATCATATCTCATTATAGTATTGACACTTGTAGTTCTTCTACCCCTTTCATACTTGTAGTTTTTCTACCCCTTTTGGGATTATCAAAAAGTAGAGAAAAATGAAATGAAACACTGAATTTTTCATTAAAAAGGGTTCATAATACAATAATAACATTAAACAGCAAATGACATCCCATCAAAAAGGAAAACAGTGCCCGGAATCTTCCGGGATCTACCTTGTCTTTGCCTTTATCAGCATCATGAGATGGTGCCGATGTAGAAGAAGGAATATATGTGGAAGAAAAATAGGGTAAGGGTAGAGCTTCAAAAACTAATGGATCCAAAGTAGGAGCAGTTGAAGATCTAGGATGTTGTTGGTCAAGAATGACTAGCCGAATCTGAGAAAGAGCTTGGCTAACTATCATGGTAGTGTTGGCTATGGTAGGTAGACCAGGTCTAAGGGGTGTAGCAGCTAGATCAACTATAGTTGTACTCTTCACATGAAGATATGACTTCAAAAGATTTATGAAATCAGTAATGATTTCACAACAAAATTTCATATCCTTTTCAAAATCTTCCTTATTCTCCATAAAGTTTTCAAACAATCTGGTGAACTTTGTAAGTTTCTAAACTTGAGTTTTTAAAGCTTGAGTTACCAGGGGGATTCTCAAATTTTCCACAAGATATCTAAAGTTATATATCATATCACTTTTAGAGAAAATCCGGGAGAGATAAAAATCTATTTTCTTGGTGATCTCTTGTTGACTGTCATTAGCTATCTTAGAATGAATCCTAACCAAGTAAAATTCTCTATCACAGTTCTTAACCACTTCTAAAAAACAATATAGATCCAGGCCACTGAAGGCATTCTAAAGTTCTTCCATGATTATGGATCTCAGTAGAGAATCATCCAAAGAAGGTGTGGAGGTCTGACCAGAAGCAGTAGAAGCCTTGACAGCTTCGGTTAGAACTTTGAGCTATTTCAAAACTTTTTACAGGCATCCAGCGTATTCATCTGTAAGCTTATTCAGATTTTCTACAAGCTCCCTCATTCGTTTCAGCATCTTGGTGTGTCTTTTTTCTATATTCTCATCAAAAGATAGTATATATGGATGAACTTGAGACATAATCTCCCCAGAAAGGATGGAATCAGATGTCTCAGGAGAAGTAGCAACAGGTGCAGGGGAAGAAACTGGAGCCGACACTGATCTCAAAGACAAGTCATTCTACAAGTTTGCTACTATATATTTCAGGTTTGCAACATCATCACTCAGCAGCTTATTTTCCACTCGAACTTCTTGAATTTCTCGGATCATCCTTGTTTGAAAATGAAATATAATATTTTCCATGAGAATTGATGCATCTTCTAGACTTAACTATGTTACTGGACGAGGTACAGTGGATACAATTTTCTCAACTCCAGCTAACAGATTTTCTCTAAAAACTTTCAGATCATCTTTACCTACAAAGGAGTGTTGCTCGGGTATGGGTGCAGGTAAAGGTAGTGGAGCAGGTTCTGGTTTAGGTTCAGAGTTATCTTCAGATGTAGATTCTAATTCAGATTGAGGCTAGGGCTCTAGTTCTGGTTCTGGATGAGCTACAGACTTTAGTTGAAATAGAGAAGAAAGATCCATTCTAGTTGTAGACACATTATCTGACTCATTCACATCATAAAATCTTGGAAAACATATATGGTGTGCACAGAGTAGGAGACAGAATGTTGAGAAGCTTCAGCAGTTCCAACTTCTATAATCTCAAGGTTTTGATCTTCCTCCCCCTAAAATTGTGCTTCCCTTACAGATTCTTGAGGCTCAAGAACATGGACAGAATCCACATGATCATCTCTAATCTCTTCAGAAAAATCTTCCCTTGCTAGATGAAAGGAAATTTCCATCCTCTCTTCAGTAGAGGGAATATACTCATGAACCGATTGTTCCACTGGTTGAGCTTCTAGACTTTCTTTTTTCTAAACAGGGAGATCCTCTTCAACAGGATCTGTCTCTATGGTTGCTTGTTGTTCTGAATCCGGAAAAACCAATTTTATTGCAGCATGAGGACGAGTTTTTGGATTGAAATCCTCACTAGAATCAAGATATTACTCTTCTCTCAAACAACAGAAACTTACTATCCTTGAGGTATTTCAGCAGGGATAAAACCAGGGACAACAATCCTTTCTTTTTCAACAAGAGATGTTTCCATTGGAGATATTTAAGCTTCTTCTCTATGTGATACTTCAGCTGCCACCTCCTCTACTTCTTCTTTTGAATACTCATCCACTTCATCTGGTTCCAAGCTAGGATCAGATATATTCTTAGGACTTCTTGGATAGTCAACACGATTAAACTTTTTATAGAGTTGATCATTATCCTCAACCCACTACTTCTTCCAGGGATTCCAGCTAATCATCTTCCTTCTGATGATAGGCATGGATAAACAGAAATAAAAGTCCTCTAACTTCTCTTCATTTGGTCCAACCATCCCTTTGGCAACTGACATAGCATAAATCATCCTTGATTAAAACAGGGAGGTTGATTTGGAAGTGACTTTAATCAGCTCACAGATGTGGTTAATGACATACTTTCCAAAATTGATCTTACAGACATTCTTCAATAGGTGAATCAAGAACACATCTTGATACTTAATTATAACCAAATCACCTTTTCTCGTACTAATCATATTCTTAAAAAATTTGAACAGAAGTCTACATTCTCCATCTAGCTCTGTAGCAATGGCCCTTTTCTTGGTGCCATTTCCAGTTAAAAATTCTAAGGCATTTTCCAGATTGAAGATATCAGAAGATGGAGGAGGGTCTCTCTAGTTGTCATCATAAAATCCTTCAAGTGAAATTCTTAGGCATGCATCCCACAGCCTCTAAGAGATTGAGCACTTCTGACCATTTATCCAGCTGGTCACCATAAATCTTTCTCCAGACTCAAAGGAAAACTTCACATACTGATAGAATTGAGATACTAGCCTCGGGTAAATTGGTCTATTTTTTCCAGAGAACCATTCAATCCATCCTTATTCTCATAAAACATTTAAAACTAAATAATTTCTAGATAGAAACCATTCAGGGAAAACTTCATTTTTAGGTACAACAGTACGACTTACCAATTTTGGGTTTAGAGGTCCTTCCAGAG
The DNA here is from genome assembly GCA_963277665.1 of Viscum album. Lineage (NCBI taxonomy): Eukaryota > Viridiplantae > Streptophyta > Magnoliopsida > Santalales > Viscaceae > Viscum > Viscum album. The sequence goes on from OY728156.1 coordinate 1,377,903,049, forward strand.
ATATTCGCGGTATCCTCTTCTGCTTCTTAGAGCGGTGCTTCTCAGACGAAGGTGAAGATGGAAGCTTCATCCTTGGCATTCACTAAAGGTTTGGGTGAGAGGGAAGAGAGGTTTCAGGATATAGTTCGGGTAAGGAATCAAATGAAACCCTTATGTTTAATCATTTGGGAATGTCAAACATTATAAAAACAAAGACGCGGGAAATCGAATAGCGGTGAAATAAAAATTACCGCGATACGGGTTAAAATAAGAATATAAATAATCATCATGGTGAGACTGTGATTAGGAATTACAGTGTGATGAAAAGCATTCATCATAGTGAGAAATTTGGTGGTCGTCACGGTGAGACAGTGAGTTGAAAGACCGTGAGCATAGGGTCATAACAGTGACACCGTGAGCATGAAACAATAATTGTAACACAGTGAGTATGAAACCGAAAAGTAAAATACAGTAAATTATTAAAAATTAAGATCAGTAAGATATTCATTTCTGGTTAATTATACCAGTATCATGTATGATGTGGTCTAATCTTTCATAACTTAATGGTTTAGTGAATATATCAGCAAGTTGATATTCAGTACCAATGAATTCCAAAGTCATATCACCTTTTTGATAATGATCTATCAAAAAGTGATGTATTACATCAATATGTTTTGTCCTAGAATGAGAAACATGATTATTAGAAATATTAATAGCACTTTTGTTGTCACAATTTATTGTGACATGTCTGAATTGATATCCATAGTCTAGTAATGTGTTTTTTATCCACAAAATTTGCGCACAACAACTTCCAGTATCTATGTATTCAGCTTCTGCAGTAGATAATGCAACTGAATTTTGTTTCTTACTACACCATGATACAAGTGATTTGCCTAAAATATGACATGTTCCAGATGTTCTTTTTATATCTAACTTACATCCAACAAAATCAGCATTAGAATAACTAACTAGTTCAAATGATTGTCCTTTGGGATAGAACAGTCCTAAATTGGGAGTATTCTTGAGATATTTGAAAATTCTCTTTACAGCATTTAAATGTGACTCTTTAGGGTTTTCTTGAAAATGAGCACACATAAACACACTAAACATAATATCAGGACAACTAGAATTCAGGTAGATTAGACTTCCATTTATTCCTCTATAAGTGGTTTGATAAACAGATTTATCATCTTCATCAAGATCCAACTAACAGGTGGTACTCATGGGAATGTCACTAATTTTTGTGATATCCAATCCAAAACGTTTTAAAAGATCATTAGTATATTTATTTTGAGTTAAAATAATTCCATCGTCATTTTGAAAGATTTGAAATCCATGAATGAATTTCAGTTCTCCCATTAAACTCATTTCAAATTCATTTTGCATCATTTTAGAAAAATCAGTACATAAGGAATTTCATGAAGATCCAAAAATAATATAATCTACATAAATTTGTAAAAGTAAAACATCTTTAGAAATTCGTTTTATAAATAGTGTAGGATCATCTATTCCTTTTGTAAAACTTTTAGAAATTAGAAAAGTACTTAATCTATCATACCAAGCTCTTGGAGCTTGCTTTAAACCATATAATGTATTTGATAATTTCAAAATATGATTTAGAAAATGATGGTTAGATAATCTAGGTGTTTTTTCAACAAAAAAATATTCAACAATATATCCATTCAAGAATTCACTGTTGACATCCATTTGATATAGTTTGAAATTTAGATGTGCAACATAGGCAAGTGAAATCCTAATAGATTCTAATCTGGCTACTAGAACAAAAGTCTCCTCATAGTCAATACCTTCTTCTTGACTATAGCCTTATGGAACTAGCCTAGCTTTCTTTCTAACTATATTTCTAGATTCATCTACTTTATTTCTAAACACCCATTTAGTGGCTATGGTGAAAGTGTCCTTAGGTCTTTCAACATGATTCCAAAATTTATTTCATTCAAATTGATTGAGTTCTTCTTGTATATCAATTACCCAAAATTCATCATTAATAGCATCATCAATGTTTTTAGGTTCAAGCTGTGACAGGAAGGCTTGATGTTCAGCCTGATTTCTAAGAGAAGCACTAGTCTGTGCCCCTCTATCAAGATTTCCTACAACATCATCTAATGGATGATTCTTTAGAATACTAGTTGATCTAGTAAAGGTAGGACTAGAAATTTCATCCTCTTCTCTAGGTTCGGGTTCATTAGTAGAAGATTCTGGAATAAGTCCAGAACTGGTTGTGTTTATTACAGGTTCTTTGGATTTTTCATTAAGGTCCAGAACAGATAAATCTTCTTCAACATTTTCAAGAGAGGTTTTAGGCTCATGTGGATCAGTTTCATCAAACTTTATGTGAACATATTCTTCCACACACATGGTTATTTTTTTTAAAACTCTATAAGCTTTTCTGGTTAAAGAATATCCTAAAAATATTCCTTCATCACTCTTAGAAGCAAACATGTCATGATTATCTTTTGTATTGAGAATAAAAACTTTCCTGCCAAAGACTCTAAAGTAACTATATTTAGGTTTTCTATTATTCCACAACTCATATAGGGTCTTTTTAAAAATAGGTCTAATTAATACTCTATAAATAATATAACAAGTGGTATTCATAACTTCATCCCAAAAGTAAATAGGCAGGTCATATTCATTAAGCATAGTTCTAGCTATTTCTTGAAGGGTTTTATTTCTTCTTTCTACTACACCATTCTGCTGAGGTGTCCTAGGAGCCTAAAAGTTATGATTATAGCCATTGTGTGGGAAATAGGATTCAAATTCATGATTTTCAAAGTCACGGCCATGATCACTTTTTAGAGTTTTAATCTTAAGTCCACTATGATTTTCTACAGATATGGAGTATTTAACAAAGTAAGAACAAGCATCACTTTTGGTAGCTAAGAAGTATACCCAAGTATATCTAGAAAATTCATCTACAAGTACATATACATTGTTCTTCCCAATTAATCTAGAAAATGTAGATGGTCCAAACAAATCCATGTGAACCAACTCAAGAGGTTGAGAAGTTGAATCTTCTCTCTTTGATTTAAAAGAAACATTATGTTTATTTCCCTTTTGACAGATATTACAAACTTTTTCATTTGGAAACTCATGTTTAGGTAGGTCTCTAACTAAGTTCTTCCTATTCAGTTTTTAAGTGAATGTATATTGCAGTGTTCCAATCTTCTATTCCATAACCAGGACTCTTTATGAAAAGTATTAAAACAGGTAACATTTTTTACCTATGGAATTTAAATCAACAGCATAAACATTTTCATTTCTTAAAGCAGAAAAGACTAAAACATTTTTAGAATTAAAACCATTATAGGAATAATTTTCAAATTTGAAATTAAAACCATCATCACACCACTGAGAAATACTTAATAGATTATATTTCATTCCATCAACAAATAAAACATTAGAAATTAAAACTGAATCAGTGTTACCAATTGGGCCTAGGCTAATGATCTTTCCTTTATAATTATCACCAAAGGGGACATAGCCTCCATCAACCTTTATTAAACTCATGAAGCATGAGTAATCCAAAGACATATATCTTGAACATCCACTGTCCAAATACCATGTCTTCCTTTGGGAAATCTTCAAGAAGGATTCCAACAAAACAGTTTTAGATTGAAAATGACTTTGGTACCCAGATCTTCTTGGGTCCAGACAGGTTAGAAATCATTGATTTTGGTACCCAAATTTGTCTAATGGGTCTCATATAATTCACAGAATCAATAGATTTTGAAATATATACTCTATTTTATCTATAACTATGTGAATAGCTAGTTGAAGTTTATGGATTTCCAGAACTAGAACTAGCAGTATTCTATCCAGATTTAGGAATAAATCTATTCTTTGCAATCTTTCTCTTTCTAGGTTTGTAGCTTATTCCAGTAGTGTATTTTGGCACAACATGCTTTCCTAGAATTTGAGTTAGTGTATCCTTTCCATTTGTGAACATCTCTATGTCCTTTCTAAGTTACTCATTTGACGTTTTCAGTTCAGTGTTCTCCTTTAACAGTTGAGCATTTTTCTCAATTTCAATATTAAGTTCGGTTTTAATAGTAGTAGTGAGAGTATGATGTTTCTTTAATGATATTTATTTATCTTTAAGTTCATTTCATCTCTCTTCCAGCATATTACAATATTCAAATAATTCCTCACTAGTCATGTTTTCAGAATCATAATCCGATTCTGCATCATCTCCAAAATAATATAAATATAAAACAGTAGTATCTAAGGTTACCTTAGATGTGCTACTCATAAAACACATGTTGGAACAATTTATTTAAGAATCAGACATTTTAGATTAACTAGTGCTGTTTTCTGATGAACTGCGCATTTCTTTTAATGCATTCTTGTACTTACTGTCCTTGTAATCATATTTCTTCTTGAATTTTAACATTGGGAAATCTTCTTTAATGTGTCCTTTTCTTTTGCACTCATAGAAAACAACTTCATCACTTCTATTTATATTTTTCTAGTCCTTCTTCCAATGTCCCTTATTTTCATACTTTCCTTTGTAATTTGATTTTATGAAAAATTTCTTCTTCCTATAAAATTTCATAAACCTTCTGGCTATTAGAGCCATTTCAGCATCACTATTATAGTCTGTATTTTCACTTGTTGAACTGCCAGTTGGTATTTGAGATTTATCTTTGTCCTTGTTCTTTGAAGAAGAAGTCTTGAAAGCCACAGATTTTCTCTTAGGTTCATCATATTCCTCTTTAGTTACCTTGAGTTCTTCCTCATACATCATAAGCTTACCAATGATTTCTTTGAAAGGTAGAGAAGCAATTTCACATGACCCTCTGATTGAAACAGATGTGCCTCTCCATCGGTCTGGTAAACATCTCAAGATTCTCATAATTTGTTCCTTTGCTGTAACAGCCTTTCCGAGTGAATTCATTGTATTTACTATCTAATTAAACCTGAGATACATAGTAGAAATGGGTTCATCATTCTTCATTTTAAAATTATCATATTTAATATTATAAGTATTTAATCTCATTTATTTAACATTGGTTGTTCCTTCATGAGAAACACCCAAAGTATCCCAAATTTCAAAAGCACTTTGGCAAGCAAGAATTCTGTTAAAATCTTCATCTCCTAGAGCACAGTACAGGGCATTCATATCTTTTCAATTATTATTGTAATCAGTCTTTGTTAGTTCATCCAAAGTTTCTCTTTCGGTTTCTGGAATTTTATATTGAGATTCTATTGGAGTCCAAATATCCAAACCCATGCTTTCTAAATGAATTTTAATTTTTAGCTTCCACTGAGCATAGTTTGTTCCATTAAAGAAAGGTGGACTATTAGTAGCAGTACCCTCTAGTCTATTATCCATAGGTAGATTTTAGAAAGATAATTTAAAGAGATAAAATTTAGAACTAACAAAAATTTAAGGTCATTAAATATGAAACTAAAATCACAATGGAAAAATAGAGTATTTCAAAAATCTTTAAACAAAACACACCTTTGATACCAAATGTTGGTCGGAGTGGATACTCAAGAGGGGTGGTGAATTGAGTTGCAATTAAAATTTTGGTTAAAATATTGTCTATTTCAAAATTCCCCAATTTATAAAACAAGTTACACTGTAGTGAATTTATACAGATTATAAATTTTCACTTAGCTTATCAATGATTGATTAGGTCTCAGTTAATTTAACCGCAAGATTAAACTAACTTTTGAAACTGACCTCCCGATTTACAATAAGTATAAACACTTGCTAATTTAACTATCAAAGTCACTTTAAAATAGTTTTTTATTTCAATATAATAGAAGTGGAATATAAAATATATATGTAGTATACATTAAACTTAAACTAATGATGCAAAACAGATATAACAAGAGGTTCAGTCTCAAGCCGAGACTTAGACCTCTCAAATTTATATAAATTTGATCCACACCCTGGATCGGGGTTAACAACAGTTTACAAAACTGTCCAGGCCACACAAGGACCTCTACTACTTTTCTTCGTGGGAAACAAAACAATGTCCATGCCACATAAGGACCTCTTCTAATGTTGATGCGGGTAAACAAAAGTTAAGAGTTTTGGGGTGAGGATTTGATATCCTCCAGTTCAGTACAAGAGACAGTGTCTGTATAAGAGATACAGAGTACACCACACTGCTCAAAAGTAAATAAAACAATAACTTAGAGAAGATAGATAAGATTATAGAAAGCTCTAGTGATTATCAATGCAGCTCTGGACTTGTTGGATTCTGCAGGAATGCTTCTGAGTCCTTATATGGTTTTTCTATTGAAAAACAGAGTTTCGTAGTTCAGCTTGTGTTCTACAAGAGTGAAAATGATCTCTTGATTCTTCGTGTGTTCTTCAGTGTTGTTGAATTTCACTCATGAGAGTTCTTTTAAAGTCTTGAAATCTCTTTCTTGGTTGGGATTTTTATCCTTGTTCAGCACAATGCTCTCGGGTGTATGTAAGTTCTTTTTATTGTATCATCACACTTTTCTCTCTTCACTACGTGCACGTGTACTGCATCATATATGTGTACTGGATCTTAATCATCTTTATATTCCATGAGTTCTTGTAGTAGGAATGATTCACTTTTCATAGGTACGAGATACGGTTTCCTGACATGCCAACAACTATCATTAAATAACACTACTTTCATTAAGGATATCAAATATGACCGCTAGCATTATTTAAATAATATTGACAAAAAGTTAAGAAACGGTTTCACAGTGATTATGTAAACGGTTTCTTCTTCAAGGTAGATGGTTCACGGTATGAGGTTCACAGTATGAGCTTCATGGTATGAGCTTCACGGTATGTCCATGTCACGGTGTCTAGCTCACGGTGTCTCACTCACGGTTATTCCTTCATGGTGTATGGGTCACGGTATCTGGGTCACGGTGTGTCCTTCACGGTGTCTGGGTCACTGTGTCTGGGTCACGGTTTGTCCTTCACAGTGTCTACATACTTAGACAATTACCTGTATTTAGACATAGACAGAAATATATAGAATATGGATTATGTTTAATAATTATAGATTAAGAGAACTTGAATCATAAATATAAATTCTTGATAATATATGTGGGATTTGTAATCATGCATAATACTTATAAATAATAAAGAGAGCAATTTACATCCATAAGATTTGTGATCGTTAAAACATGATGTGTAGTTATTATTGAGATTGAAGAGAATTAGAAAGATGTGCAATGAATATTGAGATTAATCAGTAATAGGATTTGTGATCATTAAAACATGATGTTTAGTTATTATTGAGATTGAAGAGCATTAGCAAGATGTGCAATGAAGATTGAGATTAAACAGTAATAGGATTTGTGATCATTAAAACATGATTAACACATGAGGATTCCAACAAATTTTATTATAAATATTTTATAGAACCATATTTATATATCTAATACAATATATATTCTTATTATGACCCTATATTACCTTCTTGTTAACAGTCTTATATTATGATTCCACTTCGGGTAAAATTTGATTTATTATTCTCACGTGTCATTAATTATAATACATTTTGTATTTATACATTATGAAATTATTTTTATTATTTAAAACCTGATATAAATACCATGAATATAAATTATATTTGTATTATAATAATCTATGAAATATATAAGTATGAAACAGAATACACAGTTAATGGAGATGGTACATCGTACGTAAAAATGCATGCTATTTCAGTTTAATTGCCATGTTAATAGAATGAAAGTAAAAGACAATTATGTAAATATATGTATATTTATATCATTATTTAAGTATATTTATTATATATATATATATATACATATATATCATATATTCTCTAAAACCATATATATTACAATCCTTGTGGTGTACGAATGAATCGTATTGCTTTGAGGGGTTGTAGTCCACACATCCTCAAATGAAATTATCGTATTAATACAAAATTTAAAGTAATATATATATTTTTTAAAAAGGAATAAATAAGATTAAATAAATAATAAATTTAATATATGAAAAATATAAACAATTTTTCCATCATAATGGAATCTATGGTAGGAGTTAATGGAAAAATGAACAATCATTATTTCTTGTGGTAGTAGTTCATTGTACATAGAAAAAATATGTTCATTACCCATTAGATAGAGGTGTGTTTAATTTTAGGTCAAAAAAATTAGATGAAAACATCATATTATATTTTTATGAATGTTTTTCTATATAATCATTAAATAAAGAGAGTTGGATTGGTAGTAGAAGTAAAATAATAGAATGGACTTCAGAGAAGATGTTACCTCTAAATCAGATAACTCCATTTGGTTTATGCAATAAGGCTTCCATGGATTTCCTTATACCAAAGTTAATGATTATTGGATGAAGGGAGTATTTATAGGAAATATATTTCTCATGTATTTTCCTACATTAAGATGTTTTAAATGTGTGATGTAGAGGGGTAGGTAGTGGATTTTTATAGGTAAGTAAAAGGAATAACTAGGAATTCATAAAAACAAGTAAGGTATACATATGTTATTACCTAAAAACGTCATAAAACACAAAAAAAACTCAATATTTGATGGTTTATGGCTGATATATGGACATCCTATGGGTGTTGGACTAGTGTCTTGATCATTTGGGCCCATAATTTTAATGTTTAGTCCTTAATTTTGATTAATTTGGCCTTAATCACTATGATTCATCTTAATCACATCAACTAATCATTTTGGACAAAAATTAACTTGGCCTTATTAGACTCTTAATATTGTAATTAATATAATTTTTAAAATTGGTTTTTAAAATTAAAATCACAGAAGATAAAAAATTAAGAGTCTAATGGGGTATTAAAGTTGATTTTTTTTCAAAAGTTTGTTAAGATTTTGTATTCAATTTCAAACTGTAATAGATTATAATGAATTAAATTATATTTATAGATGTAATATTTTATCTAATTTGATCTTAATGAAAATTAAAAATATCATTTTATAGTAATCATTAATTAAATAAAAGTAATTTCAAACTACAAAACAATATTTTTCATTATTCATCTATAAATAATGTTTCTCAGAAAAATTACAAAAAATAACCCTAAAATAATTTTTTCATTATTAATGATAAAATGAATTAAATTTTATCAAATTCACTTTCTAAATGTCTATAAAATAATTTTTTTGTTAAAAGTGGTTTATTAAAGAAGACAATTTTTTAAACATAAAATGACTTTACCAAAAATCAAAAAATTCTTTATCAATATGTTATTTTGATATAAAAAAATATAAAATAATTTTTTAAAGATATTAATTAATTTTCATATAACTATTTTATAATGTCTAGTTTAAAATTATGTCATTTAAATAATCATAAAAAAGGTTGTTTTGTAGAAACATAGTGTTTCTTGCATCATATCCCAAGTTGGTGTTGCGTGTATCATAAACTAAATTGTATGCTAATTCAGTGTTGATTGTAATGTATTCCATGTAGGTTCCATGTAAATATAATATTTGACTTATTAAATTATTATATATAAATGAAATTTTTATTTATTTCGGTCAAATAGCTTTGTGACAACAATAATATTACATGTTATATTCAATTGGTTTTCATATTCATTTATAATTAAATCGTAACCTGTGAATTCATATTATATTTTAATAGATTAGTTAATACTATTTATAAAGTTTAATTTAACATCATTTTTTATCGTATTATATTAAATAATAAAATTTTATTAATATATTATTTTATTGTAAACCTTGGAATTTCATGTTATGAAAGTCATCAAGGAAAGTCATTATTGCATACAACACAAGATGACCTTGGTGTTCCATGTAGGGAAAGAGAAAGATTATGTTTCATGTAAAGCATGATTAAATCATGGTTTCAAATAACATAATAAAAAATACTTCTACAATAGAATATAATATCTTTAGTGTTATATGAAATGAAAAATATTAAAAAGGATAAATTAATTCGAAAAAAATAATTCACAAATTCCGGAGGTGTTACAATGATAGATCTAGAACATACTGTATAATAATGTTAAATGGAATATATCATGAAAATTATAAGTGATTGACATAATTTCCAACATATAATCTACAAATTCCATCCTTTCCGATTTTTCAAATGTCCTAGTGTACCCAAGGATCAATTTTCCTTTCTCATCGAACCTTACGACCTCAGTCCTAAGAGATAATTTTTTCAAAATTATCTCTATCATGAAATTATTGGGTTTTTATCTAATTTCTTGTATATATATTTTATCAAATTTTTAGATGCTTTAATATAATCCTGAAAATTCATACCATTATTGTTATCTCTTCAACAAGTTATGGGATTACAATGTTCCCTTCAAAATCATCACCACAACAAGATATAGTATGAAAGTAAACCATCTTATAATGCATAATATGATTCCATTTGACAACATTAATGGAAATAATTATTATAGGAAAACATTACCAATGGTATATACTTATCCCACATACATTGACTTCATGTGAGACTAAAATCAACATGAAATTCTATGTTAGAATATTCTTTTTTGACTATCCATCAGTTTGAGGATTTTAGGAAGTACTCAGTTGATTCCCAGTATCATGGTCCCTTTGAACGATTTTCAAAAATTTCGATGTCTTTAAAGGATAATGATAAAAAAAGTGTTTCTCTATGATGTAATATAACATCATTAACATAGTGTCATCTAAGGTTCTCAAGTGATAAATGTTCTCATATACCACGAAAATGAGAAGATTTTATATGGTGATCAATAATAACCTATATTGCATCATTTATTATATTTTTATTTGGTAATGTTGTGAATAAGTCCACAGTAATTTCATCCCATTTCCATATAGAAATATGAATATTTTCCATGACTCATCTTGGATTTCGTCTCTTAACCATGACTTATTGAAAGACCAAGCATCATCAAACATAATCATCAATTTCCCTATTTATGTTATCCCACTAAAAATGTTTCCCAAATCCTTAATTTCCATGGTGATACTAGGGTGTATTGATAAATTTGAACTATGAACATCATCCATCAATTCTCACTTCATCTCAGCTATAGATGGATAATATATTCTATGTCAAAATTTCATAATACCATATTCATAAATGAAATATACCCATTTTCAATTATTCATGGAATTAATTCTCATCTAAATGATTTGATCACCATATTTAAAACTTTTTATCTTCTATAACATATATGGTTTCATAATAATTTAAAAAAAAGTGAATTTTCCACTTTTTTGTGAATCCCCATATCAATATTTGCTATATCAATGAACATAGGATCTATCTTAATCAACAGTTTTTTCGGTATTGCATGATATTTCCTTCTCAATGCATCTAATGCCTTGTATTTCATCCATGGATGGTATTTTATTGATCATTCATAATCATTCGGTATCTCGATCCATCACATTTTAATCATATTAAGATGTTATTGTGGAAAAATTTATTTTAGACTCTTATAAAATGTATATCTTCCATCATTCATCATAGAGATATTTTCTCCATATCATCAATGAAATGAATACAACTTCCAACTAAAGATCATGGGTTAGATTATAGAGACCCTAATTTTCTTACATTAATATTACTTTATTTTAAAAATTAAAAACATAAAACAATTACACAATTAGAATCCAAAGGTTTAGTTTCATGGGAAAATTTGGGCCATATATAACTCTTACAATATAAAACATAACCTTTTATTTAATTCCTTCTTCTATATCTTCATAATATCCATTGTGTTCTCCTTAGTACATGTAGTCACATGATGATATAAATTAGAAAGGGGTGAGATAAAAATTCCTATAAGGGGATATATAAGATCATGAAACAATATTACATGGGGTGAAAAATATCATAACATCATCATCATTATAGGAATTATTAGATAAAGGATTGAAATACGGAAATGCATAAAAATGAAACATCATGTATTAATGGTCAGCTACCACAAAAATTTGTAAAAAAAGATAGAATAATGTTCAAACATATTTCACATTCCCCATGAAATAAATCACAATACCTAATTAATTGTAGATATTTATAAATCTAGGAACACATGTCACATCTTATCATTTACCTTTCACTATATAATTCTGGGCACACCCATCATATCATAACATTTACATTATCATACAAGACACATAGAACACATATCAATATTGGACATAAAATATCCCATATAATTAAATTTGTTTAATTTCATAAATAATACTTTCAAAATATTTTTCCCCAAATTAAATATGGAATAATATACTCGATATATGAATCATCAACTTTTAGTGAAGAAGAAACAATATTGAGAAGTGTGTTTTATTTGAAAAATGAATTATTTTGGAAATAAAATTCATTATTATAATCTCAATTTAAAAAATTATATCCTCAAAAAGGAATGGTAATGATTATTAAATTATATTTATGTAATATCCATAATGAAAACGGGGTAAAAGAGGGAAAACACAAAAAAGAAAGTTGGGTTTGAGATTTCCTATTACATTGTGTCTGAATGATTTCTTGACATTATTGTCCTGTATAATCACATTTGATTAATTAATTAACATCTAAAGAACCATTTATAAATGAATGTTTTTCATTATGATTTTATTATGTTCTTTTATTGTCCATTGAATGAGTTATAGAGTTTAATTTCATCATTCAAGAGTGTTAGTTTTTAATGTTTTCATGACCAGTTCATTTGAATAAATAAATAGATGTTTATTTAACATAAGGATTAACATATAAAATTCTTATTATATGTTATTAAGAATCCTATTGAAGATAAAATGTTATTAAAAGTGATTTTATTATACACCATGAGGATTATTGATTATATAAATGTTAATGATGATCATTTAAGGTTAATTTTGGCAGTTTTTCAAAGACAACAAACACATTTGGTGTTATCATTTAGTGTTATGAGTATAAGTTATTTATTGAACATAAAAAGGGTTATAAAATAAACAATAAAAAATTTAAAAAAAATTAATTGTCTTATTAATATCCTGAAATTTGTTTAATAAAAATGAATGTGCATCTCCCGCAATGTCGGTAAATTGACACATCATAGCCGACAATTTCATTTTTATTATAAAAGTGAGGGATGGAGGAGTTTTGTAGCACCCCAGGTAAATAAAGAGTATGAAATTTTCACATTTATCCAAATTTTTGAATAAAATATTAATATGACTTTAAAGGGAACGCTATGCTTGATGGCTTACCCAATATGCAACAATGAGTTCCTTTGAAATCATACGTAGCACTCTAATAATAAAATAATATTATTTTAAATGGTAGTTAACGTCTAGCCATTTTAATGGAGGGAATGAATAGAACTAACTACATAATGATTATATATGTTTCTCAAATATTTTTACTCTTTACAATAAATGTTAGAGGATTAAAAATTAAAATGAATCCAATTTTAAGCGTAAACATTCTAATATTCTTTAAAGGGTCGATTAACCGCCTTTTGATGGCGAACCTATTTTAAATAAACTTTTTGACAATTTTATGTGTTATATTTGACAAAATAAAATTCTTATTTATAATAGAGACATCAAAATTTACTTTGTGTAATTTTTTGGTATTTTTCCGATAATGTTCATTTTTTTAATGAATAGTGAAAAATGTTGTTTTTTAATTCAAAACTACTTTTTAATCTAATTTATTTATATGATTAGATTATCTTTTGAATTGGTTTTAATGTAAAATTAGAATATATTTTTACCATTTAATCTAATAGTGGTCCTTGAAATTAATTTCACTTTGAAATTGCACTTAATCTAGTGTCAATCTTTTAATAGATATTGTTTTCTTAAAAACACGCTATTTGTTTTGACAGAAGAAATTAATTATTTAATTAATTAATGCAACTTCTATATTTTGAATTTTGTAAAATAGATATCAATTTTGAATTTGGAATATCAAATATAGCTTAGGGTGAATTTTTGGTAATTTTCTAAAAAACATCAATTTTTGATGAATAGTGAAACCACTAATTGGTACTTATAAAAACTGATTTTCCGTGTAAATGAAATTTTTCCATTTTTGTGTTTTTTATTTAAAAAATCTGACATACATGGATGTCATTAAGAAGTAAAATGTGATTTAATGAGATTAAAATAATTTTTTGGTGAATAGTAACTTATTAGGTTTTTAATCTCGATTAGAGGTAATTAGTATAGTTTAAGGTATGGATAATGTTTTAATAAAATTAAATGACCTAGACACATGTCATACCCTCATTTGATGAGTCATGGACGAACAAGACAATCTATGGATCATCTTGGGGACCCCATGGAGCCACTTTGGTTGGAAAATGACATAAATACATTTATATATAAAGTTAAAATTAAAATGACACAAACATGAGTTGTTTTACTAAACCAATTTTTACATGGGGTTATACAAGTCATATTTTTTACTATAGATAGTCATTGGAAAGATAAAAATATTTCCTACATCATAGTATTTTTTTATAATTTTTAGACATTAAATAAATTATATTATTTATGACATCATGATGATGCAGCGATGACCTCATTATTCAATGATTTAAATAAAATGGAAAAATAATGTATCTTCTAAGACCTACACATATAAAAAACCTATTGTATGTGTGGACTTCAAAACCTTATCACCTTATTATAGAATAATATCAATTTGGGAACTTTTAAATCCGAAACTCATTTTAAAATAAAGGAACATTTCTTTACTTTCCGAGGGTGCCCCTCCTCTCCTCTTATAAAAGGCCTCCACCTCTACCTCTTTACCGACACTTCCTAAGCCTTTGGCTCATCCAACCCCTGCCCATTTTGTCTCTCCACATCCCTCTATAACTCCTTAAAGCCTCACTTAGGGACGAAGTCTTCTGAAAGAATCCTTTGAGCTCAAACCAAAGGGAGTTACCCAATTTTATGGTAATGTCTTCACTTGTGTCCTTTTGTTTTATTTTGCTTCTCCAACCCCATAAACTCTTTTTATTCATTTCTTTTGTAACAACTCCAGTATCATAAATATAATAGGATTATGTTATAATATGGATTCAAGATAAACTTACACACACCTATATATAATGGTTAAGGAACATACTGTTTCTGTGGATGGTGAATTTCTGCCTCCCGAAATGATGATTGTTCAACATTCTTTTAACACCTTCAAAGGTGCCCATTAAGATGTCACTATATTTATATATGATATTTATTATGTTTAAGTTTTACTTAAGCATCTGTATTTTTCTTTTTTGGCATACCTTTATGGTTTCCATTGTGGGTAAACATGATAATTTCATTTTAGGAAGTGCGGACAACCACCCCCTCAAAGTAATTTGATTCGTTAATGCCATATGTGGGTTGTATAAAGGATGGATTTAATGTTATTATATATGATGTATGTTACATATAAATTATGAATATAATTCTGGAATTAAAATATACATACCTCTCATTTGGTTTTAAGTCCATTAATTTGTCATAGAAATGGAAGTAGCGTTCATGCGTACGTACGGCTTACCGTCTCCATGAACGGTAAATTTCATTTCTTATCTCCAAATCCTATTAACTATTATAAGTACATATATATAATGGATATATATGTAATATATTACATCTAAAAGATGGATATCCATTTTGGAATTATAATATATATCTCTCATTTTTTTAATTCCATTAATATGAAAAAAATGAAAGTAGTGTTCATGCGTATGTACGGCCTACCGTCTCCATGAACGGTGCTTTTAATTTTTTTTCTCCAAATGCTAAGGAATTGTATTAAATGAATATATACTGGATATATATGATATTTAAAAAATAAATACTACTCTGCAGATGATGTACCTATAACTACATGGAAAATTCTTTTCCAACAAGTTCAATTTTTACTCATGTACTGAACATCGACAAAAACGTCTGATATGAACTCACTTTATTAACCAATTATTATATAATTATAATATATGATATTAACTGAATAATTACTTTTAAAGGAGGGCCTTAATAAATTATAAATTGACCAAATTTTATTATTCAGGAGATTAAAGAACGATCGAGTAATGTCGGACACGAGGTAAGGGATCCTACTCCTCTCTTTCTTTTTAAGTACACTCTTTTATGTCATTCCTTTTAAAGCTCATATTTCCTGTTATTGGGATGTTATTTTATATTAATCTTACTGTAATTTTTATGTTCATATGATTAGTGAACCTATTCTTTCTCATCAATCCATTTTGGATGTTTTGGGTGGTGCCGTTAGGCTGCCGAATTTTCGTAAGAGATCTAACCTCTCCCTTTCTTTTTAAGTACTCTCCTTTATGTCACATCTTTTAAGCTCCTCTTTGTTATGTTGGGGGATGTTATTTTTTAATATTATTTCTTTAAACTTTATTTTAATATTATGAGAGTCCCTATTTGATCTCATCAATCCATTTTTGTAAGTTTTATGTGGCGCCGTTAGGCTGCCGGGTTTTCGTAAGGGATTTTTCATGTCACTTTTATTCCTGTGAGATTTATGATACATTTTCCACAATTTCCTTTGAATGGTGTATGTAATTCCCATTATTTTAGTCATTGTGTAATATACTTTCATTTATGAGTATTTACATCAATGTTGCATTTTCCTTCTTTCATGGGGCGTATGTTTCGAAAGATACCCATGTCGCTAAGGGAACCTTTCACCCTCTTTTTAAAAGACTTCTTTTGTTATGTATTTTAAATCAGATACTACTATGTTGGGATATGTTCTTTTATATACTTATTGATTTAAATTTTATGTTCATGTGATGATATACCCTTTTTATCTCTCATCAACTCATTTCCTGAATTTTGTAGTGACGCCGTTAGACTGTCAAATTTTTGCAAGGGAACTTCTTAACCCAAATATGATTCTTTGGGATAAACTGGTAATCCTGGAATATGTCGTTCTATGAATATGTGTGAGTAAACTCTGATTTTTTTACACTTAATATCCACTTATATTTGGTGTATTCATTTGTCACACATAATTATGTAATTGATTTATCCTTAAACCGAGGATACCTTCTTTGTAAGGGACTTCGTCTCAATATCCATTCATTGAGGCATATTTTGTTTTATACACAACCTTCTTTTATATGGTTTATAAACCCCTTTGACTTTTACGTTTATCCATAAAGGAATCTTTTTTATACGAAGAATTTTACTAAAAGTCAAAAGGGAATGTTTTGTCGTACGTATGCGGCAACAACGACTTCTCCGCCGCCGTAACCATTATTTGAGTTTCAGCTTTCTCTACAAGACATACCTTTTTTTAAAGAAAAATAAATACCATTTTTTACATTACTTTTATTTTGGTATTGAAAATGGTTTTATATCAATGTGTATTATTGATATATTTTGATTAAAAAGTGAAAATGTTATGTTTCCTTTATGCATGTTTTATGTGATACGATTATGTTATGGTTCGTAGGAATTGTTATTAAGACAGGTGGTTCCGTAATAAACTAAGGGCAGGTGAGCCCGATATAGCTCACCAATGCATCGGGTAACGTGAAGGAGTGAAACATTAAGGTTTCTCCAAAGAGATTTTGGGAATATACTGTGGAGGGTATTCCAAACGTAACCAAGAGGGTTACTCCCTACATAAGAATGTTATTAATTCCTCAAGTTACCTTTTATGTCTTATGATATCTATGATTTATTCATGATTTGATTAGGTTTGTTAAAGTGCCTATGTTTTAGGGGTAATGTATGATTTCATTATTAGGTATATATGAACTCATGTTTCATTTACATATTTTTTATAACCCTTACTTAGATTTTTATGCTCATCACATGTTTTTTGGAATTTTTTTCATAGGTCAAGGGAAAGGTACATGATATGATGATAGTGTCAAGGAAGTGTAAAAAAGAATCAATGTTTTATTTTAAATATGTTTCCGTTGATGGGTAAAAATGAATACTATCTTTATCTAACCACTTTGTTTAAATGTGGAATATAATGCAAGTTTTATGATCTAATTGTCTATAACTCTAAACCTGAAAAGATCCTCAATGTGTAATCTTGTAATAATTCAAGATTAAGTAAGGTTTAAGTCTGGGACCATATAGTTGGTATCAGAGGTCTGTTTAGACAAATTTAGGGATTAGGAGTTTTTTGTTAGACACATGATTAGTCCCTATATCAATTATTTCAGTTCAAACCTTGTTTTTTAACTTTTTTCAGGACAAGTAAAGTCAGTTACGAATGGAAGGAGAAGGATCTCAAACAACATTCCTATCTCATCCTGATGACATGCTTGCAATAATTATTACAAAGTCATGTTCGTATGATTGTGAAACTTTTTCTAGCATACAACTCACGTGCAAGCAGTTTTTTGAGATATCAAACACCTCCACTATACATCGTTATCATTGTGGATCATGGGTTGTTTTTAAACAAATACTATTTTCACAGTATTCTCATATTTTCAAGAAAGGTAAATATTATCAAGGTATTTTCAAATATTCTACCTTATCACAACCATTTGAAGCATATTATGATTTTAAAAATGGTGCTGAGGAAGGAGACCCTTGCGCAACCTATTTATATTTTCTTTTAAAATATAGTCTCTCCGCACATACTTATGGTATTTTAAAATGACCAATAATAGAATGTTTTAAGTCAAATTCTGTCCGAGTATTTTATCGAAATCAGTTATTATCAGATGTTTTGGAATTATATGTCGTACAAGATTATTTTCCAAAACTTGTTTTCTGTGAACACCCATATGACCCATGTTATACAAGGTGTATTTGGATGGAGTAAGCAAATTATTTTGAAAGATCTCTAAATAATTGTTGTAATGCATGTGACTTCTACCTACGTGAGCAAGAAGACGATGAAACCGAGTGGATGCCATGATCAAGGTATGATGTCATTCATTTTGGGAATCGTTTTATTTTATCTTATGGTGGTGAAATAAGACTTCAAGAATTAAGATGTTGAGATCGTAATGAATTTGGATGAAAATGAGAGGTTTAAGGAAACTATTGAGGTTAAAACATGTTAGGGTTATTTTTGGAGTTTTATAAAAAGGACAACACGCAGACCGTGTGAAAACCCGCCGTGTCGGACAAAGCTGCGGGAATCGAACCCACAACCAATGTGCGACTGGTATTTATCACCAGCCAATGGTCTATGTGAAGTCCCTGGTTCGTTTGACTGATTCTTTTTAGTTAGATGTTTTTATGAATTAAGAATAAGTAGATTTTGGGTTATATATGGAAATTTATTAAACTATCATGGAGGATATGTGATTAGGTTAATTACTTTTCAATACGAGACACTAAGAGCAACTGATGTTGCTTGGAGATAAATGTTACGATTTAACTTAGAAGACTATGTGACTAAATCCTTCAAATATTTGGTTTTCAATTTTAGTTTGGTTTACTTTGAAGAATTTTATGGACAAATTGTTTATCGGATATTCCACGTTGAACTTTGGGTTTTGTTAGATAAATTTTGGAGATTAAGAATCGATTTTCTTTTTATAAAGGGTTATCCTTTTCTGGATTATCTGATCTTGTACTAACCTTTTTGTTTTTGGTATTGGTTAAAGTCTAAAGAAATGGGAATTATATATTTCTCTTTTGGGGATTAGGTGATTCTCCAGAAGTTGATTATAGTACTCTTAATGTGAACAAGTCTTCCTAAATACTCGTCTTTTGGAGAAAATATGAGTTTGTGTAAGGAATCTAATAAAAGTTGAAAGTAAACATGATAAGTGATTATGTTTCCTTATGAATAAATTCCTCAATGAAGAGTAACTTAATAACAAAAATGTTGTCTGTTATCTTTTCCTACTGAGGAATCGAATACCATTTAACCCATCACACGTTTGTGATTTTCTTGTGGTTAACTTCAACTAAACATGATTTCTATCACTCTCCATCAGAACATGACCCTATGTTTTCTCCTCCATGTCCATGTTTTCCAACATGGAATCCTAGTATGGGTTAACTTGGTTGACCTCTGTACTTATCTTTCTTTATTTTAAAGTGATTGTTTTACCGACTCGTGTTCGGATGTGGGACTTTCAAGGATGTTTCCGAGATCTATTTTAAAATTGCGAGGACGCAATTCCTAAAAGGGGGGATGGATGTAACACCCCAAGTAAATAAAGAGTATGACTTTTTCACATTTATCCATATTTGTGAATAAAATATAAATATGACATTAAAGGGAAGGCTATGCTCGATGGCCTACCCAATACGCAACAACGAGTTCCATTGAAATCTTACGTTGCACTCTAATAATAAAATAATATTATTTTAAATGGTAGTTAACGCCTAGCTATTGTAAAGGAGAGAATGAAAAGAACCAACTAAAAAATTATTATATATGTTTGTCAAATATTTTTACTCTTTACAATAAATTTTAGAGGATTAAAAATGAAAATGAATCCAATTCTAAGCGTAAACATTCTAATATTCTTTAAAGGGTTGATTAACCGCCTTTTGATGGAGAACCTTGTTTAAATCCACTTTTGACAATTTTATGTTTTATATTTGACAAAATAAAATTCTTATTTATAATCGGGAAATCAAAATTTACTTTGTGTAAATTTTTGGTATTTTTTCCGATAAAGTTCATTTATTAATGAATAGTGAAAAATGTTGCATTTTAATTCAAAACCACTTTTTAATCTAATCTATTTATATGATTAGATTATCTTTTGAATTGGTTTTAGAGTAAAATTAGAATATATTTTTACCATTTAATCCAATAGTGGTCGTTGGAATTAATTTCACTTGGAAATTGCACTTAAACTTGTGTCAATCTTTTAATAGATATTGTTTCTTAAAAACACGCTATTTGTTTTGACAGTGGTAACTAATTATTAAATTAATTAATGCAACATATATGATATTAATTTTTTAAAATAGATATCATTTTTGAATCCGGAATATCAAATATAGCTTAGGGTGAATTTTTGGTAATTTTCTGAAAAACTTCAATTCTTGATGAATAGTGAAACCACAATGTGGTACTTATAAAAAATGATTTTCCGTTAAAATAAAATTTAGCCATCATTGTGTTTTGAATTTATAAAATCTGACATACATGGTTATAATTAAGAAGTAAAATGTGGTTCAATGAGATTAAAATAATTTTTTGGTGAATAGTAACTTATTATGTTTTTAATCGCGATTAGAGGTAATTAATGTAGTTTAAGGTAAGAATAATGTTTTCATAAATTGAAATGACCTAGACACATGTCCTACCCTCATTGGATGAGTCATGGACGACCAAGAAAATCCATGGTTCAACTTGGGGACCCCATGGAGCCACTTTGGTTGGAAAAGGACATAAATACCTGTTAATTTAAAGTTAAAATTAAAATGACACAAACATGAGTAGTTTTACTAAAACAATTTTTACATGGGGTTATACAAGTAATATTTTTTACTATAAATAGTTATTGTAAATCTAAAAAGATTTCCTACATGATATAATTTTTTTATAATTTTTAGACATTAAATAAATAAAATTATTTATGACATCATGATGATGCAGCGATGACCCCATTATTCAATGATTTAAATAAAATGGAAACATAATGTAAATTCTAAGACCTACACATGTCCAAAACCTATTTTATTGGTGGATTGCGAACCCTTATCACCTTATCCTCGAATTATATCAATGCGGGACCTTTTAAATCCGAGACTCATTTTAAAATAAAGAAACATTTCTTTACTTTCCAAGGGTGCCCCTCCTCTCCTCTTATAAAAGGCCCCCACCTCTACCTCCTTACCCACACATCCAAAGCCCTTGGCTCGGCCAAACCCTACCCATTTTGTCTCTCCACATCCATCTATAACTCTTTGAAGCCTCACATTTGGCAGAAGTCTTCCCAAGGAAGCCTTTGATCTCAAACCAATGGGAGTTACCCGATTTTAAGGTAATGTCTTCACTTGTGTCCTTTTTTTTTATTTTGCTTCTCCAACCCCCTAAACTCTTTTTATTCATTTATTTTGTAACAACTCCAGTATCTTAAATATACTAGGAGGTTTTTTAAAGAATGATTCGAGATAAACTTACACACACCTACATCAAATGATTAATGAACATACTGTTTCCGTGGATGGTGAATTTCTGCCTCCCGAAACGATGATTGTTCAACATTCTTTTAACACCTTAAAAGGTGGCCATTAAGATGTCAATATATTTATATATTATATATAATATGTTTATGTTTTACTTAATCTTATTTATTTTTCTTTTGTGTCATACCTTTATGTTTTCCATTGTGGGTAAACATGATAATTTCATTTTAGGAAGTGCGGACTACCACCCCCTCAAAGTGATTTGATTCGTTAATGCCATATGTGGGTTGTAAAAAAGATGGATTTAAAGTGATTATATATGATGTATCTTACATATAAATTATGAACATAATTCCGGAATTAAAATATACATTCCTCTCATTTGGTTTTAATTCCATTAATATGACATAGAAATGAAAGTAGCGTTCATGCGTACGTACGGCTTACTGTCTCCAGGAATGGTACATTTCATTTCTTATCTCCCAATGCTATGAACTATTACAAGTACATATATATAATGGATATATATGTAATATATAACATTTAAATTATGGATACCATTATGGAATTATAATATATATATATCTCTCATTTTTTTAATTCCTTTAATATGACAAAAAAATGAAAGTAGTGTTCATGCGTACGTACGACCTATCGTCTCCATGAACGGTGCTTTTAAATTTTTTTTCTCCAAATGATATGGAATAGTATAAAATTGATATATACTAGATATATATGATATTTAAAACATAAATAATCTTCTGGAGATGATGTACCTATAACTACATGGAAAATTCCTTTCCAACAAGTTCAATTTTTACTCATGTACTGAACATCGACAAAAACGTCTGATATGAACTCACGTTATTAACCAATTATTATAACATTATTATATGTGATATGAACTGAATAATAATATTTAAAGGAGGACATTAAGAAATTATAAGTTGACCAAATTTTATTATTCAGGAGATTAAAGAACAATCGAGTCATGTCAGACACGAGGTAAGGGATCCTACTCCTCTCTTTCTTTTTAAGTACACTCTTTTATTTCATTCCTTTTAAAGCTCATATTTATTGTTATTGGGATGTTCTTTTATATTAATATTACTGTAATTTTTTTGTTCATATGGTGAGAGACCATATTCTCTCTCATAAATCCATTTTGGATGTTTTGAGTGGCGCCGTTAGGCTGCCGAATTTTCGTAAAAGATCTAACCTCTCTCTTTTTTTAAGCACTCTCCTTTATGTCACTTATTTTAAGCTCCTCATTGTTATGATGGGTGATGTTATTTTATATTCCTCTTTTTTTAAACTTTATGTTAATATGATGTGAGACCATATTTTATCTCATCAATCCATTTTTGTAAGTTTTAAGTGGCACCGTTAGGCTGCCGAGTTTTCGTAAGGGATTTTTCATCTCACTTTTATTCCCGTGAGATTTATGCTAAATTTGCCACAATTTCCTTTGAGTGGTGTATGTACTACCCATTATTTCACTAATTGTGTAATATAATTTCATTTATGAGTATTTACATCAATGTTGTATTTTTCTTCTTTCACGGGGCGTATGTTTCGAAAGATACCCATGTCGGTAAGGGAACCTTTCACCCTCTTTTTAAAAGGATTATTTTGTAATGACTTTTAATTCACATACTATTATGTTGGGATATGTTCTTATATATCATTATTGATTTAAATTTTATGTCAATGTGATGAGATACCCTTTTTTCTCTCATCAACTCATTTCCAGAATTTCTTAGTGACGCCGTTAGGCTGTCAAATTTTTGCAAGGGAACTTCTTAACCCAAATTTGATTTTTGGGATAAACTTGTACTCCTTGAATATGCCGTTCTATGAATATGTGTGAATAACCTCTGATTGTTTTACACTTAATATCCACTTATATTTGGTGTATTCTTTTGTCACACATAATTATGTAATTGATTTATCCTTAAACCAAGGATACAGTCTTTCTAAGGGACTTCGTCTCAATCTCCATTCATTGAGGAATATTTTGTTTTATACACAACCTTGATTTATACGGTGTATAAACCCCTTTGAATTTTACATTTATCCAAAAAATAAACTTTTTTATACGAAGCGTTTTACTAAATGACAAAAGGGAATGTTTTGTCATACGTTTGCGGCGACAATGACTTCTCCGCCGCCGTGACCATTATTTGAGTTTCAGCTTCCTCTACAAGCCCTACCTTAATTTTTAAAGAAAAATAAATACCATGTTTTACATTTCGTTTATTTTGGTATTGAAAATGGTTTTATATCAATGTGTTGTATTGATATCTTTTGATTTAATAGTGGAAATGTTATGTTTCCTTTATGAATGTTTTATGTGATACGATTATGTTATGGTTCTTGGGAATTGTTTTGAAGATGGGTGGTTCCGTGATAAACTAAGGGCGGGTGAGCTCAATATAGCTCCCCGATGCATTGGGTAATGCGAAGGAGTGAAAAGATAAGGTTTCTCCGAAGAGATTTAGGGAATATACTGTCGTAGGTATTCCAAACGTAACCAAGGGGGTTACTCCCTACGTAAGAATATTATGAATGCCTCAATTTACCTTTTATGTCTTATGATATCTATGATTTATTCATGAATTGATTAGGTATGTTAAAGTGCCTATGTTTTATGGGTAAAGTATGATTTCATTCTTATGTATATATGAACTCATGTTTCCCTTCCATATTTTTTATAACCCTTACTGAGCTTCTTATGCTCATCCCAAATTTTTTGAAATGTTTTTCACAGGTCAAGGGATAGGTACATGATATGATGATAGTGTCAAGGAAGTGTCAAGAAATAATCAATGTTTTATTTTAAATATGTTTCTGTTGATGGGAAAAAATGAATACTATCTTTATGTAACCACTTTGTTTAAATGTGGAATGTAATGCATGTTTTATGATCTAATTCTCTAAAACTCTAAACCTGAAAAGATCCTCAATGTGTAATCTTTTAATAACTCAAGATTAAGTAAGGTTTAAAGATGGGGCCTTATAAGTTTCATGTCAGATAATCCATTTTAATGATATTATTATGGTATATTTACAATAATTGAGTTATCATGCTGTTTGGATGAAGGAATATTTGTATATAATAAGAAAAGAAATTGAAATTGAAAGGAAATAAAAAAGAGAGGGAGAGGATTTACCTCTTTAATTCTTTTCTTGAGATCATGCTCAAGGAACCTAGGAATATCCTTTTATGACAAAAAGAACTCTAGGACGTGGGGCAGTGGTTATGTAAGAGTTCTGGTATGAATTTTGGAATGCCTAAAACTAATTTATGTGTGGGGAGAAGAAGGCCAGAGGGGTGGAATTTATTATGGATGAGAGGACTATTTTCAAATTAT
Source organism: Viscum album (assembly GCA_963277665.1). Classification (NCBI taxonomy): domain Eukaryota; kingdom Viridiplantae; phylum Streptophyta; class Magnoliopsida; order Santalales; family Viscaceae; genus Viscum; species Viscum album. The sequence goes on from OY728156.1 coordinate 1,377,928,449, forward strand.
TTTAATCATTAGATTAGTATTTTTCTCAGGACTAGAAATTGAGAGTATTATTGAGAATAAATAAATAAATTATTTAATTTGAGTTAGATCCAATGTTCCCTTACATCATCCAATCTCAATCATGAATCGAAGATTCATGTTTTTATCATTTATCATAAATTATGATATCTTAAAATCCACCAAAAATTCATGTATTTCTTAAAATTCCCCAAAATTTACCATAACCCTATTTCAATGAATATAATTGAAAAATAAACTTCATTTTATGAAAATAATTTTTTAAAAATGTTTAATTTAATTTTTAATTAAACTAATCATTATTTGGACTATATAGATTTTAAAATTATAACTAATTTTATAACACTATCAAATTTTACTTAAGGTCTCATCAAATTATCCAAAAATCATAAGATATCAAAATATTTATTTTCAAATACATTTTTTTGAAACAAATTTTATTTTTAATTATTAAATTAATCATAAAATTGTAATTAAATATTTATTAATTACAAAAATTTTGACATATAATTACTAACTTATAAAATATTTACTTACGTATATTATGATATAATTATATCATATTTTCAATTATAAGATGACAAAATTTTAGTTATAATTTCATGGGTGTAGTTACTATTAATTTGGTCGGTTTACTATTTATAAGGTTCGTATTACTATTTCTATGTTCAATTAACAATTTAATCAGTATTGGTTCCATAACTTCTAGAAATACTTCTTATATCATTAATTATACATTTATAATGTTTTAATTCTGGTCTCTAAGTGATTTTATGTGATTTATACTGTGTGGAATTACTATATGAAGGGATAAATTTTATTGATAAATGTTCAGGTTGTTAGATTCTCCTCCCCCATTTGAAATTTCACCCTTGAAATTTCATTTTACATAAATAGGTGAGGGGACTTCTCCTTCATCTCCTCCTCTGGTTCCCATGTTTCCTCTTCATAGTTATGGTTCCTCCACAAAACTTTGACAAGGTGTGTTGTCTTATTTTGTAAAACCATATCTCTCCTATAGAGAATCATTTCTGGATGCTTCTCATTGTAGATATCATATTCCAACAATATCACATCTATGTTTATTACATGTGAGGGATATGGTATGCATTTTATCAAGAGGGATACGTAGATCACATCATGAGCATGAGCCATATTTGGTGGATGTGTAAGCTGATAGTCCCTTTCTCCTATGAAATCCATTATCTTAAAGGGGACAATGTACCTTCGAGTTAGGTTCCATTTCTTTTTAAACAACGTGAATCTCTTCCATGGTGATATTTGAAGGTGGAATTTATCTCCAACATCAAACTCAAAGTACCATCGATGGTATTCAGCATAGCTCATTTAATGACTCTGAGTAGTTTTGATATGCTGATGGATGGCATTACCCTCTTCTGTTATCACATGAACATGATTGGTCCTAGTAGCTCTCTTTTTACAACTTCATCCAAATAGGTTGATGATCTACATCGCATTCCACATAGATATTCATAAGGATCCATCTGAATACTTTTGTGGAAGTTATTTTGGTATTAGAACTCAACCAGTGGGAGATGTTGATCACATCCATCTATGAAATTTAAATATTTTTCAATTATCATATCTTCAAGAATCTGAATAGTCCTTTTAGATTGGCCAATAATATGGGGTGAAAGGTCAGGCTGAAAATCAATTTAGTACTCAAGGCATATTGAAGACTACTCCCAAATTTTGATGTGAACATTAAAATCAGGATCAAAGAGAATTGAAAGTGGAACACCATATAGTCTCACCACATCCTTCACATATATTTTTTCAATCTATTAAATCGAGATATCTTCTTGGATAGTGATAAATTGGGTATCCATGGTGAGTCAATCCACCACAACCCATATCGCATTTTTTATGTCTTTCATATACTCATATCAAAGTCTATAGTGACATTCCCCAATATCCACATGGTTATAAGAAATGTTTGAATCATCCCTTTATAATCCTGTCGATATGCTATAACTTTCAGACATAATAGGAATCATAAGAAATACACCACAATCTCCTTCTTCATGTAATCCCACCAGATGTCTTATCAGATATCTCGGTACAACATATTAATACTAGGATGGATAGAGAATGTTTAGATATCCACATTATCCAATAGCTCCGTCTTTTTCCCAGGTGATGAATGAACAAAAATCTTCATTCCAAACCAAATCACATCATCATCCTCGATGTGTAACTCTTGAATATTCACTTGCATTAATGCATTCACCATATTTTTCCAATCTAGATCATCCCTTTGTGCCTCCTTAACCTTCTATTGTATATATAGTTGGGAAATCATTTGTTCAAGGTAGTACTTATCACCTACCATTATGATTTCCAAATACATCGATTGAATATACATAATGATTGGGTCTTCCCCAATCGGCAATATAGATTATGTAGTAGGTTCTTTTCTACCAAGAGCATCAACTACCTTGTTCACTTTTCTAGGATGATACTAAATATAAAAATCATAGTCTTTTATTTTCTTTAACTATATCCTTTGATGCATGTTGAGATCATTTTTTGTGAATATATACATTAGGCCCTTGTTTAATGGTATATATATCACACTTCTAACCATTGGGGCAGTGTCTCAAGATTTTGAATGTAAAAATTACAAAGGCTAGCTCTAGATCATGTGTCAGGTTGTTCTTCTTGTCACATTCCATTACCTTGAACATGTAATCTCCCATATTTTCTAAGTCCTCGTTCTATTAAAAATCCTTTAACTCAGTTTTCTGGGGTCTACTATAGATTTTTGGACAGGCACATGTCACGTACCTAATGTACATGCCACGTACTTGGAGTTGGTTTTAGGTCATGAATGGGGAGGTCATGTTGGGTACTAGAAGTACATGTCATGTAGGTGATAAATATTGAATTTTTAACCCGGTGTGATAGGTTATACGGCATGATTATCCATAGTGGAATACAGGTTATGACACCATGTTATACATCATGATTCGGATCGTGCACAGCTTAATGTCACACATTTTGCTATTTCACTTTTTTAATTTCATTTCAAACATCATGGCTCTCAAACTATAAATTTTCTAGTTTGTTTTTGAGAGACTCAACTCCTCCACTTTAGAAACAAATGGCTTGGGATCTTCATTCTTCTTGCGGTGTTATTCCAGGGTAAGTGATCCCCGTCATTATCCAAGTTTCTCTATTCCTCTCCTCTTGGATTTTCAATGGAACATCATGGGATTGAGGAATCCACATCTATATGTTTTTTGTATCACTCTAATAGGTAGAGTTTTGAGGTATTCTACACCTTTTTCTCATTTACGGTTGTCATTGTGAGTGTCATTCTTTAGAAAAGAGGTAGGTGGTTCTGTACCAATTTTCCAAATTGATTTCAATAAAATTTATTGATTTATCTCATTTTCTAATTTAAATTAAATTAATTCATATTGATTTAAATTTATTTGATAAAACCACAATTCCTAAGAATTAGAGGAATTGAAAATTTTTGTCACAACAATTTAGAAAACCCTTAATTCCCTTGAATTTGGGAGGGAATATATAAATTAGATGATTTAAATTATTAAATATAAATTATGTATTTGAGGGTAATAATTCAATTAAATTGTTTAATTAAATTTATGAAATTAATTTCAAAAAGGATCGAATTAGTTTTCAATGGATTTCAAACTCGTGAAAATGGATTAAAATGATTTGATAGAAGCCCAATGGGTTTATCATGTAAAAAAAGGAATGTTAAGTATTAAAACCTATTTTGGGTTTAAATGGAAAGAAATTTGTATTTTTGAAAATGGAAGAATGGTATTGATTGTATTTTAATCAATTTTAAAATAGGATCCCTATCATCTAATAGTGAATGGAAGCTTTAGGTAGTTAGTATGTTATTTGGATACACTTTACACTACAAAAAAGTTCTAAAACATACATATGGTGGGTCACATCCATGATGTGATGGTGACAATTCTCTTTTGTCCATTGTCATAGGTATGTGTGTATATACATTTTTCTGATTTCACAGAGAGAGCGCATAATCTTATAGATGGTTAATACTATCTTAACTTTTGGAATTTGACCATGTTTCTCACTTTTTTATTTATTTTTGAGATATAAATGTATGTTAATGTTTCTTTTAATTGATTTACATGCCTGTGGAAATTATATAAACATTGTTATATAAATTCTTTACATAATCCATTTTTTTAAAAATATTACATATCTTATCATGTCATGAGTGTTCATTAAATTAATTTTCCATCATATCAAAATAGTTTAGCATGTTTTGTTTTAATATACTTTTGAATTTCCAAACCTGCCAATTTTGAAAATTGAAAGTATTTGTTTGGAAATTATATATTTGGAATCCATTATGGATTCATTGGGGGTATCCTATTGGTCTTATGATCACACCCTACTTTTTCCTTTGGTTATTTATAGACTTTCTCCTTCCAGGCTCGAGCAATGGGAAGGGATCTCTTATAGGTGGATCCAACTGTTGAGCTTTGGACATGGTGAGTTGTGTCTATAGGGACCTTGGGGTAGTTCTCCTGTATAGTACATTGGATCATAATACTTTTTATTTTATGACACTTTGTGTTATGGTACATTTACTCCTAGTGGGGTTATTCAATTGATATACATACTGTTTTTTGTCTTTCAATTCCACAATTCTTGTGGAAAAAATTGTTTCCGCTTGTATTTTGTACGATGACTGGTGCATGTCGCCAGCCCATGGGGATCTAGAACTCACTTCGGGCCTTGTCAGGACTGGCTTGGTTTTGTGTTACTAGGGTACCTCGGCTATTTTGTGATAAATTGGAATTAGAGGAGGCTATTTATCTTCATTCTTCTTATAGTCTGTATGCATTTTTGAAATCATGGCAGGACATAGGATGTATTTGCGGTTGAGTACCTGTCTATTTCTCACTACAATGAACCTTAAGTCTCTAGGGATGGTTAGGGAATGACCTCTTGGAGATTAGTTCTAGTATTTCCCCTAGAGAGATTTGGATATGTTGAAATCCAAATCTTTTTTGTCCATTCTATTTAGAATATTTTCTCTTTCTACTCAGTTTGATTGTTATTCTAATGTTATTCTTTTATCTGATGTTGTTGTGTAGCATCATGCGTTCGAGGAGACGTGAAAATCTGATATAGTAAAAGGATGATCCTTAACCTTATCAAGAAAATCATGTTTCCTACCCGAATATAGTTGAGGTGATTGTACGCATTGTCCAAGATTTGGGACAGGGACCACCTCAAGTTCCTACTCAGGCTCCAGTTGTGGATCCTTATGGGGTTGTTCTTCAGAATCATTCTAAAGAGTTCCTCCACAAGAATCAATCATTCTTCCAAGTCTCCAATGATTCTAAACATGATGAGAAATGGTTGGGAAAGATACAATGTATGTTTGAGTTCTTGGAGACACCAGAAGTGATCAGGATGATGTGTTCCACCATCGTGCTGGAGGGAATTAGCTGGAGTTAGTGGGACACGATGGCGATGGTAGGGAAACATGAGGGCATAGAATGGAAAGACTTCATCGGTATTTTTACCAATATGTTCTATATAGAGTTAATGGTTTGGGCTATGGCTATAGTTTTTTTCAAGCTAAAGGAGGTCAACAAAACAGTGAATGAGTATTCAAATCAGTTTTCTGAGCTAGTGTAGTTTGATCTTGAGATTGTTTCTTATAATAGGATGAAGGCTCAAAAAATTGAGTTGTGAATTCGATTAGATATCGATTCTCAGGTTTTCTTGCTGAAGCTTCCAACTTATGATGATGTGATGGACATGGAGATTTGGTATTAGATGGACATAGAAGGTAATTCCGTGTTGATGGGAGTTAATTTTTCACCAAGTGGCATCATTGGTTACTTTAAAGGAAACAGTATGTGTAATGACCCTCATATAAGTTCTCGACGACAGAGTCATTAAACACCTCCAATAGCTACATGATGAGGTTCCTTGACTTTCTTATCATTTAGAATGCCAGGAATTTCAAGGAGGGTTTGTGCTAATACACAAAATAAATGTATCTTCTGTGGACATTCAGGACACTTACAGAGGTTCTGTCGTCACTTCTATACCCAACATACTTGGACGAGATCATCATATCCACTTAATAACATGGGAAAATCAAATGATTCAAATTCAAATGGGATCCAACCATATGCATCCAGAATAAATCTTCTGCATGTAGTGGATGATTCTCCATAGGAAGCAGACATGGGTCCAATAACTATGATAGGTACCTTTACCATTGCTTCATCATTAGTGGAAGCTTATTTGGATACGGGTGCATCTCTCTCTTTTATTTCAACTTGTATTGTTAACCTTCTTAATCTTCCTATATAGAAATAGTCTTGTGCAATGGATATTACTACAACTCTTGGTACAAAGAGAGAACAAGGTCTACATAGTCCTCTTTGTGTCTTTTCTCTATCATTAGTCAATCTATCTTAGAGTTTTCTTGTTCATGACATGAAATATCTTAACATGTATTCTGGATAGATCGGTTCATTACCAACAAATACCAAATTGATTGTTATCTTTGATGAGTTTACTTTACTACACCCAGTGGTGTGCCCCTTGTTTTTCAAGGGGAATGGGACCCAAGGTCAAGAAGATCTACACCACCTTATCCAGAATTGGGGATGGTGATGTCAGTGTTTTCCTTTGACCTGGAGTGTGATTCAAAGGATAGTGATCTTTCTCCAGTTTTCGCCAATTTTTTTCAATGTGTTCCTTTAAGATTTCTCTAGTTTGACACAAGGGAGTGTGGTTGAGTTTTATATAGAATAAATAGATAAACATAGATGGTCATTATCCCCTCTTACTGCATGGTATCAGCTAAGGTGAAAGTTCTGAATTCTCAGTTGGACAAACATCCTGAGAAAGGCTTTTTTCATCCAAGTGTGCCACCTTGGGAACCACCAGTTCTTCTTACTAAGAAGGATGATGGTTTTAATAGATTATGTGCTGATTATCGAAATCTCAATCAAGTAATGATAAATAATAAATATCCATTCTAATAGATTGATGATATGTTTGATCATATGAAAGGGGTGAAGTGGTTTTCCAAGATCGACCTTTGATATAGTAACTATCAGTTGAAGATAAATGAATATGACATTCTGAAAACCTCCTTTCAGAACACGTGCAAGAAAATTGAGTACCTTGTTATTCACTTTGTTTTGTCAAATTATCCTATAGTTTTCATTGAATTAATGAAAAATATTTTTAATGAGTATCTAGATACCATTGTGGTAGTCTTGTTAGATGCATTCTTGTCTACTCCAAGTATGAGGAGGATCATGCACCGCATCTAAGAACTGTTCTGAGCCTAATAATAAATCACCACCATTATTCTATGATTTCAAAGTGTTATTTTTTGATTTGGGAAGTCGAATTCATGGGACACGTCATGTTTGAACAGGTTGTATTTAGAAGGTGAAGCATGTTATGTTGTGGTAGAAACCATGAGATGTCATCATGATCTGTAGCTTCTTATGCTTAGCTGGATATTACCACAAGTTCTTGAAGGAATTCTCAAAATTGGCTTCTCAAATGACAACTCTAACTCATAAGTGGGTGAAGTTAGTGGGGGATGATAATTGTCAAAGTTATTTTGATGAGATGAAACATATGTTGACATGTACACTGGTGTAAACTCTTCAAGAATCAAAGAAGGAAACTGTGGTATTTTTTGATGCATCAGGATCTAGCATGGACTACAATATTATGATGTTTGATCATGTAGTGGAACATGGATCTCAACATCTTAGGCCACATGAGATGAATTATTGTAGCGATGACCTAGAACATACAGCTATGATGCACAGGTTTAAAGGGTGGAGGCATTATCATTTCGGAGAATGATTTATGGTGTATTTAGATCATAAAATACTGAGTTATATCTTCTCCCAAAAAGATTTGAATATTTTTCGAAGGCTTTGGGTGGAGTACCTGTAGTATTTTGACATTGAAATCTCTTATATCCCGGGGAAATGGAATGTTGTTGCTGATTCATTGAGAAGGAAACTACCAACACAAGAAGTGAGATAATATTTGGAAGAGTGTAATTGTTGGATCTCTTTGCACAATTTCATATTGGAGTTCATAAATACGATGATGATGTTTCTTTAGACAGTGTGAAGTTGAAGTCTACTCTTCTTAGGATGCTTTATCAAGACCAAGACTTTGATGATGATTTTCATTGCATTTTGGAATCCCTTTATGGTGGGGAGATATTTTCCTAATGTCCTTCTTCCAAAGAGGATGTTCTATGCTATCTAAATATTTTCATTTTTCCATTAGTAGAAAGATAGGCAGTGATGGAGGATTTTCATAATTCTTTATGTGATATGCACCCAAGAACCACTAAGATGTTATATGACATGAGGCGGTAGTTCTGGTGGTAGGTATGAGATGATACATTTCTGAGTTTTTCTCTCATTACTATACATGCCAACATGTGAAATAAAAACAATAAAAACCAGCATGGTTTCTTCAACTACACTGATTCCATACATGGAAATGGGATAATGTCACTATGGACTATGTGTTTAGGTTTCCTGGTACCAAGAGAAAGAATAATTCAATATGGGTTTTGATCGACATGTTGACCATGTCAGATCGCATTATACCCATTCATGATACAACCAATTTTGAGGTGTTAGGAAATATATACATGAAAGATATTGCTTGTTTTCATGGACTTCCATATTTTATAGCCTCTGACAGTGATCTTTGGTTCACTTCTCACTTTTGGAGAGGCATTCAGGAGGAATTAGGATCCTAGGTTCATTTGAGCATGACCTACCATCCACATTCAGAATTCCAGAGAGAAAATGATATATAGATTCTTCAGGATATGCTTTATTCCTGTGTTTCCATCACCAACTGGCATTGGGATGGTCACTTGAAGATGATATAGTTCTCTTATAACAATAGTTACCTTCCCACAATCATAGTGGAACCATTTGAGGCCTTGTGTGTTTGGCCTTGTAAATCTCTGTTGTGTTTGTTGGAGGTTAGTGAATGTTCTTTGGTAGGACCAAGCTTAGTGAAAGAGATGATAGAAACGATTTAGCAGATTTATTGGAGGATGATTACATCACAAATCTTACATAAGTCTTATGTTTATCAACATCTTATACATTTGGAATTTTCATTTGGTGATAAGGTATTCCTAAATGTTTCACCCTAGTGGAGTCATCGAAGGATTGGGAAGCAAGGGAAACATACACCTCACTTTGTGGGACCTTTTGAGGTTGTTGGTCAAGTTGGTAAAGTTTTATACTACTTATCATTGCCACCAAATGTATGTTTATACATAATGTATTCCATGTATCATCGTTGAGAACGTATCTATCTGATTTATCTCACGTTTTGAGCTGGAGTGATCTTGAGAACGAGCCTGATTTATCTTTGACTAACCATCCAGTTAGGATAGATGATTCTAAGACCAATTAACTTCATTAGAGGATTATATCTTTGGTTATTGTGTTATGGAATCATGGTTCTTATTTTAATGAGATATGGGAGAGTGAGGCACTGATGAGAGAGTAGTGGCCTCATCTCTTTGTCATGGAAGATTCTTTGTAGAATTTATGGGGACATAATGTTTTTATAGTGGGGAGGTATTAAAATTATGTTACCTTAAATAGGTAATAATCCACTTTTTCTAAGATCATTTTCAGTAAAAAATCCTTAAAATAGTTTTTTGGGGTTGACTGTAGGTTTAAGGATAGGCACATGTCATTTACCTGAAGTACACATCATGTACCTGATGTACTCATTGTATACCTGGAGCTGGTTTCAGGATGATAATGGGGAGGTCACACCATGATTTGGAACTTTCTATAGACATGAATTTCATGTCTTGTAAGTGATAAATATTTAATTTTTTAACTCGAGGTGATGGGTTTTTTGGTGTGCTTATCTAGTGAGGACTACATGTCATGATCCAAAGGTACACGTCATGATTCAGCCTATGCCTAGCTTAATGTAACACATTTGGCTATTTCACTCAGTCATTTTAATTACAAAAATCATGGATCTAGACCTAGAGAAGTTCTAGTGTTTTTTTCGAGACTCAACTCCTTACGGATTCAACCAGACGGCTTCAGATCTTTATTCATCTTGTAGTGTGATTCCTGAGTAAGTGTTCCCCATAATTATCTATTTTTCTCTCTTTATCTCCTCTTGGATTTTCAATGAATCATCTTGGGATTAATGGATCCATGTCTTGTGGTGTTGGATCTTGCTACTAGGAATAGTTTCTAGGACTTATATACCTTCATTCTTATTTATGGGTTCCATTGTGAGTGTCGTTCTACGGAAAAGAGGTCGGCGTTTCCTTCACAATTGGCCAAATTGATTACCATAGAATTGTTTGATTCATCTCAATTTCTTATTTATATTAACTTTATTAATCCTTATTTTAATTAATTTGAGAAAAACCCCAATTACATGGAATTGGATGATTTTAAATGGTTTTGACATGGAAATTTGGAAAACTCCCAATTCCATTGAATTGGGGTGGGTATATGGAAATTGGATGATTTAAATTGTTGAATTTAATTGTGCCAAATAATTATGAAAATGATGTAATTATTTTTTAATGGATTTCAAACTCATGAAAATGGATTAAAATGATTTGATAGAAACACAATCATTTTATCTTATAAAAAAGCATGTTTTGGAATAAAAGATTTTTGGTTTTAAATAGAATGAAATTGGAATTTTTGAAAATTGAAGAATGGAATTGTTCTTATTTTAAGAATTAATAAATTTTTTTACCCATCATGTAAGAGAACATGCATGAGTTACGTAGTTAGTGAATTATTTGGATACACTCTAGCTATGAAAACGTTCTAAAAAATAATTGTGGCAGGTCACATCCCCAATGTTGAAGTGCCCAGATCAGTGTGAATCACTGAGAGGGGGAGGGGGTGAATCAGTGATCCCTTAAAACTTTTTACTAATTGATTCTTAATCAATTAAACCTCTATGGCTGGTTAAAGCCTCGATCCACTCTTCTTGTATCTCTCAACCTTTCCCGAATGATGCAGTAATGAAAAGGCACAAGACACAAGGATTTACAAGGTTCGGCACCAAAGGCCTACATCCTTGCCATGCTCTCCCAGCATGGATTCTCCATTATAACCTGTTAAAATTACAATGGTCGATACAGAGTCCCACTGTATCTCTCCTGAGTCCCACAGGAGGGTCTTTATACTGCTTCACACAGTGTTACCAGAGTCCCACTGGCCTGCTCCAGAATCCCACTGAAGACTTCTTCTCCATGAGTCCCACAGGGTCTTCTCCTGGCTCCTCGAGTCACACGAGTAGCTCTTCTTCACTTTAAGCTTCTTCAAGTATCTTCAGCAGTCTAGGATAAAGACTGCTGGCCTTGCTCTGTACCTCTGATCACTTGTGATGATCAGGTCTTCTCGTCTTACTCAGGCTTTATCTCCTTCTTCTAAGGATGACCTGGCTTCTCTCCAGCTACTGAATACTCAGACAACTGATATCTTTAACTTCAGTCTGGTCCAGTCTCACTTCAATTCAACTTCATGCACTGAGTGCATGGCAACTCTTCATCCTCATGCACTGACTGCATGGCCTTCTCAAATCTTCAAGAACCTCCTGGTCTTGGAAAACTCAAATGCACACAAGCAAATTTGACTTGTTTCACATGTGCACGTGCATGCATGCATGCATGCACTCTCCTTCTCTTTCTTCTAGGTGCAATAATCCCACAAAGGGTGTAGTCACTTTAAGCACACACCTTCTTCCTCCTTCACACACTTTATCCAATTTGTTTACACACTTAGAGTGTGTTCTACTTTAGTGTGGGTCACTCCTTATTTTACTTCTAGGTGTTTACACTTTTAGTGCACACACTAGGTTCGGCCTTTTAGTTCTTTTGCACACACAAATGCCTATGGCCTTCTTCCCTTCTTGTGCACACACCTAGGCTTCGGCCAACTTCTTGCTCACTTTGCACACACACTTAATTAGTGTGGTCTTCTAACCACTTGGCACACACTTGGCCTTCCACTTTATCTTGCACACAAAAAGGCACTATGCCTCGGGTCTTCTTGCTTTGCACACCTACTGCCCGTAGGGTGTTCTTCCTTCATTTTGCACACAAGCACAAGGCTCGGCCTTCTCAAAGTTCACACACGAGGCACTGCCTCAGCCTTCCACTTCTTGTGCACACACTGCCCGAACTCCAACAAGGCGTGCAAGGGGGTGTGGCCCTCTTCTTGTCTTCACAGCCGTGACTGTGCCACTGGTCGTGGGTCGCGCAAGCCACAGGTGCAAAGCACCACGGGCGCGCAAGTGCAAACCGCGCAGGGTATAACACCGCGGGTGCGCAAGTGTGTCAAGGACACCTTGGCCGCACTAGTGCAAACCGTGCAGGAGGCACGGTGCACAGAGGGGGCGCGCAACTTTGTGCTGCCCAACCTCCACTTCTTGTCGCGCAAAGGGGTTGCACGCAAGGGACTCCAGCCATGCAAGGTACTTGCGTGGGGCTTCTACTTCGCGAGGCAGAGGCACACGCGAGACTCCAAGTTTTCAATAAAAACTTCAGCAAGCTTCTCTGTGCTTCGGGCTCTCCTTTTATAGGCAGAGGAATCCTCAAAACATCCGCGGGATACAATCTTTGAATCCCCGAAGTTTTCGGGTATTTCAAGATTCTGTGAATCTTGTTTTTTCTTTTTATTTCACGCGGGTTCTTTCCATATTTTTCGCTCCATCTCATGGCTGCGTCGCAGAACGTGTGCATGGCCTCTGTTTAGGCCCATGCATGAAAAGCATTAACCATGTGGCCGCGGCACCTTCAGTTTGCCTCGGCCAATACTCGAAATTCTCAATCCAACGTTTTCATGCATATTTTATTGCATTTATATGTTCAGTGTGTCCAGACGAGCTCAATGGACCCTTCAGCTTGAACAATGGTGACCGGAATCTTCAAAACTGTCGTCGGGAGGCGCCTGGTTCGAACGGAGGCTGCGGGAATGCGCGGGGAGGCCTCGGTAAAGCTCAACGAAGGAGACGGACGCTGGGCCGTTGGATGCGGCATTTGAAATACATCGGACGGCCGCGATCTGGAGATCTCGCGCGGGATGCGATGAGCGGCGGAGATCTGGCGCGCGATCAATCGTGCGGCCAGGATGTCTTCCGCGGGAAAATCCCGCGTCCCACATCGAAACGAAGCCCGGTTTTCTCGCGGCTTATCAACTAAGCACTGCCGAGAAGCGCTCAGTTGAACTTCCCCCTCCACGGTGCCGCCCCGCACCGTGTTCTCCCTGTGGGCGCGCTCTGCGCCCACTCTGCTCCCTGCGGGCGCGCTCCTAGCACCCACTATACACACTCCGGGCACGCTCTGGCGCCCATGATGCGCAGGCCTGATCCCCTGCGTGGCCCGGGGCTTACACACGGCCCCCCTGCTTCTCGGGCTGGCCACATGGGATCCCCCCTTGGGCGTGGCGCCTTAGGCCCACATGTGCCTTGGGGGTTGAACCCTTAAGGCTGGCCCTTGGTGGCTAATGTTTTGCTAAAGGGACAGAATAATACTTTGTATAAAAACAAAGTACTCCCAAGTGAAATATGCCAAATGCCACTTAAGCCATCTTCCTCTTCATTTATTCTCATCTTCTTCTTAAGAATTCCATTACTTCTCCTCATATGATCTTCACTTAGGATATGGAATTCAAATGTTTTCTTCTTAATCTTCTTCATCTCCTCTTCCATATGTGTTCAATACTTAGGAGGGACTTCAACTGAATCTCATAAATCACACATGTTCTTCAACATTCTTCATTGATCTAATCAGAGATCAAGTTGGATCATCTTCTAATTCACATGCACTAAGAGTTAGTACATGGACTTATTTAATCCACTTCATCCACTTAGAAGTTGTGGATGGATCTCTTTCTTCTCCTCATGCATTGTCAATACAATACATGGTCTTCTAACATTGTTGTGACTTTGTATCATCAGGATACAAGTTCTATGAACTTAAAGATCAGCTCAACAATCGTCAAATGTTACTAGAGAATGTTTCAACCACAATTTCCAATACCACTTAGTGAATCTCCTAAGTGACATGCATCTTAGTACCATGGCCATTATCTCTTCATCACCAACACCATCACAACCTTTGTCATTCACAACTTGACATTCCTTGACTTCCATTCATTCCAAGACAACTTCATGCCTCATTGACAACAAATGCAACACAGTGCACTTCAATCCCCCCCTTTGTATTTGTTGGCAATACACTAGAGCACATATGAATGGGTCAATATGTGTGCCAATATTTTCTCCCCCTTATTGGCAATCAAATGCAAAGGTGTGGTGTGGTACTCTTCCTAAAATCTCTTCCTCCCTTTGAATAGCATCTTCTTGAAAATCACTAAGAGAGGGATGATGCCACATGTTCTTCTTTAGCAAAGAACCTTTAGTAAATCAACTCTAAGTCTACTTGGGCTAACCCGGTGTAGAAAACAAGAGTGATATAACCAAGATTTTTCAATGCTGTCCAAAATTCACTGTACATGTGAGATCATGCTTCAGGGGTTTTGAAATTTTTCAGATATAACAATGAATTGCTAAATCCCGCACAACTTCACAAAACTCATTAGAAAGTTCAGGTGCAAAGATAAAGCTCCCCCATTCATCCATTTTCTTAAGATGATATTAATTTCAGAACATCATCTTCTCCAGATTGGCTCCCCCTCAAGGGGTGCACTCCATTCTGTCCAAACCATCCTCCAGATGAGAATGATCATCATCTTCAATTCCCTGCAATGTTAGCATATGTATATACCAAGAGTATAAGGGAATAAGATGGAACCTCCTTGGTTCATCAATGTGAACAACAAGATTGAGAAGATTCTCTCAACCGAGATGTCCCATTTTCACCAGTCTTCACACTTGCACATTTGATCTTCATTGATGATTGTGCTGGTGTGGTTCTCAAAACATCTTCATGTGAAACCTTCTTCTTCCCTTTTGCTTTATCAATTGCCATAACTTCATCTTCAGCTCTCTGCAGATCTTTGGCAAGTTGCAACTGATTTGGCCATATGACTGACGAGTCATTTGGAAGTGTGGCCTCAGTTCTGGAAGTTTCACATGGTTCCTTTGATGCTGTCAAGCTACCTCTCTTAGGCAACTTGTTTTCAATCAATCCCTTCTGCTTCTTTTGGATTTATTGTCTGTTTGAGTTCAGTTGGCTTCTATTTATTTCCTTGGCTTGTTTGCAATGATCCATGGTATGACCTTTCTTTCCACAGTAGAAGCATATTTTGGTGGTCCTTCTGGATGCATCACCCTTCTTGGACTCAGACTCCAAGGACTTCTCTTCCTTTTTCATAATCTTCTTGGGAGCTTTTTCAGCTTTCTTCTTCTTGCTTTCCAAGGCTTCCATTTTAGCCAGGTTCAGTGATCTTCTCTTCCTTTTAGCTCTGGATACAGTTGGAGATTGACATGTATCTTTTTGACCACTTTTGCAATCATCCCAGATGATGTCAAGTAATCCAAATCTATTTGCAGTAAACAGATGTCTCTGGACCTGTGGATGCTGCTTCTATTCCTCTGGCTTGCTCCCCCTTGGCATGGGCTTCCTTTGTGCTTTGACATTCAGTGGATTGTACCAACAATCCATTGCACAGTGCCCATAATTATTACAACACCAGCATTGTCCCACGAATCTTGACCTCTTCAGTCCTTCTGATTGTAGGGTACTTTTCTTGACCTGTTGTGCTGTTTCAGGAGAGCTCTTCTTCTTTACTGTCTTCATCCATATTTTTTTAGAATTATTCTTCCATCCTGCACTTATTGTGGAAACACAATTAGAAGCATCAGTACAAGATGGTATGGATGGTACCTTCTTTCTAGAAGATGTTTCACTTTTATTAGAGGATGTCTTTCTCTTAGAATCATCCTGCTCAAAGCATACTTGAGTAGCAACATGTCTTCTTCCAGTTGACTGGGAGGATTCAGCTTTAGGTGATTGCAGATGTTTCAATATCACCTCCAGTTCTAAGAATTTCATATTGAGGGAGTTCTTCTCATCCTCAACAGTTCTTAGCTTTCCTTCCCAATTATCCACCAGTTGTTCCATCTGGTCTTCATACACCTTCTTCAATTCTAGCAATGAATTGTCATGATCCTTCACCATTTTGACTTTGTCTTCGAGTTGAGCATCTCTGACATTCATTGACACTTTGTGCCTCTTTTCCAGTGCATAGAAAACATCTCTGACCATTATTTTAAAGAAATCTTTCTTAGAAAGGCTTCTTTGCAATTCTTCAGCAGTGTCTTCATATCTTTCATTGCAAAGAGAAACGGTTTCATCTTTAGCCTTCACCAGCTTTCTGAGAGTGTTGGTTATGCCAACCCTTTTTGCCAGCTGATCTTCCATAGCATTGGCTTCTTCTTCTAACTGTGATTTTTCTTCATGAAGATCATGGATGCCTGTAGCTATACACTTTGCCACTTCCATGGGAACTGTCTTCTGAAGATATTTGAGTGCACTCTGAAGATCATTCATTGTTTCAACTTCATCACAGCTAGGACAGACTTTCTTCATCTTCTTGGCCTGTTTCTTCTTTCTATTTTTCTGAGTCTTGGCAGATATCTCCATTTGAGGCTGGTCACTCATTTCCTCAAATCTGCACTTCATAAAGACTCCCTTGGATCTTTTAGAGGTAACCTCCCTCTGATACCAATTGAAGTGCCCAGATCAGTGTGAATCACTCAGAGGGGGAGGGGGTGAATCAGTGATCCCTTAAAACTTTTTACTAATTGATTCTTAATCAATTAAACCTCTATGGCTGGTTAAAGCCTCGATCCACTCTTCTTGTATCTCTCAACCTTTCCCGAATGATGCAGTAATGAAAAGGCACAGGACACAAGGATTTACAAGGTTCGGCACCAAAGGCCTACATCCTTGACATGCTCTCCCAGCATGGATTCTCCATTATAACCTGTTAAAATTACAATGGTCGATACAGAGTCCCACTGTATCTCTCCTGAGTCCCACAGGAGGGTCTTTATACTGCTTCACACAGTGTTACCAGAGTCCCACTGGCCTGCTCCAGAATCCCACTGAAGACTTCTTCTCCCTGAGTCCCACAGGGTATTCTCCTGGCTCCTCGAGTCACACGAGTAGCTCTTCTTCACTTTAAGCTTCTTCAAGTATCTTCAGCAGTCTGGGATAAAGACTGCTGGCCTTGCTCTGTACCTCTGATCACTTGTGATGATTAGGTCTTCTCGTCTTTCTCAGGCTTTATCTCCTTCTTCTAAGGATGACCTGGCTTCTCTCCAGCTACTGAATACTCAGACAACTGGTATCTTTAACTTCAGTCTGGTCCAGTCTCACTTCAATTCAACTTCATGCACTGAGTGCATGGCAACTCTTCATACTCATGCACTGACTGCATGGCCTTCTCAAATCTTCAAGAACCTCCTGGTCTTGGACAACTCAAATGAACACAAGCAAATTTGACTTGTTTCACATGTGCACGTGCATGCATGCATGCATGCACTCTCCTTCTCTTTCTTCTAGGTGCAATAATCCCACAAAGGGTGTAGTCACTTTAAGCACAGACCTTCTTCCTCCTTCACACACATTATCCAATTTGTTTACACACTTAGAGTGTGTTCAACTTTAGTGTGGGTCACTCCTTATTTTACTTCTAGGTGTTTACACTTTTAGTGCACACACTAGGTTCGGCCTTTTAGTTCTTTTGCACACACAAATGCCTATGGCCTTCTTCCCTTCTTGTGAACACACCTAGGCTTCGGCCAACTTCTTGCTCACTTTGCACACAAACTTAATGAGTGTGGTCTTCTAACCACTTGGCACACACTTGGCCTTCCACTTTATCTTGCACACAAAAAGGCACTATGCCTCGGGTCTTCTTTTTTTGCACACCTACTGCCCGTAGGTTGTTCTTCCTTCACATTGCACACAAGCACAAGGCTCGGCCTTCTCAAAGTTCACACACGAGGCACTGCCTCGGCCTTCAACTTCTTGTGCACACACTGCCCGAACTCCAACAAGGCGTGCAAGGGGGTGTGGCCCTCTTCTTGTCTTCACAGCCGTGACTGTGCCACTGGCCGTGGGTCGCGCAAGCCACAGGTGCAAAGCACAGCGGGCGCGCAAGTGCAAACCGCGCAGGGTATAACACCGCGGGTGCGCAAGTGTGTCAAGGACACCTTGGCCTCACTAGTGCAAACCGTGCAGGAGGCACGGTGCACAGAGGGGGTGCGCAACTTTGTGCTGCCCAACCTCCACTTCTTGTCGCGCAAAGGGGTTGCGCGCAAGGGACTCCAGCCACGCAAGGTACTTGCGTGCGGCTTCTACTTCGCGAGGCAGAGGCACACGCGGGACTCCAAGTTTTCAATAAAAACTTCAGCAAGCTTCTCTGTGCTTCGGGCTCTCCTTTTATAGGCAGAGGAATCCTCAAAACATCCGCGGGATACAATCTTTGAATCCCCGAAGTTTTCGGGTATTTCAAGATTCTGTGAATCTTGTTTTTTCTTTTTATTTCACGCGGGTTCTTTCCATATTTTTCGCTCCTTCTCATTCCTGCGTCGCAGAACGTGTGCATGGCCTCTGTTTAGGCCCATACATGCAAAGCATTAACCATGTGGCTGCGGCACCTTCAGTTTGCCTCGGCCAATACTCGAAATTCTCCATCCAACGTTTGCATGCATATTTTATTGCATTTATATGTTCAGTGTGTCCAGACGAGCTCAATGGACCCTTCATCTTGAACAATGGTGGCCGGAATCTTCAAAACTGTCGTCGGGAGGCGCCTGGTTCGAACGGAGGCTGCGGGAATGCGCGGGGAGGCCTCGGTCAAGCTCAACGAAGGAGACGGACGCTGGGACGTTGGATGCGGCATTTGAAATACATCGGACGGCCGCGATCTGGAGATCTCGCGCGGGATGCGATGAGCGGCGGAGATCTGGCGCGCGATCAATCGTGCTGCCAGGATGTCTTCCGCGGGAAAATCCCGCGTCCCACATCGAAACGAAGCCCGGTTTTCTCGCGGCTTATCAACTAAGTGCTGCCGAGAAGCGCTCAGTTGAACTTCCCCCTCCACGGTGCTGCCCCGCACCGTGTTCTCCCTGCGGGCGCGCTCTGCGCCCACTCTGCTCCCTGCGGGCGCGCTCCTAGCGCCCACTATACACACTCCGGGCGCGCTCTGGCGCCCATGCTGTGCAGGCCTGATCCCCTGCGTGGCCCGGGGCTTACACACAGCCCCCCTGCCTCTCGGGCTGGCCACATGGGATCCCCCCTTGGGCGTGGTGCCTTAGGCCCACATGTGCCTTGGGGGTTGAACCCTTAAGGCTTGCCCTTGGTGGTTAATTTTTTGCTAAAGGTACAGAATAATACTTTGTATAAAAACAAAGTACTCCCAAGTGAAATATGCCAAATGCCACTTAAGCCATCTTCCTCTTCATTTATTCTCATCTTCTTCTTAAGAATTCCATTACTTCTCCTCATATGATCTTCACTTAGGATATGGAATTCAAAAGGTTTCTTCTTAATCTTCTTCATCTCCTCTTCCATATGTGTTCAATACTTAGGAGGGACTTCAACTGAATCTCATAAATCACACATGTTCTTCAACATTCTTCATTGATCTAATCAGAGATCAAGTTGGATCATCTTCTAATTCACATGCACTAAGAGTTAGTACATGGACTTCATTAATCCACTTCATCCACTTAGATGTTGTGGATGGATCTCTTGCTTCTCCTCATGCATTGTCAATACAATACATGGTCTTCTAACATTGTTGTAACTTTGTATCATCAGGATACGTGTTCTATGAACTTAAAGATCAGCTCAACAATTGTCAGATGTTACTAGAGAATGTTTCAACCACAATTTCCAATACCACTTAGTGAATCTCCTAAGTGACATGCATCTTAGTACCATGGCCATTCTCTCTTCATCACCAACACCATCACAACCTTTGTCATTCACATCTTGACATTCCTTGACTTCCATTCATTCCAAGACAACTTCATGCCTCATTGACAACAAATGCAACACAGTGCACTTCAAATGTGTTAGTGACAAGTCACCTTCGGCTAGTTTCATAGGTAAAATTGTATTAACATTTTTTTGAGTTCACATAAAGAGTGAAAAATTCTATAACTTGTTAATACTATCATACCTTTTGGAAGAAGACCGTGTTGTCTGCTTGTTTATTTATATTATAAATATATGCCATTGTTTTTTAGAACTTATTTATATGTGTTCTAAATATATTTAAATTGTGTTATATAAATGCTTTACTTAAGCCGTTATTTCAGAAATATACCATCTCTTAAAATGTAAATCATATTCATTAAATGAATTTTCCATCATAACAAAACTGTTTAGCATGTTTTTTTATAAAATGCTTTGGAATTGAAAAACCTATTTATTTTAAAAATTGAAATATTTTGTTTGGATAATCTATATTTGGAATATTTTAGGGAATATTTGGTGGTATTTTACTATGATAAGTCTCAAACCTTACTTTTACTTCATCTTTTTGTATACATTCTCCTTCCAGGCTCGAGAAAATGGAAGGGATCTCTTGGTGGTGGATCTAGATGTTGAGATATGGATTTGGTGAGTTGTGTCCCTAGGGACCTTGGGACTATTTTCCTGTTTAGTAATTTTAGTTCTAGTAATTTGGATTTTATGCATCTTTGTATTCTGGTACATTTACTCCTAGTGGGGTTTTTCTATTAATATTTATACTGTCTATTATTTTCACTTCTTCAATTCTTGTGGAAAACATTATTCCACCTCTATATTGTATGATGTCAGGTTCTAGTCGCTAGCCCGTGGGGATCGAGAATGCCCTTTAGTTCATGTTAGGGCTAGCTCAATTATTGGGTTACTAGGGAATACGGGCTGGTTCGTGACACTGCTCATGGATCTTCGACTTCTATGAGACATTGGCTATCACATTGTCATTTTTCATGTGTATACAACCAAAGAATTTCATAGAAGAATCACTATATGTGACAAAACAATTCTCCACCTTTTGATAATGTGATTATAGGTCAGTGAAAAAAAATTTCTTTATCTACATGAATCTTTCCTCATATTCTTCTATTCAGACATACTTTAAACCATTCCAGGTTAACATAGTTAGAGAGCTTGAAAATCATGTGATTTTCTCACAAAATGTTGATAGTACCATCTTAAGATAAGAAAATTGCGGATTTATGTGGCACTATAGGGTCTAGTTCATTCATCAATTTCATTTTTTTTGAAGGGTCCTTTAGTATTCCCTCACTTGTGATCACATGTCCCATGAATATTACTTTATGTATCTAAAATTCACAGTAACTAAACTTGGCATACAACTTCTCTTTCCTCAATGTCACCTAAAAAATACTTAGATTTTTTTTTTCTGTTCCCCCTTTTTCATAGAGTAGATGAGAATATATTTTATAAACACTACTAAATGTTTTTGAGGTAATGTCTAAGGAATATATTCTAAAAATATGTTCTAATTTCATGGGAGTTAATAAGTCTGAAGGGCATCATTAGAAACACATAGTGCCCATCCCTTGAAAAGAAGGCGGCCTTCTGAATATCTTTTTTCATAACCTTTAGCTGATGATATCTAGAAAATGGATCCGCCATTGATAAGTACTGGGCTCCTCACAATTGAATGAAAACATTGTCAATCATTGGACGAGGATACTTGTTCTTTATAGTGATCTTTTTGAGTTTCAAAGAATTAACAAAACGCCACATTAATCCATCCTTCTTCTTGAAAAAGATTACCAGTACAACCCATGGTGATTCAATAGGTTTTATGAACCAATTTTCCAAGTTTTCTTTTATCTAATTCTTTAACAACACCACTTTGATATGTGCCATCCTATAGGACCACACTGTGGAAGGATTATCTCCATGTATGAGATCTATTATGAACTCTACCTCATGATATTATGGTAGTCTGGGTAACTCTTCAAGAAATACATCATTGTATTCCCTCAAAATGGTAATTTATCATAGGATGAATACTTCCATTGAGTCAACCATTTGATCAAGGTATGCTTCATTACAGGGAATCAACACCCACACCATTGAAGGATTTTTCAATGGAGTTTATGATCTTCCTTGAATTTGTAGAGGATCATGTGATAGTTTGGAGTATGAAATAATATTTACTTTTCATGATTGTTGATGTGTTCTCTATATAATGAGAGATTATCCATCCCTGTTATAGAATCTTATTCCACCACCAAAATGAGTAGATTCCAACAATTGGGTTTCAAGGATTGAACCACTAGGTGTTTTTATGGATATCTCTACTTCAAGGTTTTAGGGATTTGATTCAATGGTTCTAGAAAAATTTAATGATCTAAAGGAATGTGCAGAACCAAAATCATATAAGAACATTTCCATTATTGATTGAATATTATGTATACCTTGTATGATGTTATTTTATTTCCCCACTTCCACAGTAGTGATGGAATTATCCTTCCCTTGATCTTTTGGATTTAGTGGCTAATGATGATGATTTCTCTCAAACACTTGAGATTTAGGGAACTAGATTTCCTAGTGCCATTGTTCCCTATAGTTGTAGTAATGGACCGTGGTTGGTTCTCACCTTTCCTTCACCACATTTTCCAAATTCCATAGGTCTTTTGACATTCATTAGAATGGTGGCCTTCTCTACCACACATGAATCATTTCCCCACCCCTTTGAGGAAGTTCCCATGATGCTTATTCACACATTTTTGACATGTGGGTGGTTGATTTTTCTTTCAACCATTCTCATTAGATCCAGCATGAAACTATCTATTTCAGTTCTTATCATCATATACATGGTACCATTTTCAAAACCCCATCTCCAGGTTGAGTGAACATTAAAAAACTTCTTCATAACTCTCAAAGCCTCAAATTTCTAGATAATTTTTATAGTGTGGTTTCAAACTATTACAGAATATATAAATTATTATATAATTTTTTAAAAAACCTAGCAGCGTACCTTGAATTCCTTGTGAAAATTTATTCGTAAACCATAATAGATTCACCATCCTTTTTTATCTACTCTTTTAACTCTCTCTTTATCTATGTACTAGGTGTTCGAGGGAAATTCTTATTAAAAAACATTATCTTAAATTATTTCCACTCCATCTATTCAATTTTATACATTGGATTGGGATTCTTAATCAAATACCACCATTGGTTGGCTTCTCCATCTAGATGATAAACAGTTATAGCCACATTCTCTATCATAGAACATTGAAGCATTGAAATAAAAATTTCAATAAATTTGACCCATTTTTCACGACAAGGGTATCAAAAGATCCACTAAACATTTGTGGTTATTTCTATATAAAACACTCGATATCTAGTTACTCCCTCTTTAGTGAAGAGGTGTGGTCCACACTATTTAATTTATTGTTCATGACTTGTGATAGAAGGGTAAGAATTACCCTAAAATTTTGAACTCCACCTCCCAAAGCATTAGAGATGTCATTTTGGAAATCACTGCATTTTCCCTCACATGGGATGTGGGCCTTGTTTCTCTAGGTTCCAGCCATTTTCTAAAATAGAAAAGAGTCGAACAAAACATAAGCAAAAAATTTATGAATAAATAATTTATTCCTTTTTGAAATTATATTTAATGGAATATCATGGGTGTTCCATACATTTACAATTTTATAAAACAAATCTTCTTAGGTTCTTACTTATACATATTCTTATACTAAGGTTTTTTTGTAAGGTTATCTAATAATAATATCTATATTAACTAAAAAGTGCCCTATTATGAACTATAAAAACCCTTATTTTTCTTAAATTACTATTACAACATTTTAATGATAAAAAAAGTAAAAAAAGTGGATCCAAAGGATTATTGTATTAGTAAAACTAAGACCATACATAAATTTTACAACAAAAAACATAAACAGTTATTTAATTCCTTCTTCTCTTCCTCCTTACGGTCCCTTGTGTTCTCATTAGTACATGTAGTCACTAAAGGATATAAATAAAATAGTGATTTGTTAAAAAGTATAACAAGGGGATAGATAATATCATGAAATAATATTAAATGGAGTGATAATAATCATAAAATTATTTTCTTGAGAGGAAGTATTTGATAAAGTCATGTAATGTAGAAATGAATAAATATGAAACATCATGTCTTAGTGGTCAACTACCATACATAGTTGTGAACAAATATAGAATTATGTTCACTCATATTTCACATTAGAAATAACATAAAACATATTCCAAATTCATTGGATCACAATATAATTTCAGGTACACCTATCTCATACTATCATTTCCATTATGCTATATAATTTTGGCCTCACCTGTTACATCATAACATTTACATTATCATACATTCCACATAGAACATATATCAATCATGGACATAAAAATACCCATGGAAATGAATGGGTTTCATTTCATAAAGAACTCACTCAAAAACATCAGGATACCAAATTAACGAGGTAATAACATACTTGATATAAGAATCATCAACATTGAGTGAAATAGAAATAATCTCGAGAAGTGTGTTTTTTTAAGAAGAGTTCTTTTGGTAGAAATTGTGTTTGCAATAATCTCAATTATAATAGATGTATATCCTAGAAAATAAATTATAATTATGTGTAAATGATATTTAAAGAATATCCACACTGAAAATTGGGTGACAGATGGAAAACGCAAAGAAAGAGTGTCGGTTTTGAGAATCCCACCTGTGTTCGAATGCTTTATTCACTTTATTGTTTTATATAATCACATTAAAAAACATTAATAAAAAATTAATGAAACTTTTATACATTAATAAAATTATTTATGTTTCTATTAAGTTATTATATGTTTCTTTAGATGATTTATATAGTTTAATTTCACCATTAAAGAGTGTTCATTTTCGTAGATTTCATGATCTGTTCAATTTTATAAATGAATAGTTATTTGTTTAAAATGAGGATGAACATATAGAATGGTTATTATAATTTATTAAGAAAAAAAGATAAAATTAAATGATATTAATTTTTTTTTTATATTCCATGAGGTTTATCCATTAGAGAAACATTAATGAGGATCGATTTAGGTTAATTTTGGTGGTTTTTCGAACACAACAAACTCGTATTGTTTTATCATTTAGTATTATGGGTATAATTTATTTCCAAAACATAAAAAGTTTTATATAATACAAATTAAAATATATTTTTAACCATTTAATGATCTTATTAATATAATTTAATGTGTTTATGTTAAATGAATATGTGTCGCCCAAAATATCAATTAATTGGCACATCACATGATAGGATTTAATTTTTAGGATAAAATAGAGATAGGGAGGATTTTAATGTTTGATCAACCATTAATATGATATAATTATAGTATATGTAATTTATTGGAGTTATCATTACATTTTTAAAATGTTATTTTTGGATATAATAGGAAAATAAATTGAAGTTGAACAACAATTAAAAGAAAAGGGGAGAGGATTTACTTCTTGAATTCTCCTGTTTAGATCCACCTCAAGGAACATAGGATTGGTCTTTGGATGGGACCAATATCTTATGGACGTAGAGGAGGGGTAAGGGATGTTTTTTGGTAGTATTTGGGAAAGTATAAAATCTTGAGAGGTGTGAGGATAAGAGGGTGTGAGATGTGGTGTTTATAGTGGAAGAGAGGAGTGTTTCATATTATTTTATCAGTAGATTATTACTTTCCTTAGGAAAATAAATAGTGATGATTCTTGTGAATGAATACAGTAATTAGTGATTGTTATTTCAAACAAATGGTCACTTATATCATCCATTACTAATGCATGACTGAAAAATTCTGTTTTTTAGAATTTATTGTAAATTACTATATTTTACTAGTCCCAAAAATTCAGGTATTTCAAAAAATTCCCAAAAAAACCACCCTAAGTATTTTTAAACATATAGAAATGAAAAATAAACTCCATTTTATGAAAATAATTTTCTATATATGATTAATTTAATTGTTAATTAAAATCCTCATTTACATTAAAATACATATTTTAAAATTATAACTAATATTGTAACACCTTGAAAAATTACATAAGGTATCATAAAATTATCATAGAATAATAACATGTCAAAATATTAATTTATGTATACATTTTGTGAATGGAAATTTTCTTTAAAATATTAAATTAATCATAAAATTGTAATTAAATATTTATGACTTACAAAAATTATAACACTTAATTAATAATTTTAATATATTTACTTACTTATAATATGATATAATTATATCATATTTTAATTTATAAGATGCCTAAATTATATTTATAATTTTATGGGTTTGGTTTCTATTTATTTGGGGGGTTTAATATTCATAATGGTCATGGTCCTATTCTTTAGTTCAAGTTGGTATTTCATCAGTACCAGTTCCTTAACTAATAGAAATACTTATTATTTCATTAATTCATAATTTATAGAGTTATTATTATGGTATATAATTGATTTCATATGATTTATACTATGTAAAATTTCTATATGAATAGAGAAATTCAATTGATAAAATTTTGGTTCATTTCACAGATAGTCTTGTTCATGAGTCTTTAACTACCTTGTGGAATTTTAAATAACATTATCAATTTTTATAAGGATAAAACTGAGTCAATTATTTGATTCAAAAATATATATAAAAACACATTACTTCCTAATAGAAGATGAAAAATAAGAGAAATTTCCATTATCCATCTAAATTATTCAAAACATTCTTCACATTCTTTGTCAATATGAACATATCTCATTCAAATGTTAGATTGGTTAATAGGTTATTCAATCAGTAAACTTCTTGAACAAATCACAAAAAGTAACCGAAAATTTTAATAATACTGTATACCTAGGATATATATGTTGTTTTAGGCCATTAATATATTTCTATTTTCATCATAGTATCAACTGATATTACATCCATATAAGAAGTATGATCTAGAAATGAAAATTCTTGATGAAAAAAATCACACATACAAAATTTTCCAAATAACTATTTTCATTTATGAGTCTCAAGTATGAAATAAAATTAATAATCATGGTTATAATATCTCATAGAATAAAACAAGATGTCATCAATTAATCCCAAAAAATTGATAAATTTATTCTATGAATACTCTCTACATTAGATTCATAAAAACATATGGTGGATTAGTCAATCCATATGTTATTATTGTAAAATATTAATTTCCATTCCTCATTGGAATGTTGTCTATATAATATATTCCTTATTTACTAACAATATATGATGCCTATAAAGAAGTTAAATCATGGTAAAATATTATTCTCTATGAATTTGATTATATAAGACATCAATGTGGGACATAAGTTACATGTTCTCTATCATAATGGAATTCATTCCCCATAATCATTGAATAGCCTCATGGATCCATCTTTATTATTAATAAAGTGATCATGGGATCCTAATAGTGGGAAACTAAATAGAATAAATCCCTTATAACAAAACTCTTCTATTAGTTTCTTTAACTCCACTACATCAACAGTGCCCATTCTATAGGGCGTAGTGATGCATGCCTTTCATAAAATATTTAATCAATAGAAATCATGAATTCATTATCTAGTGTATTTCCAGGTAAATCCTCAGAAAATACAATAATTCATTCCTAAAAAATAGTTATATACTTAATTAGAAAATTACATTTTCCATCCCTAGATTTTTTTTCTTCACCTCTTTCACATGAATCAAATTTGGAATAGTTACTAAGTTTGTATCTAGAATTTTCTCAAATGATGATGCCTAAAAAATAATGATAAATTATTTTACATCATCATAATGAAAATTAATTTCATTATTCTTACTAATAAAATTTCATCATATTTTGAACAATAATCCGTAAAAATGATTATATCAAATTCAACCATAGGTATGATAATAATGAATGAAAATAAATAATGTTTATGTTTTTTATGGGGGATATCCTAACAAAACTTTATTGAAGTGATACATCAACAAATATTTTTGATTTACGACTCAATTTATATGATTTTAGGGAAATATGTGATTTTAAATGAAAAAATGGAAGATATAAATGACTGAGAGAATCAATAATCAAATAGATAATTATATAATTTTGAGTCTATGATTAATATACCTTACACTGTGACATTGGGTACTTCCACCTCATCTCTAGTGATAGCATAATCTTGGCCTTCGTCCCTTAGCCTCTCCTATGGTAACTTAACTAAATACCTAGGAAATATATTTTGATATTTCTACATTTGAATACATATTATACACTGTATAATATTTTTTCATTCATATTTTTTCATCATTTTTCTTGATATCCCTTATCTACACACATATAACAATCTTCCATACACTCCATGAAATCCTATAATGATTCTTTCCGTAGTTTTCTCAACATGAAATTGGATTCATTATATAATACTTATTGGATGAATTACCTTTTCCCCGGTGATTAGTTTTCCACTAATTTTCTTGATTTCCATAAATCAAATTGGATTTTAGAATTTATTTATTTATTTTGATAGCTTATAAAACTATGTAACTAAACGATGTAAAATTTTGATAGGAGAGTTCCCTTTAGATGGAAGGATTTTTTATTTAAAATGGATGAGTATTCTTTCATTATGTATTTTTTATGTTATTCATAGCATGTATTCCTAGACTTGTAAAGGTATCCACATACCACAAAACACATTCTTCTTCGAATTTCATTAATATATAGACGATTCTCTTCATATCAGATCATTTCTCATGAGAGATATATTTAATTAGTAATATATCTTTAAAATCATTTCTGGATCAATGACCATCATTTACTATCATCTACTATGATTTAGTATACAAATAGTATGAAATTTTACATTTTATCACATATGAGGGATAGATATATGTTTTCAAGGGACATAATCCATTTCTATGCCACCAAAGTATTTGTATTCCCAAAAAGTGATGGTGACATAAATCACATTGACTGATTTAACATTGGATAATAAATTTATAAAATAAAAAAAATTCTTCAATGAAGAAAGGTTATTTGTCATAACGTCATTAAATTTCCCTACTATATTGTTGAACTGCTCAGTTCCAATGCCCACAGTATTGGATTTCTCCTCAGGGAAAATATCTTGATTGGACATAAGTATTGATACCCTTCATTATTACAGATACCTTTTCTAGGAAATTAAATATATTAAATTTTCTCATAATATTAGGAATTTTAAATCATAATATATAATTATAAATCGGGTGTAACACATAAAATAAATTGAAAATGTAACAACCTAATGTTTTATAAATGGAAATTCCCTTCTTATAATTATGTCATATATTCACATGAAATCATAAAGTAATGAACTAATAAGAAATATATGACCTTTAAACATAATTTTTTCACTTCTTTGAAATGAATTTTGAAAATTTGACATTCACGACTATGATATGTAAGATGTTTAGAGTCCGATAATACAAATATAATTTTTTATTGAAGAGTAACTTACCCTTATGAATAGTAATGTTTCCATTATGAAAAGTGATGTACCGAAATGAATAATAACCTTACCTAAGATAGTATATAAATAATATTGAAGTGAAAGTATGATGTACCTATATTTTGGAATAAATAAATAAATTTTTTAAAACTAGTTTTTTAAGAATAAATTTTGATTTTAATTAAATATTAAATTAATCATATTTGTAAAATTATATTTTAAAAATGGATAATATTTTTGATTTCTACCCTTCAACAAATGGATATGGTGAATTTTTGGTATTTTTCTGAAATACTTGAATTTTTAGTGAATAGTAAAATACATTAATTTACCGTATAATACATTAAAATTTAAATCCATTATTCCTGAGATCATATGTGATGTAAGAACCCTAATTTATATTTCACATGAATTTATTACTAATATTTGTTATTAAATCATCACTATTTCGTATATTATAGAAAAATAATAAACTAATGAATATAATATTATGAAAACCCTCATATCCTCCACTATAAATACAACCCCTCCTTACCTCTTCTCTTCACCCATCTACAGAATATTTCTTCCCTAAATTATTCCTCAATCTCTCCCCATAATCCCAAACCACATAAGACATCCCTTGGTCTCCTAAAAAGACCATATTCTCTCCCATTAAGAGGCTCTCAAAGAAGATTGATTCAAGAGGTAAATTCTACTATTCAATTCTCTTACTTTTTTTCAAGTTATTTTGTTTACTTTTCTATCCTTACCTATACTCATCCATATATTATACACAATCTAGTACAATACATGTACTATAATTTATTTATGATAATTTGAATATGTTATCATAATATCTCATTTACCCTTCTTTTATTTTAGTAGTAAATACACCATCGGAGATGTGTTAATTTACCCCATTGAAGGATGACAGGTTTTCAATTTCCACTATAATCATCTATAATGGTAATGAAAACATGTACATGGTTTAACCAGACCATAATATATTTATTATATATCATTTATGGTTGTATGACCATTTTTTACACATGGTTTCGATTTTTAAAAAAACGTGTTCATTGTGGCCTAAAACCGCTAAATAACCTAAAAGGTTATCGCTAATGTTTTATATAATGATTCGACTTCACTCCAAATAAAAAAATTAAATTTACAAAAATGTAAAATTATAAAAGTTATATAATAAAATATTACTCCAATTCTAGACTACCACTCTCACCATACAACTATTTCCGAACATGAATAAGTGAATTGATCATTAAAACCAAGGAAACAAACAAACCCGATCAATGAAAATGAACCTTATAAACAATAAAAATGGTTAGGAATTAACTCAGAAAGGTTATACTAAATCATTTAAATGCAAATTCAGTTCTATAATGTGAAAATAATAAACCAAATTTGACTATTGAGATCAATATTATCATGTGGAGAACAACATTAAACTTATAGTAAGGGATCCTCTCTATTTCACTTTTTTTCACGAATGTCCACTACATTATGACCATTATTTTGGGGTATGATTTCATGCCTCCCCCAAACTTCCCTAATGATGTAAAGTTATTAGAAACCCCTTTATCTCACATTTATCCCTCTTATGTAAATCCGAAACCATGCTGAAAATCAGAAAGGGATTCTAATCGAACCTCCTATGTTCCATTGAGTTTCCTCATCTTTCTTATTAAAAAAATGATGTTACCATATATTTTTATGTGAATTGTTTACATTATGTTTACATGTTTCAAATTCCTTTATCAATAACATTTAATCATTATCTTTTTTATGATATATATGTTCTTAAGTGATTCCCTCCTCAATACTTTCTATCAAGCAAACTTGTTTTAAGGGATCTTCGTGAATTTATACCTGATTTCAGGTACACTCTATCTTGTATTTTAAGACACTATTTTCTTTATAAAATCATTATTTTTATTATGAAAACCTTCTTGGTTCACTTATGGTTTTCTATAAAGGATTCATCACTTTTCTATTTTAATGGATCTATAATATTTTCCTTAAAACCGGACAAAAGTGTTTTAATGGTAAAAATTATTAACTAATTTTCTTACATTCTTTCACATATACTAGACATCACATACCATGATAAATGTATTTTTTCCCTTATGAATGTACATGTATATTTTAGTTCCGTTATTTCCTATAATCCTTTATGATACACTCATTTGTTATGTTCTATGGCCTAGTTATG
Source organism: Viscum album (assembly GCA_963277665.1). Lineage (NCBI taxonomy): Eukaryota > Viridiplantae > Streptophyta > Magnoliopsida > Santalales > Viscaceae > Viscum > Viscum album. The sequence continues at coordinate 1,377,960,220 of OY728156.1, forward strand.
GATCCCAATTCTTTCTATGGGAAACCCTTATGATTTTTTATGATTGATTATATATGATTATTGATGTGGAAAAAATATTCCTGAAATGCTATGATGGGTGAAACCAGATAGATTTTAAAAGATTTGGTTAAAGAGTAAGTCTCATGAGATGTTTTGTGTGATAGTCTTGGTCGTTAAACTTCGCTTGTGCTACTATGTGAAACGATCTTGGAGGTTATCCTTGACTCATACTAAAGTTATGTTTTAGGTTGCTGCCACATTTATATGACTCCATTTTTATATGATTCTATGTTTATATGTTAAGGTTCCATCTATTAAATTCATTTTTATATCATCATGTCATGCCTTTTATTCCTTGTGCTAATTCTTTGTTCTTATGGTTATTCATTTACTAGACATTTTAGCACATTCCTTTATTCTTGCTACCCCCAGGGTACCCTATGTATATTTTTTGTTAACAATGTAATTTAGGATCTAAATTTGAATATTTAATAATTAAGTGTTTTTTAGTCCCATTTTTTTAGTTTTATGTACCAAGTCTTCAAAGACACTATACATTACGATCCTTTGCTTGTACTCTGAGGTATACTTATACATAAAATCCTGTAAATATATGTGAAAAGGATATGGTCTCTATAGTTTGTTTCATAGGATGGTCTATTTATTTTTGGATATTAGAAATAGAGAACATTATTAAAAACCTTAGGAATGAGACTAATTATAAGAACACATCCATAAATTTTGGTAACTATAGAGTAAGTGGTTTATCTGGAAAATACATCCCTATCTAGATACAAACACATAAGCGTGGCTCTGGCACAGATGTACCTAGGAGTGAAAACTCTACCAAAAAGGTTTGGGCCTGACTTAGGGTATCCTAGTGAAAGACAACATGACTTTCTTCACTCTTGGTTTGACACTCTTGGTGGATATTCTTTGGTAAATCCTCGATATTAGTAAAAATCATTATTAATGGAATGAAAATAATCCCATAATAATATAAGATAAGAAATAGATCAAGGATTAACTTGATTCAAACCAAGGGAATCACTTGTTAGTATATACTTATCCTATAAAAGTATATCCTTTTATGTTTAATGTTTCCTTTTAATTCTATTTACCTAAGAATTCAAACCCACACCTATTTATAGATTATAAAGTAAAATAAAATTTCAAGGGAAAAATTCATCAGGGGGGATAATGTAATGACCTAATGTTTTATCAATGGAAATTCCCTTATTATAATAATGTCATATAATCCCATGAAATTAAAAAACAATGAACTACTAAATACTATGTGACCTTTAAACATAATTTTATCACTTCTATGATTTGAATTTCAAAAATATGAGATTCACAATTATGATAAGTAAGATGTTTGGAGTCCGATAAGAAAACATAATTTTTGTTGAATAGTAACATACCGTTATGAATAGTAATTTTACCCTTATAAATAGTGATATAACCTAATAAATAGTAACCTTACCTAAGATATAATATAAATAATATTCAATTTCATCTACGATGTACCTATATTTTTTAATAAGTAAATACATGTTTGAAAACTGGTTTTTTAGAAAAAATTATAATTTTAATTAAATATTAAATTAATCAGATTTAGAAAAATATTTTTGAAAAATAGATTTCATTTTTTTATTCTACATATAGAAAACTGGTTAGGGTGAATTTTTTGTATTTTTCTGAAATACATGAATTATTGGTGAAAAGTAAAATACATTAATTTACTATTTGAATACATTATAATTTAAATCCACTATTGGTGACATTATAATTGATGTAAAATCCCAAATATCGCACTCACATAAATTTATTTCTATTCTTGATCATGGAATCAAAACTATTTATTGACTTATGGTAAAATAACAAATTTATGATTATAATATTATGAAAACATTCCTCTCCTCTACTTTAAATACCACCCCTCCTTACCTCTTGACGTCACTCCTATCTAGCCTTGTGACTTCCCTATATTATGCCCAAATATATCCCCAATCTCCCATCACACGTAAAAAATCCCTTGGTCTCCTAAAAAGACAAAATCCCCTCTTCTTAAGAGACTCTCAAGAAATATTGAATCAAGAGGTAAATTCCACTTTTCAATTGTTTTACTTTCTTTTCATGTTATTTTGTTTTCTTTTCAATACTTACCTCTCCTCATCCAAATGATATATAATCATTATTACCATAAATGTACTATAATTTTGTTATTATAATGTAGTATGTTATTATTATCTCCCCTTTTCCACTATTTTATTTAAATAGTAAATACACAATCTAAGGTGTGTTAATTTGCCACATTCAAAGATGATGGGATTTCAATTTTTATTACTTTATTAAATTACAGACATGAACCATTTTCATTTTTTAAATAGACCATAATATATTTATTATGACTCATAGATGGTTCAATAAACCTTGTGTACACATGGTTTTGATTTATAAAACAATGAATATAAATTTTGGCCAAAACCACCAATTAACCCAAAAGATTATAGCTAATGTTTTATATATTGATTCGACTTAACCCCAAGTAACCAAATTAAATTTAAAACAATGTATCCTTATAGATGTTAAATAATAAAATATAACTCCTATTCTGGACAACCACTCTCACCACACATGTGTGTCTGAACATTAATTAGTTAACCGATCATTAAAACCAATGAAACAAAAGAACGCGAACAATGAAATTGAACCTCATAACCAATAAAAAAGGTTATGAATGAACACAAAATATTTATACTAAATCATTTAAATGTAATTTTTTTAATTATTAATTAATAATCCGAATTTGACTATTCGGGTCATTGATATCAAGGGGAGAACACCATCTTACTTAAGGTATGGGATCCTCTCTATTTCACTTTTATTCAAGAATGTCCTCTACATTATGACCTTTTGTGGGGTATGATTTATAGGCTCCCCCATACATCCCTCATTATATATAAGTTATGATAAACCATTTATCTCTCATTAAACCATCTTAAGTACACCTGAAACCATGCTGATAATCCACAAGGGATTCTAACTGAACCTTCGTTGTTCATTCAGGTTGCCTCATCTTTCTTATTACCAAAATGATGTTATCTTATCTTTTTATGTGCATCTTATAAAATATGTGTAGATTTCAAAAATTCATTTATCAATTCCCTTTCATCATTCTCGTTTGATTATATACATGTTTTTAAGTCATTCTTTCCTCAATACTTCATGATAAGAAACCATGTTTTAAGGGAACCTCTCGAATTATTACCCGATTTCAAGTGCACTATATACGCTATATTAAGCCACAATTGTCTTTATAAAATAATTAATTTTATTATGAAAACCTTCTACGTTCAATTCTGGTTTTATATAAAGTATTTTTTTCCTTTTCTATTTTAAAGGCTCAATAGTATTTTCCCTAAAACCGCAAAAAAAATGTTTGAATGCTAAAATTACTATATTACTTTTCTTACATATTGTGACTTATACATGACATCAAAAAACATGATACATGACTATTTTATCTTATAAATTTTATTTTATGTTTTAATTCTTTTCTTTACAGGACACTTTTATGATACTCCCATTTGTTATACGTTATTACATTATTATGGTTCCAATTATTTCCATGGGTAACCCTTATGTTTATGTAAGATTGATTTTGTATGATTATTTATGTAGAAAACATACCCCTGAAAAGGTAAGAAGGGTGTGCCCAGATATCCCTCCAATTAATTTTGTAAATATTAAGTATCATGAGAAGTTATGTGCGATGGTCTTGGAGGTTAGCCATGGATTGTTCTACTATGTGAAACAATCTTGGTGGTTAGAATTGACTCATACTAAAGTCAAGTTTTATATTGCTGCCACATTTCTAAAACACTATGATTATATGATTATATGTTTATATTTTAAGGTTACATATGTTAAATACCTTTTTATATCATCATTCCCTTCCATCTATTCCATGTGATAATGAATTTTTCTTATGGTTATTCCCATACTGGGCTTTTTAGCTCATCCCTTTGATCATGTTAACCCTAGGGTACCCTATGAAGATGTTTGAGCACAATGGAAGTTAGGATCTCAATTTGATGATTAAATAAATAAGTGTTTTTATACCCATGTTTTTTTAATGTAGAGAGTCTTAAAAGACACTAGATTTCACAATCCATGGCTTGTACTATGATGTATAATTATGCTAAAAATCATGTACTGTTATGTGAAAAGGTAGGGTCACTATAGAAAATATATGCATTTTTATGATTAGAGTCATAAATGTCATTTCTTTGGGAATAATATGATTTCATTCATAATAGTTCATGATGAAAATATGAATTAACTAAAGAATATCACTCATGAGTGTCAAAATTTGTTGCACAATAAGGCTCATTATCATCAACCAAGCCACACTCGAGTCAAGACGAACATTCCGTTTTCATATTTATTACCCATAGTAACATTTTTCTAGATCCAAATCCACATATAGTATCTAGACAACGATTTATTCCTAGGTAAAACATATAATCTATTCATTAAAAACATTTATTATACTTTTTAATAATTATAAATATCCTCAAATTCTATCACAGGGTTTTGCACCCAAATATATTTTTTATAAATCCAGATCCAAAGGATTCAATAAAAAATTATTTGATACCAACTATATTGACCCCAACTCCAGTAACAAAGAGACAATGTTAACTTGGTTGCATTATAACTTGATAAGAGTTATAATATCCCAAAAAACTAAATAGTACAGTAGTTTTGAAAAATTGTTATATACATGATACATAATTTACATTTGTAATAGAATATATAACATTAAAATTTTATATTATTATCATCCTTGAAACTCATACAAATAAATATTATTCATATCCTTGGGAAAGAAAACAAAATAAGAGTGAGCTCAAATGATCAGTAGGGGTCACATATAAAGAAATCAATCAGGATTCAATAAAGAATAATCAATCCAAAGAGGAAAATAAATTAAAAAACTTCCATTTATTCAATAACTTGAGCTTGAAATAAGGCATAATCAATATTGAAAGGTAAATAATGGAACATACATTCCATTTAATGAATAATTTGATAATGAAATACATCCAGATATAACATCATTGTGAAAATATCAAGGATAATTGAAAAAAATGAGATATTCATGAAGGAAATTAATAATTATTAGAAATAATTATCTTAGGAATCATGATACAAATTTTTTCAAGACCATTCACAAGATAGTTTAAATCTAAATGTACAAAACAAAAAAATTGTACAACTAACTTGTCTTATGAGACCTATTGATTTATTGAGGGGATATATAATTCTAGGTCCCACATATCACTACATGTACAAATAATTCCTTATATATGTAATAATTGACATAATTCAGGAATAACAAGACATAATAAAAAATATATCTATATTGAGTAATGAATACAGATTTATCAATATTTCATAAGTTAATGAGATAAAATTCACTATAAACACCATAACTAGAAATAATACATAGTTTATAAAATAATAATATACTCGATAAAAATAATAATCATATTTAAATTAAAGTATTTTTTAATGAAATATTATCTTAAAGTGGAATTATATAGAATAGATAATAACAAAAAGGGGAATCATTTTAAACACGTATGAAGGGAGTGTAAATTGAGATGATATCCTTTACCTCATACTTTTCTTTTATTTATCACTCAATAACCACCAGTATAATGTTTTGAAACAAATTAACTACTTTTTGAACAATAGTATCACTATTTGTAATATAAAATATGATTTTTTATAACATATTATCAAATTATCATTAGCAATCATTCATTTTAACTATTGTCTCAAGTTTTAAATGACTTGTTTTATCAGACACGTTTTAGAATGAATGATCTGGATCATACACATGGGATATAGTTCAATTATCTCTATAATTTTATTAATTTTACAGATTTAATTTTAGTTCATTAGATACATATTTACAACCATTCTTGGAAAATACACATTAAAAATGAATTTCCCAACTTTGTAGAGATATTAAGCCATTCATACACACAAGTGGTGATATCATATCATAGTGGGTGGAAGAGAAAGGAATAGGGAGAAATGTTAATTTCCAAGAATAAATATCTTGTCATATATATCTAATATATTCATTTAATTTATCATTATTACCAAACATGTTAAGTGTAAGTGAAAAATAAATGACATTGATTCGCGAGGTGGTAATCCTTCGTAAACACGAGTGATGTTATATTATTTAAAACGAAATAAGAATTAAGATATTTTATGATATATTATAATTCTATGAGTATATTTATAAAATAAATATTTTAAATTTATATCAAATATGTTATTATATCCAAATTTGATTAGTGTTGATGGAAAAAGGGTTACGTCGGTTCGTGAAGTGGTAGTTCCTTGTACACACGACCAATGATTTCAATTCGCATTTGATAGAAAATGAGATGGATTTAGGTTATTCCATTAAAATAAAAATTTATCAATATATGTTAGATAATGGTCTTGTTACAGTGACATTTTTTATGAATAATTTATTATTTTAAATGAAGAATGAACAAAGAAAGAGATTTGTTATGATGATTACCTTATCATAGAGAAAACTCCATTTGATATCCTTTTAGGTACAATAATGTAGGTAATTTGGAAATAAAAAAATGTGGATAATTATTTTTTGGAGATATTTTGGTATGTTATTTTAATAAAAAATGAATGAATAGTTGTGAATAAGTGATAATAGGGGCTTCCCGTGTATAATTTATAACGAGTTGTATTTTTTTAATATACCTAAACCTATCAATAATGGGAATTCACACTCACCCCCAAGTTTATAAAATGTTGATAAAATGGATTTTAGGTAATTAATGTTTTATCAAAACCTCCAACACATAAAATGAAACATGTTTTAAACATTTTATTCCCTTTTACTCAAAGTTTACTTATTTTTACCAGTTTAGTTTAAACCACTATAATTTGTTTTTTTAGATAGGTAATCTATCAATTTATACTAAATTAAATAAACCATTATTATAAATTTTTTACCCAATGATTTTAAATATTAACTCCAATTTAAAAAATAAAAAATATCTTTTTGTTGGAAATTAATTTTAACAAAAGCACATGTAACGTGAACAACCCCATTTTAACCTTAACGGAGTTAATTAATTAATTACTTTTTTAGTAATTATTATGAAAAAACATTATGTTGAAATTAAAAAATTATTATTATTATTATTCCAAATATGTAATAACTTTTATCAAATTTATCTCACAAATGTTTAAAATTATAATTTAAAATAAAATCTTAAAATGTGTCAAAAATGGCTTTTTAATGAAAACATTTTAGAAGCATGAGATGGTGTTATATTGACAATATAACTAGTAATCATACCTAGATATATTTAAATTCATATATTTTGATATATAATCTATCAATTTATATTTAATCATTTATCATTAACGATTGTTTTAATTTATTAAAATGGACATACTTATATAATTTTTCAACAAAATAAATAGTTTTCTAAAAAAAATATGTCTTATGAAAAAAATCCCATTTAATACTAATTATTCACATCATTATTTCTATATAATTGATTGTTAATAAATTTATAATGAAATATATTATAAAAAAAATTATAAACTAAATTTTTACTTTTTAAATAATTAATTTTTGATCATTCATAAAATCTTATTTTAAGGAAATGTTTAAAAAAATTAATTCATCTCTTATTTTAACCATGTATTTTAAAAATTTATATCTAGCTACTAAAATTATAATTTAATTTCCATTAATTATTAAAATGATAATTTTATTATAGTTTTTTTAATATAATGCTCACTTACTATAATTGAGTCAGGGTTTTTTGTGTATCATAAGCTATAAAATAATTTGAATTTATTTAAAAGGAAATAGTATGTAAAAGCCTTTGGGACATACAAGAAAATTATTGATCGGATGTAGCATTCTATGGTATGATATAAAAATTTTGATAGATAAAATGTGCCCCAATTTTTCACTCCATTTTTTAAAACAGGTTGGAATTGATTCAAATGCATACATATCCATCATCTGGGTAATTGATTACCTATGATTCTAGAAAACTAATTATTAAACTATGAAATTTATTCACACAAAAAATTAAAACATCCAACAATATCACATCCAACCACTGAATATATATTGATTTTGATATTACAATACTAAAGTGACAAGCTATGTTATCCCTTCTATTAATATTAATATATAACATTAAGATGATTCAAAAATCCCAATATGTTTTTATTAAGTTAATATATATCATTTTTTCATTAGAATGACACAAAATTTTGTTTTATGGATGAAAATATTGATAAATCCTATGTTGGGTTCATGTTTATGATACAATTTTGTTTAGAAAAATCGTGTCCTGGGATATGATATAGAAATTATATATGATTTAGGAGGAAATGAAGATGACATAGAATCAAAAAAAGTTATATAATGGTAGTAGAAAGATAAATGTAGATTTTAATAAAATTTATCATGTTTTGTAAATGTTTTTACATTGAAATATAGAAATTGGTTTTGAATAAATGGTAATATTTTTAATTATTTAGATACTTAGAAGTGCTTTAGTGTTTGGGTTTAGAGGTATATAAGACCACACTTCCACACCAATTTTATAGGATTCATGAAATTTTAATGTATTACTTCATAAGAATTATCCTTTAAAGATTCATATCTAATGGATTCAGGTGAGGTCAATGTTTAAGATGGTGTACTATTTTCATGAGATGGTTGTGTTGTTTTCCATAGAATTCTATGGAAATTAAAGATCATAGTGATGAGGTGTAGTAACATTAGAAAAATCAATTATTATGTGATCTATATTATAATGATAGATTGAATAATTATAATTATAATCAAAATCCATAAACAAATATTCAATATTATAAAGGATTTTGTATATTTCCTCATATAAGTTGATGTGTAATCCTAAATAATATTTTTAAATATTGATGATATTATTTGGGATGAAATGTATTTGAGATGCATTTAATCATATTGTTTCGGATTTGGGTTATTTATTTGATTATTTTCGTGTTATATATTGTTGATTTTCAATGAAGAACATACATTCAGAGGTATCTATTGTACTCTCCAATTTTATTACATTGTCTTCTTTGTTGGTGTCATAGAAGGAGGGTGGAATGATTAGTTGAATTGTGATAGAAAATAAACCTAACATGAAAACACCATTATATTATATGTATTAAATTACATGGTGAGTTAAAATTTTAAATGAATACAATCTAGTGTTTTTCAAATATAAATGACAATGATTAATGAGGTCATTATTAAAAACATATTAGGTTACAAGTTATAGTTTTTATGGTATCTTCCGACATTATATGAAAAAAATATAATTATTAGGTTTTATATGAAATGTATCTACATGGATGTGTGGATAAAAAATAAATGAAGGTGACACATGTTCATCATATTTTTCAAACTCTTCCAATAGTTGTTTTATCCTCCACCATGATTCTCTGGGAGGTGTCATCTATATAGGTAGTGAGAGAGCGTATTCCCCCATTACCATCTTATTTGGATGAGGTCATATCATCCATTAATAAAAATAGAGATTACAAAATAGTTCAAGATGATCTGGGTTATCCCTATCGAATGTACACTCTTCTTCACCAGGTGTGTCTACCATAACCCACCTTAGGCTGATCCTCGTTGCTTATATGGAGACTGGTCGGGAAGGAATGGTGGATGGATATCCTATTATCATATTTACTTATTATTACATTAGGAAGGATTTGGATTACCATTAGTGGAATTTTTTTGAATGATTTAGAGTTGAAAATTACCTTTAACTCTCTTACAAAACATCTTCAGATTTTGGGGTTTATGAGCACTAATAAGGATTTCTGTGAAAAAAGTATGAGATTTGTATATGTGATCTAAATATATAGAGATGGTTTTTTTCATTTATTCTCCATGTCCTCATCAGTAGTCATCTAATGGAGTTTTCCCTATTATTATGGTATGTGTATGTTCATCTAGTGCACCACTCTCCATGGATAGCAATTTGGATAAACCATTCAAGTATTTTCTTACTATTCACAATATATCATTCCTTTTAGTATATTAAGGACTCCATAGTATTATTCCTTTATGTGTATGATTTGATTCTCTAATTAAAGGGAGGTTTTGTAGCTCGATTGTGTGTCAATTTGGACCTATCTAGTCCCCTTACAAACTGATTTCTTCTTTGATATGGAAACTTGATCTCCTGGTGGAAATTTTGGGTTTAATGATCATTCACTCAGTTCTGCAAGACCTGTAACATCTAAGGTCATGTCTCTACAGCTGGTAGAAGGGGTTGGAATAACATTAATGTCCCATATCATCCTATTCCTAAAATTTTAAAAGAGGATTCTATGTCATTGAGCATCATTCTTATCTTATCACTATTTGAATATTCAGCTTCAAATGTCAGAACAGATCCACCCCACCTTCCCAATTCCCTTCCAACCCTTATCCCCATACTCATGCTGATGATTTAATCTCATAATTTCTCTTGTTTTGATGTACTGCGGATCCTATGTTTGTACCTAGTGGAATATCGACCATAGATTATGCCCAATCCTAATTATACTTGGGTTGAGATGCCTTCTTGAAAGTAGGGGTTTCAAAACCTACCACATAAGGCGGCCTTTCTAATATTTTTATTATTCCCTATCTACCTTAAACCAATATCTACGACCCACCTTCATTTCACCAATCCCTATATCAAATAGATAAAACACATTATCACATGCTCAACTATACTTGGAGCCATTTTTTTATTGTACATCTCTATTATGCAATAGTATTTGCAATAGGTCAGATTCCAACTGTGTTTTATCATGGTAATCTTGAAAGGGAATGTTCTCTTAGTTTCCAGGGACCAATATTTAGACAAACCTATTTAAATGATATCCTCTATAATATGGACTTCTAATGTCCTGGGATCCTTAGTTAATTCTGAACTCATCTCCAATAATGTATATAATAATGGAGTGTATATAGTAGTTGTTCTTGAAATTGAACCAATCATATCTATTATTTTTGACTTCCCTCATTGCATTTTACTTCACAAATTTATATATGGGGATCCTATAAACTAAATTATCTATCTATTCTAGAATACCAGAATTTAAGTGGATAATATTTATTCTTCTCATCAACACATTACTACACTGGTTATTAAAGGTGGTTTTTGGTACTTCTTCACATTTGTCTATCAAAAGTGTTATTTATTGTAGAGGGATATATTTTATTCTGATTTGGGGTCTTTTAATATTAGAAATATGGAATGGATAATGGGATGGGTTTTTAACACTATTTTTTATAAGTATGAATATATGGTATTTAAGGTTTATACAAGGAGGGGGAGGCAAGTCCTGGTCACCTTCACGGATAAGAGTGGGTTAATAGATCAAAGATTATCTGGGAGACAAATCCACTGAGTAAAAGAATAAAAAAGGTTGTTGAAATAATATTTCTAGATGGATCTATTCTTTTCTAATTATCATGACACTTCTAGCTTCATGGACATAAGGGATACCCATTTGATTCATTCTATTTTGGATTACTCCCCAAATCACATTAGCTTGGACTCCATAGAGGTGGGAAATGAGGGTCTCTTTATTTCTAAATGGTGGAAATCCATACATGATTATGAAATGGTTGTTATTACACCCTATAATAAACCACTGTATGGGATGTCAAAGAAAAGATTACATAATAAACTCAAACATCCAGAAGGGAACATCCAAACATAGAATTCCAACTAACCCTCACGCTTCATCGACAAATATGGAATTAGGAATTAATTTTTATAGCATTAAAGCTAGCATGGTATTAGAGTGGGATATAGATCTTTTCAATATCGTTATTAGTAATAATAATCTTCTTATTTAGTTTCTACTCAAACATGAAAGAGCTGACTATGAAAAATCAAGACTTATATGGCTAAAATAGGGTGACAAAAACAACTCATTTTTAATGCATGGAATAATGAAATTATATGAGAAATAATAAAAATATCCAATTGGAATATAGATGATATTCTAATGATTGAGAGGTTTTTGTATGTACAGTTGATGTATATTTCAAATACATTCAAGCTAACATTATTTCTGGTTAGCAGGGAGACTAAACATGTAGTCAGACCTAACCACCTAATTGAATTATTTGGGTTGGGTCTATTTGTAACACCCCAAGCTTCCATGGTACGTTTCTCTTCGAATAATTCAATGGCATGCATTGTACGCAACTTCGAGATTTTAACACACCACAACCAGTCAAACTAGCCGTTATGAATAGTAATACCTAATTTTTTAAATTTTATAAATTATATCTCTCAAAATAGAATTCATTTTTCGATTCATAATATCGAAATTAGCCTAGGGTGAAATTTTGGTACTTTTCGGATAACTTTCATTTTTTGATGAATAGGGCAAATTACTAAATTTTAATTAAAAACAACTTTTTTAATCAAAATAATTAATAGTGATAAATTATTAATTTGAATGGTTTTGAAGTATATTTAGAATATATTTTTACCATGTAATACAATGTGGGTCATTGAACATAATTTTACATTTAAACCATACATAAACAAGTGTCAATCTTTTGATAGTTATTATCTCTTAAAAACATGCTTTTTGTTTTAACAATGGGAATTAATTTTAAATTAATTTCTGCCACTTCTGTGTTTTGAATTTGTAAAAATGGATTCCATATTTGGAATCAGGATGTTCAAATTTTTTAAATAGGTAACTTTGATTTTTAGACATTTTGAATAATTATTGCAGTAAATATTTTATTTACCATGTTTAAGGGTAAATCCGTTAAATAAGAGTTAAACAAATAATATTATAATAACACTAAATTACCCTAAAACATTTCCTAGCCTTATTGGTTGATACATGTTCGACCATAGAAATATTTGGGTCAATTTGGGGACCCCATGGAGCCACTTGTAGGTGATAGGGACACTTTATTTTAATTAAGTGAAAGTGAATACAAAAATGACACAAGCATATATCTTTTAGCAAAAAAATTTTTTACATAGGGTTATATATGTTGGATTTTAGACTATAAATATTCATTATAATGATAAAAAGATTTCCTACATAATGATATTTTAATTATAATTTTTAGAGATAAAATAAATTAATTTATTTATGACACAATGATGATGCAATAATTACCTTAATAGTGAAAAATTAAAATAATTGATATTATAAATACCCAAATAAATATATTTTGAGACTTTTATTGAATTACACTAATTTTCATGGTTAATATGACATATTAGGATTGATTTAATGAACTTTTTTCGAAGTAATCTTTCTGCTATGAGTTTCACAAAAAAAAATCAACTATTGAATAGTGTCAAAATTCACATAAAAGTGTTTTTAAAACAAATATTATATTATTAATAGATATAAAATTCCTAAAAATCTAAGGTTCGGCCAAGAGACTTATATCATGATAGGTATATCATTAATCGACCACTTGAGGGTCTCTTGGATGTATATGGTATGTTTATTAACCATATAATATAAAAATACAAAGAGACATTGTAAACGTGAAACTAATTAACTAAGAGTTAATACTTAAAGATAAGGGTATTTAGTGACCCAAACCTGTCTAAATTCTATTGTTTGAGTGGTTTTTGACCCATCCCCACCTTAACATTTAAATAATAAACTTTGGAGCTATTATAAACTGAATATGAATTTATTATAAATTAATATTTCTAGCTTTTCCAAAGGTGCCCCTCACCCCTCTTATAAAAGGGCACTCCTCCTTCTCATTTCTTCACACCTTCAAAACATTTTGGTTCGGCCAAACCCTGCCCAAATACTCTCTAAAACTCCTTCAATACAACCTAGAGTCCTTAGTTTGATCAGAAAGCCATCCTAAGGAGCCCTTTTGATCAAATCAAAACGAAGAACCCGAAAAAGAGGTAATGTTTTCACCACACCTTTTCAAGTTCTTTTCTTCTTCAACCTCTTCTTTCTTTTTTATTACCATTCTAAAATAATAAATCTAGTATAATATATATATAATGTGATGTTATTATAAATATGGTATAACCATATTCAGTATTCTATCCACCCTTTGAATAACATATCACCATATGTGTGTGCGTACGGCTTAACTTCTCCACGTCGTGGTGTAATTGTTATTCAATATATTATTATTTTGGATGGGTATAATAATGATGTTTAACTCATTTAAATAATAAATATAACATTATAATGATTCTGTATATATGATATACCATCCAATTATATATTATTTAAATATCAAAAGAATGATATTGTCGCTCGTGCGTACGTACGGACTACCATCTCCACGAACGCGATGAGATTCATTCTCCATCATATCCATTCATGTATAATTATCATTTGATGATTTAAAAATAGTACCTAAAGACTTGATATCATTCTGGATATGAATAATATACATCCCATTAATAACGAATATGGATCACAAAACAAAGAATATAAAGTAAAATGAACCCGTTAACACCCGAAATGACGATAATACTAAGATATTATTAACAAATAAATGTTAAAAGATCATATATGATATCATATTAATGTAAATTATTCTTGTATAATTCAATAAAAAATATTTCACCATTATACAGGAGGTTAAACTACCGTCGACCAAGGAAAACGTACAAAGTAAGGGATTTTCTTATCTCACTTTCAATTCTGTGAGATTTCCATTGTTTGCCACTAAATTATTGAAAGTGGTGTATTGTGTACTGAAATTTGATATATATTATCATGATTCACTTTATATTCATGTTATTCTGTAAATCATTTGGTGGTTATTAACTTTTGTCCATACAACTCAGTTGATTAAAACGTGGTAAGGGGTTTCTAATCTCACTTTTAAATTCGTGAGATTTCCATTATTCAACACTTATTTATTGCATGTGGTGTGTGTACTGCCCATGATTGTATTCATTGTGTAATATACTCTAATTTATGGATATTTACATCATCACTGTATGATCCTTCTTTCATGGGTGTATGTTTCGTAAGATACCAAATTGATAAGGGAATTTGATATTTCAATTTCCACTCATTTGGTTTTACGCATACTTCATTGATTATTTTACTCCAAGATTATGTGTGGAATTACTATTAATTTTCTTATGTCATATTTTCCACTCCCCCTTCTGTGGATATACTTTTGATACACATAATCACTCCATTGATAAATTTTCAAGTGATCGGTATGAACATGATAAGAGTAATTTTAACTCAATCTCCATTTGTTGAGTTAAATATACAATTAATTGGTGTTGTTTTTACAAGAATATGTGTGAATGTCATCTGATTGATTTAAACTAAATATCCAATCATATTGAGTGTATTTATATTTTTCACACATAATTATGTCGTTGATTTTTCTTTAACCTAAGGATATGGTCTTTATAAGAGAATTCGTCTCAATTTACATTCCATTGAGACTTCTTTGTTGTTATACACCATATCACTTTTATATGGTGTATATATTGTACTTTTACATAGTATATCGTGAATCCCTTTATTCTCATGATATTACAATGTTTTTATTACGTCAATTATTTGTATTCAAATGTCTCTCTTTTGGTTAGAATCTATAACTAAAAAACCATTTTTTAATGTTTTAAAGACTTATTCATATAAATCTTGCTCATTAATGTCCATGTTTTAAAAATGGTTTTAAGGATTTATTTATATGGACATTAAAGTTTTCAAATTAAAAATCATTTTAAAAATTTTCAAAGTGGTATGGGACACTTTGATTCAAAAATCTATTTTTAAATGGATTCTTGACAAATAGTGTGACTTTTAAATGATTTCAAGAAAAAGGGGGATATTTCTCTCAAATAGTTTTGATGATTATTTTCATCTATGTCAACATCCTTCATTATTATTGATTGAGGATAATGTGATACAATACAATCTTCCATATTGTATCGAATGAGTTATGTTTGACTGTGGATGTGCTATTTTTATACCATTCATGGTTTGTGGTTAAAGTATTGACATTTCAGATGCTATTTTTAATATGAATGTTTATGTTATGTTTTAACATGTTCATATGAGGAAAGCATTGAACTTAATAAGTGATGGGTGGAGCCCTCTATAGCTCCTGGATTCATCGGTAGGTCCCATGAGACAAACTAGTGTCTTGGAACAAGGCCTTGGAAAAATATTATTTGTAGTCTTGGCACGATGCCTTGGCTATGTGGTTATGATAGTCTGGCATTATGCATTACATCATTATGAAAGTGGTTATTGATATTGCATGTGATCATTCAACTAGTAGAATGTCCATGTGAGTAAGTAAATGGAATTAATTTATTTTATCTTTTCCATTTTATGCTGAAGTTCAAGTTTAAAAGGCTTTCGTTTTAGTTATAAACTTCCTTAAGTGTTTATGCTTATCTATGAAATCTTCTCCAATAATGTTATCCTTACTGAGCATTTGAGCTCACCCCTTTAAATTTTTTATTTTTCCTAGAATTATGAATAAGTAATTTATGAATGACCTGCAAGGACAGTATGAGGGGATATGAAGACAAGATGTTGTTGTAGTTTTTTTTCCTTTTGATGTAATGTAAGACTTATGAGTATATCTAGTGTTTCCATGACTACTAAACTAATCGGTCCTTCGATAAGTGATCCTTTGTGATCATTCCAATGTTATGTAATAATGCACCGACTCTAGGTATCTAGGGTCGGGGCGTTACAGTTGGTATTAAAGGAAGTTTAGTTCAAACCTTGGAAGCTAGATTTAGATAAACTTTTATTAGAGAAGGTAGACCTCAGATGAACATTGAGGATTAGTATAGAAGAACTTCGTAGAGTTTTGGTATTGTATAGATTTTGTGAGTTTTCTGAGCAATACATCCCTGTCTGGATACGAGCAGGTAGAGGCGGCTCTGGCATAGATGTACCTAGGGGTAAAACCTGAAAACACCGCATTGAGCTAGACTCGAACGGGAACTGGTGCATGACAACGGGCCTTGCTGCACTCTTGGTTACAACACTCCCGGGGGATATGCTTAGGAAAATATAAATTTTCTTTACAAACCGATTTAAGTAACATATATATAAGATGAGAGTAAATGACCTTGTTTAATCCTAATATGTTTCAAATTGAGAATATGGTGACATGTTAATCTACAAATGATTTTACGACTACTGTTACTCACACAATGCATTCTCATTTTAGTCAATGGCTGGATTCCAAAGAAGTCATAGTGACTTTGAGAATGATGTACAAGGTGGGAATAGTGGTGGCAATGAGCAACAAAATGGAATGTTGATAGGCGTAAAAGATATCGTCTTTGTGCCAAATCAGTTTTCTAAAAATATGATCAACAACATATATATTAACCAACTCCCAGACTCAACAAGGAAGAGAAAGGTGATGAATGATAAGAGCTCCAGCAATGGAGACCATGGAGAAAAGAACCCTCAATTTTCATCATGCAGGAAATGTGGAAGGAGACACCCAGGAAAGTGTCTCAATGGGACAACAAAATGCTTTATGTGCGGGAAGGAAGGACATAAAGTGAAGAATTTCCGAAGAAAAATTAAGAGTACTATGGAAGAAGATAAAAATGTTACAAAGAGTCCATTTACAGTCATTTGCCGTAAATGTAGGGGACCTGGCCATTACTCGAGTTAATGTCCTATTCAATAGGATATTTTCTTGGTCAAAGTAGAAGCTATGTGGAAATAAATGGTTGGAGAAATGTTTAAAAAGTATTAGCGCTCCTTGTTGATGGGTTTACTTTGGAATAATTTTTTCTTGTATTTGTAACCCCGTAGTTTTCCATGTGAGAATGATATTTGAGGAAGAAATGTCTCTTCTCTTGTGGATATAGGTATAAATAACCATTTGGTTTTATATGATCATTGGGGTTTGAGAGAATTATAAGTTATTATAATTTGGGATGAAAATGAAAGGTATGATATAACATTTGTGGTTAAATTATGTTATTTTGAGGAATTTATCTCATTTTGGTAATATTATAAAATATAGTTATTGAAAAAGGACAACACGTAGACCGTGTGACTACCCTTCACGTCGGACAAAGCTGTGGGAATCGAACCCACAACCAAAGTGCGATTGAGATTTATCGCCTACCACTGGACTACGTGAAGTCCTTGGTTAGTGTGACTATTTTTTTTAGTTAAATGATTTTATTGATCAATAATATGTTGATTTGGGTTCTTATGTCTTATCAAATTAATACCCTTAGTATAGGAATATGATTTGGTGATTAAGTGATAAATGTTATTTTGGAAGATGTTCACTTTGTTGGGAAAACTATATGTCCAAGGAAAATAGAATACTATGGGATGTCATTAGAGGAGTAATGGTGAATTTTTATCTATGTTTTTATTGTGGATCTATAGTGATTTGGGTTATTTATGGAAATGATTAACCTATAATAAAGAATATGTGATTAGGTTAATTACTTTTAAGTATGTGACTTTAAGAGTAGATGATGTCATTTGGAGATACAATTTAATGTGGAAGACTACATTCTTATATGTTTTGGGTTCCAATATTAGTTTGGATTATATTGAAGGATTTTAAGGAAAATTTATTATTGAATGGTATTTATTTAACTTTGGGGTATTGTTGGTTTAATTTTAGAAATTAAGATTAGTATTTTTTTTCTCTAATGGAATATACATTTGGGGGATCATCAGATCTTATACTAACTATTTTGGTTTTGATTATTCTCTAAAGACAAGTTAAATATATAGTTTATCCTATATGGATCATGTATTTCTATAGATGTTTATTCTAGATCTTTTATTGTGACCAAGTCCTCTTGAATACTCATTGTTCAAAAAAAATAAGTTAGTGGTAAAAAGTTATTAAATAATGAAACTCTACTTAAAAATTAAGTATATATCTTTATCTTCTTAGTCAATATCATAAATTAATTCCTCATCCTTATGTAATGTAACTTAAAAAAAATGTTGTCCGTTTACTTTTCTACTAGGAGACTAATGGTCGTTTGTCCCAACACAAGTTTGTGGTTTTCTTATTGTTAAATTTCTCCTGATAATGATTTCAATCCCTCTCCATCAGAACTTGACACTTATTTTATCATCCATATCCTTGTTTTCTTACATGGAATCCGAGTATGGGTTATCTTGGGTGACCTTCATACCTCTCTTTCTTTCTTTTAAAGTGATAGTTTTATTGACTATTTTTCTGATGTGGGACATTCCCTTATATTCCCAAGAACAATATTAAAAATTGCAGGGATTCAATTTATTTAAGGAGGGGAGAATGTAACACCCCAAGCTTCCACGGTACGTTTCCCTTCTAATAATGCAATGGCGTGCATTGTACGCAACTTCGATATTTTAACACACCACAACCAATCAAACTAGCCGTTATGAATAGTAATACCTACATTTTAAAATTTTATAAATTCTATCTCTCAAAATAGACTTCATTTTTGGATTCGGAATATCGAAATTAGCCTAGGGTGAAATTTTGGTACTTTTCGGATAAATTTCATATTTTGATGAATAGTGAAAATTACTAAATTTTAATTAAAAACAACTTTTTAAATAAAAATAATTAATAGTGATAAATTATGAATTTGAATCGTTATAAATTATATTTAGAATATATTTTTACCATTTAATAAAATGTGGGTCATTGAATATAATTTCACATTTAAACCAGACATAAACAAGTGCCAATCTTTTGATAGTTATTATCTCTTAAAAACACTCTTTTTGTTTTAACAACGGGAATTAATTTTAAATTAATTTCTGCCACTTATATGTTTTGAATTTGGAAAAATGGATTCCATATTTGGAATCAGGATGTTCAAATTGTGTAAATAGGTAACTTTTATTTTTAGACATTTTGAATAATTACTGCGGTAAATATTTTATTTACCATGGTTAAGGGTAAATCCGGTAAATAAGGGTTAAATAAATAATATTATAATAATACTAAATTACACTAAAACGTGTCCTAGCCTTATTGGTTGATACATTGTCGACCATAGGCATCTTTGGGTCGATTTGGGGACCCCATGGAGCCACTTGTAGGTGATAGGGACACTTTATTTTAATTAAGTGAAAATGAATACAAAAATGACACAAGCATATATCTTTTCGCAAAACAATTTTTTACAAAGGATTATATATGTTTTATTTTAGACTATAAATATTCATTATAAAGATAAAAATATTCAATACATAATTATATTTTATTTATAATTTTTAGAGATTAAATATGTTAATTAATATATGACACAATGATGATGCAATAATTACCATAATAGTGAAAAATTAAACTAATTGTTATTATAAATACCCAAATAAATATAATTTTAGACTTTTATTGAATTAAACTAATTTTCTAGGTTAATATGACATATTATTATTGATTTTATTAACCTTTTTTTAAGTAATAATTATGTTATGAGTTTCAAAAAAAACAACTATTGAATAGTGTCAAAATTGACATAAAAGTGTTTTTAAAACACATATTATATTATTAATTATTATCAAATTCCTAAAAATATAAGGTTCGGCCAAGAGACTTATATCATGATAGGTATATCATTAATGGACCACTTGAGGGTCTATTGGATGAATATGGTATGTTTATTAACCATATAATATAAAAATACCAAGAGACATTGTAAAAGTGAAACTAATTAACTATGAGTTAATACTTAATGATAAGGGTAATTCAGTGACCCAAACCTGTCTAAATTCTATTGGTTATGTGTTTTTAGACCCAGCCCCACCTTAACCTTTAAATAATCTAATTTTGAACTATTATAAACCGAATATGAATTTATTATAAATTAATATTTCTAGCTTTTCCAAATGTGTCTCTCACCTCTCTTATAAATGGGCACTCCTCCTTCTCATTTCTTCACACCTTTAAAACCTTTTGGTTCGGCCAAAACCTAGCCAAATACTCTCTAAACTTCCTTAAATACAACCTAGAGTCCTTATTTTGATCATAAAGCCATCCTAAGGAGCCTTTTTGATCAAATCAAAAGGAAGAACCCGAAAAAGAGGTAATGTTTTCACCACACCTTTTCAAGTTCCTTTCTTCTTCCACCTCTTCTTTCTTTGTTATTACCATTCTAAAATAATAACTCCAGTATAATATATATATATATACTGTGATGTTATTATAAATATGGTACAACCATATTCATTATTCTATCAACCCTTTGAATAACATGTCACCATACGTGCGTGCGTACGGCTTACCATCTCCACGTTGTGGTGTAATTGTTATTAAATATTTAATTATTTTGGATGGGTATAATAATGATGTTTAACTCATATAAATAGTAAATATAACATGATAATGATTCTGTATATATGATATACCATACAATTATATATTATTTTAATATCAAAAGAATGATATTGTCGCTCGTGCGTACGTACGGACTACCGTCTCCACGAACGCGATGAGATTCATTCTCCATCATATCCATTCATGTATAATTATCATTTGATGATTTAAAAATAGTATCTAAGGACTTGATATCATTCTGGATATGAATAATATAAATCCCATTAATAACGAATATGTCTCACATAACAATGAATATAAATTAAAATGAACCTGTTAACACCTGAAATGACGATAATACTAAGATATTATTATCAAATCAATGTTAAAAGATCATATATGATATCATATTAATGTAAATGATTCTTGTATAATTCAATAAAAATTATTTCACCATAATATAGGATGTTAAACTACCGTCGACTAAGGAAAAAGTACAAAGTAAGGGATTTTATTATCTCACTTTCAATTCCGTGAGATTTCCATTGTTCGCCACTAAATAATTGAAAGTGGTGTATTGTGTACTTGAATTTGATATATATTATCATGATTCTATTTATATTCATGTTATTCTGTAAATAATTTGGTGGTTATTAACTTTTGGCCATACGACTCAGTTGATTACAACGTGGTAAGGGGTTTCTAATTTCACTTTTCATTTCGTGAGATTTCCATTATTCACCACTTATTTATTGCATGTGGTGTGTGTACTGCCCATGATTGTATTCATTGTGTAAAATACTCTAATTTATGGATATTTACATCATCAGTGTATGATCCTTCTTTCATAGGTGTATGTTTCATAAGTTACCAAATTGATAAGGGAATTTGATATTTCAATTTCCACTCATTCGGTTTTACTCATACATCATTGATTATTTTACTCCAAGATTATGCGTGGAATTAATATTCATTTTCTTATGTCATATTTTCCACTCCCCCTTCTATGGATATACTTTTTATACACATAATCACTCCATTGATAAATTCTCAAGTGATTGGTATGAACTTGATAAGAGTAATTTTAACTCAATCTCTATTTGTTGAGTTAAATATCCAGTTCATTGGTGTTGTTTTTACAAGAATATGTGTGAATGTCATCTGATTGATTTAGACTAAATATCCAATCATGTTGAGTGTATTTATATTTTTCACACATAATTATGTCGTTGATTTATCCTTAACCTAAGGATATGGTCTTTATAATAGAATTCATCTCAATTTACATTCCATTGAGAATTCTTTGTTGTTATACACCAAATCACTTTTATATGGTGTATATATTGTACTTTGACATAGTATATCATGAATCCATTTATTCTCATGATATTACAAAGTTTTTATTACCTCAATTATTTTTATTCAAGTGCCTCTCTTTTGGTTAGAATCTCTAAATAAAATACCATTTTGAAATGTTTTAAAGACTTATTCATATAAATCTTTCTCATTAATGTCCATGTTTTAAAAATGGTTTTAAGGATTTATTTATATGGACATTAATGTTTTAAAATTAAAAATCCTTTTAAAAAGTTTCAAAGTGGTATGACACACATTGATTCAAAAATCTATTTTTAAATGGATTCTTGACAAATAGTGTGACTTTTAAATTATTTCACGGAAAAGGGGGATATTTCTCTCAAATAGTTTTGATGATTATTTTCATCTATGTCATCATCCTTCATTATTCTTGATTGAGGTTAATGTGATACAATAAAATCTTCCATATTGTATCGAATGAGTTATGTTTGACTGTAGATGTGCTATTTTTATAACATTCATGGTTTGTGGTTAATGTATTGACATTTAGTATGCTATTTTTAATACGAATGTTTATGTTATGTTTAAACCTATTCATATAAGAAATGCATTAGACTTAATAAGTGATGGGTGGAGCCCGCTATAGCTCCTCAATGCATCGGTAGGTCTCATGAGACAAGCTAGTGTCTTGGAACATGGCCTTGGCAAAATCTTATTTGTAGTCTTGGCACGAGGCCTTGGCTATGTGGTTATGATAGTCTGTCATTATGCATTCCATCATTATGAAAGTGGTTATTGGTATTGCATGTGATCATTCATCTAGTATAATATCCCAGTGAGTAAGTAAATGGCATTAATTTATTTTATCTTTTCCATTTTATGCTGATGTTCAAGTTTAAAAGCATTCGTTTTAGTTATAAGCTGCATTAAGTGTTTATGCTTATCTATGAAAGCTTCTGCTATAATGTTATCCTTACTGAGCATCTGAGCTCACCCCTTTCAATGTTTTATTTTTCCCAGGATTACAAAGAAGTAATTTAGGAATGTCCTGCATGGATAGTATGAGGGGATATGAAGACAAGATGTTGTTGTAGTTTTTTTTACCTTATGATGTAATGTAAGACTTTGAGTATATCTAGTGTTTCCAAGACTACTAAACTAATCGGTCTTTCGAGACTTGATCCTTTGTGATCATTCCAACGTTATGTAATAATGCACCGACTCTGGGTATCTAAGGTCAGGGCATTACACTATTAATATCCCTTATATATTAAATAACATCCCAAATGAACATGAAATATTGGAAGAGATCATCTTTCTTAATCAGAATAGTTTTTATGGGCCAGATGGATTTCCATGATCATTTTATGTGGCCTCATGGGAACTTATCAAAGTTGATCTCATCTACTCCTTCCAAGATTACTTTCATGGGGGTGAATTACCTTAGGTGGTATGACCAACAACTCTCATTACAATCCCAAAAGTGAAATCCCAATCCCCTCTTAGTCATTTTAGCCTCGTAAACATGTTAAATGTATCTTACATTTTTTTCAAGTTTCCTGAAAATGAGAATATCATCATACCTTCATAAATGGTTGTTTGGAGAACATAACGACTTCAAAAAAGGAAGTTCCCCCCCCCCCGATGGGGGATAGACCTGAATCATGAAATTATTGTGGAACTTAGTAAAAAGACTCAAGGATCACCAATTTCTATTAAAATGTACATGGAAATGGAATATGATTTATTAGAATGGTATTTTATTCTCAGGTTGATGAATTTAATGGGGTTATTTCAGTGGGTGTGGGATTTATTTTTACAGTGTTATATCTCCCCATGGTTATTGATGTACATGATGGGAAAAAATATGTGGATTCATTAAATTATTTTTTGGACTGTGATTGGGTGAATAACAATCACTGAGTATGTTCATCATGATCAAAAACTCCCTTAGTAGTCTCCTTGAAAAGAGAATTAAAAATGGAAACCTTTATTCCATCGAGTACATATTCATATTTGATGAAAAATCCCTCCTTTCATTCATATATGAAATTATTTTCTTCCTTGATGGACTGAATAGATCCACCAACATCCTTAATAGTGTGTTAGAGGAGGATATAATATGGAGTGTGGAAAATTTAATCATGAAAAATGTTGAATCTAAAAATCTGGATTATTTTCATAAGGATATGAGAAAATAATGGAAGGGTTACATAGATTTCACAGAAGGTAGTTTTCTATTGATTAATTGTAATATCATATATATTTGGGCAGGTTGTGTGTTTATCATTGTGATGGATTCATTAATAGAATCGTCAACCACACCAATAATTGGAAGAACCACTATATATGCTTTTGGGTATGGATAACACTAGTCAATTCTCTTCTCACCTACATCTCTATGCATGTATTGTTAGTTCCGAGGGTTCCCAAATGTATTTTAAGAATTATTAAGGGTATCCTGACTACTTTTATTTGGAAATCCCTTGGTGATTGAAAATTTTACTGGGATTAATAGAATAGTATAGTGAGATGAGTGGATGATAGGGGGATACACCTTCATAATGTGGATAGAACAATGAAATTCCAATAAGCAAAGCTAGTTTGGGAGGCCCCATAATGTCCCACCCTTTGGATTAAGATAATTATGGGTAGACATGAGTATCACCTTGTTTATCTAATGGGGGGGTTATTGTGTATATGGAGGGATATTATAGGTCACATTCCCATCCTCGTGTTTCACTACTAGTGGATAGTGGGATGTTGTGATAATAGATTTTGTTTTTATTACTAGGTAGGTTTCCTCCATAACTTCTCGGTATTACCAATGATAAAAATTTATTTTTCCTAGGAATTGCATCACCCATATTTTATTCATTACATCCCTATTTAGAAAAAATGGGATATATTTGATCACATTTTGATCACTCCAGGCAGTGATCATTTAGTGATCGCTAAATCCATTTTGGAGGTTTTCTCAGCTAAAACTTACTGTTATATCTTCAAGATCAATAATAAGGGAAAAAAGGATGAAAATTGTTTTGGTGTAAATATACTCCCCTAATGTACAAATTTTTTTTCTTTATAAAGTATTTTCACATTATATCCATGGATGAAACAGCCAAAAAGAAGGGGTTCTGTCTAGTGTTGAGTTGATGGGGCTTCTAGAAATACATAGAGGAAACAACTAATAGCCTCTTCTATGAAAGGTTATTGGGAATGAGTGGTATGAAAAAACATTGGTAACCTCCTTAGGTTTGATATGTATCTATACCCATGTCGTATGTTTCTCCCAAATTGGTGGAATAGTGCTGGAATGAGAAAGAAGAAGAGTAAGGTGTTGTCCATGTTTTGAGATATGGGATATTGGTGTATTTAGTATACTGGAAACAATGACCATATTAAAGGAAACTTTATATCACCCCTATCCCTGAAGTTCTAGTCCAAACATATCATGGTGATGTTTGTTATCTTTGGTGATGTAGTGGGAAAAAATTAACTTTTTTAAAAACGAATTTGGTAGGAAGAAGGGGATTCTCTCATTCCCTAAATGTATAAATACTAGTTAGTTGGGTGTAATGGAATACAATCATTGGTTATATAAATCTTAACATTGATGTCTCATGTGGGCTTAGAATTATATGAGGAAGATGAAAATTAGGGAACACAATGGTTTGGCCTTGGAATCCATTAGAAACATTTATTAGTGAAGTGGATTATATCATGGCTAAATATAATAAAATTATTAAGGGACTATAGATATTATTTTCCAATAAATTCTTGGATTCAATCATTAAAACATAATCTTCAGTGGTTCATGGTTCCATCCAAGGTAATACTGACACCTCCTTGTCCATCTCTTACAACATTTGTTAGTGTAAAAGTCATATCTCAAATAGAGTGATCTTATATAACACTTCTCCATAAGGGGACAAAATGGAAAACTTTCAATCTTCATGGGGAAACTAAGTCAATTCTCAAATGATTTTCTCTATCATTGTCAATCTTCCCCCTAAGATCATGGACCATTTTTGAACATATTGTGGACATAGTGAACAAGGTAAATTAGACAAGATATTCTAAATCCCACAAGGAATATTTAATTCCTATGAGTTATAAAATCTATAAATTTATAACAATTTTATAAAATCAATAAAACAATGAATGAATTGTATAAGATATACATGTACTAAGGTAAAACCCATATAAACTAGGTAATGGTGAAATGGAAGAAACTAACAAAATAGTTAATATAAATAAATATAAAATGAAATAAAACTACTTTTATAGAGAAATTACTATATATAATGATGGTATCGAGCTCTTAAAAATTTAGGATTGTAACATATTAATGTATATAAATTCGGATGGATAGTCATGCATTTGTCATAATCAAATTTAATAGAATCCTTGGTTTAGTTTATCACTCTATAATCCATAAGATTTTCATTTCATATGGTCATGTATGTCAATTTACTTATTAATTTAATAATCCCAAACCATATTTAAAAATATAAAATAACACAACTTGTGGTCAGGAAACAAATTTACACACAAGTAAATATCTAAATAGGGTACTCCCTCACTTAAAATTCAATGGTAGTTAATAATAGATTAAACAATAGATATCATGTAAATATTTAATGAAAAACCCCCTCACAAACTACCATTAAAAACAATAGTACTTCAAAACATGATCCCCTATCATTATAAAATCATGACATGTAAAATACCCCCTTGTGCTATCCATGATCGGGTGAAAAGATAATCCTAAAATAACTAGTAACTAGAATTAGATTGAACCCAGCCAAGCCCCATTAATGAGACTTGCTGCAAAAAGATGATTTTTCATCACTATTTTCACCCATCTTTTATAGGTTGAGAATCCTCCACTTTTCTTATATATTACAATATATCACAAATATAAATCATCATCCTTATCCAACTCAAAATCGATGATGAAATTATAAAAAATATGATTGCAACATTACCAGAATCTCCCCATATTATATCAACAATAATATCATAGAAAGATGATATTTCCAATATTATATATTTCATCAGAAAATAAAAAACATTGTGGGATTATGTCACTTGATGCCTGAGAAAATATCCCTAACAAAAATAGGATTCTTCCTATTCATGCACATAATTCATTTGATGTATAAATTCCATAACATATTCTCCATTACCCTTTCCAAACACTCCATCCTCATATCTCCACTCACCATACCCTATAAACTACCTTCCTTGGCTCCAAGCATCTTTTCATAGGTTTTTTTAACTAGATCATAATCCACATGTCATAATATTATGAACTCACACCATAAACTATAGACTTGATTAATAACTATTAAATGATGTGGTGTGTCAGTTTTTATCATGGTGAAAGCCTCATGTCCCCATGATATTCCTTCACTATTCATATATACACATTGAATGGCCACTTGTAACCCACTATATCATATTCTCAAAATCATTTTCAAAATTCATAATATTCATATCCATTCTATTAAATAATTAATCATGTAATTAGAAAATACCACATGAATATTATATCTATCTCTCATGGTAATGTTACAAATGTAATATGAGAATAAAACTAACACACAAAAAATGATAATATAAAAAAACATTTCTATCAACATTGTGAATGTATTATTTCACCCATTATCGTTGTCCATTTATATTTATACAATTGTTATTATACATCAATGAGGAAAAAAATCCTTTTTTATGCTTATGGTGGTTTCCATGGTGTTTAATGGTTATTGTTGACAAATAGAAACACTAGAATATTGAGATAAAAACCCCAGGAATAAGAAAGAGGATATTGTGGTGTTACCTTTTTATCTATCTCTCAAGATGAATTTTAAAATGTTCCCCCGCTGCTTCTGAATTCCACATCTATATATGATTTTTCTCTAACATACTTCCTATGTTGGAGTGATTCACCAATTTTCCACGGTTTTCCCCAAATTTATCTCTAGGACAAGAGGCATCTCGCCTTTGTGAAAACCCATGATTACTCCTTTCTCCTCTATGTCACCCTAACCTCACCTTCTATCAAGCCTATCACTACTACAGTTATACGCCCTCTAGCGATTCTAGGATGGAGTTTGTTAATTCCCCCCCAATCCTTAAAAAATTATCTTCTTTATATATCCCTATATAATTGGTTTAATATCATTATTCTAAAACAATTTCATACATATATATCTCCTTGTAAATGGCCTTTAAGAAATAATGGTCCTTGATAAAAAAATAATTTATTAAAATTTTCCAAAATTTAACCAAGATAAAATATTGGTATTTCATACTATAAACACATCAAAAACACATTTAAATATGTAATAAATACTATTATTCTTATAAATATAGATTAAAGTGAATTCATAAATTTTAGGTATCACCCCCCCCCCTCGTAAATAAACTCTTCCTTATCCTAAAGTATAAAATATCCACACAATAACAAAGTAAACCCATCATACCAATGTTTAAATATCATAATAAAAAATAAAGTTATTTTAAATGAGGGTAAAATTTTAAAGCATCAAATATGAAATAATTATTTAACTCCTCATTTTACAAAAAACTAATAACCCATTTATTTTACTATTCCTATTGAATTGGAATCATATTTCTTAGTTTCCAATTATATTTTTAAATTTATTATTTTAATTCTCACCATTTATTGTATACCTCACTTGAAAAATATTCTATCACCACTCAAGTAACTTTAGACTCTAGTTTTATTCATACATTGATTACTTGAATCTTATTCATAAGAAGGAAAATCTTCACAAATTTACAACCCATTTTGGAAAAAAATTAAATTCATCATGACTAATATCATTTAATTATCTAATGAATTTATAGACCTGGGTTGTTTGGAAATTTATTTGAGCATTCAATAGTCTCTAAAGTATATTAAACTACAATTTAAAATACATGATACATAATAAAAAGATCCTAAAAAACTCTCCTACCAACATTTATATCTCGCAAAACACCTCGCCACCATCACATAAGAACATAAATCATGAAAATAAGTATAATTACATATTCACCCTCATTGAAACAATAATTATTTCAAATATATTTTTTATATTTTTTTCTCCCCTTTTTCTAAAATGTTTTTTTTTTCACCGATTATTTTTTAGATTGTAGAAAACAAAGATTAAATAACATAAATTAAGGATCTATTTCATCACACCAAATGATAAAAATTTGAATATAAATTTTTATTAAAACATATCCCCACCACACCAAGGAACAACAACTTTATCCCGACATAATATATTTTAAATCCTATAAAAATACCAAGTGTAGGGTTACAAGGTAAAGTAGGATTGTAATGTAGAATCTTTATCATGTTCATTCATTGATTATATTGGTTTAAAATAAATATTTAATATAGAGGTAGATTTAAATGTTATAAATGGTTCAAAAAATATGAATCAAACATCTTAATAAATATTTTTTCATTAAAATTTTTGAAATGATATTGATGCATGTTTAAGTAGTTTATGTGTCTAAAGTATCTCTCTCAATAAACTGAGTACAAAAAATATGAAAAAAATGATGAAAACCATCTCAAAAATGGAAATCATAAATTATCATAAAATCACATATGGCCTCAAGAATAACAAAAAATAAATAATAATAAAAATTATGAAATAAAATCCCGAAACATTATATAATAATTTCGTCAATATAAGTTGTTAAATCTTATAAAATCAAGCATTATTAAATTAATAAAATATGAATATTCATACTCATTCATCAACCATATTACACATTTATAATTATAAAAAATAAAAAATTAAATTATTATTAATGGGATTTATAAGATAAATTTTCATTATATGTAAAAAATAAGGAAATTGTAATTATGGAATGAAAATTCATTTTATATAAAAAATCATTTCAACAAATTTATAGAGAAATTAGATAGATAATGAACCAAAACAAATAATCACATATCCATTGAATCTCTAACCTTTTCCTTTTTCTCCTTTATCCCATATTGTGCATTCATCATTATGGCCATAAAAACTCAAAAAAAAGTCAACTGAAATTTAATGATTTATTATAATTAAGCTCCAAAATATTTACTGGTGATTGAATTGAAAACCTAAAATATATTTCAAAGATAAGGATTCAAATATCCTAAAAATTAATTCGGAAATATTAATTCAACAAAATTAAACAATTCAGTAAAATTATGTATTTTATTATTGAAATGTTCTTCTTTTGAACATATTTAAGATAGAAATTTCTTTCTGTGTCATATAATATGTGTGCAGGGAGAAGTTACCTGGTTGAAGTTTAACCATTACTAAAATTTCATCACATCAAGTGTGTAACTTATCCTCCTCCTCATATAAAACATAACTAGTTTGAACATTACTTTTTATAAAACCAAAATTTCAATAGTCATAATGAATGATGAAGTAACTCAAATGTTATCCAAACCTAATAGTAGTCCTCCCTTATAACTTCTCCCTACTTTTCTTCATTAAAATATTTGATTTTATTCTCGGGTTCCTCCAATGAATCAGTATTATCTTATTATATTATGTGTTTCTCCCTCTTTCCCACATACATATTACAAACATTTTGGGTTTCTTCCCTAGGTTCAATTTAAAATTTAACATTTTCAATAATTGTATCCTTATATTCATCATTGAACATAGATTCACTCTCATATTTCTCCCCATGATTTTCTTACAAGTAGGATTCCACTTTAAATAACTCCTTTGATCAATTAGTATATATGTACTTTGTCTTTATGTCTTTTTATAACTCATTAAAAATAGGATTCCTTCCATAGAGTAGTTCCTTAACTTCACATGGGTTTATTTATGGGTCACATATTACTTGAAATTTTATATAATCTATGAGTTTATTAATCTGATATGAAGTATCAATACCATATGTTGAAAATAATATTTGTTCAATCATTATTTATTACTCACCATCCATGAAAACAATAAAATACCAATCTAAATATAAAATTAAAATCAAAAATCATAAAAACCATATATGTGAGAAATGAATTTATATTTCTGTATCAAATTATATTTTCATATTAATACTATGTTAATAATAATGATTTAAAAAACATTATCATCCCATATCAAATGGTTACATCCTATAGGATATCATGTTTATGAAATATTGAAAATTAAAAAAATCACTAAAAATAATAAAGATCGGTATAGGATATACATGTACCAAGGTTGAAATGATAGATACAATATAACTTAGTGAAGAAAAAATTTATGTCAATAGTTATGATAACAATTTTTAAATAAAAACATACTAGTTTCACTATAAAATACCCATTAATTATAGTGGTACTAGGGTTTTCAAAATCTAGGATCATAAAATGTTAAAAAATTTAAGTATTTTAGATAATCATTTTGTTTTTGGAATAGAATATATGTGAATAATTTATCTTGGGTATCACTCTAAAATCAATATAGTCCCCATATATTTTGGTAATGCGCTTCAATTTACATTGAAATAGTATAATACAAAACAATTTTAAAAAAATTGGAATAAATCAATCAATTTTCATGAGTAAATATGAACACTTTTAAATTATTCCAAAATGGAACTCCCTCAATAAAAATCTAATGGTCATGACTAATATAATTAAGATGATAAATGAATGAAATAATTAATTCAACTATCCTAAACAGGATGCCAAAGAAATAATAATACTTAAAAATTGACACCCCTCCCATTATTAAGTCATGAAAAATGAAATACCACTTAATTATAGATATGATATGGTAAAAATAAAATCATAAAAAAACTACATAATAGAAGGATATGAACTCCAACTAAGTCCCAATAGTGAACATCCTTAAAAATTATTTTTTTCAGTAGAAATACTTACATGCTTTTATAGGCTAAGAATCCATAACTTATATTATATAATATATATATATATATATATATATCTATTTTATAACATCTTAATTCAATAGAAAAAACCTTATAGATATCATGAAAACCAATATTCACCTTTACCTCAAATTCACCACAATATTTCCTCAATGATATAACAGAGTGAAAAGACATAAATCTAGTATCTTATAACAGAATCCAAACTCACGGTGTGGATATGTACCTTATAGTATGAGATAGTAACCCTATCAAAAATAACCCACTATATATGTACAGTTATGACACATACCAATGTATCTATTCAATAAAATATTGGTTATTATCCTTTTGAAAACACTTTATATGTATATCCTCTCTCATCATGCTAAAATAGATGCCATATGTCGCCATTAACATCTCCTCATAACAATATCTTCACAAATTATATATAATCAAGGATCTAAATGAATAAGTTGTGTATTTATATATAATCTTTTTTAATGAAATTTCATGTTCGTGACATTTAAATGCACACCATAACTTGCACCTCAAATTAGTATGAGTTTGATTCACTATTTCCATGTTTACAAGGCATAACCACATGTAAATCCTCTCTTAATATACCTAAATTATAGAATCCACCAAAATTAGAGAAAATAAATATTATTTATGGAATTAATTAATGAGAGTTTCATGTATTCATAAAAATTATCAAATATTAATGATTCATGGGATTCTAACATAAATTTTATTAACATTTTTTAAATCTATATAGTTTTGTTCATGTAGAGATGGTTAATTTTTATACAAAAAATTGAATTAATAATAGATATATTTAATCGATGTATAAGAGTGGAATATGGAAAATGAATTAATATGGAATAATGTTTTTAATAGAAATATTGTAATTTTATGCTTTGGGTATGAGTAATTGATTCAAAATTTAATAAGAATATGTGGATTTTATGATTTTTTATTTACATAAATGGGAGGAAATGAAAATGATTACCTATTTTGATTACTTTTGAGGTGGTTCCAAGATTAAATTTAATATTCCTTCAATTATCTACTATTATAACCTTTTATGTATGTAAAATATTAGTATATATTTATATCATTTTTTTAATATTTATAGTCTCACCTCCATATTTATAAAACATAGTTAACATAAATTAGATTATTTAATTTTCCTGAACACAAGTTGAGATAAATTTCGACAATGCCTAAACTAGTGGCTTTATAAATTTATTTATCCCTAGTTTTTATGTTTTCCCCATTTTTATACCATTATGGGTAAGACCATGTTTTATGGTGATTGGATTGCACCAATTACACAGATTTAGATGGAAATTTGTTTTTACAATAATATATATCCCCTTATCTATTAGTTATTCCTTTTATAATTTATACAGGGTGATACTTTTATTCATAAATTTCATTTATTTCTATTATTTTAGAAAATTTATTCTTTCTTACTAACCATGAATTATTTTTGTTTCCAAAATTACCATTCTGATTCCTCTTCATTTTAATTGCAGTCTTTAAAATTTTAAAAATAGCTATTTAGTGTTTTATAAAAAATTGCATTTTATTTTTCAATAACATTTTGATATCTGAGAAACATTTCAATATGATATTAAAAAACAACACTATACATATTTAATTTTTAAAGGACCATCTATCTAGAAATTTAATTTTTCATGTTTAAAATTATTTTGTTTTCAAAAGGGTAACACTATTATTGGTATAAAATAATAAATGGCAAAACATGAATTCCAATATTTTATTTCAAAACTATATAGAAATATAATTTTTAATTAAATCATATATGTGGGGTGTATCATTTTGGATACATACTAAGATCATTTCCAAACACCCATAATATTTTATGTTACGCCAAAAAAATATTTTCTTATAAATATTTTTGGGGTAGAGGTTACTATAATTCATATAGAATTATAAGGGGTTCATGTTGTGATTCAAATATGGTTTTGATTATCATTCTAGTTTTAGCAGCCATGTCAAAAATTAATTTAAATATCATGTTCAAATATATATATTATTTCTTATGTTATTATCTCTTATTTATTATTTCCCCTTTGGATATTTTTTTTATTTTTCTAGTATATATTTTTGATCTTATTCCAAGATCTCTGATGTATAATTTTTTAATGATAATCTATGGAGTATATATTCTTTGTTTATTTATTTAATGGTTTAAATCATTAAATTGAGTGTATTTTAATTGTGTTTATGGTTGGAACCAGGCCTTAGTGATTGAGAATAACCCTCCGGTATGCCATGGGCTATCTCATGTTCCCATATCGGGGTGACCTAGACAGGTTATGGAAAGACCTATTTTTAAAAAAACCCTGAATCCATGATGGTAAATCCTAGAATATAGAGATCATGCATTAAGGTGGGTAAGGACATGTAGGTGACAACTAATTCCATGTCCCGTTAAGGAAGAGGGTTTGGAGTAAAATGTTAAAACAAGTGATAACTAAGTTAACATAGAAGAAATATAACTACATTACCAAATTAAATTTATATTATTTCTTTCTAAACCAAGTATAAGTAAATTTTTATAAAGAATTTAGTATCATGTGATTTTAAGTCAATATATAATTACTGATGTTTCACGGAAAATGTTTTGTTTTCTAAAAGAATGATTTATAAAGAAAAATTATTTGAAATTTATTTAAAATTAGGTTTTGAGTTCAATGATTTTTCCATGAAATGTAGATTTTTAATTAAATGGTATTGATATAAGGATTTCTAATATTTATATTATAAAAAGTGTAACATCTCAGTTCTGGGTGCCTCCAAAAGTTTCCCTATAACCTATTGGCCACATGGTCTCAAACACATTTCCCTAAATTCCAGAGGCTTCCCACTAGCAACGAGGGCCTTGGATGCGATAGTAGAGAAACTATGCCCTCATTGGTAGAGTAACATATCAGAATAACAATAATATACAACAAGATAATACTGAAATTAAATAAATAACTAGAGAACATATATAAATGATGAATGTCACATATGTCTAGGAAAGTATCCAAACATGTCACAATGCTAGAAATGCAGTACTAAAAAAAGTACTATGAAAACAAGTACACTCCAGTACCATCACAAGCCTCGTCTTAGTCCCATGATCTCCATCTCCAAAAACTCAAGTACATAAAGTAGAAGGGAGCTTTCCCTTATCTATATCTGCAATAATATAATATGTTTGATCCCAAAAGCATGACCCAAAGAGGGTGTGATATGAATCCTAGTATCCAAACACCCAAAGATCTGTGCCTAGCTATTAGTGAATATATCTAAAAGGTAATATGAAATATGATGTAATAACAAGTGAGTACTTAAAAGTACACAATCCTACAGTTCAACTACATTCATATAAATTATTAAACTAATCATTCACAAGAAACCATCTGGAAAAATTCTCATAGTCTAACCCCTCTGGTTTCACAAAGACAAAGATTATATGAGGAATAATTCACTATCACTTCCCCTATGGACTTTTAATGATAACTACAGTCTCTCTAAGGAAGCACTCAAAGTCCATTCCCCTTGTGGTCTCGTAACGGTATACTATAGAAACTCTGAGGGATCACACAAAAATCATCCCCCCAATGGTATTGCAATATGAATAGTATAACAGACACTCTAGGGAATCCCTCAATGTGAATTCCCCCTATGGTCTAACTATACCAGGTTCTCAAAGCCTTTTGTAATAAAATCATGCCCAGATGATATCCAGCAGCCCAAGTAATCTCAAATACTACAAGACTAACCAAATACAAAGAATAACACAAGAATCTCATATAATATCATATTCATCCTAATAGCATTAGGCATGAAAAAAACATTATAAGAGGTAGTTATAGACCTAATGTTCAATATCAAAAAATCATAGAAAAACATGTCCATAAACTAGGTAATAAACCTAATTCATAAAAAAGCCTTTTCATAAGAAAACAAACCATGAAAGGAATCAACATGGTTAAATTGAAAATAAAAAATACCCTAAACTAGGGTATTAGGAACTTATCACACATATAAACCATAGAAAACTAAAAAAATTAACAAACCACCTACCTCCATAATTTATGATCGATATAGTTGAACCCCAGCCTTTGAATCAGCCTAGAATGTCATAGATGAACAAAAATGTCAAAAATTCTCATCCTCAAATATCTCACAAAAGAGGTAAAATTAGGAGGATATGTTCTAGAAGAAACAATGAATCACTGAGTCAATTCCAACGCAATTGATGGTGTTTGATTTAAATAAGGGAAGATGGATCAGTGGCTCGAAGAAGAATCTTCACTCTCAGTCGCTCTTGGATGAGATGAAGTTAGTAGATGACATTTCTTTGGATGATATGTGATCCCGGTATTATTATTCAAATAAAAATAAATGTACACATTGTGAATATTTAATTTACATGTCATGTACATTATTTAAATGGCGCATACATTAGGTGGTCTCTAGTTCACCCCACATTGCCAGGTACTCATCCGTTACATGGGCAGAAAAAGGCTACCCGCGGCAAGTGGGTACACTATGTGTACTCCTAAGTACACTGAGTGTACTTATAGATTTTCCAAATTCTCCCATTTATATAAAAAACACCTGAAATCATGATCCATACCTGAAATGAAGATATGAGTTCTTAAAAACTTCCCCCGTGAAAGAAATTTGTTCTCAAATTTCCCTAACCAAGTGGCATAGATGAACAATTCTCAAACAACATTGGCCACTGTGATCGCACATTAGTCTCCCTCTCTAAAGTCTCATCCTATACTCACCCGTTCATCCACAATACCCGTACTAGAGGAACATACTATCCACAGAGAACCTTCACACTGTGATCAAAAATCCGGATAGGATTCTCCTCGAATGATGTTTGAACCTCTAACTCAACCTCATCGGGTTGGAAAATATGAGATGGGTCTGAGAAGTAACACCGCAACTGAGGACAAGTAAGAAGTCGTGAAAATCCCAGTACCTCTGAGGTAACGTTAATCGATAGGAAACTATCTCGACTCCCTCCAAAATCTCAAATGATCAGACATATCTCAGTGAAATCTTTCCCTGTCTCCTAATCCTCCTATGTCCCAACCTCGGTGTGACGCGTAGGAAAACTAGATCTCTGACATTGAACTCTAGAGTTGTTCTTCATCGATCGACATAAGTCTTCTTCCGTGACTTTGTAGTAGCCATCCCCTTTCATATTAGCTCAACCATATCTATGGTCTTCTGGATAAGATGTGATCCCATCATATCTTCCTCTCCTGCTTCCAACCAACATAAGGGTGATCGGTATGGCCTACAGTACAGTGCCTCATAAGGTGACATCAGAATAGTTATCTGAAAACTATTATTGTATGGAAAATCTAATAGAGGTATGTGCTTCTCACAAGATCCTACAAAATAGGGGACGCATGCTCGAAGAAAACCCTCCTTCACTGGTATCGTACGCTTGGACTGGACATCTGTCTGGGGATGGTAATTGGTTCTCAAAATTATCTATGTTTCCATAGCCCTCTGAAGTCCCTACATTATAGGAGATGTAAAGAGGGCATCCATATCTGAAACTATGGAGTGTGAAACCCCATGAGAACAGAAAATCTATAGGATGTAAAACCTTCCTAGCTCATCAACATTAATGGTCTCCTTGATCGGTAAGAAGTGTTCAACCATTGTGAGTCTGTCAATGAATACTCACATTGCAACATTCCTTAGAGATGACCTTGGTAAACCTATCATGAAGTCTACCGCGACATCATTCCACTTCCACACAGAAATGGGTAACTACTACAAAATCCATTCTAGTCACTGATGATATACCTACACCTATTGAAAGTTGTAACATCTCATCACAAAACCAGCAACATCACTCTTAATACCTGGCCTATAATATTGATGGTTTAGATCTCGATACATCTTGGTGGCACTATGATGAACTTCCCAAACTGCGGAATTAATGTTCCTCAAATGCTCAAGATGTATGTCTACTGACACCCACACGCACCCATGAAAACGCAAGATCTCATCCTTGCCTGCAATTCATCTAGGAATAGGGTCTTCTCTTGACACACTCTCTCATAGAACAAGGCCTTCAGAATCTGATAGCTTCCTCATTCACACCTGATCAAGTAGAGTAGAGGTAACATCTACATAAGAAATAAATGGTTTCCCTTGTCTATCGTGTAACTTCAAATTCATATCACAGAACAAAACATAAGTTGTCACTCACTGCAGGCCTCTAGAATTGTATGTATTTGATTCCTCTTGCTCAACACATCAGACACTATGTTGACTTTCCCAGGACTGTAGAAATGCTCAAATTCAATGAAATTAAGGTACTCGACCCACCTTTACTGTCTCAAATTCAGCTCACAATGGGAAAAGATACACTTGGGACTTTTGTGGTTAGGGTATTCCACAAAATAGTCTCCAAGAAGGTAATGTCTCCAACAATGAAAGGCATGAATAACTGAAGACAACTCAAGATCATGCATTGGGTAATTTCTCTCATGTGGCCTTAACTTCTCAGACCCATACTCAATGACACCTTCCCCTGGAATAAGCACTACTCACATCTCGATACCTGATGCATCATAGTAAATAGTATAACTCTTTATTAGATCTGAAAAAACTAGTATAGTTCTGAAGTCAACCTCCATTTGAACTCTTAAAAGGTCGAATCAGATAAATCTATCCACAATTACTTCACACCCATCTTATTGAGGACCATCAGTGGAACTTCTAAGCGTGAATAGTCTTGTCTAAAACATCTGTAGTAACCCGCTAGCACTAGGAAACTCCATACCTCAAAGACATTATTTAGCTGCTCCTAGAAAACTATCCCTCTCACTTTCTCTAGGTCTACTAATACTCTGTATATGAGATAATATTTCCCTAGATGTGAATCGAGTCAACCCAAAAGTGTCATTTTGAGATCTTAGCATATAATTGATGATCTATCAGTGTGATAGAAACGATCTCAAGATGTGTAGAATGGTTGGGTTTGAGTGAGAGTATACCAAGATATCATCCATTAAAACCACCACAAAAGAATCCATGTTTGGATGGAACACTCAGTCCATAAGTTTCATAGAAACTGAAGGAATATTCCTCAGACCGAATGGCATAACCACATAAACGTATAAACTATACCTGTTGAAAAAGGTAGTAAATGGTATATCTGATGGTCTAATTTAAAAATGATGATAACTGGATCCCGATTAAATATTCTAGAACACTAGGGATCCTAGAATATGATCAAAGAGATCATCGGTCCTTGAAAAGGCATATCGGTTCTTGACAGTCAAATGGATCCTCATTCGATAATCCACACAAAGTCTGAGGGTATCATCCACCTTCTTCACAAATAGGACGGGTGAACCAGAAGGAGAAGTACTGGGTCAGATGAAACCCAATGCATGTAACTCCTATAACTGCTTCTTGAGATCTTGTAACTCTAGTGTAGACATCCTATAAGGAGGAATGGACACTGGTGAGGCTTCTGGAACAAGCTCAATAGATAAATCTACCACTTTCTCTAGAGGTAAACATGAAATTTCCTCTATTAAGAGATCCTTAAAATGATCCACCACTAGAGGAAAGACTATCTATGAAGTCCCTTGGACATATAGATATAAACTTGAAATCTAGGCAGTAACTCCTCCCAACCCATGATGATCGCGTCAAACTCTGCTCACCAGGACATCCCATTCGCCCTTATGTAGGAACAATTTGTACTCTGGTGATGTGAAACTCACCCTACGACAATATAAATCCACAATATCCTAAAAAAGAACTAACCGGTCTATTCCAAGAATGAAGACATATCACATCATCTCTAAGACATAAATATCTCATAAGATGTAAAACCCACCAACCGCAAGAGGTCACTCCACTCAATGGTGCACACTAGCCATTCTAGTCACCAATAGAGTGTCTAGTGTCATGATAATAGCATAAGTATAGATACAAAGCCCTAGGATTGCCACAACAGGAACATATATAATGATATGAGAATCCCCAGTATCTAAAAGAGGAGAATAAAAAACTAAGGCAACCAAAATTGTACCTCTAACTATAGAGAGTCTGAGATCCTGCTTCTGCTGGGTCTACTCCAACGCAAAATCATGTAATGCGTTGTATCCCTGTGAAGCTACATGAGATACCTGAGATAATCCACCATGAAATATTCAAAAACATTGTGTCTGACCACTAAGACCCTAACCTCCCCCTTGACCTGAATGGCTTGACAAACTCCAGTTCCTTGACTAATGAGAAACTGGTTGTCCTGCTCGCAAATGTGGAGTCATTGCAGAACCCCTATCACCAGTTCCTGGTGAGAAAAACTAATAGAAACGCTGAAGTTGACCCATCATTCCTTAAGATCGGTACTCAACTGGGTCTCTCTGTCAATTTGGCCTTGTATTCCCACTCCTTCTGCACTGGCATCATACCACCTGGCTACCTGAAAGAGTATCTCTCCCACTCATATCTATGTGTGTAGATTCCCTATGGCGCTTTTGGTTATTAGTCGGAAGAGTACCAACTCTGGATGCTGAACTGCCCTGGATCATAGCTCCAAAATCCCTCATGTTTCACTCGATGATCAGTGCCTAGTTGACTATATAAGATATAGAAGTCAACCTGAAGATGTTCACTTGCGGTCGGTTTCCGTGCTAGAGAACATCCTCAGACTTCCTTTACAGAAATAACTAATCACCACTAAAATTGGTGTAAAGCACTGTAGATCTATGAAATGAGAAGAATAATCCATGACTAAGAGTGTACCCTACTCCAAAATCATGAACTCTCTAGCTCAGTTGTCCCTCAAAGTCTCTGGGTAAAAATATTCATAGATGGTCCACTGTAACTCAACCGAAGCCATAACTCATTTGCGTCTGAGCTATGATATCACATCTCACGATCTCTTGTCAAAATCCGAAAGCATGTACATAACGTGCTTCACCCTCCTCTCTAGAGGCATCTCAAGATACTTGAAGATAGACAACATGGCTTTTAACCATGAATCTACAGCATGAGGTTCTTTATCCCCTGAGAAAGTGGGAGGATGTTGCTGCTGAAAAACCCACATCAACTCTGCCATAGATGGGGTACAATGCGGTGCTCCTTGGAAAGTATGCATTATTCCTATGAAGCCTTCTTGAAAATATGCATTGGCACCTATATCCATAATGATGGATGGTGCCAAGACAAGCACGATGGGAGGATCTTCTGGTAGTCCCTGATCTTCCATGTCTAGTGTCTGATCATTTCTCTGTATCTAGCGTACAACCCAAAGATGTCTCAGTGGCATGACTCTACAGGGTCAAGTACACACCATAGTTCAAGATTATCATGGACTGAAACATATATTCTCAAGAAACAAACTGGAGAAATTAATCATTCAAGATCATCAAAACATGGATAAAAGGTGTGTGTGACCCCTACATGGTGTGTTCCCTTAAGCCCTAACATGGGTGTGTATTTCTACCAACTCTAGTTGTGTAACTCCTGAAACACATGGTGTGTTCTACTTTAACATGGCATGTACTTGAATCATTCCCCCTACTCGACTATCTCGACATGGATAAACCACATAGTTCTCTATGAAGAAAACTACATGGCATGTTTATGTGAAACATGGTGTGTACTAGAATGATTTCACTGACCCGTTTCGTTAGGTGCACGACTAGATACACGATCGACTGTACATGGAGGGCAGGAACTGGACATGGCATGTACCACCTAAGATTCATCCACCCATGTCATTGGTCACACAGCTGGATACATATTCCTTACAACACAGTATATACTCCTTGTACACGACGTGTTCCACCAAAACATTTATCAACAATGTGTCTCTCCCCACACATTCATTCACATGGTTAAAGACTACATGGAATGTACATACAATACACAACGTGTACTTAATAAAATTTGTTCATTAACAAAAATATGGACACATGGAATCTATTCATCATTACACAACATGTATTCTGGGTTTTTTTGGACATTAATCCAAAAAAACAACTCTATAACCCCATAAAAACAACGAAAAAAACATTAAAGTTCTCAGTTCCAATATGTGGGGGGCCATACTCCTTGACAATCAAATCTTGGCATCATATTCATGTATATCACAATGTATAACAGTGAAGTCAATCATATGATCCACCAAATTCAGATACATGAGGGTCCATAACACCTCAGGGACAAAAGATTGGTGCCCATCCAAAAGAAAAATTACATAATAGCAATACCCTATAAAAATATCATGTATTCTATCACAACATCTATCACAACAACATGCATATCTAGCATAACATATATCACAACAACCTTCTATCATAAATGCTCCCTAAATGGCATGACAAGAATGCATGGCATGTGATCTCTAGAAAGTGCCTATATGATTCATGAGATGGAATACCCTCATATCATCGGGTTGAAATAGAAATAGAACCTCAAAATATCAACGATAATAACACAAATCATGTGATTCACCCAATGGTGAAATCAAATCAACTATATTAATTGAAAAACAAGAAAAATTGCAATATTCGAGGTAACTTGGATTTTCCCCATACATGGGTTAGCTACTCCCGGACACAGCTTATTACCAACTACCTATTCCTTTATATCACTATCTATAGGATCCAAAAATTAAGTCAAAAAAGAAAATAATTCCTCTAATACCACTTTGTGATGTCCCTGTTCCAGGTGTCGCCTAAAGGTTCCCCATACCCGTTTAGTCACATGGCCTCAAGTGCATTTCCCCGAATACCAGAGGCTACCGACTAGCAGTGAGAGCCTTGGTTGTGATAGTGGGGAAACTATGACATCATTGGTAGAGTAACACAGTGGAATAATAATAATATATAATAGAGGAAGAGTAAAAGTAAATAAAAAATGTCAGAACATATATAAATAATGCATGTCACATATGTCTAGTAAAACAGCCAAACTAGTCACAATGTTGAAAATATAGTGCTAAACCAAAGTACAAAGAAAACAAGTAAACTCCAGCAGAATTACAAGCCTCAGTTCAATCCCATGCTCTTCAGATCCACAACACACAAGTACCTAAAGTAGAAGGGCAGTTTATCTTATCTATACATACAATAATATAATCTGTTTGGGCCCAAAAGCATGACCGAAACAGGGTATGAGACAAATCCCATTAGGAAACCACACAAATATTTGTTCCTAGCTGTCAGTGAATATATCTAGTAGGTATTATGCATAATAAATTAATAACAAGGATGTACTTAAAAGTAAACAATCCTATAGTTCAACTATATTCATATAAATTATTCAACCAATTATTTTCAAGCAACCCTCTGGGAATGTTCTCAAAGTCTAACAACTCTGGTTTGAAAAAGACAAAGACTCTTTGTGGAAGCACTCACTATCGATTCCCCATGTAATCATTTAACAATAAATACAGATTCTATAAGGAAGAACTCAACATCCATTCCCTCTGTGGTCTCGTAATGTTATAGTGAAGACACTCTAAGAGAGCA
The DNA here is from genome assembly GCA_963277665.1 of Viscum album. Classification (NCBI taxonomy): domain Eukaryota; kingdom Viridiplantae; phylum Streptophyta; class Magnoliopsida; order Santalales; family Viscaceae; genus Viscum; species Viscum album. Next base: position 1,378,004,398 of record OY728156.1, read on the forward strand.
CTAGCCATCCATCCCCCCTTTGGTCTCGCAATGTGAGAAGTATAAAATACACTCTAGGGAATCCCTCAACGTCAATTCCACCTGGTGTCTAACTACAATAGGTTCTCACAGCCCCGTGCAATACAATCTTGCACAAATTATATCTAGTAGAAAATGTAATCTCAAATACTACAAGGATAATAATCTAAAAATCATAACCCATGAATCTCATATAACATCAGCTCCATCCTAATAGCATTAGGCATGGAAATAAACAACATAACAGAAAGTTCTAGACCCAATAAACAATATCTAACAAGCATGAAAAAACACATCCATAAACAAGGTAACAAACCGAATTCATAATAAAACCCTTTCTCAAGAAAACAAGGCATGACAAGCACCAACTGGGTTACATTCCAAATACACAATACCCTTAAATAGGGTATTGGTCACTTTTTTCACATATAAACCAATGAAAACTACATAAAGGAACAACCCACCTACCTCGTAGTTATACGATCAATATAGTGGAACCTCATCCTTTCAATCATCCTAGAACATTGAAGATCTAAAAAAATGACAAAAACGCTCAAGCTCGAAAATATCACGAAAGATTATAAATTGGGAGGAGAGGATTTAGAATAAGGAAGAACTCATAAATGTTATTCCAATGCAATCAATGGTGTTTGATTTGGAGAATGAATGATGGATGGGTGGCTCAAAGAAGAATCACTGCTCTCGACCACTCTTGTACGAGACATAGTTATAAGAATATGTTTTTGTAGATGAGATGTGACCCCTATCCAAATAGTCAAATTAAAAAGAAAAGTACACTGCATGGTCAATTAATATACATGTCATGTACATGCCTTAACAGACCCCCGCTTTAGGTGGTCTCTAGGTCACCTCACATGGCCATGTACTCGGCCAGTACACAGCTACCCGTGGAAACCGAGTACACCGTGTGCACTCCTAAGTGCACAACGTGTACATATGAATTTTCCAAATTCTCCCATTTTTGTAAAAAACAATAGAAATCAATATCCATACCTCATATAAAGATCCATTTTCTTACAAAATTATTTTAGTAAATCAGGGTTTTGGATTAAACTGTTGTTATTCCATATCATCAACAAGAATTGTATTTGTTTAATTATAAAAATCATTGATATTTAATGATTTATAGGGTAAATCCTTCTGATTACATACATACCACTTGAAAGCATAAATCAATGTTCATGTAGACATGATTATTAATGATATAATTATGGAAACGGTCATCTACATTGTCAATGGAGATCCTTATATGTACGAAGGATATATAGAGCGATGAATTAGTATCTTGGGTGTTATTAATATTTATCTATATTGATTCATCACATGTTATTAAGATTTTTTTTTAAACGAAATAATTTCATTTTTTAAATTTTTAGTGGTTCTACTAAAATATATTTTTCATTACACATGGATTGTTTTTCATTTTTATGTATTTTCAGGTAAAATAATTACCCAATGGTTTGTTTCATCCCTTCACACTAATTTATACATTTGTGAGTCAAATGATATGCCTCTAGCCATGTCAAGATTTAGTTTGGGACTTAGGATTCAAATCTAGTATTCCAGTTAGTTACACCACACCATCTTCCAAACAATATAATTTTGATCTATATGAAATTTTTTATAATGTGTAAAGCCCCAGCCTAGGTTCCACTAAATTGTTTCTCGAGCCTTTTCTACCCATGATATTATGCTTGCCTCTTTAAATTATTAAGGTTTTAAACTAGTAGTTTTGGAATAATAAAACACATGGGGAGAATATACCATCACAACATTATTAATCATACATGGTAAATCAAAAAAAAAGTCAACATCAAATAATAATCAACAACCAAATATCACATAAACAACTCCTATAACTGGGTATGTAAAATAGTCCAAAATAATATCTTTGTCATATCATGATGGTCTAAAGTATCCGAAAAAAAAACAAAATAAGACACCCGTGTAAATCTACACAAAGGATTGAAATCACATGTCTAGTTCCCTTATCCATGAAACATCCCAATTCAAAAATCAGTCATTGTTCCATTTTCCCTATCTGGTGCTGAAAACATGTAGTCTACTTAGGTATCTATTAGTGGCATGACCGTGGGTGAGTACAACTCAATAGGCCACCACAAACAGTTTCTACATCATTATCTACTATAATAGCAATTTTTATAGAAGTAAATATAATTTGTACACAAGATAATGAAATTAGATGGTATTTTAATTAAATTTTTTTCAAATAGCCCCATGGGATATAAATTTACACTAAGGAACCAACACAATATTCTTCTCCTAAAAATAAAATTATGAATCATATACTTTATATTTTTTTAACACCTTACATAAAATGGGTGATCATTAATAAATTCAAAAAAATCAGTATACCTTGTAACCTCGGTCTAGGTATGCCCATTATATCGATAATAGGAATGTTTGGAGAATAAATCTGACATACCAAACATATCATTCATTAGTGGGGTCCAGAACATCTGTATATCCTAATGAAAATATGATTAGCCCCATTAAAACATCCTAACTATACCTTAAATCATAATTCTCAAGGTTCATTATCGTTATCCTTTTATCAAATAATAAAAACAAGGGTTCACCTTTTGGTTTAACATCATTCCAATGGTTTTTCATTTTAATTACATTTAACACAATTCCATAACTATGTAATTTTTTAATTTATTCATAACCACGACCATTGAAAACCATTTCATATTGTTTTACAACATAGAGATACCATATTTAAATATATATTACATTTACCCTTAATTATATAAAAAAAATTTAACTTTTCATGGTAATATAAAAAAACCATTAATCCATGTTAATATTATAAAAATAAATTATTTTAATCTCATAAAATATTAAATTTATCATTTAACGTCTCAATTAGAATGATTATGGGAGTTTGAAACTCCATATATGGACTTACACCAAGTCTACTCATCATCAATGGATCAAAAGGGGTCTTCAAAATTTCATACACACCATTTAGACATTAAATTTATCATTACCTAACAAAGAATAAATTTCTAAATGTAATTAAATAAATGATCAGACATCCTACACTTGAATAAATGTCAATACTATGGGAAATACCTTGTTGAAAACCAACCTCATTACCATAAGATATTATTAACTCATACATGACTCTTGAATCAATCTAAAAAATTTTAAATATCCAATCTAATAAATCCGAGGAAAATAATGATTTAATAATTTAAAAGGAGGGAATAAATTCAACCATGATTCTTCTAAAAATAGAATGAAGGGGACCAATAGACTCACATTGAGCTTCAATTATCATCCAATGATGCTTCTATTGACTAAGGATTGATGGAGAATCAACCTTGATAGAGGAGGGAGGCCAAGGCTCATAACCATTTCTCTGGGAGGTGGAAATGAGAGGAAAATCATGTAAGATCCCTTTTTTACTAATGGGGAAATTTGAAAATTTAACTAATTATTAATAAGTTCATGGTTTCACAGCATGGTTTTCCAAACCTTTCTCCAACCATGTTGCCTTCTCTGTGTAATGAAAAATTGAGGATTGTAGTTTCTTAGGGATACTACTCATCATTGAAAATAATGTAGAGGTGCTGAGATTGGCACTATCCAATCCCAAATTGTTTCTAGATTTCCATTCCTAGTTTATAAATCATTCTTACCCCATTTACTGGGTACACAATTATAGGGTATGGTTAGTACTAACTATTCACCAACAGTGTGACATGCATTGTATGTCCTTTTCCACCATTTTCATGTTTAGGACCCCTGAGACACCTATTTGACCTATCATAATATAAATATTTATTTCACTAACTATTTTATATTAATTTAATTGAATTTTTAATAATGTGAACACCATACTACATTTTGGGTCTTACAACCTCCCCACCTTAAAATAGATCATCTTTGAGGTTCCTTCTCCATTATTACTAAGCCTAAAATGTGAAAATATTGGCCCACTAGGATTATATATCTACTTCTCTATACCATGTTGTGTTTTAAACCTAGACATAATTACACAAAACTCTAACTAATAGTACTATATGACCCTAGAAAAAATACTCACAGTGATCCCCAATACGGATCTTATGCTCCTCAGAGGATACCTCATCCTCAAACTCAATAACATCAATATCAATCACTTGAGAAGTGTCATGGTTATACTACTAAATCTATGAAACATGGAAAACAAAAGTTATAACACTATACTCATTTGTAAGTAAAAATTAACATTCCATTTGTCTAGTCCTCCCCACGATCTCAAATGAAACCACATACCATGGATCAAATTTACCTAATTTTTTAATCTGACTATGTAACAACCAAATTTTTTATAGTACTTATCATTTTAAATTAATTTAATTTATTTTATGACTAATGTTTCTTGAAACACCAATAATAAGTTAACTCTAATGTATTATTACTATAACTTTAAAAATAATTAAATAGGAGGTTATAAATATGATTAACTATATTATAAAATATACATGAATGTCATGTTCAATATAAAATTTTTTATTCTTAATAAAAAAATCATATAATTTTTAGTGATGTTATTTCTGTATAAAAAATATGTTTTTTTAAAAGAAATTTATATTTACTTTTCAGAGAAAATTAATATAATTAAATTTTGAAACTATTAGAAAATTTATAGAACTAAATGAAAATAAATTTTTAATCCACTAATTCAAAATTATCTTAGGATAAAATTTTGATAATTTTCTTAAATGATTTGTTTTTCAGTGAATAGTAAAAAACGAACATTATAAAACCCTCATTTTCATTATATTTAAAACTAATTTTATTATTTTAAATTTAATTTCAATTAAATAAATTGATTTTATTTATATATAAACTAGTTAATTTAATTTAGAAAATATGTTTACTTTATTTTTGTATAAGTACATTTTTTAAAATAAAAAAAATTCAAAAAAATCAACTCATTTTTATGTTTTAATTTTAAATATAATTTTGAATATTCTATGTTTCGAAATTTAAATAATGATTTTCATATTTGGAAGTATGAGGTCAAAATTAGATTATATTTTCATTTTTATTTTTGGTCATAAAATACGTTTCCATGGTAGAAAAATATTTTTCATAGTATATGTAATATAATGTATCAAATCAAAGTTAAAAAGTAAAAGATTAAAATACATAAAAAAATATTAAATGGGAGTTTGACTCATTTCATAACAATAAAAACCCTTTAAAATATTAATTATAACCCAAATTCATTATAATTAATTCCACCTAAATGTGGTTAGATTTAAATATAAAATATTTATTATTTAATCGTGTTAAACCACTCCTCCACCGGTATAAATGACACTCCTCACCACACCCTTTATCCTTAAAATCCATGAATATTTTCAATACCTACAAAAATAACTCCTTCATACTATCCAAACATTAAAATTCTACTAATATCACCCAAAAAATAATTCTCATTACCTTAAGGGGTCATTCTAGGTGCTAATATTTAAGAGGTAATGTTGAAAAACAGCCCCTCTTAATCTCTTTTCTTCTTTTACCTCACACCACATCCATTACTCATCAATGAATAAAAACTCCTAAATAATTTATATATTGTGTTTTATTATATTTCTATTTAAATATCTTATATCCACCTCCTTTCGCATCTCATATTATTAAAAGAAATTAAACTGTTTTCCAAATTTTGGAACATAAACATCTCTACGGAAATTAGTTTTTAATTTTAAATTACAACCTTTATGGATGGTCATAAAAGTATTATTATGGTTCATTTATAATTTTATAGGTATATAATAACATATTTCATGTTATGGATATAATATATATATATATATAATATTAAATAAAATCAAACTAGTTTGTGATGGCCAGAAAAAAACACTATAATAATCTAACCATTTATCATTATTTTTGTTTTCAAATGAATCATCCTCATGACAGAAAGAAAAATAATATATGGTACCATTTAAACTTATGAAATTTAATGAATAAAAATTCATTTCACTTATAGTTTTTTACTTCATTTTGACTATACAAATTCAAAATTATACACAAATGAATCAACCCTGAAGCCATGAAATGAACACACCTAAATAAATATAAATAATGAAATATTATTAATGAACGGGTGATAAGATGTTATAAATGGGTCATATAAGGTATTATAAATATGATTATTGTTCATTAATTAATTAAAATATTATTTAAACATTTCTACTTGAGTTTAATGTCCACTAAACTAAAAGGAAACATGAGGTAATAGTTTCTGGTCTCATTTTTTCTTTTTAATAAAAACGACTTATTCACTACTTATATATTTTTTTGTGGTGTAAATACTATTGTTTGATATATATTATCATGAATATCACTATAATCATTGTACTAAATGTTTATTTTGATAATTAATACTTTTATAGGGAATACAATTTAACTATTTATAATGAGGGGTACTATAACAGTACTGTAGTAGGTATTGTATAGTACTATAGAAGGAACTATGTAGTACTGTGGCTGGTACTGTAGTGGGAACTATATCGGGCACTGTTTGGCATTGTAGCAGCCGGGAATTTTCCCTCGTTTGGACCTTCGGGCTACCGATTTGGTCCCCGAGTCCTTTAAGCCCTTCGGTCCACCCATGCCTTCGGGCCAGTAAGTCCTTCAGACTACCTCAAGGTCTTAGGAACACCTTAATATAGATGCAAACCAGACAACCTATAAAGAACGAGCTCAATAGGGGGATGAGCAAGGAGCTTTCACCATATCAGAAGCTACATGGATTGCAAGAATGAACGGGTATGGCCCCTACCATCGAGACAAGCCTATGCATGCAAGGGATAGCCTAGCCGAACAACCATGTGAAGGTGGAGAGATGATTTCATGATGAAGATGTTGCGGAGGATCAGTTCCATGTAGTTAGTTTGGTTTGTATGTAATGTTTGAATCCTACAGGCAATGAATTCCTCTATGGCCTACGGGCCATGTAATACTTGCACCTACAAGCATTTTAAGGGTTCCACCTCGCCCCTTGAAAGGTGGATTATCAAAAATCAATACAAAATGAAGTCCGTCAGTCCATTGGATGGAGGGATTTCAAAACTCAATTTCTATTCATTGGGATACAATTATACTTCATTGATTATTCCATTTTACTATTTGGTGTGAGATTAAATTTGATTATATTATGTTGTATATACATTATTTTATATGTATTTATATCTGATACAGATATTTGATTGATTTTATTAATTATCACAAAATTGATATTATATTTATATGGGGTGTTTAAATAGCATGTTATTAATGTTTCCCTTGAAACACTATATTTAATCCTTTTCGTTGTTTTCTAAAAACATATCCATTTTTTATTATTCTATTGTAAATTTTTAAATGCATTTTTACTAATGTTTTAATATTTATAAATATATTTTAAAGGATTATATTTTTTTCTAAATGATGTTCAATGTGACTTTTCAGATAGAAATACATAAGGAATGTTTTTAACTTTTATAGAAGGAGAAGAATATCTGGTTTCCATGAAACCATATTATATTGAAGCATACTTTACAAGATTAATTTTTTTTTAAATAAAAATTTCTCTTTTAATATTGTGTGGTATTTTAAAAAACATTTTCTAAATAAAAAGAATATTTTACTCTATAATTATTTAAGGTGATATTTCAAAATATTTTTCCATCTAAGATGATATAATTTGATGTTAATCAATCATTATGGGGGAAATTATCAAATGATATATTACTTAATATGTTTAAGGGTGGTTTATATTTTGGGAGAAATAATGAAATGTTCATGAAACCCACTTTTTTTCTATGGTATATTCTAAAATGAAGTGTTTAAGATACAAATTTACTTTTATTTGCTCTAATATGATAAATGGATAATGTTCTTATGCCATGTATATGTATCATTTTCATTATGTGATGGGTGGGACCTATATCTCCCTAAAATTAATTGGGTAAATATTTATTTATCATGATATAATAATGGGAATGAATATGATGGGCTTCATCCAATATGGTAAATAGGTGTTTCCTGATCCACTATGGGAATCCTATGTATCTTGATCCACTATATTGATGATCTACATAGATAGCCTTGAAAAATGAATTTATATATATATTTATGATGGTGAAATTTTTTACTAAAATGATATGATGGATCAGGATTAATTTATGACTTCTTTCTCATTCATATAGTCCATGTTTTTTAAAATGAATATTTTTATTCTATAAATCATGTTCGTAATTTTTTAATGGTTAGCTATGAATATTGTATGTTATGTTCATATTTATATAATCTTATTATTTTATTATTATTTCAGGTGATCTTGGATTAATGTCACATATTCTTAGATTTAATGAGCATATGAGCTCACCCTTTTCTTATGTTTATTTTCCTTGTATATGAAGAAGGTTATTAAATATGATATGTCAAAAAGGGTTCTAGTTAAGATTAAATATGTAGAGGAAAATGTAGATACTTTATAAACTATTTTTTTACATTTATATTTTTCTAATTAATCTAATTCAATAATGGGTTTTCATGGTTTTATTATGTTATATAATGAATATTCATCTATTTGGATGTAATATCTATGTATAAAAATTATGGGTCATTATAGTTCTAATCAGATCATTATTTAGTTAACCATTGGAAACAAGGGTGATAAAACCTTAAGTAAGATCTCTATGTATTAGTCTAATTATATTTTACAATCTAGTAAATTTTTATAAGGATCATGAATAACTAATTATTAATCCTATGGTTTTATATATTGAAATTTGAAAAGAAATTTATCTTGATTCTATATTATCCCACTATGATTATTTTTTCTCATAGTATGTATTTAGGTTTTAAACAGTGGTTGAAACCATGATGATCCTAGTAAATGGTGAATGTGAAGGAAAATGGAATTATTTTCCTCATAAGAAACAAAATTAAATGGGATTCAGATCGAGATACTATGTTATCAAGCCTAATTAGAAATATATTAATATGATCAATAATTTTAATATTATTGAGACTCCTAACTCTTATAATAAGATAATGATAGAGTTTCATGTTGTCCACAGTGGAAATAAATTTTAAATTTTCTCATTTATGAAATTTGTGAAGAGGCATTAAGGAAAATGTTTTAATGGAACTGGACGATTATTTGGGTGTGGGAAATAAGGACAGAAATAAAATAATTTCAATTGAAAAGTAAAAGGTTAAGTAAATAAAATGGAAATCTATAATTGAAATTCTATGGCATCATCAATATTCAAATGTTTTCAATTTTTAATCTTTAGGAATTATGAAAATTGAGACCCTATTTAGAATTATTGTAATGAAAATCTACAAGGATGTATAAATATTGGTTATGTTGCTGATGATGAAGATAATACAAATGACATATGATATGGAAGAAGTGTTATGAAGTAAAATGATGAATCATGGTTAATGGTTTTATATGGATGTATAAAGGTTCAATTTTTATGTATTGGCTGAATGAAATATAACATTTTTATTATCAAAACACTTTTGAGGAAAAAGTGATAAACCAGAATATCCAAAATTACATCTAAATAAAACCATTAAAGAGAATAAACCAGATTAAGTCTATAGGATCTATCTCTCCACAACAAATACAATGTGATAACAAGTCTTCACCATCGCATGACCGCTCGTCTAACTGTCTCGTGCAGAGTTGCACAGGCTCGGTACCGATGGCAGATCCAAACCCTCTCGAACATCCAAATCGAAAAGGCATGCTCAGGTGAAAGATTTGTTCTATAAACCTCATCTAAAACATATAAAAGTAGTGTGCTGGTTGAAACCACACCAAGACTTCACAGAGAGATCGTACATAAGATTCATCCAAAAACATATCATGAACAATAGAGGCACAGCCAAATAAATAAGGTAGAATCAACCAAAACCAAGAGAAAATTCCTCCAAAACCAACAGCAGATCCTCCAAAACAAGACATGAAATCACCAACACCAAAATGCCTCACTTGATCCTCCAGGGCCCATCAAACTAGAAACACACTCCAAAAAACCAGAACACACAGATCACCATTTATCACCCATCCATCGAACCCTGAATGAAAAATATTTTTCATGCACTCGAAGAGAACAACCTGTGAGACCAAATCAGACCCTATGCCACTAGATAAAGCTAGAAGAGATCGACCAGAAGAAGAATCCAAGCCGCAAGTCCAAATCTAACCCGAACAAGATAAGATCTAACCCCATGACATCACACATGCCGCCTGGAACTGGAGAAGAGTATGATGATAGGAGCACACCGCTTGAAGAGTCGCAACTACTGTAGAACCCGAAGAATCTGAAAGAGTCACACCTGAAAAATAACCCGAGCCGCAAGTCCAGATCTGACCTGAAAAAGACAAGAACTGATCCCACACCATCACACAAGCCGCCCAGAATGAAGTCGATGTAGGAGTACGCGACACAAAGCTGAATCGTCTACCCCATAGCCATCGTGGTTGAAGATGGCCAACATCCAAATCCCGTAGCCCTAGCAGGCCACTGCAGAAGTAAAGCCACACGAAGATGAGTCGACACGGTTGAAATGGCCACCACCAGACGCTCGAATCCCTAGAACTCTGTCGTAAAAGCTAGGAGATTCGCGACTGCAATCAATGGCTGAATCCTGAAGCCCAAACCACGAAGCCCTAGCAAGCCTCCACAGAAGAGAGGAGAGCTGCGGCCGAAGCCGCGATACCTTTATGTATTGGAAATATTGAATAATGTAGTAGAAATACATTTATGGTATTATGGAATAATGAAAAATCTATGGATGTTTACACTACATTTTTACTTAAGTATTTGAAATTATGGGTTTCATAGTACTAGTTACAATGAAAAGTTATTAGGTGGTAATGTGTTATTTTAGAAGAACATATGATTAAGGGAAAGATAACCCATGATATGTGATTAATATTGGGATAAAAGTGGGAAACAAATATGAGTGATTTTGAAAAAACAAATGGGATAGTATTGATGAACATCAACTAATTTAAAATATGATGAAAATGGTGGTCTATATATTAATTTGATAGATTTTATGGATTTATGAAATGAGTAATGAGTTAATTTTTGGAACCATGCATGTATTCATTAGGTTTTTATAGAAATTTAGTTTACTACCATGTTTTAATGTATTACATGATAATGATCATCAAATGTTTGGTGTGTGAAAAGTAATAGATAAATCATGCTTTTGGGTGGATTAATGACAAGTTGATTTTAAAAGTTTTGTGATTATATTTAGAAAGTTTTTTACTTTATTCTTTTGTAAGGTTTATAAGGGTAACCATTTATGAAATTTTTTTCATTGAATTTTGGATGAAATTTTATAGATTAATGTATTACTTACCCATAGGAATATTTATGGTTATTGGATAACCTGTACGATCCATTTTTTTATTAATCATAACTAGAGACATAATAAATGACCAATCATCCCATTATGGGTCTTATGATCCACTAGTTCTTCCATTATTATAATTTTAACATAATTTTTTGGAGTAAGAGATGATGTGTAAATTAATAACGAAAAAAACAAAGAGCCGGATTTTAGTTATAAACTAATATCTAATAAGTATATCTTCAACCTAGACTATGAAATAAAATTGTATCCCATTATAATTATCTTTTATGATATCAATGTACGTTTTCAGACATATTTGGTTTATGGATTTATGGCCATTAACCTTATAATTACCGAGTTCTCTATCACTCTTTATTTGTTCTTGGGTATTATTTCCCCCTTCCGAATCTGTATTTTAATTTTCCATTGATGTTTTCTCTATGTGGAAACCACATTATGAGTTAATTCGGGTTACCTTTCATTCCAACATTCCCTTTTCAAGGGACGATTTATAAATCATTTGTATAATGTGGGTTCTATGAATGAATGATAAAATTTAAAATCTTTGACGATCTTTAAATTTTTTTAGGGATAAATTTATTTTAATGGGGTTATAATGTAACACCCCATGATTTTACAATATTTATCTTTTTAAATAAATTAATCATTTTTGATAGCTTATGTTTCTTTAAACATGGTGCATAAATGGGCTCAAAAATAATATTATTTTAGCATGACTAACTGTTAAATTTCTTTTTGTGAATTGGATTAAATATATTATGAAATATATAATAATTTAATGTTTGATTAAAATTTATTTATGATTAGTAAATAAACACATGATTTTAGTAAACTCCTTTTGTTCTTCAAATATATGTTTTCTTGAAAACGTGATCATTATTGATTTCTATGAGAAACTAAATATAAATAAATTGTTAATAATTTTATAAAATGTTTTTTATTAAATGAAAATCATTTTTGGATTCATCATGTCAAAATTATCATAGTATTCAATTTTTATAATTTTCTAAAAATATAAAATTTTCATTGAATAGTTAAAAATAATGTTTTTTATAAAAACCAAATTTTATTTCTATTTAACAATAATTTTATGATTTTTAATTTATATTGATTTAAATTAAGTAATTTTTAGCTATATATAACCTATTAAATTACATTTAATCAATCTTTATATCTTATTTTGGTTTAAGTGCATTTTTTGGAATTAAAAATAAAATTTTCTTAAAAAAATTGTTTATTTGGTTTTGTTTTGGTGGATTAATTTTCAATTTAAATTTTAAAATTATTTTCTTTTAATTTTTAAAAATGGATACCATATTTTTAATCAAGATTTCATTATTATGTTATAATGTAATTTTTATATTTAGGCATAAAAAAGATACCATCGTAAAAACAATTATCGTAATATTGGTCAAATAATGCAGTGCGTTAAAGTTAAAAGGTATATGATTTAAAAACATCAAAAATTAAAAAAAATAAAAGGGTAATTGATGTGTTTCTTGAAAATGAAGATAATTTTATTCATTTTTTTCATTCAAATCCTTCAGAATTAATTCTTCCCAAATGTGGTTGGCTTGAAATATATAATAATTAATATTTAATCACTTAAAACCAACTTTCCTCGCGTACAAATACCACACCTCACCACCATATTCTCATCAGAATCCATGAATATTTTAAAATATATACCTAACTCTTCCATAAAAACTCTCCCCATGTCCATGATCTACCAATATCACAAAAATACCATTTCGATTTTCTATAAGGGGTCCTTTTAAGAGGTGATATTGAAGAGTAACTTTCTCAAACCACCATTCTTAATTTGTTTTCTTCATCTAGAATCTATTCACCTCCTTAAACTATAAAGTAATAATTAATCCATTATCATGAATATACATGAATTTTTTATTTTATATATAATATCTTCTATCCAACCATTTTCTTGTCTCCTCTTTTTCAAAAAATGATACCATTGTCCCATTTACGATGGTAATAATTCTCCATTGATAATGATTTTTCTTTTTGAATTACAGCCTTAATTAATAGTTAAGAAATATTATTATTTTTAAATATTAATATATATATATATATGTTATCCTATTTCATGTTATAGAACATTAATATAGACATAATATTAGAAAAAATAAAACTAGATCCTAATGGTCTATAAAACTTCCAAAAAAAACTAATCATTTATCATTAACATTTTATCAAGTGAACAATCCTAAAATCATAATAAAAAATAATATATGGGAAAATTTAAAATTATGGATGTTTATCAATACAATTTTATTTAAATTATAGATTTTTATTTTCATTATATAGAAAAATTTGTAATTATACACAAATGAATCGGCCTTGAAAAATTCACTTGAAACAATGAAAATAATAAAATATTATTAATTAATAGGTTATAAGATGTAATGAAAGGATAATATAAGATATTATAAATATTATTACAGTTCTGTAATAGGTTAATATAATTCTATAAAACTATATATAAAAAGTTAAATTATGAAAAACTAAACGGAACATGAGGTAAGTGTTTCTCAAAAAAAAAATACTTATGTGAAATATATGAATTAATCACCACTAATTAATTTTTTTTCTACATAATTATATTTTCTATATATTATCATGAATCATCATTATAATCATATTATTAAATGTTTAATTTAATAATTATTAATTTTATGGGGAATATTGTTTGATTGATTGTGAATTGGTAAATGATTTCTTAACCCAATCTCCATTCATTGGGTTAAACTTATACTTCATTGATTATTCCATGATATAATTATGTGTGAGATTAATTTTTATTATATTATGTTTTATTTCATCTTCTATATTTTTTATTGAAAACTTATAAACAAAATTGATTCATTTTTTATGCTTTCTTCAATGATATTATATTAATGAAGGATTTTTAAAATTTATTAATTTATTGTTTCCCTTAAAACATTATTTTTATGACATGTTCGCATTTTATAAATAGTTTCAATTTTTTTATTTGTTTAATAATTCTTAAATTTTTTTTCTATTCATGATTTAATTTATATAAAAATCGTTTCAAAGGATTTAATATTTTTTGTTTTCTAAATGAGGTTCCTTTTGGCTTTTTTGACAAAAATAGAGAAGAAATTTTTTTAACTTATTTGGCATGAGTGTAATTTCTCTATAATCATGATGACTTAATATATCCATGATTACATTAAATTATTATAAAGTTATTTCTAATTAAAATGAGTTATTTTAAAAAATTTGGCTTTTAAAAAAAATAAAATATAAATGATATTTCTCTCAATAATTTTTCAGGGGACCTTTCCAAATAAGTTTCCATATAAGATGATATTATCTGATGTTACCGAAGACCTAATAGGGATATGATCATATTATTATCCCATTACTCTTTCTATGGATGGATTATGTTTAAGGTGAAAAAATGAACTATTTATAAAACCCATTTATTTTTTCTGGGCTATGATATGATGAAATGTTGATAAAACTCATTGATTTTAATGAATTCTCATATGATTTATGATTTATGTACTTGTGGACCACATATGAATGGTTTCCATTATTTGATGGGTGTGACCTATATCTCCCTCAGATTTAATATGTAAATATTAATATCTTTAGAGATAATAATGGGAAAAATTAATGGGCATGATCTACTATGGGAAATAGGTGAATCCTAATCCACTGTGGGAAGCAGGTGCATCCTAATCTATTTTGTTGATGCTATTGGTAGTTAACCATGATATATGAAATGTTTTTCAATATTTATGATGGTTACACACTATTATGACATTATCTTGTGGATTGTTATTTATTTATGATATTTTATTACACATATGGTCTAGATTTAATGAAATGAAATTATTTTGACATAAATAAAGTTTATAATCAAAGAAAGGATGGTTATGAACTTCTTATGTTATTTTCAAGTTCACATAACCTCAATGTTCTCATTTTCATTCATATTATCATGGTTGGATATCTCCAGTGATGATCATTACTAAGCATATGAGCTCACCCTTTCTATATAATTCATTTCCATCTATATGACGAAATGCATTATGTTTGATATATAAGAAAGGGTTATTAGTTATGAAGGAATATGCATGAGATGATGTAAATTCTTTATAGATGATTTGTTTTTTTAAAAGTTTCTAAAGATATTAAACCTATATCATTCATTCAGGGGTTTATATGTTATGAAATTGATATCAATCTATTTAATTATAATATCTGTGTATGAAAATTATGGGTCATTATATATGGTTTCCCAACCTCAGTTACACTTGAAGGAAAATATGACCACCTAACAAAATCTCAATAGGTTAATGAATATTATCATCTTAAGTATTTTATCTTCTCTGTTCCATTTCCATATGATTTTGGATCCATTGAACATACTCTGATGTCACATGCAAGAGACTCTATCCCAATAACTATGATTCTCCTCCAATCTAAACCAATGATGTTCTACATGTTATACCATAGATCACTCATATGGTTCCACTTGAATAGTATCCTTTTAACTATAATTATATTAAAAAACAAGAAACATTGGAACCTTCTCCCATGTTCCACAAAAATATAGTATGCATGCTCTCAGTATGTCCTCCAATACCTTTATAGTATGTTTGGATTGCACGTCCATCTTTAGGTGAAAAAAAGTGCTAAAAACACCTACTTACCATGTTACATCAAAAAATATTTCTAGAGTCACTAAGTAATATGAGTTTATTTATTTGATATAAATATTTGGGTAAACAAATACATATTCACACTATCCCGAATATACAATTTTACCAACTAATTAGTAGGGAATCTTACTATGATCGATAAGAAATGGGATATTTTTGGGAACAGATCTATTATCACCCATATAAAATCATTCATGGGGGGATTCCTCAATAATCCCTAAAAACATTCATAACAAAAAAAATTCCATTCAATAATGGAAAATTTATGTACAAGACTAGAAATATGTTTTTTTCAGCCTTCTAATACTAACAAGTGTAACACCTTGTCATAATACCTATGATCTATATTTTCATTACTAACTACCAATACTTCCAATTAATATAGTGATACAATTTTGTTAAAACATGGTGAATCACCCACTTCAGGGTATGAAAATCACACATCAACTCCTCCTATATAAAATATGGAATAATAAATTGGCCACGAATATATATATATTATCATAATCATCAATGGTACAAATAGAATATTTTACTCCACTACCAAAGAAATCCCTTTATAACAGGCACTCTATATCCTAAAACATTATCATCTTGATAAATAATTGAAGATAGGGCTCATGGTATAATGCTAGAATAATCCTATATTCACTTTCTCCCAGAACATCTAAATTCATCTCAATAAATAAAGCAATCATTTTCCACTTCTAGTTGAACTCCCTAACCATCTGAGTCTATTTCTTCTTACTCAAATAATCAACAACACTTTTAAGATTTCTAAAATTTAAGGGAGCTCAAAATCAAATTATTTCAAATACTCCACCCATATTCACTATTGAGGATTGAAATCAATATGGGAAAACATATATTTGAGATGTTTCTGATCAATAAAAATACTAAAGTTTTCACCATTAAGTTAATTCCACCAATTCATCAAGGTATAAACCACCATGGATAACATGAGATCAGGCATATGCTAGTTTAATTCAGTATCCCTAAACATTATAGATTTATAAACTTTAACTATCCCCTCCCCATACATCAGTACTACCCCATGTGTAATCCTAAAAGCATCAGGAATTTTTATTAATCTTCAATTGATTCATGTATGACCATAATTTGTGATGAATTCAAACACCACTTCAAATCATAGAAGTAATCATCACATTACCTAGATAACTCAAAATTCAAACCATTATTTGTTAGTCCATAGAGCATCACTTCCAAGAAGAATTTTTTTTATGAACATTCAATAATACCTTCCCAAAATAGAAAACTTGGTATATAAAAAACATTCATGGTATTCTCCTTTGAAGTGGAAGTTTGAAAAATATATCGTTTCACAATCACATATTTCAATAAGGTTTTGTGTCCCATGAAATGTACCTTGTTAATCCAAAATTCACACATATATAGCTTGGAATATAAAGAATGATCTGTCATTGTACATAGAATAATGTCATTATTATTGGAATGATCGCCCTCAATCTGAGATTAATCTATGATTTCATCAATGAAAAAACCACAAATTTATCCAGTTATGTATGAAAACATTCCATTCATCAAATCCATGGAAACAAATAGATCATTTTTTAGCCCAAACAATATCAAAATACACTCATAAAATCTATTCCGGCTCCAAAAATCTGTATGTGGTATATCTGATGATATCAACCTTAGTTGAGGATATTCCAGTATCAGCTAAATCCTATAGAAGAAACATTCACCCTTCATTGGTAAAAAAATCAATGATATTTTAAAGTGTATATTGGTTCTTAAACATCATTTTGTTCAACATTTGGTAATAGAAAAAACAATCTCATTGTCTATCATCTTTCATGGTAACCAAAATTATAGATCCCTAAGGTGATAAATTCATGTATACAAAACCATTCTCCTACAACTCTACAAAATGATTCCTGATCTCCTAAATCTTTATTCATTCATTTTATAAGCAGGAATTGAAACTAAATCATCTCATAGGGTCAAATCAATTGTGATCTCAATATTTATCTTATGTGGAATACCAAAACACATCCTAGGAAACACATCCAGGAACAGATAAACTACAAGTTGGAAGACCCCATCTTCCGCACCCTCATTATTATGAATTAGACTCTCTACCTAGTCCATGAGCTCACTCAAATTATGGAAGAATGTATATGAACGTATCACCTTGATATTCCATTCTAAGTGATGAATATAAAGTTCACCTTAATGAGATGTGAAACACATTCTACTAGGGTAAAAATAATTATAATCCTAATATTAAACAAACTGGTGCATTCCCAATATCATGTCAAATGCTAAATTCTCAAGAATAAATAGTTACCAAGGGAGTTAATACCCAATAATCCTAAGAGAACTATCCTTACATCATTGGATACACTAAAATCATACACCTAACATCATTTTGATCAACATGAATCTATAAAAATAATCCAACAATAGACCCAAATCATTCACAAGGACAATATATATAAAATAGTGAGAGTCCCCAGTGTTAATAATTTTCATGTGAAGAAGCTACATGAATCATACCTCAGATTGTTGATGGTCTATCATATCTACAATATAGAGTACGATAAAAAACAAGAATATATATTATTCCTCTACCTGAGAATATTTTTTGAGTCATGTGTGATTAACCTCCCTATGGATGTGAAACATAATTTCTAGAATTACCACATATGCACCCTATTTGGTATGGATAGTAGATTTGTAGTTGTTGGAATAATATGGAGTAGAATTTATCCTTCCATTACACCACATAGGCCAAGGTAATCCTTAACCTACTATCTATCAAGGGTTCATACAAATATGATGTTCCTCCCACATCATACCACTAGATCTTCCCTCTATAAATAGTTGAGGGTATATAATAGACATGTGACTAGGTCTACTACACAGATAATATAACACTAAATCACTACCCTAAGGGGATTATGATCCCCCTGGCTACCCTATCCCCCACCACCCTAGTTAAATCTCTTGTGAAAAAATATTTTTACCATATAAGGATATGCTACCTAATAACCCAAAAATTACCATATATACACAACATAAATCCTCTATCATGTTCCTATTATAAATGAGTTCCTAAATAACCACATCATGAATATTACCCAAACATATGATATTTATCTATGACTTGGACACAAACTTTATACTAACATAAAACCATTTGGTCATAGTTGTCTTCTCTATTGTTATGGTTAGAAAAATACTACAAATTAGTGAAGCAACTACCATAATCCATCACTGGCATTTTTTCCAACGTAAATTCATAATCTATATAGCTCACCCCTACCTTAGGGTCTTTGGTTTATAGTGATATATGAACTTATATATGAATTACTTTGATTCCATCCGTAATGTATTTTCATCATGGGCCATAAAATCTTACAATCACTTCACTTGTCCCCATAATATATATCCCAACTTCAGGACCCTTTTCTCTAGAGGGCCATGATGTGATCCATTATGATTTAGAGAGACTCAATCTATATCATTCCTACATCAATTACATCCTCTCTAGAAATGGTCGAATGGTGATGCATTTTTAAGTCCCTCATCAGCTCAAAAAAACTATAAATATCTTCCCAAGGTATATCCCCATAAACTACAAAAATATAGAGAAATTATCAAGAAATGTTTCTTATTCCCACTCACCCCAAAGAAATGGGGTTTCTATTTCTGCTACTAGAGGTTAATTCTCATAAATACTTTTCAATCACCCTACCATTAAAATCCATCATTCTAGAATACCTCTACAATAACATGTGTGTGTTTTACATCCCATAAAATCATTTAAAATTTATAAGAGAGGGTTCAATCCATAATTTTAATCATTTAAAATATTATCCAAATGGACATAACCATAGTATGATCACATCACTTAATCATCCCTTCTTGGGGAAATGACAATCTCTTGGAAAAACAACATCCAAATATTTTTCATTCAAGCCTTACATTTGAAACTATTTTAATATATTTAAATATTTAAAATTTTATAAATTCTTTAATAAAAACCATTTTAACAAACTCAATCACATATTTCATCTTAAAATGGCCACAATATCATTATTTGGATAAAATTATTTTAAACAATAATAGAAATCTAAAATCACATTATTTCCCATAACCCAAATGATCATCCATGTGTTCTATAAAAGATTCATGTAATATAAATCCATGAGTTTCTTAAATTAATCTTGTTATAAAATATCATGCCACGCCTAACCATGAGAATAATATCAGAGAACAAGAACATCACATGGTATGTTATTCATCCAGGTAAAATTAACATTAAACTATAACAACAGTAATAAAAATAATAATTCTACCTTTGGAACATGGTTTTTAACCCAAACATAGTTTAGCCACTCCTATTCATGATCTCAATACCATTTCCAAACACATCCTTGTTTTTAATATACATTTTTCAAAAGTTAAAGAACCAAAAAATAGATTCTTACGATTCCATTTTGTAACTCCCCCTATCAGGTGAAACTATAGTTATCGGATGATCCCATTCACCACATGACCATTAGCCCACATGCTCATACGAAAATGGATACTAACTAGCTAAAATAGTTAGATGAAACATTTTTTTATAATATTTCCACTTTAATAAACTAAACCAATAATAGAAATATTAAAAACATTGACATGCAATACTAATCACCAACAATACATCACATAAACTACTCCCAAAACTAGTTAAGTAAATAAATCCAAAATAATATATATTTTATGTCATGATAGTCCAAATTTATTGATATAAAAAATAATACACAAATGAAAATCCCCAAAACGGTTCCTAATCACATGTATAATACCCTCATCAATGATCCATCACAAATCAACCATTTTTCACTCGGAACATTCCTGTATTTGGTCCTTAAACCAAGAATGTATTCTTGGGTACTCTATATCATCTCGAGAAGGGTGTGAGTTTAACTCAGTAGACCACTGCCAATGGTGTCTATGCAAATGTTTATTCTAATATTAGTGTTTGTATAATTACAAAAAAATTAGTAAAAATTTAGTAAAATAGAAATCATTTTTCATAAAAATTATCAATTA
Organism: Viscum album; assembly: GCA_963277665.1. Lineage (NCBI taxonomy): Eukaryota > Viridiplantae > Streptophyta > Magnoliopsida > Santalales > Viscaceae > Viscum > Viscum album. The sequence continues at coordinate 1,378,025,658 of OY728156.1, forward strand.
ACCCCATGGTCTCTTAGTTTTCATTATGAAAAAAAAACATAAACCATTATTTATCCCACACTGTAAGTTTGAGCCACATACTCTGGAATTTAACCCATTAAATCACATGGGAAATCATTATTAAATTCAATAAAATAAATGAACCGCGGATCCTTATTCCATGTATCAATATCATATCCATACTATGGAAGCATGGAAAATCTGTCTTAAAACCCAACCATACAATATATCGGTGGGTTCTAGAGGACTAGTTTAGCCTGACACAGAGATGAGGAACCTCATTCCAACAACCTAATCATCCCATTAATCATAATTTCAATGGGTCAAATTTAGTGACAATTTATCAAAAATAATAATGAGTGTGAGCCATTTCATTTGAAAATTTTCCCATGGTTGACCACATTCAATACATTTAACTCAATTCTATAACTATCACATTTTACTATTTATTCACAACCACAACTATTAAACATACCTTGAAAACATTTTATAACATGGAAACTCCCCTTTATCAATATATCACTTTTCCCCTTAATTATATCGCAACCCATTCAACTTTCCAAGTTATAAAAAACAACCCGATATTCTAGGTTAAAATACTAAAAAATTATTTGGTTCAATATCCTAATCCCTTAAATTAATCATTAATAAACTCAATTTCTATATTCAAAGGAGTGTAACACCCCAGGGGGGGCCTTAACCCAGGTCTTCTCAGTATCAATAGAAATAACATTTTTTGTGAAATGACCTACAAGATATTTACACACCCAATTTATCAATCTATATCAATGATTCAGTTGTGAAATGAAACATCACATATGATAAAACATTATAAAATAATTATAAATCATGAGAATGTAAAATAACTTATATACCAATACCTTAAACTCACATGTATCTTCTCATTAAAACAAAACCCGTGATTCATTGAAAAAACCCCACAAAAACATGTCTATGAATTCAATAAGAAATAAGAGTATGTGAATTTATAAGGAGGGAAAACATTAAACCATGGTTATTTTAGAACAAATAAGGATGATGACTCATAGTCTCACATGGAGCATTAATTCACAACAAATAGTGCTTTAAAGGACCAAAGATTGAAGGATACCTCTGAAAGAGGAGGGATACCAAGGTTCATGACCATTGCATCTAGAGGGTGAAATGAGAAGAAAAATAAGTAAGACAACTTATGGCCCAATGGTGGAAATATTAATTTCAATAAATTAAAATATGTGCATGTTATGGTCGTATGTGATTCCATCCTATTTACCAACCATTTCACCTTCTCCACCTCTTGGGAAAATGAGATCAATAGTTTCCTAAGGATCCCAAACATCGTGGAAAATAGTGTAGAGGTGATCGTATTTGGCTCTATAAAACCTGTATATTTCATGGATAGTTGTGATCTATTTTCAATGAATTTTTCCAATATTTATTGGGAATATGGTTATGAGTCATGCTTAGTACTAACTGAGCACCATGTACTCAATGACCTCTTTTCCCCATTTTCCTCATCCAAAACAACTTTAGAAACCCTTGAGACAACTTATTGCCTTGTGAAGAAATTCATAATCTATTCTAAAATTATTTGGCCAAAATTTAAATGAAATCTACCATTAACAATAATTTGTATCTTACATAGTGTATCCAATTAAGCTATTCAAGTAGAATCATAGTGTCTATTATTATAATAAATCTATACAAAATTAATATTATACTCCCAAAAATCAGAAAAATAACGGATTCAATCATGATTTATAATCTCTATAATGTTTGTAGTTCCCTTATACATACCATTTATTTTTTGATGGTAATCCATAATCAACTTCACCTGACTACCCAAATCCGTTTTTAAGGCCTTCCAAAACTGAGATGTAAACCTCATAAAACAATTATATATAATAGTTTTTTCATATGTTTAGGACATAAAACCTCTATGACATTAATATTTCAGTTCTCTTTGGTCATCATAGTTTCCATTATTGAATAAATGTCTTATATGAGTCAAATGATAAACAAAACATTAAACTATATCTTTTTGATTGAATGACTTCAGAAAACAAATTTAAAAAAACGTTTCTAATTATCCCATTTCTACTTTAGAATATATAATAACTAAATCATAGCCATTAGTATTTTTTTCATACTTAACTTAATGAAATGTTTGGAACTAAGAAAAAAATCCATCCATTTATGGTATCATCATCATCTATTAAATGTGTATTGTTACATTATGGAACTTCATGGTTAAACTAGAATGAAATTTCAACTGAGAAAAATGAATGAGATATACCACATAATATCAAAAATATAATGAATCCATAATCCATCTATGAAAATACATAACTGAATCAACATCAAGATTTAATGTATTTATCTTCTATTAACTATATATATCTTACTATGAATAAGTAAACACTCATAATTTCAACTCTGACCCTCTTTCACACTCTCCATAAATGAATAATTAATGTTCAATAGTACCAACAATAAATTAACATCCTCATTTGATATATCAATATGAAAAAATGAAAACATTGAATTAATATTTCACTCATCATTCAATACATGGACAACACTAGCCAGATATTTTTGAATAAAACCAATGTAAAGTATATTCCCTTTCTCTTGATTATATATGATATCAAATTTATAAAATATATTTATTCTTCTTGTATTATATATTAAATATTCAAATCCCAATATAAAATTTTATAATTAATGTAAAACACTTTAATATCATTATGAAATTTTCCTTAATAATTCTGGAGTGTTGAAAAACTTATCAGACATATAATATTATTCTAAAATGAATAAATTTTTAATTTCATTAAGACAGTGCATATCGAAAATAAATAATTTTTAATATAATAAAAAATAAAATACAAAAAAATAGAAAATTAAAAGTGGGATATAATAAAAAATATATAAATAAACTATAAACATTAAATGTTCTTTTATGATCTCTTATAACAATAACACCACCAAATATAACCACGAATAGAATTGCATACATTAAAAATAAGGTATGAATTTTTATTTAGGGAATAATACTATTGATCTCAAATGTATGTATAGAAATATATATAGGAATATAAAAGGGTAATGTGACTGTTATATGACCATTGGACATATATAGTAATATATATATAATTAATAATAGAAATTTGATGTTTTAGGGTATATTGATAACCATCACTTATAAGAAATTATTAAAATAAATAATTTCATTATATAGTTGGTTTTTGTGTTTTGTAAAATGAAATAAATAAATCATAACATTTTAATATTATATTATATTAATTTAATTGGTGATAAAAATATAAATAATCAAATTAATAAGTTTTTTGAGAAATTGGGTAGCTATAACATCGTGTTGTTGAAGTATTCTATTTGTGGATCATTTTTTAAAACATGTAAAGGAGGAGTCATCAAAATATATTTCACTTTCTAAACACCAAATTATATTTCCACAAAAAAATGAGTGAAATCATCTATGAGATAAGTTCACGAACAAGGATATCATGATGATATCAGTGCTAACTAAATCACCACCCATGAGTATAACTACGACATATTTAAACCTCAGTGATTATATGAAGGATATGATTGTATTTATTTTATGTTAGTATGTTATAAAAATATAATCATTAAAGTGATTAATAATATGTTGAAAATTTTATATTCTTTGTAGTATTATTATTAAAATAGTAACACATTAGTGAATTTAACATGTATAAAAATATGTTTTTTTTATGTCATATATATTCAATAAATATTTCACATCTAAAAAAATATTTTAATGAATTTAATTATTTATATATGTGAAAATATATATAATAAATTAATTGTTTAATTATTAATTGATATAAAAAAACAAGAATAATTATATTTTTTTGAAACATCCTTTTATATGAACGAGTACTTATGAAATATGATATTTTATTTTAAACTTAACTTTTATCACTTTTAGAAACTAAATTTAGTAAAATAGATTTCATATTTCTAATCAAAATGTTGATACTATATAAGAGGGTTAATTTTTTTTATGGAGAAAATTTATCAATGTAAAATAACTGATTTGTGATTGAAATGATTAAAATGAGTTTAATAGTTAAAATGAATTTATAATGTGATAAAATATATATAAAACAATCTATAAAACTGTATATATTAAGTAATTCTAGATATAAAAATATAATTTTTCCATTTTGGAGTCACATTCCTTAAAATATCTTGTTCTGTGCACATAAATGAATGAGTGTTTTAAATTTCTCCAATCAAACTCTTCCATAAGAGGACCCATCCTCCACCCATTCTAAAACCCTCTTCTTGTTTGATTTATTCTCTAATATAATGAAAAATTACCTCTCTCCTGATCCTATATCAATTTTAAGAGTCTATTATCACAATACAGATTACAAAATGAATCATTTTGTAGATGACCCTGAAGGTAAGGTTTCAATTCTCAATGTAATTGTTATATTCTACATAAACATATCATTTATCTTATACCTCTATGTGAGAAACATAAAATCAATTTTATTATTAATTCTTATATTATTTATCTATAAATTTATTAAATGGTGTGATGAAGTGTTTTTTTTTAGTTTTTGAAACATTCCTAAGGGTGCACAACATGGGAGCATGGTTTGGGAAACCATGTAGTAGAAACCATGAACCATCTGCCATTTTGGGAAGTGGAAATTGTACGGACACTAAGAAAACCAATATAATTAATATACATTATTTCAAGATTTATTTTATAGAGTAAAAAATATTAAAATACTGTAAGATCAAGAGGCTTGGTTCCTTAGGTAATTTTATTTGTATAACAAGAAATTGAAACATGGTTATAACAAAAAAATTTAAAAAACTCTATAACATTCCCTTAAAACCACATTTATTTTAAAAAACTACATGGGATATCCAAGGAAAGAACCTAATTAAAGGGTAAGATATAAAAGTCTATTGAGTTAATAATAAAATAGTAGATCACTATTAACCAGTATATCTGATTGAAGAGGTGTATCATGGTAACATATGAATGCTTTGAATCATAAATTTGATCATTAAAGAATGAAATTAAATGATAACATAAAAAAATATGGGACTATGAAACAACATAAAATATGAAAACATAGACATGATATAAGAATAACTATTGATACAATAGAACATAGAATTATTAGGATAACCTTATATGAATCGTACATGTAATATCAATAAATTTTTGGGGTATATAATTCTTGGACCACCCCTCACATTCATATCGTGTATTTGCATAATTATAACATATAGATCATAAAACATAAGTATGTACATCATAACATTAAATCACTTGATTAAGGAGTATCGTAGAAATACATAGAATTATTCAATCAATGATGGTTAAGTACATCTAGTTGAATACTCTTGAGTTGAAATGGAGATGGGTATTCACTATATAAATGTTTGTCATAGAAAATAACATGATAATTTTGGAGGCATAATAGGGATACAATAAGATTCATGGATGGGTTTAATGATATTGAATGGGGTATCTCAAAACATTTAAATCGAATGTATTGTAATATGGATGTGTCAAATTTTATCCTATTGTGAATAATTATATATAAAAATGCCTCATATAAAAAAGTTTCATTAATTTGGAGAATAAGGTGATGATCCATTACCAAGAGAGGGGACATGAAAAATATTAGTAGGATCATATTCTGAGATTGTGGACACCTTGGTAGGTCTATATAGAAGGAAATTTAGATTAAAATTATGATCCAATCATTTTGGAGGAATTGGAATGGGTGGTTGGGTGGGTTTTATTGAACAATTAAGGGGAATAAATTATAAATTTCAAAACTCTATTTTTGAACTCTATATCATAAAATATTCAAAACCACAAACAATCCCATGTTTTTAACCATGCTTTCTACCTAATTGTAGTGGTTTTCATTATTATATATTGATAAAACCCGAAGATATTTGGAATTGAGTCATGTTCATAAATTATTAATTATAAAACCTTAACATATAACATAGGGTTTGGAATATTCATTAAGGGTTTATGAAATGTAACGTATTGAAATTTATGAAAGGTAAAAATAACTTTTTATGGTTTAAATTCCATTTTTTCACTAATAACATTTCTATATGGATTCATGGAGCTCACATGGGTGTCTGAGGATTGTTCAAAGCGTAGAAACTAAAAATTTGAAGAAGAAAATTTTGTTGTATGGTTAGGAGAATCCATTTCTTCCATCCCGCATGGTTTTTATGACTATGTGGGTTGAGACAATGGGGAGAAAAGGTCCAAAAATTTTCATTAGAATCTATGCAAAGAGACATGCATGCCCATTTAATTTATCTCATAAAAGTTTCAGAATCATTTTTTATGGGATATGAACGGTTAACCTAACAATTCACCTAGCCTATGTGAGGGCCCTCCTTGGGTAGTGTTATGGTGTATGGTTGGAACATGGTTTGGAAAACCATGTGTTTGAACTCTGATTCCCTATATATGTGGGTAAAATTGGACTTTTTCCCCTGAAATTTTTTGACACTTAAATTCCACATCTTCCAACATTCATCTCCATTAAGAGCCACCTGAGAGGTTTCTCACTCTTCTCTATATATATTTGTGTCCCTTCATCATATGAGGATCAAATATCTTACTATTAGAAGCATTATAAAGAATGATATATTATATACACTGTTCTTCCTTTATTTATTCCTTCTACAATCTTTTTCACTATTTTAGTGTGGCCTCATTTACCATATTTTCAGGTATATTAAAAATTCATTCAAAAAATATCCTTCCATTTAAATTCATCAATCGATGTTGGATGGGGAGAGTGATGTGAACAAAAGGTAGGTGGTATACCTTCATTTCCCATATTTCATTTAATTTTAAAACTTGTACTGTTGTGATTCATGTTGGAACCTTCTAATGACACCTATAAAGTGTTAAATATATTTATTTAAATGGTTTCTCATGCTTATCATGAACCTAAGAAGTTGAAAATCACCTTCTAGGTTGATGTCTCCATCAAAGACACCCCTTAGGTTGTGCCCAGACTTTGATTGCCTATCATTTCCTCTTTTAAATTTTTAAAAATGACATGGGGTGTATTTACCTATATTAAATATTTTGAATTTATAAATTGATTCAAATTTGGGAGACTGAACTTGTGTTAGGCCCAACACCTAATGCTATAAATTAGAAGTTATTGAATTAAATGAAGTAGAAAACATGATAACACTTTCATAATTACTTGTCCTTGAAAAAGGATATGTTTTTATAACTAACTCATCCATTAAACATAGGGATTAGGGAAATACATGGGGTTATACCTTGTGGACCGCTTGTAATGGATCATTGTGCCTTTTTTATAATTTTTAATGAATTTTAAACATGTCATGGGACACTTTAGGTTATTTCGGGAGGGGATAACTGTGAGTTTCCCTTTACTACTATATCAATGACACTGGTTCCCTAGGGGAGGCCCCATGGACGAGCATGGTGGTGAGATGTGGTACCATGCCCTAAGAGAGACTCATCCCCCTATGTGCGATACCAGGGATGAACTCAGAGGTTATTTTTTTATGTTATCACAAAATAAATTGAGTGAAGATTGGTATTTCATTAATAGAATACCTCATAAAGAATGTTATAGAATTGATCACATATAGAGTCCCTATAGTGATAATTGATGTCCCACCCAGACCTCCTTGGATGGGCTTAAAGGGTATCTACCTATGTTTAAGGAATATTTTAAATTAGAAATTACACGAATAAATTTATAATTCAGGGAAATGTACTCCAAGTAGAATTTTTTTTAGGATAGTCCATTATCTTATATATTCTTATACTCACAATACATGTGTTGAAATTCATGTCTTAAACACACCCATATTAGGTTGAAGCAGGTAAAATTGTATGGTAGTTTCTTGGTGAACCTAGACCAATGAACACATTTATTTAATTAAACCTTGAAATTATTATACATAGAACATTGTTTATTTTATATTTCATGAGAAGGATTGATCAAGAGACCATTGGGGTGTCCTATAGGGTATATCTCACAATTTCCTTGGGCTTCCATGGGTACAAAAGAATACTTCATGATTTCAGGTATTGATAAAGGTAAAGGGCCATCTTATGATGCTTTATTAAAATTTATATAATCTAATATTGGATAACAGGACCTATCATATTCTCATGGTTCTAGTAGTAGCTGGTCTTTAATTTTTTTATTCTTAATAGCTTGTGGAATCTGAATGTATCTCTGCTTCCCCATGCACTCTTTTTATATTGTTACATATCAACAAGATTAGAATGTTTTTTCTCTATTTCTGTTTATCATCCACATATTTTTTATTTATATTTCATGTCTTTTATTATATTTTTTCTACTATCTATATGTTGATATTTTTTCTTCTATGGAGGGTTACTTGTCCTATTGAATTAGTGTCTACATTCTACTAAATATTATATATTCTTTTCCACGATGCTCTCTATAATATATGAAGTAACAGTCTACCCATGGAAACTCCATAGTCCCTCAATTCTATTCTACAGCCTTTGGTATATAGGGAGACACGATTGAGGTCTTGTGGTTATCATCTGGGGCACCATCAAGGGGATTATGGGGTAGTATGCTATATGAAATTAATAAAATAACATTAAAAAAAATTATCTTAAAGGGAAATAATAATTTACATCATGGATTTTCTATGTCATATTTATTACAAAACATTTAGGCATTCATGATGTTATCATACACGTAGTATATTTATACCTTATTTATTTTTAACCCAAAAATATTACTATTTCAAATAATTATGATAAATTAATTGCTTAATAATTTCAAAATGGTGATTTCAAAAATAATATTTCTTTTATAAAAATAATTCTATAAATATAAATATTTTTAATTTTAAATCAAAATTGCTATCTATTGAATTAAATATTGTATTTTATGATGAAAATGATTATTACACTTATATAAATTCAATTTGACTTCATAAATTTATTCAATCATTTATATTTAAATAAAAAAATTAATTTTTTTTATTATAATAAAATTTATTTAAAAATTATTGAATTCATCAAAAATTGTTTCTTGATTGAAACTATGTTATTCACAAAAATTAATTTGTGTTTCATTGTGTAAAAAACTATTTTTTAATAAAATAATTATAAACAATTTATAATTTAATAACAAAATAGATAAAAAACCATTATTTTTATCAAAAAATAAATACCATATTTCATAATATTATGGAATTGATACATAAACCTTTATTATATGATCATATTATCTAATCTTAAGGTGTGTGTTGATGACACCATCATAGTGTGGTACCACAACTATAGTTTGGAATGTGATAATAAAAACATTAACCATCTACATTAAATTATTTTTATCATTCTTTAGTTTTTGAATATTTTATTGGTATTGGTTAGAGTAAAATCTTAGTGATATAATCCCCCTTAAAAATCACCAATAAATGGACATCATAGGGTATGATCTTACTAGTATAGTACATCACTCCTACTATTTGTATAAATTGAACATTAACAAAATCATAAATATATAATAATATTAATGGTAATTATATGATTTAATTATTTTCATTGAATATGATTCTTTATTGTCTTTTATATATAATGGGATAAAAGTTATAATAATCCAAAATAACCACAATAGTTCCTGATCATTATATAACATCAATATCCAAAAAAGAATTTATTCCCTTTAAAAAGGAATTTTATTTAAAAAACATAAGTTCTATACATTATTAAAACCATTATATATTTCTCCCATGATATATTATTTTATACAAAAAAATATGGTTATTTATATTTCATCACCACTTTTGGTTCCCAAATTGCTTCCTCAAACATGTGTTCCTTCCACAACACATGGACCTGGTCAGTTTTCTTATTTCATAGAACTCTACCCCTATGATATAAAATCATCAGTATCCTATCCTCATATAAAATATCCTTATCCAATGGTACCACCTCATGATTTAGTAAAAGTGAGGGTAACAAAAGTTTATATTTTATTGAAACACTGGAGGTCTAAGGAACAAGGATTTCTATCTTTACAGGCATGAACTCTCTTCCTCCTGAGGGGATTCAGCTTTTGAGAGTGTTTTCACATGGACATCATTATTTCAATCCTCTATAATTTTTTATTTCTTTCAGTAAGTTGTTTCACTTTATATCTTGTATCTTATTTAAACTATTATGGGAAACTAAAAAAATAAATATGATGATTATTTAATGTACTTCCTCAAGTGGGATTCATGGACCACATCATGTATCAGAAATATGTATGATAGGAGTTTTGGTCAATAAGATGGAACCCTAATTTGGTCATGGAACTCAATGGGATTATGTATCTTGGAATAATCTCTCCATTATTCCCAAATAATATGACATTATTCCATAGTTATGTATGAAGGAACACATTATTACCAACCTCAAACTCTAGATCGCATCGACAATTTCTTTTATTGATTTTCTGCCAGACTTTTGATTATTTCATATGAAATTGAATGGATTTATACTTCTCTATCATCTCTTGGCCATGATTATGTCCCATAAACTTATGGTGTCTATAATTAACCCAACATGTTATTATTCGACACTATTTCCCATTACGATCCTCATAAGGTGAAATTGAATGCATGAATGAAAACTACAAATATATATGAAATCCACTATATAATGATTTTGATCCAAGTATACAAGGAAATTCATTAAACATGGTATCATTATATCGTATTATGTTTGAATTGTTCTCTCTGAATGAAAATCCATCTTAATTTGATAAGTAGTACTAACAAATAACTTTTTATCTCTTTCTTATTGAAGGATTCTCAAATACTTAAGGTAAAACCTAGATCTTAATTATATACAATTTATAGTATAATTTCATATATTCCTTCTACTTTACTTATGTATATCATGGTTATTAGTTTAAGTGATAAATTTTATTCAATTGAAATAAAATTCATAGATTTTTTATGGTGATCGTCTACCTCCCATATGTGATTATTTCCATTAGATATCTTATGGAGTCCAATAATGAAATCCAGGGAAATTTTTTCCCATTTTCATATTTTTATGGGAAATGGTTTTATCATAAACATAAACCTTTTCAGTAATCCTTGAAATATATTCATACCAAACAAAAAATAGATATTATTCATTCTCCCATTTCATGCAATCATAAAACAAAATTTTGTTAGATAACTATACATCATAGTTCTTCACTGATGAATATAAGAGGATGAAATATTCACATTATATAGATATTTCATTTTATAAAATATCTAAGATCCAAACATCAAAACTCTATATTTGACCATGTTTAACTCTCTAATATTCGATAACATTTTCTGTATCACATTATAGTATTTTTGGGCCTTCTTGATCCACTCAACAATGGATTCTTGAGATGTTATTGATAATGGAAATATGATGTTACATTTATTAGTCCCATATAAATCCATTTTATGTTAAAGAATATTGCAGACCTTGAAATTCTCCTTGTGGATAGGGTTGTAAGATCCTTTATAATAATATAATTTGTCACTTTATTCCCCATACCATGGTGATAATAGATTAAATATTCATACTTAATAATTTGTTCTAACCATCTTTATTGGTAAATATTGATATTCTCTTTGTGTGAACATATAATTGAGTCTTTTATGATTTTCATATATGTCACAATTCTCTATATATAGATAATTTACCATGTATTCAATGTGTATATAAATTCAATCAATTATATACCATTTTTCTATGTTCTACTAAAGGATAATTACATGGAAAGAGAAATAAGATGTCACTTGTCAACATCCAGGTTATAAAAACCTAATAGGTATTTGGTTGAATCATTATAGATTAAATATCCTTCCGCATTGGTGGGAAATGTGAGGAAATGTGTAGTTATTTTGTTCTTCTTTAACTATTAAATTCTATCCTCACATTCAACATTTCATGAAAATTATATCCCTTATTTAATTATATTTGTAAGTGAAATTAACTATAATGAGATGTTTCTCACAAATTGTTCATCGTACCTATCTAATCCAAGGTAAATGCATATATATAACATATATGACAGTATTTTACATCCTTCAATTTCATGTTTTCTAATGTATCGAATGATTTCCCTTTTCATGTGAAAAATTTACCCAGGAATGTAACTTTATCCATCTAAATCTAACATTTTCTACAATTCAAAAATAATGTTTCTATTTTCATAGTATTTAGTACCATAAGAAAATAATACTCATGTTACTCATTTCATTTGTAGTGGATTATATTATCATCTATGAATAATACCACCAATTTTTCAAGATAGCCTCTAAAGTCTCTATCAATTATGTCCGTCAATATAATCAATGATGAGTTATATTTCCCAACCATTTTCTTAATGAAATGGACTTGTGCACCCCATAGTGAATCACCAAGGTGGATAAACCTTTAATCAATATTATTTTGTATTTTCTTCATTATATATTGAACTTTATAAGTTTGTTTTCTCTATGGATTCCAGTATATTGGAAAATCTATATGCATAAGTTTGACTAAGAACTCAACATCTCAACTGGGAAGAAAAAAAGGGATTCTTTAAGAAAAACATCAGTAATTTTTATGATAATCGAAATGTGATGAAGGATGATATTATCCTTACACAAAATCATACTCTATAGATATGCTTTCTTTGAAAGAAATAATTTCAATTATTGATATTATAACACCAAAAGAGACTCATCATATTTGAACTATTATTGAATTAGAGGGAAATTTTGATATGGATAGTGATTTCATAATATTTTACATTTACTTTGGATATATATGATAAAAGAGAATTAATGCCCATATGAAAATAAAATTCTTATATAGGGGGTCTCAAAAGGATTTCTATGAAAATTATACATGTTTTTTAATATGTGATTATTTATATAAATAAGATTCAATAAATTACACATTTTACTCCATCACCAATAACAAGACTTTAATTTTTTCACTTATACTTTGAACAGTTCGACTAAAATTTTCTGATATGAATGACTGTGTAGAACTAAAATCAAATAGTATATTCATTATTCATGACTGGATAAAAAGAGTACTCGCCATAAAATTTTTCTTGGTATCCACCTCAGTAGTTGTGATGGAATAAGTTTTCCCTCTCAATCTAAGAAATATGGGTTCTTGTTTTCTATTATCAACAAAAAACCCTTGTCTTCCTGGATTGATTAGAATAGATTGTTTATTCCTTATATGTGAAACAATTCACAATAAGATAAATGTTAATTAGATAATTCAATTCTCTCATCATGTTTTTGGGTTCCTACCTTTGAAACTCATTAGCCTGGTTCCCTTCCTTCCCATACATAAAATAATTTGTTTTCCCATTCATAAAATTTATAGGATTATTCTTCCCATAATTTTTTTAGAGATATGTTAGAATTTATTTCCCCATGAGATTTATCCTTTATACAACCAAAATTATAATCCATCTATTTCATCCTTTTCCTAGACCCAAGAGACTATCAAGACTTTTCGATCCCTATTTTTACATTGATGGAACATCAAAAAAATTATTTGTAGAAATAAATATCTCAAATCACCAAACCCTTTCATAGACTCTTCATTATCCATCAAAAAATTTATACTTTACTTTAATAGGAGAATAAAAATACATAGATGATTCGTGAAAGTTTTTTCCTCATACACCATGAAGGATTATACTTTATTTGAGGCTAAAGAATTCAATTTCTTTTATGATGTAGAGTGAGAGTAAAATATTTATCAAAAAACATTTTTATGACAGATTTCTAGTCCACCAGTTTCACTTTTCTCCCAAGATTCATATTCTTGATCAAGTTACACCATTTATCATCTTCTCCGTCCATATGTAAACATTTAGAATAGATTTATATTCACATATATTGAAGGATATAAGAAATATTTTCAATAGAGTAGTTCCATTGTTTTGTGATTAAGGGATTGAAATATATACTGATTATCAGAGCCATCTATCAAGTGAATTCTCAATTGAATCATTCTCATTATTAGGGGGATATAGGTTTCCTGCTAATTCAATTATCTATTCAGCACATGAGTCATCTAATAATTCATTTTCATGATTTTCATGACTCCCAGTCCCATTTTTTGGCCATCCCAAATGGGAATCCATTAAATTTATCATCACATTGGTTGTTGACATAGCTTCTCATTATTCTAAACTACTGACTAAAAATAAAGGGAATATTAGGGATGGGAAATTAAAAACTGCTTAGCAGTTAAAATATAAATTATGAACATTAGAAGAATAACTCATAAATGAAATATATTCCTTAACTAATGAATTTTTAGGCTTCAACATAAATTATCTATGATCTATTTTCTAACGTAAAACATTGTTGGTATTTTGTTCCCAGAATAATGGTTCATAAGAAGCTTTTTAATTTATCAAATAATAACAACCATATGTGTAAATCCAATTCCATAGTAAGGCCGCTATGTTAAACATTATGTTATGATTTATACAATAACAATGGATCATTTTCCGTGTTATTAAGCCTATGTATAAGAGGGATATAAGGGATGGTGACTCGGTGGGCGATTTTGCTTCAACGTCGATCCTTGGAAACCCTAGCTCACCCCTTTAATTCGGTATAATTCTTACTTGGGCGACTTCAATATGCAATGGGAATTTCCTCCTCTGGGCAATAATACCACGTTTCAATATGCTGGAATGCTGGGAACAGACCCACACATCCAGGAGATTCTAAATCGATCAAATGCAGTCTCCTTTTGCGATGCACTCAAAGGCTCGGATCTGTGTACCTTAATGGAGACAAAACCTACACTCTTCAAAAAAATTGACGATGGTGCATTCTTTGTTGAAGCTGAGCCGGATTCCCTACATCAAAGATCTCATATTTGCAATTATTTCGTCCTTGGCCGAGTCTTATATAATAAACGTGATCATCCCTAGCCCTTATCTGATCATATATCAAGGATTTCACACTGTTGGGGCTTATTGAAGTGGAAGATAGTTCCATTCGGTAATGGATACTATCACATAATTTTAAACTCGCAAGAGGAACTGGAATAGGTATGTAGAACTAGGAATTTTCAATTGCGGCACGAGTTTCTTAGAATCTATAATTGGGATGTTTCCTTTAACCCACACACACACACAAGAACTCAATGGCACAGATTTAGGTAAGATTGAATGGCCTCAATTGGTATTTTTGGCACCCCAAAATACTTAAATATATTGTTTATTGTATTGGACTAACTGTTAAAATTGATCAAAGAACCTTAAATGCTGAATTAGGTCTTTTTTCTAGAGTTATGGTTGAAGTGAATCTTGAATCAAATCTTCCTAATGTTATCAATTTTAGTTCTTCTGATTATAAAACTGAAATTAAGGTTGTATATGAGAAAAAAACCCCATTTTGTGAGGTCTGTAAAATCATAGGACATAACCTCTCTAATTGTAGAGTGGTGAGGAAGAAACTGGTTCCCCCACTAATTAATGATTTGAACGAGGTTAGATAAAATAAGAAAGGTAAATCATAAGCTGACATACCTGAGACCTCTAGAAAGAAAAAAGAATTTTGGGTTAAAAAAATCACTTTTCCCCCTTAGAAGATAAATCTTGGGGATAGTTAGTGGAAGAGGAAGAAACCCTTCACATGGAAAAGAATTTTGCTAAGGAATTAAAAGAAATATGCTTTGAGATCTTTCAGGCTCATCATGCCGATGAAATTAGTGAGAACAAAACCACTTTATCACATACTCATCTATTGAATCCCAATGAAACTGTTTTATGTGAAACAACCCATAGAAAAGTTTCCTGCAAGCATAAGGAAGTTTTTGATCACATTAACCTTGTTGGTGAGAACATGGTGAATTGTCCTCCTAGGGCCATGAGCATGGTGAATAAGACCATTCTGATGGAGAAAACATTAGCTTCAGATATAACCATAGTGAATTCATTGGGAAAATAGAACACATCTACCCCTCTCACTTAGGATGCACCAACTTCCCATGTACCCTGCTCTTCTGATGCTGCATCTTTGGTTGAACCTCAAGGTAACAAGTGCATTAATGCTATGTTAGGTGCCTGTACTCTTCCACATCTTGCAATTGATACATCTGAATGCTCAAATAAAATTGTTTCTTTAAAACCTAATTCTTATAAAACTGCTTCTAATTATTTGGATAATTTTTCTGTTTCAGACTTTCATGTTTTTGATTTCAAATTATCCATTGTTTTTATGGTAATTATACATAAAACACCAAACATAGTTGATCCTGGGCTAATGTAATCTTTTTATGTTTCAGTCCCTCCTATTTCTATTCAAGGTACAACAACTACAGCTGATTCTATTACCTTGGGAGTTGCTACTGACTCGGTTTTAGACCTAGATTTAGTGACATCTAGGATAAATAATGCTACCAACTAACCTGAACACACAGTGAATAGACCTACACTATTTACAGCACCTAATAATTTTCCTGCTCCAAGGCAGAATATAGTTAGTGCAGTGAGTAATATTACTACTCCTAGCTCTAATATTAATCTCTAAGACAAAAAATCCCAACCAAACGCTTCTCAAGATTTCAGAAGATTAGAGAGGAGGAAAGGCTTGGTAAAATATAAAAATGGGTTTCTAACCTAAAACACAAGTCAAAATGAATATGCTATTTTGGAATTTTTAGGGTATTGCATACTATGACACTTTGATTGTTCTTAAGAGGTTTTTGAAAATTCATAATCATAGTATATTTGCTATATTATACCCTAATGTTAATTTAACTTCTAAATTTATGAACCTCTACTCTCTTAATTATAATTTTTCGGGTTCCTATAAGGATGGATCCTCGGTTGACTCTATGTGGATATTTCATCACACATCTATCCATAATATTAATATCATCAAAATTACCAAACAACAGTTTACTTGTGATTTCTACTAGGAAGTACAACACAATTTCTGGATGATGATATATGCCAAAAATAGATACCATGAAATAATAACCCTATGGAGTTATCTTTCTATGTTGGAAAATAACATCCATGACCCTTGGGTTGTGATGGGAGACTTTAATGGTATTATCAACTCTAGTGAAGAAATTGGTCCCTCCAACTTATCAATATCTTTGAGAGAGTTTAGATATTCTATTTAAGACAACAATCTGGTGAAAGTTAACCTCACTAGTGCGAAATACACCTAGTACAGAAAACATTATAACAAATTTTCTGCTAGTAAACTAGATAGAGATATTTCTAATATGTAGACTCTTAATAAATGGGACACTATCCATAGCATCACCCTCCCGAGGTTAAACTCATATCATCATCCTATTTTGGTCAATAATCTCATTAAGAACCAAAAAACCATTTTCCCCTTTATGTTTAACAATGCTTGGTCTATAGACCCAGATTGTGTTTCTTTTATCAAAAATATTTGGGAGACTATGAATAATCAAAATGATACTTTTGCATGTATCCTCAAGCATAAAACTTTAAAACAGGCCCTTAATGGCTGGTGTAGAACTAAAAGTAAACAAATTGACATATACCTTTCTTCTCTAGAAAAAGAGGTGGTTCATTTCCAAACTCATAATAAAAATTCTGATTTTAACCATGATCCTCAACCTAAAATAAATATTTCCTTGAAACTCAACTCCCTTATCACTTTCAATGAAAACATGCGCAAACAAATATTCAAAACAAAATGGACCACTGATGGTGACAGGAACACTAAATTCTATAATTTGCTTCAAATAGTAAGAAACGCCACCTGACCTCTTACTAGGATTTTACATAATGATTTGATTATTTTCTTAGAGAAGGCCATTTCTAATCATGTTGTCTCTTACTTTCATAACGTTTTTAATGGTATATATTTTAATTTTAACTATTGTACTAATATCATTCCATAAATGGTTGATGAGATTGACAATATGTTTGTCTTAAGAATCCCTTTCGATCATGAAATCAGAGACACTATTTTCAGTCTAAAGTCTAATAGTGCAGCCAGTCCTGATGGCTTTAATAATGGATTCCTTCAACATCACTAGGATTTCATTCACCTGGATGTGTGCAATCTTGTTAGGTCCTTCTTTTCCAATGGTTTTCTTCCTCATGGGATTAATGCACAATTCCTTACTTTAATCCCCAATGTGGATAATGCCACTGCGATCCAACAATTTCATCCAATTACCTTGATAAAAACTCTCTAGAAAATAATTACCATGGTTTTTTCTAATAGAATTACCCCAATATGAAATAAATTTTTTTCTTGGAATCAATTTGGTTTTATAAAAGGCAGGTCTATTCTAGACTACATTTACCATTCCTCCAAATACACTAATATCCTAAAAAATACTACTAGGGGAGGTAATGTTGGTATCAAAATTGATATTAGAAAACCATTTGATACTATAGATTGATGTTTTATTTTCAATGTTCTGAGAAGATTTGGATTTAATGATACCGATGTTATGAGAATAAAAAGCTTGATTAAATCTACCTCGATTTCCAATTTGGTTAATGGATCCCCCTAAGGGAAATTTCAAATTCCCCAAAGGAGTTAGACAATGAGACCCTCTCTTGACAATCCTCTTTGTCAATGCTGATGATTACCTCAATAGATTTCTCAAACATCTTGTCAATCAAAATAAACATAAGCCCATCTTGGCTGCTAGAAATATCAATGTCCCTACTCATATTCAATATGCTGATGATATCATCTTGTTTCTTCATGATGATCAAAAGAATATTCATGTTCATAAAAATTCATTAGATCATTATGAAGAGGTTTCTGGCTAGGATATTTCTTGGAAAAATTCACATATTTTCCATCCGAAAAATTTCTCCTCATAGGGAAAAGACGTTATCACTAGATATCTTGGAATTTAAGAAGGTCTCTTCCTCTTCACTTACCTGGGGGTTCCTATTTTTTGAGGAATACCAAAATACAACTAATTATACAACATTTTTCACAAAATTATTAATCATATTTCTACTTGGAAAGGTAAATCCATCTCCATGGCTGGTAGAATCTATCTTGTCAAATAGACAATTTTCTCGAAAATGATCTATTCTCTTATGATTTATAAGTGTCATGTCGGTACTTTAAAAAAAATACCTAAAATTAAAAACATAATCTGCACGGGAAGTATCCTTGAAAGGAAAATTGTCACCATTCCTTGCATAACCTATTGCAAACCTTTAGATAAGGGGCGTATTGGTATTAAAAACTTAAAACTCTTAAATGATTCTCTTCAGGCTAGACTTACTTGGAGATTAATTAATAACAACTCTAATGTTATTGACTACCTCAAAAATATATTTCTCACAAAGCTTAAGAAAGGGAACTTAAATAATATTACTTCCTCGATCTAGCCCTCCATTAGGCATTCTTTCCATCATATTATTGAAAAGTCTAGATGGATGGTTAGCACTGAATCCAATAAGAATTTCTGGCTTGATAATTGGATAGGTACTCCTTTAATTTCCATGCTACCTCCTAACTCTCCTCCTGAGAATAAAAATTACTCTATTAAATATGTTCTTCTTTCTCTCAAGAATGAGATCCCTGATACCATTGCTCAAATCATTGATAACTACCCCTACTTTAGCTCTGATGACTTTCTTATCGGGGAGCCAGCTTCAAATGGCATCCTTGACTCAAAAAAATATACAATCACAATTTATTTAGAACTGAATTAAACATTCAATGGTTGAATTATTTTAACAAGGCTTGTATAAAGCCTTCAAGACTCACTCTTATTTGGTTTATTGCTCACAATAGATTGCCCGCTGAGGTTTTCCTTCAAACGTTAGGTATCCAACTCTGTTCTAAATGTCCCCTATGTAACTAGAATAGGAAGGATACTAACCATCTTTTTCTGTAATGTGCTACAGCTTCTTCTCTATGTAATAACATTTTTGACATTTTTGACTGCAGATGGTTTTTTATTGACTCAATCTGCTCTATTTTAAAGAAATGTGTTGATCATGAGGCTTCTCAGAAAATTAAAAATGTTTTCCTCACTGTCATTACTGAGCTCCTGCATGTAATCTGGTATGACCGAAAGGATATTATATAAGAACCCAGCCTTATTATATACATAATCTTGAATTTAGTCATGAAAGAACATCCTTTTACATTGAGGATCTTTTCAAGTTTATCGTTTTAGAGAATTGGTAAAAAATATTCATAACATTACACATTGTTACATAGTGAATACCATAAAAACAGTTTCCATTTTTCTCAAAATATAAAACATTAAAACATAAAATAAGACTCTTTGCCAATTCATCAACATTTAACATGTCTTCATTCCATGTATTACACATCCATTAACATGTGATAAAAACATTTACAAACTTGGGATGAGCACAAAATCTTATTAAGGGATGAAAAAGAATAAAAAATCACATTAGTCCATGAATACTCATAACGTGTGGAAACATTTTCAAAAGACATGATTTCCACCCATAAATACTTACTTCGTGAAATAAGATATTTAAAAAATATCCTAAAAAACATGATAACATAAATATAATCATATAGGTATCTTGGGGAATTACTTACATAATCTTGTAACCATCTTGGCTACCAAAAAAATTTGTAACCCTCATGGCTACCATACTTTGTGTAACCATCACAGTTACACTTGGAGTAACCATACGGTCGACCTCCAACTTACTCATACCCAATGCATTGGAGGTAAATATAGGTCCCAACCTTCATCATAAAAAATTCCCAAGAACCAAAACATAATCATACAATATGAATAATAGCATAAAAACATTACTTTTGAATTTTGTAAAAACAAAATTTTAGAAGAGGATTTTAGAAGAAAAGTCCCTCACAAACATCATATACAAGAAGTGAGACTTTATAGAGTGAATGGAATATTTATATAATCTGTAAATACAAATTTTTAAAAATATTATAATCAGAATTCATCTAACAAAAAATTTAAATACCACATAAACTACGAAGTAGAATGTTAACCCAATGAATGGAAATCGTGTTAAGAATTTCCTTACCCTGGGTTTGTCTTACTTCCAAATTGTATAAAACTCTTTTATAATGGTTAAAAGAGTGTTATTAATATTTTATGGAAACATTTACATGTTTATAACATCTTATATGGTCATCTTATAACATATTTACACCCTTAGTTTTTAGTATTTTCCCCTTGCACTGTTTTTGGTTGAATTCTTTACATGATTTCTGTGATTGGTTCATGGTGGAAATTCTTGTCGATTGGAAGTGAAACACTAGAATTGGAATGGAGTAGTATTTTCATATAACCAGTAACACAAATTATTCCATTTATCATCTTTAATTCTTACATGAATATGATTCATAAGTTAGAACATTAATGATGTTTGTTTGGATCCTTTTAGTGGTTCTTTGATAATAACAACCTTGTTTTGTCTTATATATTAGAACCATCAGTACAAAAGAATTCCAGAAACATGTGTGAGTAAAAAAAAATTATTTTAACATGGTTCATCCATATAAATGGTTCCATGACTAGGATTGAAGGAAATAATGGATTTTGAAATCACATCATCCAGGATGTTGGTAATTCGACACAAGCAGACAATGTTTTTTATTCTTTAAATAAGTGGAAGAGGAGAAGAATAAATATGAGTAATTTTTCATAAAAATGATAAAATACAGAGTATAAATGATGTCTGGATAATTATTTCTTCTTGGTTAAGGATATATGAAAAAAGAATAAGGAAATAACTCAAAATAAAAGAAAAAGTGTGAAATTGCTTACAAACAATTTGACAGCCTAACAGCTACGAAACATGGTTTTAGAAAATATTAAAAAGAGAGGGAACAAGGTCCACCCATCCAAAAATGAATCATAATATAGAAAATATCAAGAATAATAAGGAAATAATAACAAGGTATGGAAACATGAAAATTATACCACATAAAAGAGAATTTTGAAAGGAAAAAAAGAATGAAATTGAGGATTTTCTTACCTTGTAGAGTAACCCATAGAACATGAAGGTTGGGACCTTTGGGGCTTGAGGAAACCTTTTGAGGACTAATATAAAGTTAAGGATGCCAGAGCTTCGTTGAGGGAGAATTTTAAATTAATTCAATGAAGGGAAGAGTTGGTATTTATAGGAAAAGTGATGGATTATTTTAATAATTTTCAAGGGACACCTCATGGGTGGTATTCGCAAAACCATGGGCTTGCCCATGGTATGTGATCATGGTATAAGCCACTTGGGAAACCTCTCACCTTATATAACTATACAAAATTCGACCATATTTATGAAATCATTATTATATCATTAATGATGTCATTAACACACCAAAACTAAAAACTGTATTTTTTTCTATTCACCGAAAAATAAAATGTTTCAAAAAAATTCCAAAAATTCACCCTAACCATTTATCGATGTGTAGATTTAAAAAATGAAGACCATTTTTCGAAAATAATTATCTAAATATTATTATTTTAATATTTAAATAAAATCACACTTAATTCAAAAATTAATAGTCTTAATTCTACAAATACTTCTTTATCACAATGAAAAATTAACCAAGATATTATTATCTTCATGACTTTGGAAAATAAAATAATAATAAATTTAACTATTCATTAGGGTCATATTACAATTCATTAGGGTATGTAACTATTCACCAAAAAAAGTTGGTTGCAATAGACTCCAAATAATATACTGAACACAATTGTAGATGACAGTTTCTTGAAATTCAAAACATAAAAGTGGGAAAATTATGTTAAAGGGATAGATATAAATATCTTCTTAAAACGAAGTTCCATGCATTTATATTTATTTTTAGAAAAACTTGGGGTGATACATTATCCCCACCTCCTTGAAATTTTGTCCTCGCAATTTTATTTACTTATTAACCAATTGAGGGTACTTTTCCCTCATAGAATTTTCAGACTCCCATGTTGCTTCTTCAACCATTTGGTTTCTCCACAAAACCTTTACCTGGTGGATTACCTTATTATGCAATACATGATCCCTTTGATCAAGAATATGCACTGGTTTCTCTTTATAATAAAGTTTCTCTTCCAGCTGAACTACTTCTGGGTTCAAGACATGTGATGAATCTGGAACATACTTTCTCAACATCGAAACATGAAAAAACAATTGTGTACCTGAAACAATCTTGGAAGCAAAGCTACGTGGTATGAAACTGTTCCATCATTCCACAAGATTTAAAAATGACCGATGAACCTTGGACTTAGTTTTCCTTTCTTACCAAAACGCATCACACTTTTACAAGGATAGATTTTACGGAAAATATGGTCACTTACCTCAAAAGAGAAGTCTTTCCTTCTATTATCTGCATAACTTTTCTGCCTACTCTGAGCTGTCCCCATGTGTTTCTAGATCATCCTCACTTTCTCAGCTACTTCTTCGACTAATTCTGGCCCAATCAACATTCTTTCACCAATTTCATCCCAAAATGCTGGAGTCTGACACCGCTTCCCATACAAGGCTTCGAAAGGTGCCATCTGAATACTGGAATGAAAACTGTTATTATAAGAAAACTCAACTAAAGAAATATTATGATCCCAACATCCCTGATTGTCCATTGAACAAGCTCGAAGCATATCCTCCAACGTCTGAATCGTTCATTCTGACGGCCCATCAGATTGAGGATGAAAACCTGTACTGAAATTAAACTCTGTGCCCAACGATTTCTGATGTCCCTTCCAAAAGATAGAAGTGAACCTAGGATCTCGGTTAGACACAATGTAAATAGGAACTCCATGTAACCTGACAATCTCCTTGATGTATAATCGAGAAAGTTGACCTAAATACATTGTATCTAGAATTGATATAAAATGTGAAGACTTTGTTAGCCGATCAACAATAACCCAAATTGCATTGTTACCTCGAGAAGTCTTTGGTAATCCCACCACAAATTCCATGGATATATTCTCCCATTTCCTCTCTGGAACTGGAAAAGGGTGAATCATCCCCTTCAATAACTTCCGCTCTACATTAACCAACTGGTATGTCAAACATTTCATTGTAAAATGAGTAATATCTCTTTTCATCACATTCCACAAATAATACTCATGATGGTCTCTGTGCATCATAGTACTTACAGGATGAACAGAAAATGGAAAACTATGAGCTTCACACAACAATTCATTCTTCAACTAGGAATCACAAGGCACACAAAACCATTTTCCAAATCTTAAAACACAACTTTATCAAGATTGAATTCTGGAAACTTACCCATTTTAACCAATTCTACCTTTTTTATAGCTCATTGTCTTCCTTTTGTGCTTGTTTAATTTTGTCTGACAATGAAGACTGCACTGAAACCTGAAATAAAACAGATGTATTCCCTGAACCAATAACTTCTATGCCAAAATTCATCAAATCATTAATCAAAGGATCATGTTCCAGACGTAGCATGGTTAATGATGAATGATGTTTCCGAATTAATCCATCTTCCACTTTGTTTTCTTTTCCCGGATGGTAATTGATCATGCAGTCATAATCCTTTATCAATTCTATCAATCTTTTCTGCATCAGGTTTAATTCCTTCTAAGTGAATATATATTTTAGAATTTTATGGTCAGTATATATTTGGAATTTGGCTCTATATAGATGATGCCTCCATTTATTCAAAGCAAAAAACCACAACTGCCAATTCCAAATCATGTGTGGGATAATTTAGCTCATGAGGTTTAAGTTGTCTCAAAGCATAAGTAATTACCTTATCATTCTGCGTCAAAAATAACCAAGTCCCTTTAAAGAAGCATCACTTTAGATGACAATCTCACCATTTTGGGAAGGTAAGGCCAAACCTAGAGCATTCACCAATCTCTTCTTCAGTTCCTAAAAACAAAGATCACATTCCTCTGTCGAGACAAATTTAACCCCTTTTCGTGTTAACTTAGTTATCAGGCTAGATACCATGCAAAGTTCTTAACAAACCATCGTTAATAACTTGCTAAGCCCAGAAAACTATGAATCTCTGTAACATTTTTGCGTCTTTTCCATTAATCAACTACTTTTGTTTTGGCAGGATCAACTGTTATTCCATCTTTATTTGCAATGTTCCAAAGAAAAGAAATCGGTTGCAACAAAAAATCACACTTGCTGAATTTCCCATATAGTTTCTTTGCTTTTAAAGTTTTCAAAACAACCCTTAGATGTTTTTCATGCTCCTCTTTATTTTTAGAAAAAACCACATTTTCATCAATAAATACCACCACAAGCTTATCCAAGAACTCATGAAATACTCTATTCATAAGATTCATGAATACAGAAGGTGCATTAGTCAATCCAAACGGCATAACAAAAAATTCATAATGCCCATATCTAGTATGAAAGGATTTTTTCGGGATATCTTCTTCATTCACCTTCATCTGATGGTATCCAGATCTCAAGTCAATCTTGAAAAAAGTACTGAGCTCCATGAAGATGATCAAACAAGTCATCAATATGAGGCAAAGGATACATGTATTTAACAGTGATTTTATTCAAATATCTGTAATCAATGCAAAGACTCATGGAACCATCTTTCCTTTTCACAAACAAAACAGGTGCTCCCCGTGGTGAAGTGTTAGGAAGAATGAAGCCTTTGTCAAGAAAATCCTGTAACTGATTTATCAATTCAAGAATTTCTATTGGAGCCATACGATATGGGGGTTTTGAAATTGGCTTAGCATCAGGAACTATGTCAATTGTGAATTTGACTTCTCGATCAGGTATGACACTGGGAAACTCATCAGAAAAAACATCAAGGTATTCATTTTCCACTAGCACATCATTAATTTGAATAGTTCCCTTTTTTCAACAATATGAGCAAGATAACTTTAATTTACATCTTTCAATAATTTCTCAACTTCCCGATATGTTATCAATTGTATGGGTTCATTCTTGTATAAAAATTGAAACTCTTTCTAAAAAAACGTTTGTAGCTCTACAGTTAATCTTAGCATGATAATCAGAAAGCCAGTCCATCCCCAGAATAATGTCAAACTCGACTAAGGTTAGAAAATCAATGTTTGCAGGTAAAGCCTTTCCACATACAATAATAGAAATATTCTTATAATTCTTCTTTTCTATAAAATTTCCTCCTGGTGTTTTAATAACAAGTTTGGGTCTCATTTATTGAGGAGATATTTCCAATTTTCCAAAAAAAATCTCAGAGATGAAGGAATGTCTAGACTCCGTATCAAACAAAACTTTAGAAAAATATGAGTGAACCAAAAAGAGTACCTGAAACAACTTCATTGGATGTCCCAACGTCTGCTGTTGTAGTCGCAAAGGATCTCACTACACCTTTCTACTTATATCTTGGATTCTTTAAATCATTCGAATCTCTATTTGGGCAGAGATTTTCATAGTGACCCATCTCACCACATTTAAAACACTTTACAGTTTTCTTATCATGATTAGTCTTTGGATCATTTTCATTGAAATCTTGAGCCATATGTCCAAACTTAACACATCTAAAACACTTCCTAGTTTTGATAAGACATTCCCTAGGGTGCTTCTTGCCACACTTTTCACAAACTGGAAATGGGATTTTCTTACCATCAGATTTCTTTGGTTGATTCTTACCCATTTCTTGCCAACAAGACCTCTTCTTCTCTTTGTTACCAAAATGAACATGATCATCAGCAAACTCCATCTCTACCCTCTTACAACATCAGAAAAGTTTCTAATAACTTTTGAATTCACAGGAGGCCAACGCCCTTTGATACCTTGGATTTAATACTGAGTAAAAGCAGTTGATTTTTCTATCAATATCCAGAATAAGATTTGAAGCATATTTCTCCAGTCAGGTGAAGTTAGCTTCATACAAAACCAATGAATCTTCTTCCTTCTGTTTCAATTCAAGTAATTGCTTCTCCATTCTTAGTCGCACCACCTTAGGAAAATATTTTTCAAAGAAAATACTTTTAAATTTATCCCACTCTATGGTTTCAAAATCCTCTCTACCCCTGATATTCCATACCATTTACAACCATTGATCTGCTTCCCCTTCAAAACGATAAATGGCGAAACATACATTTTGATTGTCTGAACATCCCATAACATCAAATATCTTTTCAAGGGCTTTGATCCATCCTTTAGCTGCCATTGGGTCAGAAGATCCAAATGCAGGAGGATGTTGTCTCATAAAATGTTCCACCACTGCCATTTTATTTTGTGGTACCTATATTGGTCCTCTTGCATGGCTGCCACCACAATTTATTTCCTGTGTTTGCTGGGCCATTACTGCGACAAACTCCTCGGTTCAAATCCCTACCATTACGGGCTGGAGATCTGGAAGGATGTTATTCTGTCGGTGCCTCTCCTCTTAAGCATCCCTGTTCCTTCTGTGGAAAAACATTCTGAACAAACATGTCTTAGTTGAAGCAACATGTTAATCTTTAAATTCTATAAAATTTCAAATTAAAAATAGAGTGAAAATCATTTATGGTATTCTATTAACATCGCCCTAACCCCAAAAGTTATCTAAACTATCCTCTAACACCAACTATAAGGACCCGGCCTTATTACATACATATTCTTGATGTTAGTCAAGAAAAAACATCCTTCTATATTGAGGATCTTTTCATGTGTAGATATTTAGAGAATTGGTACAAAACATTCCTAACATTACACATTGTTATATAGTGGATACCATAAAAACAGTTTCAATTTTTCTCAATATATAAAACATTAAAACTTAAAACAAGACTCCTTGAAAATTCATTAACATTTAACATGTCTTACTTCCTTGTATTACACATCCATTAACCTGTGAAAAGTCATTTAAAAACTTGGGATGAGCACAAAATCTCAGTAAGGGATGAAAAAGAAAAAAATCACATTAGTCCATGAATAATCAAAATGTAAGGAAACAATTTCAAAAGACATCCTTTCCACCCATAAATACTTACGTCATGTAATAAGAGATTTACACAAGATCCACACAAACATGAGAACATAAATATAATAATAGATGTATCATGGGGAATTACGTACATAATCTTGTAACCATCTTGGCTACCTTTAATTTTTTTAACCCTCACGGCTACCTTACATTGTGCAAACATCGCAGTTACACTTGGAGTAACCATACAGCCGACCCCCAAATTACTCATACTCAATGAAATGGAGGGAAATATAGGTCCCACCCTTCATAATAAACAATTCCTAAGAACCAAAACATAATCATACAACATTAATAATAGCATAAAAACATTTCTTTTGAATTTTGTAAAAATAGAATATCAAAAGAGGATTTAAGAAGAAAAGCCCCTCATAAAAATCATATACTTGAAGTGGGACTTAATAGAGTGAGTGAAATATGTATATACTATCTAAATACACATTTTTAAACATATTATAATGATATTTCATCTCACAAACAATTTAAATACCACATAAAATATGAAGTAGAATGTTAACCCAAAGAATGGAAATTGGGTTAAGAATTTCCTTACCCCGAGTTTGTCTTACTTCCAACTTGTTTAAACCTCCTGTATAATGGTTAAAAGAGTGTTATTAATAATTTAACAAAACATTTTCATGTTGATAAAATCTTATATGATCATTTATTAACATCTTTTCACCCTTAATGGTTAGTATTTTTCCCCTTGCACTATTTTTGGTTGAATTCTTTACATGATTTCTATGATTGGTTCATGGTGGACATTCTTGTCGATTTGAAGTGAAAATCCAGAATTAGAATGGATTAGTATTTTCATATAACCAGTAACATAAATTATTCGATTTATTATCTTTAATTCTTACATGAAGATTATTCATAAGTTAGAACATTAATGATGTTTGTTTAGATCCTTTTAGTGGTTCTTTGATAATAACAACCTCATTTTGTCTTAAAAATTAGAACCATGAGTAAAAAATAATTCCAGAACCATGGGTGAGTCAAAAAAACAAGTATTTTAACCTGTTTCAACCATATAAATGGTTTCATGTCCATACTTTAAAGAAATAATGGATTTTGAAATCACATCATCCACGATGTCGGTAATTCGACACAAACAGAAAATGTTTTTTATTCTTTAAATAAGTGGGAGAGGAGAAAAATAAAGATGAGTAATTTTTCATAAAAAATGGTAAAATCCAGAGTATAAATGATTTATGGATAATTCATGCCACTTGTGTAAGGATATATGAAGAATGAATAAGGAAATAACTCAAAGTAAAAGAAAAAATGTGAAATCGCTTACAAAACATTATGCAGCCTAACGGCTCCGCAACATGGTTTTAGAAAATATTAAAAAGGGAGGGGACAAGGGTCAGCCATCCAGAAATGAATCATAATATGGATAATATCATTAATTATAAGTAAATAATATTATGGTATGGAAACATGAAAATTAAACCACATAAAAGGGAATTTTGAAAGGAAAAAGAAAGAAATTGAGGATTTTCATACCTTGTAGAGTAACCCTTAGAACATGAAGGTTGGGACCTTGGGGGCTTGAGGAAACCTTGGGAGTACTAATATAAAGGTAAATAGGCCAGAGATTAGTTGAGGTAGAATCTATAATGAATGAAATGAATGTAAGAGTTGGTATTTATAGGAAAAGTGAGGGATTATTTTAATAATTTTCAAGGGACACCTCATGGGTGGTATTTGCAAAACCATTGGATTTCCCATGGTATTTGATCATGGTATAAGCCAATTGGGAAACCTCACACCTTATCTAACTATAAAAAAGTATACCATATTTATGAAATCATTAATAAATAATTAATTATTTCATTAACACACCGAAACTAAAAACTGTAATTTTTACTC
Source organism: Viscum album (assembly GCA_963277665.1). Taxonomy (NCBI): domain Eukaryota; kingdom Viridiplantae; phylum Streptophyta; class Magnoliopsida; order Santalales; family Viscaceae; genus Viscum; species Viscum album. The sequence goes on from OY728156.1 coordinate 1,378,055,523, forward strand.
TTCACCAAAAAATCAAATGTTTTAGAAAAATTCCAAAAATTCACCCTAACCATTTATCGATGTGTAGATTTCAAAATTTAATTCCATTTTTTGAATATAATTTTCTAAATATTTTTAATTTCATATTTAAATATAAGCATATATAAATCAAAAAAAATTGTTTTAATTCTACAACTACTTCTTTATCCCAATGAAAAATTAACCAAGATGTTACTATCTTGTAGCCTTAGGAAAATAAATTAATAATAAAATTTACTTTTATTTTGTGTTATACTACTATTCATATTACTATTCATTAGGGTATGTTACTATTCACCAAAAAACAATTTGGTTCCAATAGACTCCATATAACATACTGAACACAATTGTTGATGACAGTTTCTTGAAATTCAAAACATAGAAGTGGAAAAATTATGTTAAAAGGCTAGTTATAAATATCTACATAAAAAAAAGTTCCATGAATTTATATTTATTTTTAGAAAATCATGGGGTGTTACATATTATCCATAATAAATTCTAATTAAATCTTAATGCAGGAAAATCACGGATTCTCCTTGCAGTCCGAGAGGCTGCTTCGTTTCAAAAGGCCCACTGCAACAACACTGTTGGTAATTTTGAGATTTTGTGCAAACTTTGGGTTGATGGCCTCTATCGACAAACCAAACAAGCCTTTGAAGTGTTTCAGGAAACTCTGATTCCAGGACGTATCAATGTGAATGTTGATGGTCGCTCAAAGGGAAATCCATGTTCTGTAGGCTGCGGTGTGATATTTAGAGATTCTTCTGGCCATTGTTACGGTTTCGTCCTTAGCAGATGCAGTATGGTTTCGTCATTTGAAGCTAAAATGATGGGTTTAATTCATGCCGTCAATTTTTTCCTTAAAAAGTATTGAAGAAGCTCTGGATCGAATGTTATTTGACCACCATTGTCCAGGAAATCTGGAATGGTGTGATCCATTTAGCCTGGCCTCTTACCAACATTTTAATGAAGTGTCTGGATTTTCTCCAGGAGATTAATTACATTGTCACTCATGCCTTTCGTGAATCAAACACTATTTCTGATTTCCTTGACAACAAAGGCGTTCACCTAGATTTGACTTGGATGAATGACCTTCCTCATGATTTATTTCAGTTTTTTGACAAATATTGTAAAAATAATCCTTCCTTTCGACTCCTGTAACTTTTCTGCTTTTAATATTCAATAAAATATGGTTTGGTTTTGACCAAGGCACAACCCTCTTAAATAAAAACCAATGTACAACTATTCTAGATACACTTTCCATATAGGAATATATTTTATTGTAAACCACTTACTCATTAATTTTCCAAATTTTGTTATTCCTTAAAATGATTGTTATTATCCTGTAGACTTTTAATGGGTTTTCATAATCCGTATCCAAAAAAATAACTATACTATCCTATGATAAAAACAAAGAAAATCCATATATTTAATACACCATCATTCATGGTTTATTACATGAAGTTGAACATAATACTATCCCATGAATCATGAGGCCATGTTTATTTAGAAAAAAATATGTACATAGTATAATATCATGAAATATGGGTACAATATTATTATTCTAAAACTCTATAATGTGCCCTTAAAATTCCACTACTCATTGAAAAATGCAGGGATGACCTGTGGATATATATAATAAAGGTTTGATCGATAAGTCCTATTAGTGGAATAATAAAATAAGAGAATACTGTAATTTAAAACAAATGAAAAGAGAGTTATATAAATATAAAAATAGTGGTTGAGAATAATAATCTTTAACATTTTATCATGATATTAGACAATAACATAAATGAATCATGGGAATGTGGAAATAACATGAAACATGAAATCAAAATCATAAGACAAGGATAACCACCAAGACATGATAACAATATTCATGAGATATACTAATTTTCACCATACATTATATCTAATGGAATAAAAACATTACCCAATGAATTAGTGGGCTAAATGATTTAGGGATCCCATGTTACATTCATATCATGTGTATTTATTAGTGTTCCATATAGATCTTACAACATAAGGACAAATTTCATCACATATAATCCAAAGATTATGGATTTTTGTTTACATAAATGGAATTACCAAATAATGAAGGATATGTAGGTGTATGTGAATACCCATGATTGGAAATGGGGATGTGGATTCATTATATAAATGTTTTTCATGGAAAAGTTAAAGAATATTTTAACACCATAACAAGGTTACATAAAGATTGACAGAATTGTTTAATGAGTCTGAAAGGGGTATTATATCACATGAAAATAATAATAAAAGTATTATTAGGGTGTGAAAACAAATCCAATCAAAATAAATTAGAAATAAAAAATGCATAATATAAATAAGGCTCTTTAATAAGGAGGAAAAGGAGTGGATACCTTTCCTTGAGAGGGTGCTTCTAAAAGTTTGTGAGGAGCATATTAAAAACATGGTAAGACCATGGTAGGGCTCTGTAGTGGGATTGAATTATTAAATTCACACTTTATTATTTTTTATTGAATGCTAATTGGAGTATGGGATGGTATTTGTAGAAAAATATTGGGAAATTTTTACATACCTTTTTAACATATTTTTTTCACTTTATATGATAAGATATTAAGAACCAAAAATATTACCATTGTTTCTGCTCATGGTTTTTAGCAAAATTTAGTAAATTTTAATATTTTATAATTAAAAGTACCGAACTCATTGAATTAATAACCTTGGTGATGTTGGATTGATTCATGTTAATAAAGTTTTTAATTTAAAAAATTATTATATAATACAGATTTTGGAGGATATATTAAGGGTTTATATAATTAAAAAAAATACATAGTAATTTCAATAGGGAACATAATTTTGTCCATTTACAATCGTTATAGTATTAATTATATTTCTTTTCAGATTTTATGATTCATTAATACAAACCATATATTTATAAAATATTTAATTTTTATGCAAAAAATTGACTATTTTAGAAAATTTTGGAAAACACATTATTTGTTAATTTTAATGTCATTATTTCAAAATTTAAATTTAAATTTATCTAAATAAATCTCTAAATATTAAAATTTATTCCATTTCATAAAAAATAAATATTTATTGAGAGATATGAGTTTGTTATGATTATAGTAGTTTCTAACCCTTATGAAAAATATATTTTAAATCATAAAATTATATTGTAATTTTTTTATAAAAGTATTATTTAAAATTAATATTTTATTAAATTGATTTTTATTTCAAAAATTCTTCAATTCACCAAAATTATTGACTTTAATGAATCTCTATATTTCCCAAAAGTATTAAATTTTTTATCATAGAAAACTATTTTTTGTCAAACTCCTTTTTTAATCATTTACAAATAAATAATAAAAAGAGAAATATCATCATTATTTTATTGAAAATAAAAATATATAATTTTATACAATTAGGGTCATTATACAAGACCCCTTATTACTCTCATCATATTCCCTATGTGTATGGTGTATGATGATGAAACGTTATTGGGGCGGTTCAATGAACATGGTTTGGGTCATGATATAGATAAGCTTTGGATTATCCCACAAATAGTTCCACTCATGATTTAGATGTTCAATCCTAGCTTGGTCATTGTAAAGGGAAAATCTCAATGATTCTATCTCCCTTGGAAGCTCCAATAAATGGGCTTCATTGGGTACAATCATACTAGTAGAGGTTATTGCTACTTCCTTCTATGTCAGTTGGACTTTAACATAACCCTTAATCTATACAAGTATTTATAGTATCTATAAAATGACTAAATTATTAATGGTTATGATTATTAATGTTTTTTTAAATTTAGCATGATATAACATATAATATTCCAAAATAACTTAAGTTGGTCATGTGTTTTCTATAGCATCATTACCTATTAAATAATTTATTAATTTTAATAGGTATATCCATTTATTAAACATAAATTTATTATATAACCTCACAATATTTTATATTTTGTAGGTAACTAATTTTACATATATATATTCCCACCATGGTGACCATACGATAACCTTATGTTTTTTAAAACCATGCTACCTAATCAGGTTTCAGTATTTATTTTATTGTGAGTTGTCTTCATTTTGGTGTTATCCCTATCTATCCCCCATTTTATTCCACTAAACCTATGTTACTCCAAAGGGTTTAAATCCCTCTTTTAGTCCCCTCAATAAATTCTTTTGTGATTTATTAGTTCCATTCCATCCAGATTAACAGATTAGGGCTCCTATTTCTGTCTCTTACAATTTTCTTCAAATTTTACACCTCTTCAATAACCCTAATGTTCATTATACATCTATTATTGTTAAATTGGGTTGATCTTTTGTGGTTTTTAGTTTCATAATAGCATGGGACATCCTAAGAGAATAATTCAGGTGGCATCCATTTTTGGATAAATTTTTACCTAGGTTGAGGTAGGTCTTTCCATTGTATTTTAAAGAGTTCCATGCTTCCTTAAAACTTTTAAATTGATGTAGAGTAATTAAATTATGTATATGATACCTTTTTTTCATCAAAGGTTTTCCATTTATTTTTTTTTATAAAAAATGGGTGATTATTTTGTTCGTTGGTACTTTGTTTTCAAATGGTGATTTACACATTCTTAGTGTTTGATAATATTCCATTGGATGATTTCTATAAGAATTTTTTTATTTCATAGTGATTTGACAAAATTTGGATTCAGAATGAGTATTATACCTTTTTATAGAGAGTTTTCATTATTTTAAATGTAATTTCATTATTTTTAAAAATAAAGACCTTTTTAAGGGTTTTCATTCATTTTATAATGGGTTTACATTATTTTAAAGAATAATTTTTTTTAAAAATGGTGAGTGTTGAATAATTGGATTCATTAGTGATTTTTTATATGGATTTCAGATTTATGCCTTGGTGATAGTGAAAATTACACTTGGAATTCAATTTATTTTCAAAAGTTTTATAAAAAGGGTGGAAAAAGATATAACTCTTTATTTTAAATTATAATAACCATTTGGAACCTTGAGAGATGGTGATTTATAGATTTAGGTTTCTCTACTTTTTGATCCCCCTTTCTACCCCTTGTTAATGCTTGAGTTCATGTGTTAATATTAATATAAATTGTGAATTATAGTTACGTGATTTGGGTTTGAGGTCTCTTTATTGAAGGGGGTGTGTTGGTGGTGAATGTATTTACTACTTGTAATTTCATACATTTTGCATATCTAAATTTATTATAATTGATATTGACTAGATAACGGTCCACCTTCATTATCTATAATATGGAGAACTCTAGGATATGTTGTGTGGATTCATGGGAAAGTAGTTATATAAGTTGATATTTAAACATTTTCTTGTATCCCCGTATTTAATTTCATAATTAATATATATATTATTTCACCATTGGTGATATTTAGAGTGTTTTTAGTGATTGATTGTGTGTCCATTAACATTCTTATTATTGGTACATTTTTTCATATTGACAATTTTTCCCATTACCCCTTTGGTGTTGCCTTATGATATTTATATTATGTTATTACTATTATTTATTTACTAGCATGTGATTTTAATATCAATTATTTTGAGAATACCTTGATATATGAGTTATTTATGTTTTAGAATTATTATTATATTTATTGAATAATATAATTATTCACATTTGATTATGAATTTTTATGTATTTAAATTGTAGTATTATTTTATATTCATATAATTTACTTTTTGTGTGACTGAGTTATGCTTTTAAAAATAGAATATAGTTTTTATCTTAAATTAAAGCCTTATGAAAATATTATTTTTGTAAAAAAATTAATCAATTTGTTTGTTTGTTTTTAGTAGGTATGATTTAAATAAATAAATAAGGTTTATATTTTTTCTCTTTAGAAAGAAAATTGTTTTAAAATTAATGTAATATTTTGAAAATGAAATTATAATTGTAATATATATTTGTGTAATTTTTCCTAAATGTAATGTTTTGATAATATAAGTTAACGACTTATTTAGAAATTTCCATTTTTTTAAAAAAAAGGAAATAAAAACCATTTTTCCTATTATTTTCGAACTAGTGGACTTGGTTTCATTTTAAAAGTGACATAGTAGACTCATGGTGGTATCATAAAATCCTTAGTCTCATACCTCAAATAATTATGATGGTGTTTATATAGTCTTTATGCATTTTAATTGTTCATAGATTATGGCATGGAGGTGGGTTTTCTACTACACTTTGTTGTGATAAAATGTTTTTTGGGTTCATGGTGGTGACATCTGTGTCACATAGAGATAGTGGAGTTTATGTTATGGGTTTGTTCACCATGTTAGGTAATATATTGTATCAAACTCTCCATACTCCTTATTTTTTTATATTTTCTCTAGCATTTATTATAATATATTTTCATAAGAAGTGAATGAATTCATGGAAAAAATAGAAAAAATATTATTTTTATGTTTATCTATAATTATTCCATGTTTGGATTCCCTTGTTTAGGAAATACTTATTTCATATGGAATAGATATATAATGTAGGAAAACCTCATATCAGGTTCTAAGTTGGAACAACTTTTTATTCTAGTTTTTATGAGGGTGAAATAATTCCCACATGTTCACTTCTGATACCAAAGCACTAATCACTGGCATGGTTTGTTCAGGAGCATGCTTTAGGATTTATATTAATATGTTTTGGGTGTATGGTTGGGTTGACCCATGTTGGATTGCTACACTCTATATTTTAATGTATATGATTTGAAATTTTAATGAAAATAAATATAATTCATTATTCTTTGTTAATGTTGTATTAAATTAACAAAATTACATATTCTTACTCATTAATTTGTTAGGGAATTCATTTATTTGGAATGGTTAAACCATCAACATAAATATATATATATTTTTCATCATTTATGATAAAAAAATTGATACTAATAAAAAATATTATTAAAAATAAATTTATGTTTTTTTATAATTCTCTTATCATTATATTTAAAAAGTTATTAATTATTAAAATAAGTCTTCTTAGTTGATAAGATAATCCAAATCAAATTAATCACTAATTCTTCCTTAAAAATTTTGTTTGTAGATATCATTGAATAATGGATGACCTTTATAAACCATTATAAAATTATATTTTTATTTCATTAATCATTATGAATAAGGTTAACCGATGAAAATTTAATAATGATTGAAATTTAAATATTCAATAAATCATTGATCAAATTAATTAATTAACACTAAAAGATTAATAATATATTTTATTGACTAATGATAAAGAAAGAAAAAATAAATAAATTAATTTAATAACAAAAAATATAAATAAGGTGGACATATATATTAATAATAAACACATGGATAGAATACATCAAGTTGATTTTTCAAATATTTTGGGTTGTTATTGTTGAAAAAAGATGTTAATAATGTTCTACAGTGGATAAGATGAAGAGGAATTCATGAAGGAAAGATATCTAGAGGATATTGATGTGTTCTACAGAATATCATGAATGGTTTTGTATTAATGGAATTATTATGTCACATTTAATATAAAACAACACATAAAGAATATGAAGACTCATAAAGGGGATTTGTTTGGTGTCAATGATGTTAAAAAATGTAGGCAAAGCATGTTATGAAGTTGTGAATAATTTCCTAGTAGTTATATTCTCTTATAAATAGAGAACTAATCATAATTATGGAAAATATAATGTTATCGAGAATATATTAAATACTAATTTTCACATATGTATTACACAAATATATTCCTTATATGAGATATTTTATGTGGAAGATAATTTCACTTTGGAAAGAAGTTATGCAAGTTATGTTAGTGTGAACATGTGTAAAATGAAAATAATTTTTGTACATTAATGGGGTTTTGTGAACCTTTTGAAGATTTCGAATAATATCATTTGTAAAATAGAGTTCATCACATGGATGAAATATGGACATCATGACACAGTAGGTGTGGTTTTAAAAAATAGACACTACATAAATGGGGACTATTTTTATGGAACATTTAGTAACCATTAATAGAGGGAGTAGTGAGTTCTCAAAATGTGACTCGTGGTGTAGGGAGGGATAATTAGTATGTTGCATGGATTATAATAAAATAGTGAGATTCATTAAAGGAGTAGGGATTAATCTAAACATGTATGGTAGTAAACCATAATGGATAGGGAATCGGCTCTCGATATTGTAAATTAGTAGGTTCTTAGTGATTCTAGTATAATAGAAAATCATACTCAAATTCTACATAGATTATCCTAATAAATTTGAACCATGTAAAAAATTTGTATTTCCTTTTTACTATATTTATCACTACATATTTTCTAAAGATATAGTGGTGTTCCAACTAGAAGTGGAAAAAGATTATTAGAGTTGGTTGTTTAAATAAATTCACCTTCTCTAACTCACTCCCCCTTCAAGTTATTTTCATTGATTGGTACTAAAATGTGGCATTGAATAAAATGGTTCATGTCAGTTAAAATATCCTATATGTTAAATCCATTGAAGAAATAAATCACAAGGTGTTTATGATATTTAATAGAAATAGGTTTTATGACTAGAAGAATTTTTAAAAAAACATTTCTTACCATTGGGAATTTATGTTGGCACATATTGTCTTCATGCAATCTTGATTTGTAAGGATAGTGGAGAACTATTAAAAAGATGTCCCAATTTGTTAGATATTTTTTATAAGATAATCATTGAAATTAGTGTTCCTTTAATCATCACAATCTACATGATTTTTTTTCATGTAAATACACAAAAACCATGTTTGAAGATATTATTATTATATATAATGGTGGCTCAAATTGTTAGTATAAAACAGTCCTGTTACATGGGAAAATTAATATTACCAGAATATGAACCGAAATTAACCTACTTATATATTATTTAATTATATAAGCATAATTATAGAAGATATTTGTACTCATAGAAATACTTGATTATGTGATGATTATCAAGAAAATATTTTGAATACTTCAACTATTCTTTAATTCATAATTCTTTGTTCTTGAGCTTAAATATATAAAGGAGTTATCATTGGATAACATAAAAATTTCACTTCATGCACATGAGATGAGGAATGATATTAATGAGTCTATTGAAAATTGGATGTTTAATGAAGTGTTATTAAATTAATTAAACAGTCATTCCATTAAAAATTACATGGAAGAGGAAAACATTTTGGAGTTGTGTCATTTCATTTTGAATATATAAAAATGGTGAAAGGAATTTTTAATATGAAACTTCTACTCATGTTTTTTCATTGTGAAAAGATAGGAAACCTTTTAACAAATATCTCTAACAATATTCAAGATGATGATGAGTATGAGATTTTATTTTCAATGAATAAATCATAAAATTACCTGAATTGAAGGAGGATCAATAATAAAAAATTAATAAAAATAAACAACATTTAGAAGAGGATAATGTCTCAGAAAAAAAAAGTAGAAGAAATAGAGGACTGAAAATAATTCAAAAATATTTTCTCATATTTTTATGGAAAACTCCGAGACAATGGAAGTTAACAACAATGATGAAGGAGAATTAAGTTTTAGATTTTATATAAATTTAGATATATATTTTTATATTAATGAGATGAAAGTTTGTAGAGGTTAAATAGAAAAATATAATAGATTGGTTTATGAATCCAATATCTAAATTTAGACACAAGAATAATATAATAATTATTTTATTTAAAAAATAGAAAAATAACATGATTTAAAAACCATAAATTTCATAAATGGTTGTTGAGAAGAAAATTGATAATTACGAATAAACTCGTGTTATCAATGGATTTAATGAAAATGTTGAAAATTGAGGAAAACATATCAAAGATCTTTATGGAGAAGTCATCTGATATTATTGAACAAAATAAGATAAGGATGAACTTTTTAGTTTTTTTTATGATGTTGGGATGTCAAATAAAATTTTATTTATAGAAGAAGAAGGAGAACCAAGGAGGTCAATATGGATAGTTAGATGAATTTATAAATAAAAAAGGTACACCAAGATGTGATATTCTATATGGGGATTTATCATAATAATAACACAGTATTCATTGATACAAAGCCACATGTTCCCAATAAAATATGGATGTATGTTTCAATGTGAATATGGTATAGAAGACTCAAAGATCCCAAAATACCATCAATGTAGTAATAAAAACATGCAACAGTGAACCAAAAATCAGGTGTCTTTATGGATATATGTTACATTCATGACATGAATGTTCAATAACCATGAGGTAATGGGGTACATAAGTGAAACAAATGAATACATATAGAGATAAATATTCACGGTATTATTACAATGTCTATTGTTTCTAGTCTGGTGGATATAGTTATTTGGATTGTTATTTCTTATCATATGAAATGGAAGATCAAATGTAAAAACCATCATCTAGTGTGAAGAAAAATTAATGGATCGAATGAAATAATAAAAGTGGGAATCTATTACTATTATTTCCATGAGATCATTTGTTCAAGAAATTTTATAAATTATTGTTAATATATTTACACCCTAAATGATCGGAAGTATGTATCTAGCAATAGGAATTTCATATGACAATGAAGCTGTCATATTTTATGATAATTATTATGATTTGTAAATGATTAAAAGTGAAAATTCATTGAAGAAGATATATGATGTGATGGGATCTTGGTTGTATAAGTTCATTCTCATAACACAATTATTGTATATTAATGTTATGACATTGGAAAAGAAGTGAACTAGAACCAAAAGATTTTTTTCATCAATGTAATTAATGACATAGTTTCTATAGAAGGGGTGCTCTCAAAGGGAAATATGTACCTCATAGGTGAAGAAGAATATATGTGTTTTATACCCAGGTGGTAGTAAAATAAATTGTTGTAAAAATGTAATGGATACATTATAAGATAGTCATTGGAATATCTAGTGAATAAAAATTGAGATCATAATATGAAAAACTATCACATTATATTCCACACAAACTAAATACTTTAAAAAAATTATTGTACAAAAAATGTACAAATTCAATGACAAGAATTCTAAAAGTAAACACAAATTGGCGTTTGTTGATGTGTACAGATTGATATCATGACGGTAAGTTGATGGGTATTGAGATTGTATGCAATTTAATAATGTTTACTATAGAATGAAATGGCTTACGGTCATAAAAAATATGTTTTAGGTATTTATTTATATTAATCACTATAAAAATAATTCAAAAAGGATGATCAATTAAAAGATTAAAAAATTAAAAACCAACAATGGAATATATTTTTTCATTATTCTCAATGAGGAAAATATCTAGAATCATGGGATAAGTTTCAATGTTCTTGTAATGACAACTAATGAAAATATTTGTGTGCTTAAAATGACAAATATGATCGTAAAAAATGGGGCTATATTGATACTTATTTAGAATGGACTATTAGAGAATTTTTTGATGGATTTAATCATGACACTAATATAGATTTTCAACTGATATTTTTGGAATCTAGGAGAATAAACTACTATATATGAGTTATTCTATACAAAGTATATGATGGTAAAATACTTTTTAATTGATGGTGTTAGGATATATACTCTTAATAAGAATAAACTGAAAAAAAAATTAGTCTCATTGATATGATGGAATTTTCATGTACACTCATCCATGAGAAAGGTACATATGTGTTCCTAAATATGTCTTGGAAATACTATTGCATGTAAATAGATAAATATAGTGGAGAATGAGTACGATCTATATAAATACAATGAAAATTATACAATATAATTTTATAAGGAATTGATTAGTTCAGAGCGATATTAAGGTGATAATATTGATTATATAGCAGATAGTGATGATGAGAAAATTAATGGCAGAATGATAGTGATACCAAATCACAAAATAATAGACTAAATTTATGAGTATAATACCATTACTAGATAGAAAACACTACTAAAAATGAATAAAATGATGTCTCTATAATAAAAAAAACTTTTATATATGGTAGTGCTATTGTATTTTGAAGAATATATTTTAGTTGGAAATTATCTCTAAGATATTCTTGATGAGATTGAACAAAACAAGAGGAATAAAAAATTAAAGATATATTTAAAGGTTTTATATAAGAACATCATCAGAACCAAATGGGTTTTCTGGAAAAAAAAACTGAATGGATTATTAATTGATATTTGAAAAAATGTTGAACTAGTGTACAATGGATACTAACAGATTGAAGGTATTAATTTAGATGAGTCATTCACTCAAATATCTACGCTGGAATCAATTCAACAATTGTTGGATGTATTGGTGAAAATATTTTTCATGTTTTTCCATATGTATATAAAATATGTATTCCATGATGTATAACTTTGATAAGTGGTTTACATATAGTATAAAGATGGTTTTTCATTCATAATTATGATAAAAAATATTACCAACAAAATAATTCATTATATAGAATAAATTGTCCACCTAATGTAATGTATTTCAGACTAGATCAATAATTGAAAAATATTATTTTCCAATGTGGTGGAGTATATCAATGTTTGATATAAACTAAAATAATATATATGGGATGAATATAGTTTAACAATATATTATTAAAAATTTATCATTAAATATAAGTATAGGGATACATTTTTTCTAACATAATATATGAAGAGTGCTTGCATGTCACACTATATAGGTTGGGTTTATGCATCTACCACATCATAATACAACTTTATTCATATAGAACCTCATTCCAAAATTATTTCTTTCTCTTAATAATCCATTTGGAATTTATTAGTTAATACCTAGAAAACATACATGGAATATAAAAGGGAATGTTTTACCTTATTGGTTTTTTGTGATCACAAGTTTCAAGCATTTATTTTTAAAGAACATTTTATTCTCTTAATCAACATTTATCAGGTTCTAGTGAATGTGATATATAACTTTATAGAGTTATTAGAATACTTTCTAAATTAAAATATATCCCTTTGTTAGTGTTCCCCCACAAAGGTAAGAGGATTATTTAAACTACTTAATGATCATCATCACACTTTATCTCTTTCTGATAAGGAATATTTAAGATTCAGTTATCATTTTCAACAACTCTTTTCTTCATTTACATATGTATTTTTGTTACATAAAGATATATTTGTAAAAAAATATGTTATTTCCACATTACATAATCCTAAAATTATTCCAAAAGACATATTAGTGATATTAGATATTTTTTCTTCATGTATTATACATATTTAATTCATTGGGGATTTAATGAATTTATTTCCTAAATCATATGTTGTTATACATAACATATGATAAAATATATTTGTTTGGTTTTAATTTATCATAGTAGAGGATATATATATATATATCATAAATTAATATCAAACATAAACCAAAGTATTTCATTAGTATAATAGCTTATGATATGAGACTTCTTAATATATATTGTAATTAGGGTTTTCAAAAAACTATTGTATCATAACATAATTATCATAATCATTATATATTGAACAATGATTTAAATTATATGATTTTTTTAATCATTCTCAAATATATGAATTTAATTTTATGATTGAATAACATATCATAAAATAACATTTATATTATGGCCTACCAAACCCTACAATCAATGATATTTTATAAATGATGATACGAATATATATCATCAACTATGAAATGTATTTTTTTAATGTAACATTTTGCATTTTTATTTATACATTATTAATGTAATATAAATTATGAGTGTTAGGAATTATATAAATTGTTTTCCGCGCATGAATTAAATATGTAAATGAGGTTCATATTTTCTCTCTAGTTTATTACAGAAAATAATATGTTTATTTATTTTTAAAATTTCCTTCATATTCACTAATATTCCATTATTTTAGATATTCACCAGTGGTTTATGCATTATTCAAGAATATTGAGGGATATATATATGGTCCTTTGATTACTCATGTGGCTATTTTCAATCTATTATAGTTATAAACCTTTACCTCAATAGTTAATGATATTAAGGAATAATATGAATGTGGATATATATATATATATATATCTGTGTGTGTGTGAATATGTATGGATTATATTTTTTGGTGAGTAACAAATACTATGGGTTTTGTAAATAGTTATGAATTATTGAGGTTTAGACACATTAATTTGGTGGGTGGTGTGGGGATTCAAAGAATTAAATCTTTATAATCTTCCACTGATAAAAGGATTAAAACATGATAATATAAAAGTTTTTAATTTAATATTCATTTGATGTATATTTAATTACCTAGACTTTCTAAAGGATAAAATATTAAATACTAAGTGTGATATTTCATCATTAGTGGAATTTTTGAAGACCTCAATTATCTAACAAGGTTGGTTCATGCCAAAGCATAGTTCTATTGGATTATATTTTGTAATGAAGTCAAAAAATGAGGTTGGACGTACAATAAATTCCTTACTCATCATGATTTATTAATTATAAAACAAGTTGGGAAACTGTAAAAATTAGGGCACCATTATGATATATAAGACTATATATATATAAAGGATTTTGAGGAAAATTTATCTACTCATCTATACAACAACAAGAAATATTATTATTCAGTGAATTTTGTATCATGTAATTAAGTGATGAGATGAATAAAATAAAATAATCATTACATTTTAATACATTGATCTTGGAACACCAAATAGACAGTATATTCAGGGTTATCATTTTAGTTGGAATAAATTCATTAAAATTCATTGATGAAAAGATATAAAACATGATACTAACCCACTAATATGACTATATTTTTGGATTGTTATATGATTTATGAATATCATATAAAGATCCGTTATAGGTAAGACCTATAAATAAATAAGATATTTTTAATTGTGGATGTGAATTGTTAAAAATGATATGTATTCAGAGACTGAATATGAATGTTACAGAAATAAATTCTAAAAACTCTGATTATAGGGTATTAGATACCTAGTGTGCATCAAACAAGTGTGGTAATAAAAACAAACTCAAAAATAAAATGAAATTCATAAATGGTGAATTTAATATTCATGTTGATAATAGAGAAATATGTTTTGCATCAGAGGTCGAAACATATGATCTATGTCTGCATAGTTGATTAATACTACCATTAGATAATCGTTATAATGTTCCCACAATTTTGAATAAGGGTTGTTATATGGATAAAAATGAAATATTTTATGGAGTAAAGAATACGGTAAATATTTTATAAATTCTATATATGGATAATTCTATTGATAACATTTAAAATATAATAGTTAGAGTTGATTTTGATCTATCACCCATTTTGAAATGTCCCCCTGGACCAATAAAATAGAAATATATTCAAATACTCTATTCAGATTGATTAGTGGACTCAATCAATTATGAATCATTTGATATATGTGAATCTTATTTATTTAGAAAAACCACAAAAAACCCTTTGGATAGAAAAATAGTAAGGGATAGTGTTTTATTGGATATCATACATAACATTGTATACCAACTAATTGGTACACAAACATTTTTTTTGTTATACAGACTTCATTAACATTATCAAAAACTTTATCCAGTGTGGTTATCTATATCAGATGAAAAAACCATGAATATTTTTAATGTTCATATAGTTTCATAATTAAGTACCAAATAAACTTGTGAAAAAAGTATAATGATTTTATGATCTGATCCATATAGTGAATACTTAAAATTGGAATTCATCAATTATCTAAGGGGATGTGGAATTTTAATTCAAATCACACCTCTAAGAATATCATAATTTAATTGTGTTCTTGAGATGAATATTCCTACCATGTTAGACATTGTTTGACTAATGATGATTCTATGATACCTTTTTATTACATTCAGTGGTTATTCTCTTGAAATTTCTACAGTATTTCTAAAATAAGTTTCATTTAAATAAACCATGAAGTCCATATATATGATATGTATTGGGAAGCATACCAGAATTTCTTCCATGAGAATTTAAGATCATGAAGAACTATTAATTCAATTAAAATATGGTAAATTAGTCTCAAGTAAAATAAATTCTTATTTTTTTGATATAGTATGAAAAATATTGAATATTATGTCTATAACCCAACTAAACACTCTGTTTTTGTCTCCGAAAATAATGTTTCCTTTCAAGAAAATATAATTCATTTTTTTTGTGGGATGAAAGTTATACTTAGAGATTTTGGAGAACAAAAAATATGAATTGTTCCTTATATTGGTATTTATTTGGTTCTACAAAGGGTTATATAGGAATAACCAACTAAATGTTCATAAAATCCTCAATGATAATATAGGATTACTCCGGAACCCAAGGGATATATATTTCTCATGAATGATGATTGTTAAATAAAATTCCAAGGTGATAAACCAACTACATAACATTATAAAACAGAGAGTTATAATTCCACCAAATGGTTGAAATCCTAGTAAAATGAAGCTCACTCAATATATACAAACCAATTTTGGAACTTAGTGGATTTACCTAAAGTGGTAAGACCATTAGGGTAAAATTTTGTATTCTATAAGAATATACAAATTCATGATAGATATCCTACCAATAAATAATTACTTGTGGAGAAATGTTAATAAAAATTATTTTTATTTTATTGGGAGAACACTTTTTAGTAGTAGTAGTGATTAATTCCATTAGGAATTTTTTATCTGTAATAATTACAAATTATTATGATATATTTAAAATGAATATCAAAATAAACTTCTTTAAAGGGAATTTTGTTATTGTTTTCAATATGATACATTATTAAGGTTTTAATGTGGAAAATTAGTCTTCAGATGTATCAAATAGAAAATGATCCATTTATTGAATTATTCAGGATTATTAGAGTTAGAATATATGGTTTTATGGTTCAATAAAAGATATTCATTTCATTGAATTTTTATATGATTCATGTGTTTATATGTAGATTAATAGGATTATAGAAATTTTTCTAATGTTATATGTGGATGAAATATTTCTAATTGGAAATGATATCAAAACTATTTACTCAATAATGATATGGCAAGGTAAATGATTCCTAATGAATGATATAATCAAAGTAGATAACATAATAGGTATGAGGATAGATAGGGAAAGGTAATAGAGGCTTCTTGAATTCTTCCAGGAAAATTACATTTTTAATTTACTAAAGGGTTTAAACATATAGAACTAAATGGGGTATTTATTTGTGTTACATGGCCTGAATCCAATGATGTTTCAGGACATGTCTTAACATTTATCAAGATTAGATAAAATTTCATACACACAAAATATGGGTCTATCATATATGTAATGTGGTGTACTAAACTATATTTTTCTTATACTCTTATAATAACCATTATATACCAATCAAATATTAATTAATGTCACTAGATTTCTATAAAACACAATCTCAAGTACTTTAGAAGGTATATGGATATGTTTCTTATCATTGGAGGAGACGATGATCTCTATATAAATGATTTCACATATACTAGTTTCTAATAAAATATATATGATATGATATCTTATGTTGATTTATTATTTTCCCTTAATAATAGATATATCATTTGGAAGATCTCTAAAGAAGACAAGATATAAAAATTTGAATAAAAGGTAAAGTACATCACTATATCAGATATCGTGTATGAATTTTTTTGGGTGATGAAGTTTATCTCTATACTATAGGTGGTTCATAGAATTTATAGAGGAATTGAGTTTTATTAGAAAAATAATAGGACTATCACTTAAGTTAAGAAACACTAGTATAATAATGGACTAAACACATCATCCATAATTAAAATCACATGCAGGATATCATTGAGAGGTGTGATGTAAGGATCTATTTGCACTTTTTGAAGGAAAATATTGTAAATATATTAATAAATGAATTATAATAATAATAATGTGACCGTAAGGTTAGTTCTCTTGGTATTCTATATATGTGATACTTTTTCAATTTGTATGTAATGTATCATGATTTTATAACAAAATTAAATCATCATTTATCATTAATTAATGCATGTTTTAATTTAATTTAAATGAATAGTCAAATGATAATGTACCCTCAATGTATGTCTTTTAGTTGTCCCAAGTTGACGATCATTACAGAGTTGTATGGGTTGTGATGATATTTGAAAACTAGCATGAATAAAATGGTGTACTTTTTATAAAGGGTTTTATATTAGATAAAAATAAAATATTTATTTGGTAAAAATAAAAACATATCATTTATACTTACATTCCAATGTATATCTTATGTAATTTCATAAAATAATACATATACTTATGTATGTATTCCAATTATCAATTCTTCTTACCATATGTTTGTGATATACCTAGAAATATAACATTAATACATTAATACCATTCATATATGTCGAAAATATGAATTAGATAAAATGTGGTGGATGTGAATGTTTATTATAATTTTTCAAATTGTGTATAAACAAGATTTAATTTTTCCACTTGGGTGATCAGTAAATACATATTACCCTTTTTTGAATTAGTTTGAGAAAATGTATAGAAATTCTAATTTTATTAACATGAGATGCTTTCAAATACTTTTATGAGGGAAATGTGATGTACTCATACATTATATGAATGAAATTTTATTTACTCATCAAACTAGAAAATATTTTTTAGGGAATCAATAAAATATTAGTTATCATATTCTAGATTAAAATTTGTTCTAGGTACTGTGGTCACTAAACTCTATGAACAATGGGATTATATAGTATGGTATGTGATTTATATGATATATATTGTGATATATATGATAATATATATATATATATATATATGATTTTGTATTATAGAGGTCACACTAGACCATATACTAGCTTGTTTAGTTCTAAATCTTTTCTAGTGGGCACTATTTTCATATATCTATGAAATGTGGATTTAATATTTTTTTAATTAAATATATGTGTATAGGGTCAAAAAAATTAAGCATTGGGATAAGTATTATGTTTTTGATAAAGAATTTATTATATAATTTATATATTTATGATAAAACCTAATCTGAAAATTGTTCTTGATGGATTCATAATGATTAGTGAACTTTGGTACAAAATACATAATGATTTTTGAGTAAGTGGGAAATTATTGGATATGAAATAAAATAATATGTATATTATGAATATAATTTAATGATGATATTGTGGGAACATATATTTTAATCTAGGTAAGATAATATGTTACACCCAATGTATTGTAGTTTGAGTGAATGAATCAAATATATCGAATGCAAGATACATGAATCTACTACCTTTTTTGGATGAATGCATCCATTTTACATCTAAAATTTATAATATTTCATTCAATTAACAATTTTTATGAAGTTATTAATTAATAAATTTCAAATATGTTGAATGGATTCAATGGATTCTACCAATTTCTAGTAATTCCGGATATGACACCCGATAAATTTTATATGGCCAATAAAATTTTCATTACATGAAGAACAACATGTTATTATTTAAAAAAATTTCTCGCATTGGTGGTGTGAAATAATGAGTCTTATGAAAATAATTTTGACGAAAAATACATTATCTTTATACATTTTTATCTTATTTAATAAAAGGATCGTCGTCCCCTTTATGTGTTGTAGGAATCCTCAAGATACAAACTTTGATCCATTGGATGGTATTCACACTTATAACTAAGAAAATATATAAAAAAAAATTGAGATATTTATATATATAACTCCCATTATGAATAAATATGCAGCATGATGTTATCATATTTTATGTATGATGTTCTTTATTTATATATGAACATTTGATTCATAAAGATATATCAGTAGAATATATGGGTTGTTTCTACTAGATATAATTATAAAATGATCAAAAAAAATTTAATCGTAACCTATATATCATATAAGAGATTTAGGAAATGATTATGGTTCTTATATAAGTTTACCTAATATTTGGTGAGTTGAGAAAATCATAATGCAATAATATTACACAGTTAATGAGGTGTGAGTTTGAAAAGCTAATGATCGTAGAGATTGATTTTTTCTTATCATAAATGTAATATATGGAATTAATTGTACATTTATATCCTAATATGACAATTATTCATAGGATTGGAAAATATTTGGAATAGATGGTTCCAATGCAATGAAAACCTTGGTTGTTGCCTCGGTGAAATTTTTATGGGATGATAATTGAAAACAGTCAATACCATTGAATATGGGAAAGGACATTGGGAGAATTTTTTACTTAATAATGAAAACACCCAAAATTATGTTATCAACTTGTAAATCTATAATAAAAAAATAGTAATCTCTTATAAATGTACTCGATTGCGGTTAAGACTATAACAACCCATGATTTTAGAATATATTTCTCTTTATTAAATTCAATGTGGTTGAAAGATTGTGATGCACACAACCTAGAACTGAAGTTAATAATGATTTATTAAAATATATAATGAAATAATTTATTAAATAATTAAATAAACTTAAAAAAAATATCATTGAAAAATAATAAGGGGTCTAATTTACATATAAAAAATATTATTGATTCAAAAGATATGGTTTTAAAATATTTTTAATGAATTATGAAATTCATTAAAAAAAATATTAAAGAATTTTATAAATAAAACTTATTAATAATATTAAATAAATAATTAATAAAAAATATAATGACAACCATGAAATGGTTAATAAATTATATTGAATAAAATTGTAATAATTCTTGTTTAAATAATAATGTTTTAAAACAATATTTCGTTATATATGTTTTATTTAAAAGATAATTTTTATTATTTATAGTTTTTAAATTATGGTAATTTATTTTTAACACATGTTTGAAAATAAATTATCAATGATATAGTTATTATAAAATGTTTTTATGTGATGATTAAATCATTTGATGGTAAACAATTAAAAATTTTATGAAACTGGTTTTTATGTTGGAAATTTATGTGGTCTTAATAAATTAATTTAATAAATATTGATATGTAAATTATACGAAATTCATAGATTAAATATTTAATTATATAAATTATAATTAATTTAATTTTCATTACTTGGATATTAATTATAATAAATTCATTTGTATTCATAGATATAAATTTTATTATAATTTATTGGAAATTTTATTCATATATATCAGAATTAATGTTTCCCACATTTAGATACTATATTTGATAAAATGGTATCTTATTTGGAATTCGTATGTAAATATTTGGATATATTGTTATTTTTAGTCATAATGAATATTTTACATGGAAATAGTTATGTCTTAATGGATAAGGTTAAAAGGGATGAAAATGGGTTAGATTATAATTTAATGATTAGAATATCATAAAAATGGATCATTACATGATGGTTTGTGTGAATTTATACATACAAAAACAAAATTTTTATAATTTGGAATATATTTTTCCCCATTCACTTTAATATTAATTTATATTATTTTAATGTAAACGGTATTTACAATGGTTCCACTCTCTTCACTTCAAATGGGAGCATCCTCTCCTCACTTTATCACACAAATTGAGCCCCTTATATTAACCAATATCAAACCACATCACTTTATAAATATACTACCCATGTTTTAGAGTTCTTGGTCTCACTAAAAGTCCAAAAAATAAGGATTAAGGTGTAAGATGATGGTTGAATCCCAAAGAAGGGATATTTTATATAATATATTTCTTTCAATTTGATTTATTCATCCTCTAAATTTAAATAAATTATATCTATAATAATATGATTAAATAAGTATCATAATTATCAGTTGATTTTATTTTTTTGATATAATAACCCTTATTTTATTCTCATTCATTCAATGTATAATGAACATGTTGCTCAAATGTATGTGCAAACTACCACCTCTATATAGTGTTGTATTTTATTCCTCATCGATGCCTCTCATAGATTCATTTAATAAATATATATGATATATAAGACATAATAATGATTATAAAAGATATATTATATTTTACCTTACTTTATTTCCATCCATTGAAAATGGAAAACATCTGTTTTTATTATGAGTATACTACCACCTCCACCAAGTGATATATTTCAATTTTTACTGCCACATTTCATAACTATGTTTAAAAGAGTATATAATGAATAATTTTATATTTATAAAATTTTTAATATTTTATTTTTTATGAAACTATGACGAATTTAAAGGATAATAATCACCAAACACAAACATTCATGAAAAAAACAGTTTACACCAAACCAAAATTTTAATGAAATATAATAAATAGGTTATAGGAAAAGATAGGGGAATTATATTTACTATTATAACTATGAAAATATCACTAGTATAGACGTATAATAACTTAAAAGTTATTATTTTATGAGTTTAGAGTGTGTAAGAATCAATTTTAGACTCGAGGTGAGGGTTTATCATATAATATATATTTTTATCAAGATTGTTTATGTTTTAATTTTTATTGTGGAAAATTTAATATTTTTTCTCCCTTAACCCTGTATATTTTTTTATAATATATTTAATTCTACATATTTAATGTGTAATCTATATTTCACACTGTTTTTTAGTTTAAAATAATAAAATAATATATGCATGAGAATAAGACCTCATTTATTTTTTTTGGGAGGGAATAATTTTCTAATATATCTGTGTTCTTCAAATAATATTGAAATATCCTATATAAGTTATTATGAATAAAGAAATTATACTATCATTGAATTTGTTTTAATATTCTAGAAAAAAAATTCTTTTAGTGGGTAATTTTTTAATTTTTCGAAAAAAGTGAGAAAATTATGTTTTTAACAAGTACAACATAAAAATATTTTTAAAAAATTGTGTATTTCTTCATAATGAATATTTATTACTAGTAAAACTATTCTAAAAAGAAATTATTAATTCAATTTTTGTGTAATTTATTTTTAAATAATAAAAAAGGATATTTATTCTTGTTTATTCAGGAAATATTTTAATGGTTTTATAAAGGCATTTTTAATTGATGTCAGTATATTTTAATGATTATTAGTTTTATTGTGAAAATAATGTTATTATATAATAAATTTTTAATATCTAAATATCCTATAATAATGATTTATTAATTATTTTTTTATGAAACACATTTCTCTTCATATTCTAATTAATCTTTAACATAATGATGAAGGTTTTGGTGATATTGTGAAACAAATATGTATGGTTTATCGTAATGGGAGTGGTGGGTATGTTTTACCCCACCAATGCATTAGGAAATGTGTTGTATCTCATGAACTTAAAAGGTAATTAAGTTCTTATGCTATTCCTAAGAGGGTATATGGGATGTTATCCCATGTCCAAGACGGTACATGGTAGGTTTGACCAAGACCCATATGTTATATGGGTGGTTAACCAAATTCATATATGTGATGAATGTCTTGGTAGATATCATTTAAATTTGATTTATATTCTTATGTTTATTCAAAAAAATTATTTCATCAACATATATTTTAGGATTATGAAATTCTCTCATAGCTCTTGATTGAATATTTATGATTCTCCACTCATATGAATATTGTTTTTTATTATAATAAAGACTCATACAATGAGTCGTAAATTTTATTCTACAACTTGTTGGGTAGATTTCTATAAATTTTTATCATGTTATAATAACCAAATTCTGATGATGTGCTCAATTATGATCATCTATTTATATATCTAATGTTTACCCATGTTGAGTATTTTATTTTTCTATTTATTATGTTTTAAATTCTTTATGTTATGATGAAATTTATTAAGTAGGAAACGTCTAAGAGGGGTACTATATGAGAAGAACATTATTGGAGGTACTAATGATTGGTCATAAATAAATTTATTATATATCTAGTATATAAATACACCAAATCATTATTTTTCTCATGAATTTATTATTGGGATATTTATTTAGTATAAATAAAAAAAAATGAAAGATTTTATATTTATAATATTTTTATGTTTCATAATTTTCCATAGGAGTTGTGTTCAATTATTTTTTGGTATTTTATTATATATATTAACTATTGATGTAAAAAAATTGTGTGATGTAGGATGATCATAAAATTTCATATTTTGAAATTATGGTTTTATAATTTAAGACATATTAGGATGGTTTTTTCATAAAATTTGATTTCTTAGAATGATTATTTATTATTTCTCACACTAATCATTTTTCTATAAAAATTACAATAACCATGAGTAATTGAGATACCAATTAATATGTTGGAAAATCTTTTAGGATAACATTAGTGATGAACACATCGAGAGGGGTGAATTTTTGAGGGATGATGTTTTAAAACATTATATATTTATCCATTTTGTACCTCCCACACTTATTTATTTAATGATTATATTTTATTCTTCATATATTGTTAGCAAGAACTAACATAAAATGGTAATGAACAAAGAACACTTAGATTTGTATAAGGTCATCCTATAGTGTGGATGATTGCATCCTCAATGTACAGTTGTTATTATCCCACCCAAACAAATCATTCATTTTATTATGAAACAAATCATGATCAATGGTATGAAATTTAACTCATTCTCCTAACACAAAACAGGTACAATGATAGATTGAAATACTAAGTATAAGATGTAGTATGCCATATTTTACCTTCAAAACTGATCAACACAGTATAACTAGTCATATTTTCTAGAATCCACTCCATTCTAATAAACAACTACATAATCTATTAATAAAATGGTTACCAAAACTTCATAAAAATCAAAGGGCTATCTTAGAACTTCATCAATCAAGATGTATCCACTTATTATACATCAGGGAGAATGATATTTATATAATGAATATTTTTAAACAAATAATTCTTCATTGGCCCCAATAATGAAAAGAAAATATCAGCTCGATCACCACATATTCTTCTTGTTTTGATCTTTGCAAAACGATATGATATATTAAAGTATAGTGTGATTTTCTCAAATATTATTCATATAGTTATGCACGAAACAAAAAACTAAACTGATCTCCATAAATTTATGATACATTTCATGGTATTATCATTTCATTAAACCTTATGAAATAAAAATATTTTTTATCTTCTATATTAATTCAATTTAATTCAGTCTTGACCACCCCTCACTTCCTCTAGGTTTTAACATCCAAATAAGTTGATGTTTTAAAGTTTTCATATAAGGTGTTTTTAAAGGATGCAGTTAATGAATTTAATTTGAGTTATCATTCATGTAATGGAACATGAAATACGTCACATAATATATACATATATATAAATTTATTTATTTGGTTTCTCAAACTCTTTCTTCTGTTTTCTTCAAACAAATGATGTGTGGGATCTTATTTTTACATAAATAAGTTGTTCCATTGGATAAGATATTTTCATGAAATATTATATGAGAATGGTAACTCTTCCTATTTCAAGAAACTAAATGGAATACATTATATTCTCCACACACTCAATAAGAATGTACATGGTTTGACCTTCTCGAAATCAAAAGTGTAGCATGGTTATTCTTTGAGGAAATGTTTTTCATTAAACCTTTCCATTTCATAGCCAAATCAATTTTAGTACAGTCCATTGTTCTAGTTGTAGGCAGATACTATTAATATTCTCTATTATTTAAAGGAAACATGAGAAGTCATAATGATTCAACATAACATCCTAAGCTTGGTACACAATTTATTAAGGAATTTTTCATTGTTTTTTTAACACTAGATAACTCGCTTCATGTTGGTTTTATCCATAATGTGAATACATAAATATCTCTATATTTTTCAAATGTAGGTTTCCTTTTTCACATAGATTTTGAGGCACCAGAATAATAGAGTCTTCGCGTATTCAGTTACTTCTCCCTTCACAAATTCTTATAGTCATGAATGTGAGAATAATGAAATGACTCATCATCAACCATACATAATCATCACATAAAATATTTTTTATTATTTTTACATGGTATTGGGATATATTTGGGGTATTTTTTGTATGAAAAGAGAATATTTAATGCATGTATGTTAATTATATCATTATCTTAAGAACTATTAGTTTGAGGTCATCCTTATGATTACTGAAGATTGACATCAGATCTTTCATGATTGATTGTATCTCAATGACACATGAACAAATCAAAAACATAAACTCATTATAGGAAAAGGAGGAAGATGATGGAATGTATTCCAATGGAGAATTAAATCCATGATGATCGAATAGAAGATATTATTTTCATAATAATTTTAATGGGTGTAAAGTACCCACACAGTAATTATCCTACATAAAAAATTACATAGTCTATGTAGTTACTTTTATAACATTTCATCCCTTTAGCTTCGTGGATTTGAGTAGCAAGGTCCATTCTTGAACGCCTGCTAGCATGGACTAGCTTGGAATCCTCCACCATTTTCCTCCACACATGGTTCCACCTCCTCATTTATCTCAATCTCTATTGTGGGTGATATTGGCACCCTACAATTCTCTTGTGGCTTCTGATGATTGGTTTTATTCTCATTTTGTTGATCTATTTCTTCAATATGTGTTTGAGAAGACCCACACCAGTGGATTATTTTGCCCATATATTTTAATAAAGCCCCATATATATTTAATAAGTACCAAGAATGATATTTCTGATACATGTATTTTTTTCAATTTTATCATGGAAATTAATACCACTTTAGGAAAAAAATGTATTGCTTGATATTTTCTCTTTTTAACTATTCAACATAAGAAACCTTGTAATGTTGTAAACAATGAGTGAAACATAAAAATGTGTAAAAGAATAAATGATTGATTGTTACCTAATAATCAATGTCACAAGGTTAAATTTTCTACTATGAAATTCCATGAAAACAAATAAATCCAGAG
This sequence comes from Viscum album, assembly GCA_963277665.1. NCBI lineage: Eukaryota > Viridiplantae > Streptophyta > Magnoliopsida > Santalales > Viscaceae > Viscum > Viscum album. The sequence goes on from OY728156.1 coordinate 1,378,082,239, forward strand.
AAATTATCTAAGATTAACTACTTAATCCCAAATATGATATAACCATTGAACATACTAATGATGGATATTCAACAAAATATTCTTCAAATATTAGAACAACTACTTCAAGAATCATTCTTTGGAATATCAATGTACATACAATATGTTCTTCCTATTTATTATATATTGACATTAAGTGCCTAATTACTAAATAATTAATTTATAATAAATGTAGAACCCACAAAAAGTAGGATCTTTAATATCTCCCATTGAATTATTTTTTAATAAAAACAAAAAATGGTATGTCAATATGGGTATTACCTGATATCAAATTTAAATTGATGATCTTCTTCCCAAATCATTTCTCCTTATCATTTTCATTTTCATCTCCCACATTTATTGATAACAAATTCAATGTACCTGAGTGAGGATAGTATCACTTCTTTATTATGTAATTTTCCATCAATTATTCTACTATAAGTCTATATGGAATAACCCATTGTAGAAAAATAGAGGGTTAAATTTAGACCTGAAATTTATCCAGTCTTAATTTATAATATGATACTAAATAATATATAATTTATTGATTCAATCCCCAAGTATTGTTTAACTATTTCTAGGTTGATAGTGACTTGTTGATGCTAATTAATACAATGGCTGTAGAAATGTTATGATACAACTTGCTAATAAAATATTGTTAATAAAAAATTCAACCTAAGATCCTTCACTCATCTCAACAAACGTATTATAAACATTCAATTATACATGGTATGTTATGTTCTAAAATAATTACCAGAATATCTTTAATTTTACTTAGTTCATGAATTTTATTAATTTAATTTATCCCTATTAAGATAAGTCTTATATTCATTTTTTGCTAATAATTTTCGGAGAGTTTACCAACAGCCCCCATAAATGAGTTCTTCAACAAGAACATTCAATTGAAATAATATTTATCTAAATTATAATACTCTGGAAACATATTTTGACACTCCCCCTAAATTTATGATCACCATATTGACTTCATCAAGATTTGTGTTTTAATCAGTTGTTACTCTAAATCCTATTTAATGTAAGTAAAAATATGTGTGATCAAATTCATGATAATGAATTACAATTTAATTATTATAAATGGTATATTCATCATCTTCATCATGACTATGCTCTAAAATATTCACCAAATAATATTCATGACAATAACATATATATCAAACCAAGATATAAACTTCTATAATGCATGGAATGAATATTATATCATTATGTTTTGTAAATATAATTTTTTAATGCTCAATTCTCACCTTGAGTATATGTATCGCCTAAATTTTCATTCATATAATGATGAAAAATAAAGAATATGGGAATATGGTTCATCTCCTTTCCTTTGCAATGAGATAAAAATGGTTGAGAAGTATTCCTCAACAAGTAAACTTAATTGTTTTCAAATCCACATGAGGGATAACCTTTTTTGATGACTCTTATGAATTTCATATTTGTCGTGGAAAATGTGGAATCATTTTGTTCCTCACAAACAACTTTGTTTGAAATAATCTTTTATATTCTATTCATCAAGGAACATACATCACTAGCTGAATTAAGAATATTCATCCATATTTATTCCTGAGGTGGATATATGAATATTTAATTATCAATGTTATGTGTATCCCTTTTTCACCTTCCACTTAGTACTTCTAATATTTTATGGTTATCAATCATTGAAAACAAGTTATTAAATTCGGATTCAACATATGAAATCTTCATTTTTAATTTAGCTTCAACTTTATCATTGTTTTAATTCATTTTCCTTAAACTTATAAAATTAAAAAGGAAAATTAGTAGTATGTTAGTCATAAATTGAATAAGAATCTTAGTGGATCCAAATTGCATCTCAAATTTTCTCATTTCCACTTTCCATTTATATCCATCATTGAATAGTATTATCCTTTGTTGATTAATGTTTTATCCATTCATTGTGATTTACATGACTTAATTATAGTTATCCATGATGTTTCATCTTATTTTAACAAAGTAAAAGACTAATATTATTAGTGAAGCAGCCTTTTTGTCTCCTTTAGTTGGATTTTAATATCATCCCTCTTATAATTATCACCCTCAATGTCTTTTACATTCTTCATTATAATCTTCTTGGTAATGATTTCTATATATTTATTCCCAATATTGGATTCTATTTATTATTTATCTCATATGGTCTTTTCTTCAAAAAAAATTTAATTTCATGCTTGAATGACTTATACATTCATGAATATTCACCATGACCACTTCCATTACAAATACAATTGAGACACTTCAAATAATAAATTTGGATTACAATGTAAATACTATTCCATTTCTATTTTAATCTTTACTCATTCACTAATTTGATCCCACATAATGCATGCATAATTTTATTTTTAGATACTATAATATTATAAAAACAATCATATTCCTTATGCCAAAATAATTCACAACACCAATAATAGCCAACATGTATTTATACTTTATTTTGGATAGTAGTATATCTACATCGTGATTCTTAATGATTATATTTTTTTCTTCTTTAAATTTTATATATATGAACAATTACGTCTTTGCTTATCTATTTTTATTGTAGATTAAGATATGAACACTTTATCACCATTATTCACAATCTTTTTACATGTTTTTCTTTTGAAAAAAAACTATTCACATAACTAGAATTAGCATATTTATTATTATTATAGGAGGATGGAAACTTATTATTTGAGAATAATACTAATTTAAAATTATATGATTTAAATCTACACTAGACAAAAAATAAATTTTAATGGGATAAGAATGATCATTGGTTTTATTTTGGAAAAATCTCTTGATATAATAGTTATTCTTCAATATTTTTTTGAAGACTCAACAAAAAACTTTTCAAAATATTATATTGTGACATGTAATTTAATACATATATTGTTTAAGATGAATTTATCATCCTCTAATAACATCTATTTTTCTTAACATTTTTCCTTGAACATTATAACTTTCTCATCGTGCATTTTATGATTCCCCTATTACAATGTGTAAAGGTATTTCATCCTGATTTATTTGATATAAATTTGGTAATTATTGATATCAGTGGTATTATTTTGGTTTTGTTCTAATGCATGGATCTTATCTTCATAACTTTAAATGGATGTATAATTCTTCTGAATAACTTCAAACAAATCTTTTCCAAATCCATAGATTTATATTTCAATCCCCTTAATCTCATCAAATTTTAGATTATATTATTTCTTGAGATAAACACATGTCATCACCTTTTATTATAATGAACTCTCACTTTTCAGGGTCTCTTATTCTACATGGGTTATTTTTTCTGTCATGTTCCCTCTATGGGATATATAAATATCCATATTATTTTTCTGGAATGTTCATTAAATTATTGAGTGTCATTCTATTTTAGGGTTCAAATTGGTCATCCCAAGTTGAACACGAGTTATATTTTATATTTAGGTGAGAGTATGGTTTTTTGGCTACATGTTGTTTTGTTTTGTCTGAGGCTTAGTTGAATGAGATGTAAATTACATTGGTAAGTTGATTGAAAATATGAGGGTTCCATATCAATTAAGGATGATAGATCTAAATAAAATGATAGGATTTTTTTATATAAAAGTGGATTGAATTAATAGTTTCTATAATATTAATTAAAAAAAATGGATATTTTTGAACTCATGAATAACAAGGGGAATGATAAAATTTGCAGATAATAAAATGATGATATATTTTTTTAGAGTTAGAAGAATTTTTACGATTCTTAGATGTTTATCAATGAAATTTCTATGAATCGTTAATATTTGTGTGGAATATGAAAAAAAAATTTAGGCCCTCATAGTAGATTATATATTGTTATCAGATATTTTCATGGGTTACATGAAGAGGGAGAAGATCTATAATGAGTTATACCATGTGGATTTCATGGATTTGAGTTAGTGTTTTTGGTTATGGGATTGATGTTGGGATCTATTACATGACATATTTAAACAAATAATCACATAATCATTTTGTGGAATTAAAAAAATAATTTTTAGATATGGGACTAGAACCAAAGTCTTTGAAATTTCTCACAGTAGGAGTTCAAGGTGATCAATACTCGAATAAATGTACCTACTCATCAAAGAATAATTCTTCTTTCTTAAACTACATTATTTTCATAATTTCTTCCCACTCAATGATTTGTTTTGTTATTTTTGATTTTTCTAACTAAATGTTTCTTGGGGGATTGGACTATCCTGGAATGATGTATTATTTACCCATCTATGCTTTAGTTTAATTCATAGAAATCAGTTTTCCTAATCAATCGATTCACTGCCCCATTTATTCCTTATCTAATGATGTAAAAATAGATTGAGTTATATTCGAATCATTTTAGGTAGTTGAAAATTAGTTTCCACTTCACTAAAATCAATAGACAGTGGGATGTGTTAATTGAATCTCATGATGTGTCATTTTTTATCTAACTTTCTCAATTACTACTTTTCTCGAGAACTATTTCTATACTTCTACATTTACCAATGGGTGAAGTGTAGTGTAATCTCTTTCCTTGGGAACTTCATATTAATTACTTAAACTTTAAAAGGTTGAGGTTACATCATATATATGAAGATTCATCCATTTCATGGGATTTTGATTGATATATCAACTCTTATGAGATATCACAAGGAATAGTTTTTTACATTATGTCATTTAGGATCATCAACACAATTTTTAAATTGATTTTAGCACATATATAGTTTTTTTACAGGGGAGGTGATATATTTGACAATTTATACTATTGAGTTTTTTATAATGTATTTTTATTTTTCCTTGCATCCCTGACTGTTGTTTTGAATATCCAATCTTATTTTGTTTGGTTCTCAAAAACATCATATTTTATTTAAATTGGGTTCCACTGTTCACAATATTATCTATGTAGTTTGTGAATAAATTGAATTGAAATTTGATAGTATTAAATTACATGGTCATAAAATTTTTCACTTTATTTTCAAGGAAATCATGTATGAACAATTCAAAAAATAAAAAAAATTACATTTTTTTCTTAAAAAATATTATTTTTAAATCATAAAACTACGTGTTATTTTATATTTTTGTGTGATATTTTTAAACTTACTATAATTTAATTTATATTAACCCCAAGGATACATATAAATCTATACCTTAAAATAATAATTTTCGAGATAAATAAAATAATTATGTTCTTAAAAAACTAAAATAGAATTGGAAAATATAGATTTTCAAAATGTTGAGAATGAAAATCAAAATATAAATGTACCTCTTCCTAGAAAATAGAAAGAATAGAGTAAAATGCATAGTTATTTTAAACATACCACAATATCAAACAAAACATCTTGCATTAGGTTATCCCTTTAGTATAAAAATTATAAAATCAGGAATTCATACCATTCGATGTTACCCTCTTTTAGTGGTAATCCTAGTTAGGATTCTTTCAAGTTAATTAAATATATTTATTTCTCTATATTATAGTTTCATCTAGATTAACATAATTTGTATGATCTTAGGCTAATGGTTTTTTTCATTTTTTCTGATGAGTAATCCTATATGTTGTTTCTAGAAATTTTTTTTGAAAACTTTTTATACGTGGGGCCGGCTATTCATTTTTTTATATATAAATGTTATCCACTACTAAAAATACTCCCTTTATCACCACTAAAAAGGGCCTTTATGAGCGCTAGGAAAAATGCTGTTTAAGCAGGCGAAGATAAGGGGGGTCCCCTTTATCAGCGCTCAAAAAAGCCCAGATAAAGGGGTCTTATATCAGCGCTTCCATTATCAGCGCTTTCGTTTTAGCGCGGATAAAGGACCCGTTTATCATCACTTTTAAAAAAGTGCTGATAAATGTTAAAAAAAATTAAAAAAATTACAAAAAATTACAAAAAATAAAAAAAATCATGCTAATCATGGGGGGAATATATAGCGCTTGATCCCCCCTTTTAACAACGCTTTTTTGCTCATCCAGTGCCCGCACACACCCTCTCCACCCTTTATCAGTGCTAGCCCCCAACATCCACCCCCATGTGTGCGCCTCTGCCTCCAGCAGGTTTTGAACTCGAGACCTCCCCCCTGCGCACCTAAGGCCTTACTGCTACTCTATTTTTATTTGTTTTCTATTTCATGATATCTATATATATATATAGTTATATTTATTCGTATAGTAATATATATTTATATTAATATTTATATATATATGTAGTTATATTAATATATATATAGTTATATTAATATATATATATATAGTTATATTAATATATATATATAGTTCTATTAATATATATAGTTATATTAATATATATATAGTGATATTAATATATATATAGTTACATTAATATATATCAGTATTTATATATATATATATATATTTAGTTATATTTATTCATATAATAATATATATTTATATTAATATACATATATAAATAGTTATATGAATATATATATTTATAGTGATATTAATATATATATTTATAGTGATATTAATATATATATATATAGTAATATTAATTTATATGTAGTTATATTAATATATATATATATATATATATCTAGATTAATATATATATAGTTATATTAATATATAGTAGTTATATTAATATTCATATATTTGTATTTTAAATAAAATGGATATTTTTTATTATTTAGATAGAGCTAATGTATTTTATATGTAAATATGTTTAATTATTTATTTTAAAAATTTAATTTTTAGGTGTGAATATATATATATAATATGTATATATAGTTAAATATATGATTATAAATAGCAGTGCATTATAAAAAACGATATAATTTGAAAAACATAATATAAATATGAATGTAATACCTTGGAATAAATTCAGTCCCCACCAAAAAAGCGAATAATACCCCCTCAAATGAGGCTAAAAACCCACAAAATGTTAAAAAAAATATCAGTACCCCGACTAAAAACCCAGTTTTGGAGGTCTTCTAAGCCTCTATTGGCCTCAAAAATTTTCTTGGAGAGGGTCTCCCTAATATAATTCGACGTAGAGCTTGTCGTAAGCTTCGATTTGATATGTGGTAGAGCTCAAGCGGATATCCGGATCAAAATTTATGGCTGTTTGAAGTTTGAGTTGCTTTTTCAACTTTTTTTTGAACATTTTTTTTTAATTTTTTTAATTTTTTTAGTCTTAAAATTGTCATTAAATCACTATTAATCCATAATAATTAGCATATTAAAAACTAAAAATATTTTTTTATATTCTTAAGAAGCCATTTCACTAAATATCTTATATATTAAGTATATTAAGGGTTAATAAACATTTATACTTATCTAAAATATATTAAAAAAATTATATATTATATCTATATCAATATAACTATATTTATATATTAATCTATTAATATATTTTTTTAATTTTTTTTTAAATTCGACCCTTTTTCTGTTCTTTTAAAAAAGTAATGATAAAGGCCCCCCCTTTATCAGCGCTACTAAACAAGCGCTAATAAAGGGGGTCCCTTTATTAGGGCTAAAAAAAGCACTGATAAAGGGGGGGCCTTTATCAGTGCTAAAAAAAGCACGGATAAAGGGGTACTTTTATCAGAGCTTTTTTGAGTGCTGATAAAGCCCCCCCCCCTTTATCATTGCTTTTTCATTGACGCAGATAAAGGTGGGGTGGGAAAAACTGTTTTTGTGGTAGTGATTCTAGGAACACCCTAAATTAAGTGAGAAATAAAATCAATGGGTATATGTATAATGATATATATAACTTTCATGAATCATGGAAAAAATTAAAATGGATTTTTAGGCAGTTTCCCAACATTCTCCTTGATCCTCATATCCTTATAGACATCTTTTATAAAGATATTACCCCTTATCATGAAAACATTGTAGACGATTCCTCAGGTGGTGAATTTTATGATAAAATAAATGAGGAACTTAAATAAATAATTGATAACTTTTCTAAAAACTCTCATTAATAAACTATTCAAATGATAACTATTCATAGGAATGAATCCCACCCATAGCCGACTATAGTTATTGATTTTACATTTAGAGGACAATGCATCCATTATGGAATATTTGGGAATACTAGGAGCTATTATATTTACATTGATTTACATAATTAGTGGGATAAGAATGTCTAGTTTATTGATTATAGTTCTAGAAATAAGGGAAACAATGATCTATTTTATAATAATTACAACTATATCTTTAAAAACACCCAAATTTGACTTGGAATGATAGAGTAGTTTTACAACCTTTTTCTACCTATAGTTTCCCACAATAGCCTAGACCTCATATCTAATGGAAAAATAAAATTCTGTATTTTAATAGTTTAGTTGGGGAGAAATCTTGGATAATTCAGTTAATATAAAAAATACCTACATTTTATGATACAAAATTTATAGTTAAAAATTATCCAACATGAAAGAGACAAAAAGTATAGAGATAAGGGATATTAGACTAACACAACAGAATTAAATTCAAGAGAAAAAAGCATGGTTTTTACCACCATATTAGTTCTAAAAACGTAATAAAAAAATTATAGGTCTAAAATGTGAGTATTTGATATGGGAATTTAACTAAATCTAAAAAATAAAAATTCTGAAAACTCAAAATCTTGAGAACTGAAAAACAATCCTTTGAATGATTAAAATGAAGAGAAATACCTTGAAAATTATAATGAAAAAATAAAATTAAGTGGAAATTGATCAATAAAGGTAGTAATAACATTGGATTTTAGGATAATGAGAAGAATAAACCTATTTTGACTAATTAAACTCCTCTCATTACCTTCCCTAAATGAGATAAGAAAAAAAATGTTGTAATTAACTACTTAAAATTCCTTAAAATGTCTAAATACATCAATATTACCATACACTTTTCTAAAGCCTTATATAAGATTCCATTAAAAAAATTTATTTCTTAAATATTTTTTTCACTATCAAAAGTGATTGTAAATAATTGTTTTCTATAAGTTTAATATATAAATGTCATTTCTTCATTCAAAATAACATAGCACCTAATCCGAATTATCATAGAGTATTTTTCATATCATTTATAATTAATGAATGTAATGAGAAAAATTTATTTTGTTATTGAGGATTTAGAATCAATATTATGAATTTATCTTTATTTATTAAAATATGCCTCAAAAAGATAAAATCAACCAATGTTTCTCTTCAGTTGGTTGATAAGTAAATCTCGCATCCCAATGGATGGTTGTATGACCTATTTTTCAGGGTTGAGAAGCTGATTTTCCATTGATTTTATTATAATCAATTTGGATTGTGAAACAAACGTTCCATGAATTCGATGTAAACTATTATTATCTAATGGAGGATAGGTTATATTTATTTCAAGGGGTAAAATGACCATCTAAACTGGTAATGATCGAGAATATTTTCATGTTATTGATAAACCTATACTTGATTTGTGTAAAATATTGATTGATGTCACTGATGAAGTATTGAATGCTATGTTTAAGAAACATTTCCATGACCCTTATGATGAAATAATTAAATAATCAGTTACTGAAAATGATAAATAATATTATATTCAATCAAAATATACAAAATAATTAGAAATATTATGGATTATTGAGATTCGGATAATGAAAACCATTTTTTATAATAGTGAAGAGGTGAAAAAAATCTTCCATTAATAGAGTATCACACTATAAATTTTTATACACTCAGAGTCACCTATTTGTGAATAAACTCATTCCTTAGAGCCCATCATGGAGTTAGGGTAGCAAATTCTTAGTACAATGTTTGGTGATATTTTTTTATGAGTTTGAAATTTTATATTGATTGGTTTAAAGTATCCAAAGATAGGAGTAAGTTTTAGGTTACGTCTTAATTATATACAATATTGTGTTCAATATAAACTTGTTTTCAATCTTGGTAACTTTTTACCTACTAACATTGCTACTATTCATGATGAGTTACAGTATGTATTTTAAAATATTACTTCATTTGAGTTATCTATGGACTCTAAAAAATAATATTTTGAGTGTACAATATGAAACTTTTAGAGCGATACGAACATGTTACTTTTTTCAAATTGTTTTAGGTTTATTTTCGATGAATGTTGAATAGGTTGCAACTGGATATGCACATGTATCTAAGAATTTAAAACACTATATGTGTCAGGGTATATGAGAGAGTATTCTTAATAATATAAAAAAAATAAATGGGATCATTGTAGATATTTTGAGTGCTTATCAAGAGGTTTTAGTTATTCAAATTGAGCTCGAATGTACGGTGGGTCCTACTATTTTAAGAAATTCCATGAAATACTTATTAACTATTGGAGTTCGAGAATAATAAGTAATTTATATTGAATCATTATTAGTAAACCATTAAGATATAATAAATAATAAATCATACCAATTTATGGTCATGGATATAATTTATTGGTATAGTCTTGAGGAATATTCTAAATTACACACTTCATGGGAAGAAACCTATGGTTTTTAAAAAATTCATTTATTATTTTAGTTTTTTTAAATAATATTTATTCATTCTTCACATTCTATATTTTATATCCCTTCCCACATCATACATCATTCTATATTGAACTATTATTTTCTTAAATTTCATTTCACATACTCTCCCTGATTTGTGGTTTAACATTTTTATTTTCAATATTTAAAATTCATGGTAGGATAGTTATTTCATTTTGGTACTTAATTTGGGAGAAACCAAGTGGAGATATAGATATCTATAAGGGGTTATATTTTTAATTATCATAAAGTAATAAAGGATGAATCAATCAGGGGAATTAATTATCTTTATTCAAAATTAAAATTCTCATGTTGGTTTTCATGGTTTCATACTCCCTTGATATGTTGGCTCGATTTTTTTGTGTGAATTATGGTAAAACATTTAGGATTATTAAAATTAAGTGTGTGGGGATATTGGAAAGAATTTTTCTAATTAATGATGAAACTATATTAAATGTTAGAGTGTCATTTTTCCATTATTCTATGTCATTCAAAAAAAATATGATTTCATTTGGTAATCAAATACCAGTACCTTGAATAACTTGTCTGAATTGTTTAATAATTATTTAGGTTTTTTGAAAGTCACAGTGTTGGGGAAATCATGGACAAACATGATATTTTTAAACTATAATTCACTGTATATTTATTATAAATAATAAACACCATGTGCATTCTGATTCTATTTTGATTGATCACATGAAATTATGGTAGAATTCTACATGAATTTTCTAACCTCTCTAAATCATTATTTTAATTAAAGAATTTTCAAGTACATTTTGATACAAAAATGATTATATTGTTTCTTGCACATATAACATCAACATTGGAGACAATATCAGGTTTTTGTTTGGGGATTATTATTAAATATGTTGAAGTATATTTTAGTGTTGTTGACTTCAAGACCTCCTAAAATTTTATAAAATTCATTATCCTTATTCATTAATTCTCAAATTTAATGGTTTAATTTTTTTGAATGATTGAATTAACTTTTATGCATTTATAAGGTTAACATTTCTCTTTCCCCATGGGTTTGATTGTGGGAATCAATTTATTTTATATCTTGAGTATTTCTATTTTCTGGTGAGACTTTGCTATTATGATTTACAATCATTATCAGTTTCGATCTTTTAGTCAAGATTTTAATCTTTTTAGTTATATATTTAAATGAGCTATGAAAATAAAATCATAATCCATATTTTTCTCTTTTAATTTTTATATATTTCTCATTCAATATGGAGTATAATTATTATAGTCACTTGATTTAAGTGTGTCTATTATTTAGGATAAAAAAATAATTTTGTATGTTTAATTTAAATAAAAATTGATTCTTTTTTAAACCCTTTCATAATTTCCAATATCAATTATTTTTATAAAACCAAAGCCAACATTTTAATAGACCATTAGTTTTTTGAATTGAAATAACTTTTTATTATAGATATAATCTCTTGGGGAAATACATTTCAAAATTAAATCTTTATGGTACATTAATTTTTCATCTTTGAGATTAATTTTCTTTCATAGAGACTATTAAATAAGTATCTTGAGGATAATAAAAATGATATGTGTGGGGGAATTTGATGTGGAATTATTTTCATTACTCATTACCACTAAATTCCTTATTAAATTATTTTTATTTGATAATAAAAGATGTTTTGTTAGATAATTAAGAAATTTAAATCATTTGAAATGAAAATAGAAATTCATTGACATTTTAGATGAAATATTATTATTTTCGACTTTAGAAGATCAATTACTCTTTATATGGTGCTTTAATATATTTTTGGAATAATATTTTGTGACTGTGGTGAGTATTCACTGATAATGTAATTCTTAAATAATATTGATGATTTTAGGTTCTCGAGAATAAATTCTTCCATATTTTATTCATTTATTAATAATATCTAATTGATGAAATATAATTTTAATTTTTGTTCTATAATTTAATTTTTTTCATTTCATTGAAATTAATTTTAAAATTTTTATTAATATATTTCATTATATTAAAATTCTTTTGAAGTTTTTGATACTCATGTATGTAGAAATCAATGTAACTAAAATTCTACATCTATGTTTTTAATTCCCAAGTAGAACCACATAAGGATTTTCAGATCGTCTATCCATCATGTAATAAAAATTAGAGTATGTGAAAAATCTACATTTCCAAATTTGTATATTACCATGTAATAGATTTTTTAGTGAATAATGAACCATATACTCTAAAACAAAACACAAGTTTACTGATACTTAATTAGAGATAAATATTTAGGGTACACAAACATTAAACACAATCAATCTTGGGTGAGATAAAAATGTTAAATATAGAGTAACTTACAAAAGATGTTGTTGTTTTTAGATTTTCAAAGGAGGTAGAGATTTGAATTATTATAAAATGGATATATGAAGATAATTGAGCTAGTATCCAAGCTCTCAAAAAGCTAGTCTATATGAATGGTTTTTATATGATACCAATCATTGAGAAATTATTAGGTTCTGAGGAAGAATTTATTATTAATAATTGATAAGATTTGATGAGATCAATATCTACCCATCACTACTGATGAAATAGATTGGATAAATAAAATTGAGGGATTTTTTTAAGGATATAATGAATATTGGTTTTTGATTATTTTCCTTATTTGCTGGATCAAGAGGAATTTTTTTCATGGTTTCTAATTCCTCTAATAATATAGATTTGTTCATGAATTACAATGCACACTTCATGATTGAATCTTTATTTATAGGACTTAAAGGGGACATGTCATGCGAATCATTATTTATTTTCTTGTTTTTCTAGGTTGTTATTATGCTAAAAATGGTAGTTGCACAATTTGAGGGTAGATTAATCCAATTATTTTTTTTTCTAAGATAGTAATAATGTATGTTGAGTAGTAATGGATGGTTAAATTAGATTCTTCTAGAGTATTGATTTTAGTCAATGTTTTTACGGAAGAAGAATGGGTGTTGTTATATTGATAGTTTTTATTCTATTTAGGGGAGGAATGTTGTTAACTCAAGATGAACCTTAGTTATATTTTTATTCAGGATAATATTTCGTCATGATTGATTCTTATGTGTTGTGTTATTTTTGTTGAGGCATAATTGAATGAGAATGAAATCTTCTAGGTTTTTTGATTTTAAAATATGAGGGTTGAACATAGTTCAGGATATCAGATGTTAAATGATTAACTATGATATTATTGTAATAATAGAGTCAATAGATAATTAGTTTTATATTAATTATAGAGAAATGAGGGTTCTCGAACCCTCAATAAAAGGTAAATGATGAAATTTTTTTATAATCCAAATGAATATTTTTTTTTCAGTGGTAGATGAATTTTTTTTGGAAGGTTATAAAATACTTAGAATAGATTAATTTATAGATTCATCAAATATGACTCAAATAGAGGAGTCTATTCTATTATAGGATAATTTTTCTAACCACATAAGGAAGAATAATATCTCCATTTAACTTCATCATATAGTGTTCGGGGAGTCGATCTCGGTGTTGATGCTCATTAGATGGATATTTGGGGATGTTGCATGAAATTATTATGGAGATAATAACTAAATAATAAGGTGGGGGATTCAAAAAAACATTTTCAAAAGATGTTATTGAACCTAGAGGATAGAGTAGTTCTTGAGACAATAGATCATGGATTAATGGAGATAAATAAGGGAACCTTCTTGACATAAAATAATTATTCACTCTTTATCTACTTTAGTTTTTCAATTTATTCCTTTGATATGATTTCTTTGTGAATTTTTTATTATTTTCAGAATGTGTAACTAACTATATTTATGTGGATTGGACTATAATTAATTGAACTATTTTGTACCTATTTTTTATTCATTTTAATTCATTGAAGTATTTATTCTTTCTAACTATTTTTATCATTATTTAATGAGGTATCGACTGATGATGTCAGAGTTGAATGTTTTTTCAATAGTTGAAAATCATTTTTCACTTAAATACTATTGAATAACTAGGTGATCTGTCATTTCAAGTTATAAATCTATCATTTTTCATCTTGAGTCCTATTGTGCTCTTCTTCATTAGAAAAATGTATGATCTACTTCAATTACAGATGGGAGAAAAGTAATGAAATCTCTTACCACTGTAACTCTTTCCAAAGTAATTAAAATAAAATGTTTGAGGTTTTTAATTCTATGTGAAAATTCATCAATTTCTTGATAGTTTTAAAGACATATTGGTCCTTTGTAGAGATCAATGGGAAATTTATTTCACTTAATGATACTTAGGTCCTTTATCACAATTTTTATAATTCTTTTAATAATTCTATGGTAAATTCAATGGCATGATTTGGGATCCTTCTATCAATTCAAACAATCCAGTTTCCCCTAATCATTCTTTTTATTGGCATTGTTTTCCCTATATATTACTTTTACTCTACTCTCCTATACTATTTTAATTTTTTTATCACATGTTCCACTAATATATTTAATTTTTCACCTTCTATATATTACGTTGTGTCATTTTTTATTTTTTTTGTTGTCACAGGCCTCCCTTTTTTCCTCCCTTATGATTGAACTTTCTCACTATTATCTTAATAGTTTTTAGGTAAAATAAATTATAAATTTTATAGTAGTCAATTACATACTCCTCATAAGGCATTAAAATCAATTTTATCATTTGTGAGGAATCCTAAAAATGTATTAGATAAATTATTTTCACATTGGAAACATGATATTAACATTAAAAATCAAAAGGTTATATATGTGTATAATATATGTAGAGGATATTTTTATGATTAATTTAAAATTTTAAAGAATTTACCCCTGATGTAAGGTACCATAACAAAATGTACTTGATTAATATTAAGTTGAAGTGATATAAGGATAAATATAGAGGAATTATTTATAATAGGATAATCCACACTATAGTTTACTTAATAAATGAATAAAATTAGAGTTTAGTTAAAATTTTACGATATTATCTAATATAGATATTCTATTTAATATAATGGAAAATGATATTTAATGTTTTAAAAAATAGATTTTGTCCCTAGAAATGTAACAGGGGGTCACCATTATCAACGCTAACAAAGCACTGAAAAAAGGTCCCCTTTATCAGTACTATTTCTAACATTGAAAAAGGCCTCCCCTATATGAGGCCTTTTAATAGAGCTGAAAAATAGTGTCCTTTATCAGTGCTAGAAATAATACTAATAAAGGCTCAAACCTAATACAGTGTGTTGTTTGTATAGTAGAAGACTGCAACACATACTTGTAACCTATATTTTAAATATACAATTTAATTAGAATAAATTTTACATCACGAATACAAAAATAAATTAATATATACATTTGAAACCATTTTTTTTATAATTACAATTACAATTTCTATCCACAAACATTTAAAATCATTAATGATTCATCATCTTTGAAAACCGTAATGCCCTCTCAAAAAAGACCACCAAAGGAATCAGCTGCTAAACAAATCACTGTAATCTAAATAAAATAAAACACATATATAATAAAACTGATATTATATTAATAATACTATAAATAAATAAATTAATCATTAATATAAAATAATACATTAATAAAATTTCATTTTTTTATATAAATACAAACCTGGAGTTATACCAGTCCCGATGTGTATCGTACTGAGGTGTGGTTGATTCTTAAATGTCAAAAATGAGTTGTGGAACATTTTCCTAAAGTATAATAATAATCCGAATTTGTTTTTCTCATTTTTTGAGTATGTAATTTGTTCTTTTTACTAAAATTATTGTCAATTTTAAATAATGACACACTTGGAGTTATACCAGTCACACTGTGCATCAGATTGAGGTGCACCTGATTCTTACATGTTAAAAATTACATATGGACCATTTCCCTAATGTATCAAAATATTTAGAATGTGTTTTCCATTTTTTATTTATGTCACTTGTGTTTTTCACTAATATTTTATTTCAAACTGTAAAAACTTACTTTGAGTCATACCGGTCACATCATGTGTTAGTTTGATGTGATATTACTTCATATTCATCATAAATGACTTATGAATCTGTAATGTCTTGTGCCCACTTTGTCCGTTACTTTGTCAATTCCTTTGTGTTGGGGTGTCCTGGTCACCAACGATGAGTGAGGAGGCCATCAGTGTTAGTGGAAGGGCATCACTAAAGTGTCACCTGTTGGTGACACTGATCGGTGTGTCACCAATTGGCATGTCAAAAATTGCTGGGTCACTGATTGGTGAATCCCGATCAGTGTGTCCCGATCGATGTGTCACCAATCGGTGTTTCTCAATCAGTGTGTCCCGATCTGTGTGTCACTAATCTGTGTGTTAGTGATCATTAGGTCCCTGATTGGTGTTTCAATGATTTATGTGTCCCGATCAGTGTGTCACCAGACCTTCTCACCAAGGGGTGGGTCACCTGATCAGTGCAACATGGGGGGGGGGGGTTATCATGGTTGCATTCCCATGTTTTCCCAAAAACAACTCCTTTATGTTTTAATAACCTTTTAGAGAGGTTTAAGACCGTTTTTAAGGCAATAAAAGATATTTTGAACCCCCATTAATTGGGTGACCCTTGGGGTTACCAAAACATGTTTCCTCTTTCCTCAGTGTTGCACCGTGTTGTCCATTTAGAGTTTCACCCCCTGTTATGTGTTTTCGAGAAAACCTTCAACTCATAGCTGTTATCGCCACCTCTCCATGGAGAATTATTAAATAAAAATTAATTCCATATCATGTAATCACCGAACCATTTTGAGATACCATGATCCTCCTTTAAAATCATTCATGATTTCATATCTCATAACTCCAGGATCACACCTTTTATCACTTGGAGTGTCTTTCTTCTTCTAGGCTAGTCTCTTCTCCTTTCCTTGGTGTGTTTGGAGTCCATCTTCTCAAGAATAGTTGTCCTCCATTGTTGGGTCCTTTTCTAATCACTATTTGAGTCCTTGTAGTTCCTCCCCTTCAAGTAGTGCATCCCTGTTTCTTGGCATGAGGAAGAAAACATCGATCGTAAATCATCCAAGTTGGGTTTTTTCTTTGTCTCTCTTTACTGTGTATCATGCAGGGTGGGTATGATAATGTTTCAATGAGGATGGATGAAACCAAACCTCAACGAAGATAATAAATGGTTTTTAAAGAATTAAGGGGTGTGTTTTATGATGCATATGTACTCTTTTACCTTTTCTTATATGTTGTGTGTTGTATGGGCTTATTTCCACTAAAAATAATGTTTGTTGGTGGTCCTACCTTATGCTCTAATGATCCTATTTTTTTCTAGTTAATATTGTGATTTAATGGCTGTAACATAGAAAGTGGTTAATCACATAAACAAGGTTAA
Source organism: Viscum album (assembly GCA_963277665.1). Classification (NCBI taxonomy): domain Eukaryota; kingdom Viridiplantae; phylum Streptophyta; class Magnoliopsida; order Santalales; family Viscaceae; genus Viscum; species Viscum album. Next base: position 1,378,100,042 of record OY728156.1, read on the forward strand.
TCAAATGGATTTCTAATGAATAATAATCCTTGTGTGGTCACCCCGGTTAACCAAATGGAAAGGCAGAACTAATGGAATGGTGTGTTTAAATATGAAAACTCCCTTTCTCTATTCCGGTGACGTGTATGGTTATTCTACTTGATTCTTGTGAGGTGACATGGATGGGGATGGGATATATTATTGTGAAGTTGTTAGTTTGAGGATTTGGGGTCATGTGGGGCCATATTTTGGGGCTTGGTTTGGTTCTAGTACTTCGAGGGATCTCATACATCCCTTTTGTTGTTGTGAATGTACAAGAGAACTAGGTGTGAATGCTTAAATTTCTACTTGGATTTTTTTCCTTCCTTGGCTTGTGGCTATGCCTGTTAGTTTCGTAGTAGTGAAAATTTATTTAAATGGAACCACTTGAATTTGATAACAATAATGTGTTAAAAGGGGAATTTTTTTCCCATAATTGGTTGTGACTTCTTCTTTTTTTGTTGTTTAAATTAATGAATAGTAACACAGATGTTTGTGTGTGGTATGGCTTTGGAACCCCTCAGTTGGGATGAGTTCTTGTTTACCTATATGTAGAATTTGGATCTTATGTTTCTTATTTCCACCCCACCCAAGTTGAGCACTTCATGCTAAACACCCCCATTTCATGGGGGAGGGGTTTTATTCCCAACACTCCTTTGAGAGGATGGTTATTAGCGCCTTTTCTTCACCCTTTCTTGAGTAGACCAAGACTCTTCAGGTAGGCTATGATGACCTCAGATCCATTATAGCCTATGATTATATGGGAAGGGTATTTTTGGTGGATGTCCCTGGTGTCTGTGGATAGTTTATTTCCCAAGTGTCTTCTGGATGAGGCTCGGATATCTTCTGGCATAGTGGTAGTTGTTCTGGCCCAGGTGTCTCCAGGCGTGATGGTAGTTTTTGAGGACCAGGTGTCTGTGGGAAAGGATTTGTGTGGTTGTTGTGGCCCAGGTGTCTACGGAAGAGATGAATGGTTGTGGTGGACCAATATGTTTTTGTTGGTGTGGTTGTGGGACTATGGTGAGAATGGTTGAGGAGTTCTAATGCTTTGGATGTCTTAAATAACCAGTGGAAAAGTAGTGTGTCGTACCCAAATGATGATGTGCTATTACTATTACTTTACCTGACTTTTGGTATTTAGAGAGTGTGCCTTGGTGAGTCTGGGGTGATAATTTTCCTTACTAGGTGTTTTGGTCATCTCTATTTTCCCACCAGGCATTAGATTGTCTCCCCAATAGTGCGTGAGAGATTTTTGTTTTCCCTTCAGTGTATACATGTAAACTCACCCTATATATATAAAACTACTTTCATGTTTCCAGGAGGACTTGGGGGACCGTGTGGGACCGTACTAGCTCAGACATCAGGATAATTGTCTTTTCTGTTTTCTTTCTTTTGGTACTTTCCATTTATAATTTTTCTTATACTTGTATGGGTTTATCTTTGAACATGAATGTGGGAATGGATTTTGGATTTACTTTTACCATCAGTTTTTGAGTTTTTTGGGTTTTTAGCATCGTATCTTCCAATACTACTAAATAAAAAGGGTAATGCCTTCCATATAACAAGTGATTATATACCCTTGGTGCTAGTCTCCACTCAGGGGCCTATTGAATGCGGGACTTGGGGGTCATTATCTCTCATTTAACTTGAGGAATTAAGGGTTTGGTAATTTTCGATTCTTCCCCACTTCTCGAAGAAGGTGGGTCATGACCGAATGGTATTAAAGAAGAAGGTTAAGAGATAGGATGGTGCTTGGGGTTAGGCATATTGAGGATTGCCTGGGAAGGTAGGGAAATAGTGTTAGTTAATCATGGTGTGTGAAATAGGCCTGGGAAGACTAGCTATGACACTAGATTTTAGGGCCCCCCCTTGATCCAATGCAAGGACTCTCGACCAACCGAACAACCAAGTGAGGATACACTGATTACAATGTAGAGACCTTGGTAAACGTACATGAATCATAATGAATTTTGTTCTTGTGTGTTATTGATGTTCTGTGAATTTAATTAAATAAAAAGTTCAAAAAAATTTAAAATAAATATTCAACACTACTCGGGCATAGGATTTCTTTCATTACCATGCAGCTATGGAACCCAGCCGACGACCACATGTAGTGTGGGAGATCAAGGCTCATGAGGTTGATCTAGCTGATCAGCAGAGGATAGATCAAGAGGAGGAGGACGACTTGTGGTAGTAGACGCTTTGTGCCTTTCCGCATCAGACCCTCAGGAAGTATGAGGGAAGCATCTCAAACATGGAGAACGAAAGATGGATTAAGGAGTTGGTGATAGATTTCAGCTTGATCCGAGCTCTGGATGAGTACTGGGTTCTATTGGAAGTCAGTTAGATGAGAGGAGCAGCATGTCTGTGGGGGATCCTCTACCTCAAAAAGAGGATGAAGAGTGAGATTTTGTGTCTTGAATTCGAGAAGGAGTTTCGGGTGGAATTCCTTTCATCTATGATGAAGGCTGAGAAGAGGAAGAAGCTACTCTCCCTTCTAAAGGGGACCATGATAATGAGGGATCTGGGGATTAAGTTTAACGATCTCCATAGTTTTTCTCCAGACCTTATTCCGGATTAGGAGTCTCAAGAAATATGTTTAGAGGAGGCACTATGACCTTCTCTTCAGTATGATGTTACTCCCTTCACCCTATTGACATACTTGGAAGTATAAAAGAAGGTTGATGCGGTGGAGAGGATGTACATGTTTGGAGGTGTGCCTTGTGAGAGGATCTAGTCGGGCTCGTCAAAGTGGAAGGCTGAGAGCAGCAGGCCTCCAGCGTCAATGATTCTAGGTTTCGACCAGTGGGGAGTAGGCCCCAGCAGTTCCAGTTTCGATCTCATGGTCCTTTCTCTTTCCTTACAGGACCAAGAATAAGGTTCTTCATCTATGGCATCCATGGGAACATTTGGAATCAGTTGTCAGATCAATTACAGTAAATTGGGTGTGGGTAGGTTTAGCGACCACCTCAGCAGTGGTTGTTTCCAGGTATACCCTTTCAGCAGCAGCAGTAGGGATAGTGAGCTCCCACTCCTTCGAGAGCATACATTGAAAGATAAGTCTGACCTCAGGGCGCTTCTTAGGGACCTCGACCAGGGTGTGGATGGGGAGGTGGCCGATAGCCGAGGGGTGTAAGAGCTGGGCGTGGGTAGTTGCACATCGCAGAGGTAGTAGTTCTAGCACGTCCAGAAGTTTTTTGAGGTATGATCAACTTGTTTAGAACTCTTGCCTATGCCTTTTTTTATTCAGGAGCTTCACACTCCATTGTTACACCCATTCTAGACCATGCCATTGTAATAGATGTAGAGATACTCTCTATGCCCCTTGTGCTGAGTACGCCAGTTGAAGGTTCATACCAACCTGTTTGAGGTTTTTCAAGGTTGCAGACTGATATAGGGGCTACATCCATCTATTTGGGATCTCCTTCAACTAAAAATGTATCCATACGAGGTCATCCTAGGCATCGACTGGCTTTTTTTTGTTCCCCTTATTATTGACTGCTTCTGGAGAAGAGTCATTTTCTCCAATGAGGATGGAGAGCATATGGCTTTTGATGGAGAATATAGTTTTCTAGTGGGGAGACGTCATGTCGAGACTCTTCTTTCTAATTTGGCTAAGTTGACAGCAGAATTAGTGGATGGTGAGATGAAGGATATTCCAAGAGTTGTTAGAGGGTCCCCAGAAATTTTTTCCGTGGAGGTTGTGACTCTACCCCTCGACGTGACGATCAGTTCAGAATAGACTTACTGCCCGGTACTTTTACTATTTCAATGGATAATTATCAGATGCCACCTCTTGAGTTGTGGGAGTTTCAGATTCAGATTGATGATCTGATGAAGAAGGGTTTTGTCAGACATAGAGTGTCACCATGGGGTTCTCCGGTCTTTTTCATGAAGAAGACAGATGGTGGTCTCAGGATATGCATAGACTAAGGGAGACTAAATCAGGTAACAGTCAAGAATTGTTACCCTCTACCATGGAAAGATGATCTCTTTGACTAGCTGAGGGGATCAAGTTAGTTCTCTAAGATCGATCTATAGTTTGGGTATCACCAGTTAAGGGTGAAAGACAGTGATATCCTGAAGACTTATTTTAGGTGAAGGTATGGTCACATTGTGTTCTTATTCATGACGTTCGGTGTTACAAATGCACATTGTCTATTAATGGGGATCAGGAAATGTTTTTTCCATGAGTTTCTGGACTGGTTCATCATTGTGTTCATCGATGACATATTAATCAACTTAAGATCAAATAAGGAAAATTCTAATCACCTCCTGATGGTCTTTGAGATACTTTGACATCAGCAGCTCTTTTGGAAGTAGTCCAAGTTCAATATTTTGGAATGAGAAGTTCATTTTCTTAGACACGTGGTTTCTCAGCAAGGCGTAGCAGTTGATCCATCAAAGTTTGAAGCGGTTTTTTCATGGGAATCCCCCAATAATATGATAGAGGATCATAGTTTCCTAGGTCTAGCATGCTATTATCAGATTTTCGTACCTAACTTCTCTCGTGTTTCATGTGCTTTGATAGCTTTGACTAGAAAGGACTAAGCCTTCATGTGGAGTGAGCAGTGTCAGGAAGCTTTCAGCTATCTGATGAAAAGGTTGTTCATAGCTCTAGTGCTCAGGTTTCCAGAGGAAGGCATGTTGTTTGAGGTGTTTTGTGATGCTTTTGGACATGGCCTTGGGTGTGTGCTGATGAAATAGTGTGGATTGATCTTTTATGGGTCTAGGAAGTTATGTCCTCATGAGCATAACTATGCCACCCATGACCTAGATCTTGTAGTAGTAGTATTTTCATTGATGTTGTGGCAGTATTACCTCATCGAGGAGAACATTCTGGAATTCACAGATCCCAATAGTTTAAGTTATATCTTTACCCAGTGGGACCTAAACATGATACAGCGATTGTGGGTGGAGTATCTTCAATAATAAATCTTCAAGATCTCTTACACTGATGGTAGGGGAAATTTTTGGCTGATGCCTTGAGGAGGATGTCATAGAGGGAAGTTTTTCAAGAATCTGTGGATTCATGGAAGTAAATGAAGGAGTTGGCTTCCTTACAACTAGATGCAATGGTGGATTGTGGTATAGGTTGTCTATTTCAGATGAGAGTGCAATCCACTCTACTTTATAAGGTGGTAGAGTCTTAGTGGGTGGACATAGAGGATGAAGTAATATATGATTCTGTTACCCAGGTCAATGCTTCGAAAAGATGGTCAGAATATGGGAAGAATAAGATATTGTTTCATGGAAAGTTGTTTATCTCGGTGATAATGCATAAGAGAGTTCTTGGTCAGTTCTACAACTCACCCCTAGTGGTACACCAAGGATTTTCTAACATGTACTGGGGTTTTAGGGTTCAGTTTTGTTGACCTGGGATGAAACAGGTAGTGGAAGAGTTTATGGCAAGGTGTATGGTGTGTCAGTACGGGAAGGTTGAACGCCATGTCTTAAGAGGATTGTTCTAGCCTTTAGATGTCCCCAAGTGGAAGTGGGATGACATCTTGATGGATTTCTTCACAGGACTACCCAGGGTACAAGGAGGTTTTAATTCTATCTGGTTAGTGGTAGACTAGCTGACAAAATCATCTCACTTCATGGCGATCAAGGAGTCGAGTGTGGTGCCAATATCGAAAGCCTTCGGTATTATCTTCACTGCTTACATGCGAAGTTTGCCTGGGAAGTTGTGGAAGGCTGCACTCTTTGGGGTAAAACCATGGCCTCGCAAGGAGTGGATTTCGTGGCCGACAGCAGGAAGGTTTCTCCTTTCTCGAATTTAATCCGGAGTTTTCTTCCTATTATTCACCTTCATTTTCTCTTGAGTATTGGGAAGGGCGATATTTCTTACAAGAGTCACAACTGGCATGGGTTGATTATTGGATTTCCTGGTTGTCTGGTTTCTATGATCTCATTCAATGAAGCCAGTAGTTACCCATATTTTATCAATGTTATTCTTCATGAAGATCGAAGGAAGGTTTTTGACCGTATTGAGATGAATAGGGATCTAGAAAAATGTGTTTTCACTACTTCAAGGACTGGTATTTTTTCCTCTAAGGAGTTTTGGAAGATCTCTTCCATCCGGGAATGTAATTACTGCTGGAATGAGAGTCTTTGGTGTGATAGAATCCCAACAAAGTTTAATTCTCTTGTGTGGAGAATCAGAAATCAGGTTGTTCCTACATATGAGAATGTAAAAAGGAGTGGAATCTATCTGGCCTCCAAATATCACTACTATTGTTATAGTAGGGAGGAAAATTACAACCATCTATTTTTTGAGAGTGATTGGGGCTTTGCTATGTAGAGTTTCTTTGGTGAATTCACACATATTTTTTGTTCTTTTTTTGATGGTTCCACTTTTTTATATATGTGGTTTCATGGTATGAATGGTGCCAGCTCTGAAAGAACAGCCAGATCTGTAATTATTAGTGTAGGGTGATGGTCCATTTGTAAGGATAGAAATAAATCCTGGTTTTGAGGGTTTTCAAACCCATAAAAGTTTAGTGATTCCCAGAACTAGACTCCTGCTTCTAGATCTGGTTCGTTTTTTCAGAGTTTCAGTAGATGTGCCCTCCTTGATGAAAGTGCAGGTGTGTTGTCCTGTTTTGGATCATCCAGCTCACATGAATAATGGGAATTGGTTTAGATGGTGCCCTTCTATTATTGGTTTGAAGGTGAACTTTGATGGCTCTTGTATTCATGGTCTCGTCCGGGGGGTGTTGTTGTTCGTGATGGGAGCAGATGTATTTTTCTTGCCTATTCTGCTTTCTATGGGAGTGGGAGTTCCATCCAAGATAAGGAAAAGGATTTTCTTACAGGTATTAGTTTTTTTGCACAGAGGAATATATCTCTTTCTCATATTGAGACCGATTCAAAGATCATTCATGAATTAGTTAATGGAAAGATATCTCCTCCCTGCTCGATTGCTTGTATTATAAGGAAATGCAGGAGCTATATCGGAAATAATGGTTTGCAGCTGTCTCATATTTGGAGAGAGTTAAATAGTGTCATGGATTATTTTTCATCCATGAAGGTGGCAGATCAAGGTACAAATGTTGTGTGATTCCATAGTATTTCTTGTATTGATTCGGAACGGTTGGTGATGATTAGCGGGGACCAGTTGGGTCTCAACTATTGTAGACCACCTTAATATATTCTTTCTCCCCTACCCCATCCTTGTTTTTTGTGGGTTGTGTCATTAATAAAAAAATACATTCATTTAATAAAAAAAGGAGTTGAGTGTGGAGGATGCCTTATCACAGAGATACATGGATGAGGTGGGGCAGTTTCATGGAGTTATATGGTCCATAGTCTTAGATTGGGATATAAAATTTACCTCACAAGTCTGGAGGGGATTGCAGTGTGCTTTTGGAACCAAGATACACCTTAGCACTACTTTCTACCCACAGATAGATGGGAAGACATAGCGGACCATCCAGACATTGGAGGATATGCTATGGACTTGTGTTTTGTACTTCGGGGGATCATGGGAACAACATTTTTCCTTAGTAGAGTTTTCCTACAATAATATTTATCACTATACTATTGGAATGGAACCGTTTGAGGCCCTGTATTGGAGGACATGTCGTTCTCCCATGTTCTGGACCAAGGTTAGTGAGGCATGTTCTCTTGGCCCAGAGATAGTATAGATCACAATGAAGAAGGTTCATCTTGTGTGTGAGAAAATTAATGCATCCTACGACCGGTAGAAGTAATATATCGATCGTAGGGGGGGGGGATTTGAGTTCTAGGTTGGAGACCATGTGTTCTTGAAGGTTTCCCCTTGATGTGGGAAATTAAGGTTCGATAAGGGGATCAAGATCTCTCCTAGGTTTATTAGGCCTTTCAAATTGTTGGGGTGAGTCAGTGATGTGGCATATCATTTGGTGTTTCCACCTCAGTTGGAAAGGATCCATGATGTTTTCCATGTCTCCCAGCTTTGATGATATCTACATGATGATTCCCATGTCATTGATGGGGGAGAGTTGGATATAGGGGAAAATGCTATGTTCTTGGAGTGACTAGTGAGGATCAAGGATCGAAAGGAGAAAGTGTGTCATGGTTGAACCATCCCTTTGGTCTGTGTGTTTTGGAGGCATGGTGGACTAGAGGAGAGTACATGGGAGCGAGAAGCTCAAATGCACGCCCAGTACCCAGAGCTATTTTGAGTTTTTGTTCCGAGCCTTCGTTGATGTTCTTGTTTTTGTGACCTGCTGTGATGTAATTTTGAACTTTTTGTGTTATGAGATGAGTTGTTTTCTTACCATGTCAATGTTTATGAAATTTCCCGATATGTGTGGAAGGGAGAACATGATCCCTAATAGAGACACATTAAGGTGGATGCGATTAAATTTTTTTGGGTGAGTTAGTTCCACCCAAAGCAGATAGTATCTTAAAATGGAGGAATTAACTCCCTGATTAGTGTTTCAGGACAATGTGATCACTAGGGTTCATATGATTATTTGGTTTGATTTTCCCCAAGAGGTATCTTCTAGAGTGGGGTTTCAGGTTTTGTTTTGATTTTCAAGGATCAGAATAGTTTGATAGGTATATGATGTAATAACCCACACCCTCTTGGTCCATTACTTTGTCAATTCCTAAGTGTTGGGGTGTCCAGGACACTATCAGTGAGTGAGGAGGGGGTCAGTGTCGATGGTAGGGCGTCACTGTGGTGTCACATGTCGGTGAAACTGATCATTGTGTCACATATCATTGCATAACTATTCGGTGGGTCCTAATCATTATGTCATTGATTGGTGCATCATCGGTCAGTCTCACCAACTGGTGGGTCACCCGATCGGTGCCATAGTGGGGGTTGTCGGGGTTTTAATCCCTAGTTTTCCCCGTAATGACTCCTTTCTGTTTTAATACCTCTTTAAAGAGGTTTAATACCATTTTAAAGGCAATAAAAGTTGTTTTAAACCTTCATAAATTGGGAGACCCATGGGGTTACCAAAAAATGTGTCCTCTTTCCTCACTGGTGCATCGTGTTGTGCATTTAGAGTTTTTCCCAGTATTATGTGTTTTTGGGAAACCATGTAACTCACAAATGTTATCTCCACCTCTCTGAGGAGAATTATAAAATAACATATAATTCTTTCATGTGTAACCTCCCAGCTGTGGGGAGAAACCACGATCTACCTTTAATGTAATTCAAGATTTCATATCACGTAACTCCCGGATCTCTCCTTTTATCGCATGGAGTTTCTTTTTTCATATGGGCTAGTCTCTTTTCTTTTCCATGGTGCGTTTGGAGTTCCTATGCCCGATTCTATAAGTGAACCACTTCTGGAGCCTTTTCTACTCACTCTTGGAGTCTTTTTAGTTCCTCCCCTATAAGTAATGCCTCAACTGTTCTTGGCCCAAGGAATAAAACTTTGATCGTTAATCATCCAAGAAGGGGTTTTCCTTCGTCTCTCTTTACTGTGTATCATGTGGGATGGGTATGATAATGTTTCTACAGGGATGGATGAAACCAAACCAAAACGAATATGCTAAATGGTTTTTAAAGTATGAAGGGGTGTGTTTGATGATTCTTCTTTTCTCTTTTACCTTTTATTATATGTTTTGAATTTTATGGGATTATGTCGACTAAAAATTGTGGTCATTGGTGGTCCTTCATTAAGAAGTAATGATCCTATGTTTTTCTGGTAAATACTATGATTGAATGGATGTAAAATGGAAACTGTTTATTAACATAAACTCGGTTGAATTAATAGATTCCCAATGAATAAGAATCTTTGTGTGGTCACCCCTATTAACCAAATAAAAATACGGAACTAAAGGAATGGTTTGTTTAAATCTCAAAACTCCCTTGCTCTGTTTTGGTGACGTGTATGGTAGTTCTGCTTGATTCTTATGAGGTGACATGGATGGGGATGGGATCCCCTATTGTGAAGTTGTTAGTTTGTGTATTTTGGGGCTATATGGGGCCACATGTTGGGGATTGGTTTGGTTCGAGTACTTCAAGGTATCTCACGGATCTCTTTTGTTGTGGTGACTTTGCAATAGAACCAGTTGTGAATGCTAAATTTGCTGCTTGGCTATTTTTCCTTCCTTGTCTTGTGGATATGCCTGTTATTTTCTTGTTAGATAATAATTATTTAAATGGAACAACTTTAATGTGATAAAATAATGGGTTTAAGTGTGGAATTTTTTTCTGGGAATGATTTGTGACTTGGTTGTGGGTGTTATTATTTTTATTAATTAATAATAATGGAGATGTTTGCGTGTGAACTAGTTTTGGAACCACTAGGTTGGGATGAGTGCTTGTTTACCTATATGTATAATTTAGAACTTATGTTTCTTATTTTCACCCCACACATGTTGAGAACTTCATGCCGAACCCCCCCCCCCCATTTCATGGGGGAGGGTGTTTTTTCCAACACTACTATGAGTGGATGTTTATTTACTCCTTTAGGAATCCTTTTCCAGAGTATCCCAAGACTCTTCATATAGGATGTGACAGCTTGAGGTCTATTATAGCCCACGATTCTTCAGGTAGTGTAGTTGTGGTGGTTGTCTCAGGTATGTGTGGGATGTTTGTTTCCAAAGTGTCTTCGTAATGTAGGTAAGGTGTCTTTGGGCATGAAGGTAGTTGTTCTGGCCCAGGTTTATTCGAGAGTGGCAGTAGTTATTGTGTCCTAGGTGTTTGTGGGCGGGGATGTGTTTGGTTTTTGTGGCCTAGATTTCAGCGGGTGGGATTCATAGTTGTGGTGGCCCAAAAGGTTGTAGTTGGGGTGGCATTGGGACTGTGGTGAGAATGGCGGGAGAGGTATGATGCTTATAATTTCTTAAATAACTAGTTGGAAAGTGGTGTGGGGTACCCAAATGTCAATTTTCTATTACTATTACTTAACTTGACTTGATTATTTGGGGAGTGTGCTTTGGTGAGGGTGGGTGGATAGTTTTCCATTCTTGTTGTTTCAGTTATCTCTATTTTCACATAGGGAATTAGATTGCCTCCCCACTTTTGCTAGAGAGATTTTGGTTTTCCATAATGGGTAAACTTGTATACTCACCCTAGATATATAAAACTACTTTTAGGTTTCTAGGAGGACATCGGGGGCTATGTGGGACCGTACTATCTCGGACACCGGGACAGTTATAATTATTGTTTTCATTCTTTTGGTACTTTCCCTTTGGATCTTTTATTGTACTTGTATGGTTTTATCATTTAACATGCATATGGGAATGGGTTTTGACTTTTGTTTTACCTTCAGTTTTGGATTTTATTGGGGTTTTACCATCGTTTCTTATGATCCTACAATATAAAAAGGTTAATTACTTCCATATTATGTGTGATTCTCTACCCTTAGTGGTAGTCTCCAATCTGGGGCCTATTGAAGGTGGGACATGGGGGTCATTATCTCTCCTTTAACTTGAGGAAGGAATTGTCTTGAAATTTTCTATTACTTCCCTCATCTCATTGAAGGTGGGTTGTGACAGAATCCCTATTGTAAATTACCAATATAATCAAAGTCCATTTTATTAGTTTTTAGTGAGTGACACATGTTTTCAACTAAAATTTCAATTTTAAACTAATTACAGACACATTGAGTCATGCTGGTCACAAAATGCATCATATTGAGGTATGATTGATTTTTACACATCAAAAATGACTCATTGATCATTTTACTAAGGGATAAAAATAATATGAATGTGTTTTCTTCATTTTCATTAGGTCACATGTTTTTTTTTAAAATTAATGTCGATTTGAAATAAAAAAATACACACATTGAGTCATATTTGTCACATCGTGCATCTTATTTAGGTGAGGTCGGTTCTTATATGTCACATGTTGGGAAACATCCCCCAAGGTATCATTGCAGCATTTTTGGGTTGCTTCTGTTTGAGGACAATATAGGCTTCATGGATTAGATTTCATGAACACATGAAAAATGTTGACGGTGATTTTTCACAATTACGAAGAGCTTCGCGAACAAAAGTGTTGAAGAGAATTATGGAAGCGAAGGGCATTGCGAGTGGAGCTTCAAGGAGAAGGCACAAAGTAAATGACATAATTCTCTACAATTACGAGGAGCTCTGCGATCGGATAATTTTCATGGTGCTTCATGATTTTGACATAATTTTGGTAGAAATTTTGGATCTTTTCGATTTGAGATGACATGGTGTTGACTTCGCATGGAAGGTTTGAGGGTCAGTGGAATCACCTATAAATAGGCCATGACCCCATTGAGAAAAGGAGAGAGTTTTTGAAGAAAATATTTTGCTCTCGGTTTGAGAAGGTGGTTCGCGAAGGAAGTGTGCTTCGTCAAAAAGAGCTTTGCGGCACATAATCTTGTCCGTGAAAGTTGCGAGCTCTGCATTGGCTCAGTGAGCATCAAGAGGAAAGTCACTCTGCGATGAGTTGAGATCTGCAATAGCCTTAGATTTGCGAAGGCTTGAGCTTCGAGAAATTGAAAGATCTTCGTGAAGGCTTGTTTGATCTTTGCAAAATTGGGAGCCTCGCGAAGTAGGGTTCTTTGTGAAGGTATTTCCAAAGTGGGTTATGTAGTGTTTAGTGGAAAAGGGGTATTCATTTGTGGGTGAAATTTGTATTTCAATAGAGAATCTACATATAGTAGAGGATGCATTCATTATTGGTAATAAAGATACCTATAGGTCTATAAACTGTTAGTGGATATTCTAAAGAAGTAGTAAGCTCACTTCATTTGGGAGAGCAGGGAGTTCTCAAATTGTGAGTGGTTGTAAACTAGGTGGGACAGTGATTCCTCTTCGAACATGTTAACAGCAGTGTTCTTATAGTTGAATTGGTACATCGACACACTACTGGTGTATGATCCTTGGACGCAGCCCAGTGAGGGTGAACCAAGTGAAAATTGTTGTGTCATATGCATGCTTTAAGGTTTATTCATACTCTACAATAGGAAGGATTGAAAAGAGTGTTTTTTCTATCAAAATAACACGATCAAAAGGGGTAGTTATTTTAAACTATCATACTATGATTCACCCCCCCCCCCCCCCGTAGGGTATCTTGCCTTGTGGACCTAACAATTGGTATCAAATGGAAAGGTTGATATCAGTGTTTCTCTCTCAAATGGAGGTCACATATCACAAAGGGATACCGATCTTCGATAGGAACAATTTACTACTATGGAAGAATCGGATGCAACAATACATCCGATCATTAGAAATGGATGTGTTCACAGCATCAATGCATGGCATAATAGCCGATATTAATAGTGGTTCATTATCAGAAGCTGAGCGTACAGAGTTGGATGCTGCTGCCAATGGAATTAATGCCTTAGTGGGAGCCATATCCAATACTATCTATACAAAGGTGATGTCATGAAAAACATCACATGCAATGTGGGAAAAACTATTGAATATATATGATGAAGATACAAAGGTCCAGGAGGAAAAGATGAAAGTGTTGTGGAACAAGTATGAAGATCTGAGAATGAACCCGAATGAGTCTATGGATGCATTATTTGACAGGGTAAACGTTGTAGTGGAAGACATTCGAGTTCTTGGAACAGTTATTAAATATATAAATATTCTTAAGCACATCTTGAGGAACCTCCACCTCAATTCAATCTAAAAGTTTCGATTTTGGAAAATAACGACCCAAAAGAGATGACATTGGATAACCTACACAACACCCTTATTTTATATGAAATGAGAAATGGTGATAATGATGTTGTGGAAAAGGGGAAATCCAAAGAGGTGGCATTCAAGGCCATAAATAAGCTCACCATTGAAGATTCTCAGGAAGAAGAAGATATAGAAGAGGTGATGTCATTCCTATCCTCAAACCTTCAAAGAAGAAAAGGAAAGTTTAAAGGGAAGATTCCTCCTGTTTGTTTTCGATGTAGAAAGGTTGGACATCTCACAACAATGTGCCCCAAAAAGTTCCAAGAGGATGACGATGTCGATGAAATAGAAATTCCCAAGAAGAAGTCTTCAGCCTATGGGAAAGGTAAGAAATAGTTCAAGAGAAATTTCATTAAGAATAAGAACCTTCTTTCAAAAGAATATAAAAGTTAAGATGAGTTTGAGATTGAGGAGGTTCAATAGATAGAAAACTGCAGAGGTCATGGAGAAAATGCTATGGTGGCAGTTTTCAGTAGTTCTCACAATAAGAATTAAACCAAAGATCATGAAGAAGAAGAAAAGTTGAGGGAAGAGTTGAGATTCAAGATAACTTAGTGGCTTATTGTGAGAAGATAGATGTTTGGAGAGCCAAAAAAATAAAGCCAACAAAGTTATTCATGATGCCAAACTCTATATGCAGTAGAAAGAATAAGATAAGTCTGAGTTGATGGAAGAAATTGAGAAAATCAAGTCATCAACACCAGAGATTTCAGAATCAGTTAGTGAGTATAAAATAATAATTGAAGAAGAGAAAAGGGAGATCGATATCTTGAATAAAACAAGGAATGATAAAATCAAACATATTGAAGAACTTGAAAGAGAAGTTTTTGGTTTGAGAAAAGAAGATAAGGATAAAAAAACTATTGACTCCCACTGAGACATCACTAAAGCAGATCAATTAGAAAACCGAGATGCTGAAAGTGGAGAATAGTGGTTCAACAGAAAGGAAGCTTCAATTATGTTCAGATTCTAAGGCCAATGGGGGCTTGATCGAAAACAAAAAGTTGTGAAAATTTAAGTCATACCGCAAGCACCCATTCTATGATTGAAGGTTGATTTTGGAATAAAGAAGATTCTGAATATTTAGAGATCCCAAGGAGAAACTAGTAGTACAGAAGTGACATGAAGGAATGCACCTTATATTAGGTGTTATTGTTGTGGAAAGATGGGACAATCACAGTATGTGTGTTCCATAGCTAATAGATATCAAAGGGAATAAGAACCGAGGCGACATCCAAATAGAGATTTGTTCTCTAGAATATATTTTGAAGGACACTATTTTTGGAGAGGAGGATTTGGGCTCATGGCTAGACATTGTACTTCGACCATACAATGGAATGTGCCAAAGGAGAATCAAAATGTTCACGGGCAGCAGATCAATGAAACAATAGGTGAGTTAAAAATTCAAAATAGATTTGTAGTTTGCAAGATGTAGTAGGTCCATCATACTTTGAGAAAGATCAGAAGTCTCAATCCATGCCAAGTGTGAAGGAAAAAATATGGACCAAGATGAAAAAGAATGAGAAGGAAGTGGTGGTAGAAATTTCCCTTAGAGCATCAGATCACTCATGTGGGTGGATCCTTGACAGCGGTTGCACATCTCACATGATAGGTAATAAGTATCTTGTTACAGGCATAAAATATGAAAATAAAGGAGTTTTCGTGTTTGGAAACGATTAAGGATTGAAGATTATTGGCTAAAGAAAGGCAAAGTATAGGGGAAAAGAGATGAGACGTGCTGATGTCTTAGTATTAGAAGGCCTCAGTCAAAATTTTCACAGCATCAGACAATTATGTGACTCAAGAAATTCTATAAGGTTTACTAAGAAGATGTGTATTTTCATAGGAAGATATGGGTAGTGATTCTACAGGGAAAAAGAAGAAAGGGAAATATCTACCTGGAAAGTGGAGAAGAAGATATTTGGTTTCTATCTAGAGAAGAAGAAAACATGTTTTGGCATAAATTACTTGGTCATCTATGTCAATAATACCTGGAAGATCTGGTAAAGTGTGATGGAGAAAGAGACCTCTCTAAGCTATCACATGATCATAGACACATGTGAGATGCATTCCAAAAAGGGAAGACCATCACAAAGACATATAAGGAAAAGGAAAATAAGTCAACAAGAGTGCTTGAAATGGTGAATGTTGATGTTTTTGGGCCTATCAAACCATGATAAATTGATGTAAAGAGGTACTATGTTATATTTATTGATGTCTATAGCAGAATGAAATGGGTATTTGTTATTTTCCATAAGTCTGATGTGTTTAGCTGCTTAAAACAGTATCGGAGAGAATGTGAAAGGTTTCTTGGACAAAAATTTATGATGTTTCATACTGATAATGGTACAGAATTTACAAAAAAGTCAGGTGGAATACTGTCTCAAGAAACATGGGATAAGGCATGAAGTTTCTTCAGCGAGAACTCCCCAATAGAATGGAGTGGTTGAAAGAAAAAATTGGATCATCAAAAACATGGAAAAAACAATTCTCATAGAAAAAAACCTACTAGAGAAAATTTGGAAGGAGGCAGTATTCACATCGGTCTACATTTCTAATAGGTCTCTATTGTGTACGAAGGAAATAAGGACTTTGTATGAGAGGTCGTATGGAAAGAATCCAATAGTGAATTACTTTCGAATATTTTGAAGTAAGTGCTTTATCCTAAACAAGAATAAACATATGAAATTTGAGTTTCATGGAGATGAAGGGATATTTCTTTCCTACTCAGGAAAAAGAAAAGCATACAAATGCTTTAACAAAAGGCTGGGAAAATTAGTTGAGAGAAATGATGTCACAATTGTAGAGAATGAAGAGAGTATTCAACGGCACAGTGAACAATTTCCAGATGAAATTGATGAGGAGGAAAGTAACACTGGGGGAGTAGAGGTGGTTGATACTGATTCAGAAGAAGATACTAATGATGATCATGAAGAGGAAAAATCTGTATCTGCACAGAATCCAAGGACTCAAGCTGAAATTGATAGGAAAAATATCATTGGCGATCAATCAGCTCAAGTTTAGACAAGAAGAATGAATTCACTACATAATACATCTTTCTTATCTCATGTGGAGCCTAAATGCTTTTCTAATTCAGCTGAAGTTGAAAAGTGGGTTTAATCCATGAATGATGATCTTGATCAGATTGAGAAGAATCCGATGTGGGAGATTGTTTCGAGGCCAGCTGATAATAATTTCATCGGGACTAAATGGGTCTTTCGCAACAGGATGAATGAATATAGAATAGTGATTCAAAATAAAGCATGACTAGTTTGCAAAGGATACTCCCAGATAGATGGAATTGATGTCAATGAGACATTTGCACTGGTTGCAAGGTTGGAAACAATCAGATTATTCCTAGCCATTATAGTGCAACATAAGTTCAAAGTGTTTCAGATGGATGTCAAATCTGCATTCTTGAATGGGATTCTGGAAGAAGAAGTGTTTATCAAGCAGCCAGATGGTTTTCTCATTCATGAGGATGAGAACAAGGTTTGTCAGCTAAAGAAGGTGTTATATGGGCTAAAACAAACACCAAGAGCATGTTACTCAAGGCTTGATTAATATTTGAAGAAACAAGGTTTCTAGCGTGGTGGAGTTGATTAAAATCACTATTTAATCAACAACAGTAATCAAAGGATGATGGTACTAGTTTATGTTGATGACATAATCTTTTCTGGATCAGATGAATAATAGTACAGATAGTTTTTTGAATTCATGAAACAAGAGTTCTAAATGTCTATTATTGGTGCACTGATGTTTTTCATTGGTTTACAGGTGACACAAGTAAGGAATGACACATTCATTTCCCAATCCAAATATTCCAAGGAGGTTCTGAGAAGATTTGGAATGGAAAATTCCAAGGAGAAGAAGACTCTGGTTTCTAGCTAAATGAAATTATCAAAAGTTGATAATGGAAAGGCAGATAATATCATATAATACAGGCAGATTATTTGGAGTTTACTATACCTGATAGAGGCGAGACCTGATATTGTTTTTACCACATGTCAAGCATCGAGATATCAAGGAAATCCCAAGGAAATCCACATTCTAATAGTGAAAATAATACTTCAGTATGTCAATGGAACTATGGATTTCGGTTTGATGTATAATGACAAATCTAAGAAAGTGCTGCTAGGATATACAAATTGGGATTGGGCTGGTTCAGCGGATGGCATGAAATCATCATTAGGAGGTGCATTCTATCTTGGTGGATTGTGTATTTCTTGGCTAAGAAAGAAAAAATATTTCATTTCCTTGAGCACCATAGAAGCTGAGTATATTGTTATCACTCAAGCATGAACACAGTTATTGCGGATAAAGCACCATCTTGATGATATGGGTGTTGAAGGGAAGTCTCTGATTAGAATCTAGTGCGATAAATCAAGTGCTATAAATCTTAGAAAAAATCATGTCCATAATTCCAGTACAAATAAAATTGAGATAAAGTATCATTTTATCAAGGAGAAGGTTGAGTAGGGAATTGTGAAGTTGGATTATGTTCCTACAGAGCTACAAGTTGCAGACATCCTGACAAAGGCCTTACCAAGGAATCTTTTGAGAGGCGTCAATTAAAACTGGGAGTTCAGTTGACTCACCTCACTTGAAAAATTGTCGTTCTGGGACCCCCTCCTCTTGGTATGGTGTGTTTTTATCTACTATTCAAATATATTTCCATCCCAATTTCTCAGACCGCAGAAGAGTGGCCTTTGGGTTTATTGACAAAGGGGGAGACATAGTAACCCCTCAAGGGGGGGAAACTATGGATAAGGGAGAAAAGGTCTTAGTTAATGACATGGGGAGAAGCTGATAGGTGGAGAAGTGAGATAAGGGGGAGCGAAATGAACTAGTGGATATTTTTTACATATGAAGATTCTAGATGTTATCGGTCAAAGAATAGATATCACGAAAGATGAGGATTGTGATAAAAGTAGAACATTGATGTTGGAATGGTGTGAGAAGGTTTCTAGCTATCACAAATTGGTATCAGTGTGGTTTAAAAATTGGAGTCAGTTTGGAAATTGGTATCGGTTGGGTGTCAACTATTAGTGGTAGAAATGATGTGTTTCATTAATGATCTTTTCATTCACTCTTGTTTCTCATGATGAGCATTGCACATGTGGGATTAGAGTATGTAGTGATTGAATCTCTGGTCGCTGTCTAACTCGCAAGAGGAGAAGGATGGTTAATGATGGAAGGAACATTAGAGAGATATCAAAGTGCATCGAATCATTATGAGAATAGTTTTCAACAAACCCAAAGGGGGAGATTTTTGGGAAAAAATCCCTCTAGGTATCATTACAGCATTTTCGGTTTTCTTGTGTTTGTTGACAATGCAGGTTTCCATGGTGAATTGTTGAGTTCCAGAGATGTTGATTACAATCCCTAAGGATAAAGAACCATGAAAAGGGAACGAATGATATGGAGGCGGTAAAAAAGAACAGATACAAGGTGGCACCGTTTCCTAGTGTTTGCCAAATTTTTGGGGTCCAAAATTTGGAGTATGGTGAGCATCACGAAATATGTATTTCCGTGAAGATCTAATATTAATAAGGGAAAGGCATGAGTTTCAGGAAGATAGGATTCATGGATTGGATTTTTTAAAGACATGAAAAATGTTGACGATGATTCTTCATGATTACGATGAGCTTCGCGAACAGAACTGTTGAAGATCATTATGGCGGCGAAGGGAATTGCGGGTGGAGAATTGTGGAAAAGGCGTGTAGTAAATGATGGAATGATCCAAAATTATGATGAGCTCCACGATCATGAAATTGTCATAGTGCTTCATGATTTTGATTGAATTTTGGTGGAAATTTCAGAGATTCGTGATTTGAGATAACGTGGTGATGACTTCACGTAGAAGGTTCAAGGGTCGGTAGAATCATCTATAAATAGGCCATGACCCCCTAGAGAGAAGGAGAGAGTTTTCGAAGAAAATATTTTTCTCTCGGCTCATGAAGGTGGTTTGTGAAGGCAGTGTGCTTCGCAAAATAAGAGCTTCGCGGCAGCTAATCTAGCTCCGAGAAAGTTTCGAGCTCTACGTTGGCTCAATGAGCTTTATGAGGGATGTCGATATGTGACGACATGAGCTCTGAAATGGCCTAAGGTTTGTGAAGACTTGAGATTCATGAAAAGGAAGGAGCTTTACGAAGGGTTGTTTGAGCTTCGCAAAATTGGGAGCCTTATGAAGTAGGGTTCTTTGAGAAGGGGTTTCCAAAGTGAGTTTCCTAGTGTTTAGTGGAAAAGGGGTATTCATCAATGGGTGAAATTTGGACTTCAATAGAGCATCTATATACAGTGAAGGATTCATTCATTAGTTGTA
Source organism: Viscum album (assembly GCA_963277665.1). Taxonomy (NCBI): domain Eukaryota; kingdom Viridiplantae; phylum Streptophyta; class Magnoliopsida; order Santalales; family Viscaceae; genus Viscum; species Viscum album. Next base: position 1,378,120,002 of record OY728156.1, read on the forward strand.
TTGAAGAGACCTACAGGTCTATAAACTGTGATTGGATCTTCTAAAGAAGCAGTGAGCTTAATTCAGTTGAGAGAGAAGTGAGTTCTCAAATTGTGAGTGGTTGTAAACCAGGATGGACAGTGAGTCTACTTCGAACTTGTTAACAGCAGTGCGCTTATAGTGGAATTGGTATATCGGAACACTGTCAGTGTATGCTCCTTGGACGTAGCCTAGTGAGGTTGAACCAAGTAAAAAATTTTGTGTCCTGTTCATGTTTTAAGGATTATTCATACTCTGCAACAGGAAGGAGAGAGAAGAGGGTTTTTCTAACAGAAAAACAAGATCAAAAGGGGAAGTTATTTTTAATTTTCATACCCTAATTCACCCACCCCCCTCTCAAGGTATCTTTACTTGTGGACCTAACATCACAAATGACTTAGGTATTTTTTTACTTAACTATCAAAGTAATATGAATATGTTTGATCAGTTTTTTGTGTGTCACATGTTCTCTTTACTGAAATTAATTTCAATTTCAAATAAAAAGAGACACAATAAGTTATACCGTTAACAATTTGAATTATATTGAGGTTAAATGGACTCTTACACATCCAAAATTACTTTTTGATTGGTTTTATAAAGTATCAAAATAATATGAATTCATTTTGTCAGTTTTCAGTATGCTAATTATTCTTTTCACTAAAATTATTGACAATTTTTAATAAAAAATACATTATTAGTGTTATATCAGTCACACCATATATTTTATTGAAGTGGGATTTATTTATAAACATTATAAATGATGTATAAACCATTTTCATAAATTAAAAAAAAATATGAATGAGTTTTCTTGGTTTTCATTTTGTCACTTTTTCTTTTTACTAAAATTAATTCCAATTTTATATTAGTAGACCCACATGGAATTATACCAGTCACATAATGCAATGGATTAGGGTTTGTCTGATTCCTACAATTCACCAATTACATATGAGTAATTTTACTAATTTATCAATGCAATCTTAATGTGTTTTCTTGATTTTGAGTATATCACTTGTGTGTTTTATTAAAATGTAATTTTAAACTAGAGACACAAACTTTGAGTAATAACGGTCACATCATGTATCAGTTTGATGTTATACTAATTATTATATGTAAAACATTAATTATGAATCATTTAAATAAATAATAAATATAATCTAAGTGGGTTTTATTGGTTTTTAGTGAGTGACAATTTTTGATCTAAAATGTCAGTTTTAATCTAAGAATGAACGCTTTGATTCATACCAGGAACATCATGTATTAGATTGTGGTGTTGATTATTACTAAATTTAAACAATGAATTATGAATAAAATTACTAATGTATCAAAACAATCCAAGCGTATTTTATCAGTTTTGAGTATTTTAGTTGACCTTTTTACTAAAATTAATGTCAATTTTAAATAAAAAGACACACTTGGAGTAATACCATTTACACCGTGTATTAAATTGAAGTGATATAGACTCATAAAAATCCCAAATGACTTATGGATTGTTTTTATAAATTATAAAATCAATAAAAATGTATTTTAATGATTTTGAGAATGTAACTTTTATTTTTTACCAAAATTCTCCATTTTAAACCAAAATCACATACTTTGAGTCATACTAGTGAAATCGTTTGTTGGATTGACATGATATTATTTCCTATATATCACAAATGAATTATAAATCATTTTACTAAATTACAAATAAAATAATATTGTGTTTTCTCAGTTTTCAATGAGTGACACTTTTTTACGAAAATGGAAATTTGAATCTAATAACATGTACTTTACGTCAAACTGGGAACAATGTATATTAGATTGATTTGAGGATGAATATTACAAGTAAAAATGGATTAGTGATCATTTTAATATATTACTAAAACACTATGAATTTGTTTTATTGGTCTTGAGTATGTAAGTAATCTTTTTTACAAAAATTTATGTCCATTTTAAATAAAAATACACACCTGCAGTCATATCAGTCTCACTATTTGTTAGATTAAGGTTCAGATGATTCCTACACATCCTAAATTACTTATGGATCATTTCCAAAAGTATAAAAACAATTCAATTTTTTTTTCTTAGTTTTGATTATGTCACCTGTTTGTATGACTAAAATTCCATTTTAAACAGGAAACACACACTTAGAGTCATATTGGTTACATAGTGTGTTGTCTTGATATGAGAGTGATTCCAAAAAATCACAAACGACTAAGAATATTTTTCCTAAATTAGGAAGACAATACATGTGTGTTTTGTTGGATTTCAGTGAGTGACACTTTCTGTACTAAAATTTCAGCTTTAAACTAATAACAGACACTTTAATTAATAATGGGAATATCATGTATTAGAATGAGGTGTGTTTGATTCCAACTTGTAAAAAGAGACATATGGATCATTTTATTAATGTTTCAAAACAATATGAATCTATTTTCTAAATGTTGTGTTTTTTATGTTGTATTTTTTACTAAAATTAATTTAAATTTTAAAAAAAAAATATGCTCTTGGAGTCATATTAGTCATACCGTGCATCAAATTGAGGTGTTTTTATTTTCTAAATGTCTCAAATGACTTATGGATATTTTTCCCAATTTGTTAAAACAATCCAAACGTGTTTTCTTATATTTTACTATGTTACTTTTCTTAATTAATAATATGTCATGTTATACTAGAAACACACACTTTGAGTCATACAATCCATATCATGTGTCGGTTTGACGTTAGAATAATTCCAACACATCAAAAATGACTTATTTAAATAAATATATTTATAAATTTTTTCATATAATTATATATAATTATATATATATATATTAATATATATATATACAGTTATAATTATAATTATAAACAAATATATTTAAAAATTAATTTTAATTGTTTTTATAATTATAATTATAATAAATATATATTATTTAAATATATTTATTGTAATTTTATAATTATTTATGAGAACATAATATGTTCATGTGTATACCATGAATGAATCATACCTAGAAAAGTATATATCATAAAAAGTGAGTCACCACATATATGGAATGCATGAATAATAAGGGTTTTAATGTATAAATAAAAATTCATGGGCCATGATAACATAATATATTCATGTATCATCATAATATAGCTAATCTTAACATTTGGAATAGAGAAAACCACAGTCATTTCCACAAATAAACTTATGATCATATAACATCAATTATACTCACGCATCAATATATAAACACAAATAAGTTCATTCATGTCGATGAATATCATCATTATCTCATGAGATATATATATATATATATTACAAATTCATTGGAGACATATATATATATATATTTATTTATAATAATAATTATAAATATATATATTTTAAAAGTATTTATATATAATTATAAATATATAAGTATATATATAACAAATAATTTTATTATTTAAAAAATGTACAATATTATAATTATATATATTTGTTAATAATCTTCTAAATAATTTATTAAATATTATATATATTTATTTGAATTATTAAAAAATACATATTATTATATCATATTTATATTAATTATAAACATGTGTTTTTTAAATAATATATATATATAAACATTTTATTAATATAACCTTAATATTTTAAACTGTATTAATTATATATATTTATTAAAAACATTACATGAACTAATAATAGAACTGATGAAGATAACCTTTATCAGTGCTAAAAAATACTAATAGAGGATACACCTTTATCAGTGCTTTAAGATAACACTGATAAATGTGAGGATTTTATCAGCACTTTCTATTTAGAATTAATAAAATAAGGTGCTTCCATTGTGCCAATTTGTGGTAGTGATTTCCATGGAGAAATGACATTGAATATTCTATTATGTAAAGGGTTTCATGAAGGGGAAACTACAAGATAAATGTGTGCATCTTCGGATTATTATTATTGATTGGATCATGCTATAATAGGTATTCTACACCACATCCAAACAAGATTTAGAGATAGAAGAAGGATATATCACATTGAAACTCTAAGTACAAGAGACATTAGTGAAATATTAGTTGTATAAGTTCAAATAGGACTCATTATAAAGGTTGTTTTCATGATACAATTTAATCTAAATTTGTTGAGATATAAAAGATCACTATGTAATTCATACAGAGTTTAAAAAATGTATACAATATTTTTTGATTTGTGGTTAACATTAATATTTCACTACACTAAGGGCTATCACACTACAAAATAGTTAAATTTAAAGGATTCCTTGTTGTAAAAGTTTTTTGATTCCATGATTTGAAAGTTCTTATAATATTTTGGTTATTTGGTTTGAATACCAAAAATTAATGATATGACTTGATACTTATGATAGGACCTTAAAAGGTATATTCCCGTATAACTAATAGTACATGGAGTTGAATTAGAGTTTGAATTACAATGAAAACTTCTACACTTTTTCTATTTTCCACAATAATTACTCATGTTTCTAGTTAGTACATTGATTATTTTAGGATCCCAATAGAAAGAAGAGAACATAATGAAGTAGTGAGAGATATAACACATGTGACATAACAGTTATAAATTTTATAACACTTTTAATCAAGTGGTTATATATTTTTTGAATAAATGGTTATCATTTCAACTACCACTTCACCACCTCATTTTCAATAGTGAATTAATTAGTGGATGGATCAATAAAATTTTATTTAAATCCTATAAGAATATCAATGAAAATTATAAGATAAGTATATTAGAAATGAAAATATATCTAGGATTTTTTATCTTTCTTTTATCTTCCTCAAGTGACATTGAAATATGGACTTTCTGTGGACCATTTTTCTCCTCTTGGGAATGACGTGTTTGGCCAGATCTATCATTCTCAGTGATCTCACAATGATTCTCTCATCATCTTGGACTCATATTTTTTTTCATAGATAATCTTATTAACTAAGTACACTTCTCATAATATCATGGATGATCCTTTTATAGATATATTATAAAACACTATATCAATAATATAAATCACGAACAATCTATAGATTATTGATATCCTCTACTTTCACCATTATATATCTTTAAAAATTAACAAGTAAATGTGGTCTAGTTGACTGATGATCTGTCATAGTTTTATTCATTTTTCTATCTCTAAAAGATTTGGAATATGATTTTGGGATATTATAGATCAATCCAGTATTTTGGTATGTCACTTAATAATAAAACAAAAATATTTTTTAAAATGGTGTATTCCATCATGAAGAAATATTAGGTCAAATATTATATCTGTAAATCCCAACTGAAATATCTCTTCATGATCTATAAGATTTTCTTACCCATTTTGGGATGGAAAAAAGTATTGAAACATTATATTTTTATCACCACATACCTTTTGAAGAACTATTGTGATGTGTTCATGGTCCTTGCAGCATGGTCACAACGAATTCTCATTCTATTGAGAAACAAAAATCTTATGGCATCTCCACTATAGAATAGAATATTATATTATGGCATAAAATCCTTTCTTATAGTGTAATGTCTTCTATCATCTGGTATAGAGCATCACCAAATTCCTATTTCTTCTCTTCATAGAATGGTCATCTCCTTGAAGTACATTTGGGATATCCCCTATGGATCAATACATTGATCTATAATGTGAATCTTTATATTAAATAGTGACTATGTTCTCTTGTAAGAGTAACCCAATTAGGAAATACTTATACATAATAATAAATATTTCTTCTATTAATATATTGTTGGAACAAGAAAATGCATCCCCAAAATTATCCAGATGCTTCCATACACGATCCAAGATCGTAGTCCATTTCCCAAGCTTCAATTTGGTAGGTTGTAGGGCCCAAAAGGAGTTACAGATTATTATTTATGGAAATTTGAAGTTGGGATGGAAAACTGGTTCGCGAAGCCCCTTCCGTGATCACGGAGCGCCACCGTGAAGCAATGAGGCGGGATTCTCTACGAAATCAGTTGACATTCATGACGCACTGTGAAGACCCACTACAAATCAATGGAGGCAGGATGCTTCACGAACCCATTTGACATTCGTGAGCCCACCGCGAAGTGAAGGAGACGTGATGCTCCACGAACGCATTTGACGTTCACTAGTCCGCTGCGGAGTAAGCTCCGTCTTCACACCGAGAAATATCTACTTCATGGTGCCCCTTTCCCATAAATACCCAGCTCACCCCCTTCTCCAGGATGGACACATCACCCATTGGATAGTGACTTCACCCCTTGGGCGGCCGATCTCCCGGTTCTCGGAGCTCCAATTTCCTTTGCGAAGCAGCTCCATGATGCCATGCTCCGCGAGAAGCTTCTTTCATGTTATTTATCCACAAGTGCATTCTCCGTGAGACCATGCTCCATGAGTCCATGCTCCACGATGCTGCTCCGCGAATCTATGCTTCGTGAGGCCATGCTCTGCGATGCTACTCCGTGAGGCCATGCTCCGCGAGACCTGATGGTCCTCGAGCCCCTTTGCTCCATGAAGATACTTTGAGAAGACCTATACTTTGAGAGGATTCTACCACCAGGATGTGAGGATTTTCCATTGCGCCCTTATGCACAACTACCTTCCACCTATGGAATTCAATGATTTGAGATATTCCTTTGCACACTGTGAAACACCTTGACTCGACGTATTCCTATTAGTTTGTTTCCCATTTCAAGAGTTGATATTCTTCTCATCAATTGCCCGGGTACCTTGAGTCGAACCATTCCTCCGAAAACTCCTCCAAAACCAATCACATGGCTCCTATGACTGGTTGAACTAGAAACGGCCGCCCTTGCATAATAACCACAACTATCCATTCCCAGGCGCCTTATGCCTAATAGTCCTATCTATATGACATTAAACTGTAGTGAACCCTATATGACAAATATAGGATGCCTCTTACTCAATTTAAGACATACCTTATTCTCCAAGCATGAGATGCCAATAGTCCTATGTACATGACTATAAACTGTATTACACCCTATGTTCCAAACATAGGATGCCTCTTACTCAATATGAGAGATTCCTCATGCTCTAAGCATGAGATGCCAATAGTTCTATCTATATGTCTATAAACTGTAGTATATTCTATGTTCCAAACATAAGATGCCTCTTACTCGATATGAGAGATGCCTCATGATCCAATCATGAGATGCCAAAAGTCCTATCTACATGACTATAAACTGTAGTACACCCTATGTTCCAAACATAGGATGCATCTACCACCAAATAAGATAAGCCTCAAGATCTAAGCATGAGATGCCAACAGTCCTATATACATGACTATACACTTTATTACTTTCTATGTTCCAATTATAAGATGCCTCATGATCCAAATAAATGATTCCTTGGGTGCCAAGAATAAGATGCCTAATGCCATGATTACAGTGGTGTAATTTCAAGAGCGTTGAAATCTATTCAAACATTCCATCACTCCACCTCACGCTTTGCGTTTCCTTCAATAGGATCATCATCCACTTCCATGTCTGGAGGGACCCTCTAACGGCCTGGTCTCATGCCTCATCGGCTCACCTACCATCCTAGGCCAACTCCCTGGAAGACATCGGATTAATTTTACGACAGGTCCTATGTTTTGAACACGGTCATCAGTCAACCCTCATTTGTCTGTCCCCATTTAAGTCTAACGCGATGTGGATGCTGTGTTTCTAACATGGTCTAAAGCTATCCTCCATCGCCACGCCACCCTCATTATGTTCTGAACATCAGGCATGTAATTCACACTCTCCATCAACCTTTGTTCGGATGGATTCCAATGCCCTTGGCATTATCCTTCTTGTGTCCTAGCACATAGGTGAATACCTCAACCCACTAGTGAGTTGGGATGCCCCCATGGACAGACATGGGGAAGACATTATGGGATACGTCCTTGTGTAATCCCCATCGACGATTGGCTCTCCATAGCGGCACCCGAGCGACATCCTTGCGTAAGCCCCATCCTCGATTGTCGCTCCATAGTAGCACTCGGGAAGAATCCTTGCATAATCCCCATCTACGATTTCCACTCCATAGCAGCACCCGGGCAGTTTCCTTGAGTAAGCCCCATCCATAATTTCCGCTCCATAGCAGCACCCAAGTAGCATCCTTGCGTAAGCACCCATCCATGATTGCCTCTCCATTGCGGCACCCAGGCAGCATCCTTACGTAAGCCCCATTCACCATTGTCGTTCCACAGTGGCACACGGGCCTCTATCTCGGAGTAAGTCCCAGTTTCTCTCTCCCTGGGCTTCCACGGAGTGTAATCCCTTCTCCTCTTCCCGCTTCCCATGGACGCACCTTTCACGGCGTGGTCGTTAGGCTTTTGCTGCCTCTTGTTTCTCACACCGAGCATGACTCATGTGGGCTAAGAGTAAGCATTGACAATGACATCATCCCCGTCCCACATGACGTTAAACTTCCCAACCTGAACCATGAGGACTTTCATCAATGTCAAGTCATGGTACGTAGGAAGCCTCACGAGGTTCAATCCCATCACCCATCGGACCGAGGTCTATCTTCACATCAGTTCTCCGACATGCCCAATCTGAACTATGTGGACTTTGATCCATCTCAAGGCATGGTACGTAGGAAGTCTCACGAGGTTCAAGACCACGACCCATTGGTCACTTCGTCCCTCTTCACATCAGTTCACCAACACTTGGTCAGCCTAGAGTGTAATCCCCACACACCCATCCCGAACTACGTGGACTTTGATCCATGTCAAGGCATGGTACGTTGGAAGCTTCACAAGGTTCAAGCCCTTTTCTTCTCATCCCGCATGATGTTAAACTGTATACCTGAACTACGAGGACTTAGATCCATGTCAAGTCATGGTACGTAGGAAGCCTCCTCAAGGTTCAAGCCCAACATACATTTTCCTCGACCATCTCTGTGTCGGTGCGCCAAGCCCCACCATCCACTTGGACGAAGGTTCATCTTCACGTTAGTTTCCCGACACCATCCTCATCCCATATGATGTTAAACTGCCCAACCTGAACTACAAGGACATTGATCAATGTCAAGGAATGGTACATAGGAATCCACTCGAAGCTCAAGCCCATCACGCATCGGACCAAGGTCTATCTTCACGTCGTATCTCCGATACGCCGAATCTGAACTACGTGGACTTTGATCCTTGTCAAAGCATGGTACGTAGGAAGCCTCAGGAGGTTCAATCCCACCACTCGTTGGTCACTCTGACCCCCTTCATGTCGGTTCACCAACACTTGAGAATCCTAGTGTGTAAGCCCTAGACATACATCCTGAACTATGCGGACATTGATCCATGTCAAAGAAAGGTACGTAGGAAGCCTCAAAAGGTTCATGCCCAACACCCATCAGACCTCCGGTCCATCTTCACATCGGTTCACTGACACACCCAACCCATCCTGAACTACGGGGACTTTGATCGATGTAAAATCAGGGTACGTAGGAAGCCTCCAAGACGTTCATGCCCAAAACCATCCTCCATCCCGATTCTTATCTAGGCCGCCACATCCCGGTGGGGTCATGTCATCCTCCCTCCTCACTGCTCCTAGCAGTACTTGGGCAGCTAACCATGCATAAGCCCCACTATGTCTTCGGGTCATTGTCCTCTGTGTACACCCTGATTCATCACCCCTTCGAACTATGTGGGTTTTGATCCAAATCTGATATACATGGTACGTGGGAAACCTCCATGAGGTTCAATCCCAGCCAATGGTAAACCGTGGTGTCCTCCATCCTGGGGGAACTTTCCTGGATCCACCCTAAGTGGTGTTCAGATCAGCCATTATGTTGTGACATCTCCCCTCCATGGGGAACACCACCTCGGATCCATCCTCATTGGGTGTTCTGATCCATCCATCTTCCATGTGTTCCCTCCTTGGGATGTACCAATCTGATCCATCTCTATGGGACGTTCTAATCACCCTCATTCCGTCTTCGTAAGACGTTAAACTCGCAACCTACCACATGATAAAAACGAGATGCCCGAGGAAAACCTCAAATGACACGCCTTTGGCGTAACCGTCTTAACAAGATGTTAAACATGCAGCATACCCTGTGTAAAACATAGAAAGATGTGGAAAAACTCAGAGACATGAATATGGAATATGATTCTCCGCATTCGACGTGGGATGCCTTGGGTTATGCACCCTTGAGATTCCCTCTTATGAGGAAGAATATAGGTTCCCCAATGTCCACGCACCCAGAGATGCCCCGACATGCCTGATGTTGTCATCTACTCCGACCGAAGGTCGCTACCATGTCAAGACCCCGTTGAATATCTTGACAGAAGTAGTGTAATTAACCGACATCCATGAAGATATGGCACCGTGAATGAGATTCATGAACCACAACTTAATCTATAAGGGAGACTCGGACTAGGTGACGAGTTTCGAGGAGGATTCCACGGAAGGAAGAACCGACATCCCATCATCCCATTTCGATCAAGGAGCAAACGTCCCTGAATAAAGAACGGATGTCTCCCGCCTTTGGAAAGCGGGAATATGGGGCAACAGCTGCTTTCCATCACAGATGGAAACGCCCGCCCTGACGAAAGCATCAGAAACATATATTTATAGAGAGACTACAAATATAGGGTTTTTTACTTATCAGATAATATAAATTCTTTCCTATATAATAGTAACTTATAAATGATATAATTTTATCATCATCATTTATTCCATGATTTCATCATCCTCGATATAGCTAAAGGAGTCCTTCAAATCCAAGACTCATTTTTCTTCCTAGACTTTTCTAGTATCCACAATGTTCTTCAATATCCATCTTAATTATAAAATATTTCTTCAATAACCTTCATTCATTTTGATATCTTCAACATCATTATTTTTATAAACATTAAAAGACAATATCTGTGAACCATTAATCCCCTAAAAGGGGAATATTATCAATATTACCTCTAAGAATATACTAAAGAAATTATAAATATGAAATATATTAATGTGTCATGAACTCTCCATCAATTGGTTGAATCCATGGATGAATCAATTTAAAGGTTCATTCTAATACACCATCAAGTTAGATCATGTTTGCAATAGATCTCCATCCCTTGAGAAACTTGATATCAGGAGGAAAATATAGAATTATTTGATCATTATAAGGATTCACAAGATCTATATTTAACATAATACTCCATGTGATTATCCAATCCTCTATGAGATCTTGATTAGCTGGAAGGCATGTGATTTTCAATGATTTTCTTTCAAAATAGCTCTATGTACCCTTTCATGAATCTACACAATGATTTAATCACATAAAACATTATACTAAACCATCCTAATTAATATTCATATATAAAAGGGAATGTTATTCCATATTAATATGATAATAAATTCTAAAATCATTAATAATATATATTTTAAGCTAGACTCCATGCTTTAATTATATTTAACTCAGTATATAATGATATTCATAAATCTACATCTATATTGACAAATAAATCATATCATGACCATATAAACCTCTTAAATCATATAACCCTATTTAATTTATTTCATTACTAATATGTTTTAATTTCTTCATCAACAATTGATAAAATCCCAACATGATATAAGATGAAACAACATATTCATGACATGTATAAGAAAATCACTATCCCAGTATGGATTTTATTGAAATGTTATCAATATATATCCTAATAATTAAAACAATTAATTCATTGTGAAACCCTATGAGATTGATTGAAAAAAAAATTATTAACACAAATCAATCGATCCATCGCTTATTATAAAAACGCCATTTTAATTCCAATAGTGTCATTTTGGATTAATGTGTTTTTTATCGCCCATTGAAAATATAATAAAAAGAAAATATTAAGTGTGGATGACTGGGATAATACCTATAAGTCTTCCCCCTTGATGGGTTTTAGTATCTTACCCCCATTATACAATAGTGAAAAAATAAATATCATGGGGATCTAAAGTCATTCTTCCAAAAGATATATAGACCCTATTAGTAAAATAATCGTTTCCTTTCTCCCCTTCGATTATGAATTATTTTCAAAAGAAGTATATAAATGAGATAACAGTCTTCACAATAATGAGTGGTGATCCATCTCATGATCATACTTCAATAATATTAACTATTACGATTCGTTATGTACCAACTAAAATAATCCAATGAATATAATACATAATAATGGAAATATAAATCATCCAATATAAGACTAGAAAAAACAACATTTTTCAGTAAAAAGATTAATCAATAAATAAACCAAGTAGTCCATATGTTACTCTCAACAATAATGTTCTTTTTGAAATAATCTCTTGGATTTAGAAAATAAAACACCAACTTTTTCAAAAAAAATCATCATGTAATCCAAGAATAAATAAGGGAATATGGTTAATCAACAAGTATCCCTTTTTTGGATAGGAGGAGGTTGTCCCACTTGAAAAAACATAGCCTTAAAAATATTTTCATATTTAACATTAGTCCTTTTCACAACTTTTTATACATATTTTTGGTCAATCCCCTTCCATGGTTACATGGGAACATAAATTGAATGTTGGTGTCCTACTATTATCTTTATATCAATTTTCATTGCCTTATTAATCAAATTAGAGTTTTAATAGGTTCGAATAGTTCTCTCCATGTGTGAAATATCAATTTATATTTGTATTTTGGAGATAGTTATACACTTGGAACTTCTCTTAATTACTTCATATAACTAGATTGTTCATGATAAACCATAAAACATGTTTTAAAAACTATTTTTGGTGGGAAATTATTCTTGTCATGATGATCTTCTGGGTTTTATAGATAGTTTTTTGTTTCTTATATTAATGAACATCATTATAACTTCACTCTATATAGGGGTTGTATCCATCATGTAACTCATGTTTCTCTGGAAGACATGTGATATAGGTTTCAGAATTGTGCCCCAATTTTTTAACCATCTACAAGTATCCTAATATACACCATTATTTATATGACCATTATTCATTTAATTATACTATTATGATCTCATATTATTCTTGGATTTTACTAATAGAATGTTTTACAAATTTTTTTTCAATTTCTAGCCAAAGAAACCAATCTAAGAGAGAAAAACATGAATATTTGATTATTATATGAATTTAGTGTTTCCATTTCATATCAAGGGTTGTTTTACTTCTCTTTTATTCATCTCAATAGTAGTATACTTCTCTATTGATAAGGGTTTTAATGGATTTTCTCTATTATGGGGGAGTCTCTCAATTCATCATTTCCAATTCTCTATTGGTAGAATGTCATTTAGACCATTCGTCAGAGTCTTCCATTATTCTTGATCAAAATTAGTTGGTCTTAAAAAATATGGACTCTAATTTTTTCTCAATCTATTCATATTTGGGATACTTATTCTTTGAGTTGTATTGTTTAAAATAACTCAAACATTCCTTCCAACTTTTTACAAAAATTTTAACCATCAAATTCTGTTATTGTGCATGAGATTTTCAATTTTTTTTATTATGCACCAGAATGATCGCCATAATTATGTCAATATCTAGGAATTTATCACAATTTAGAAGTGTTGAGGATAAAGTTGAATTTATTGTAATTTTTCTGAATTCATAGTTTCTAATTGATTTATTATTTTTTAATTTTATGATAATAAATTCATAAATTTATTTTCAAATTTTTTATGAATTTTTAGGTTAAATTGGAATCCATATATTATTAAGTAGTGATTTTATATGGATTTGTAATATTAAAGTGTTTATTAATTTTAAAAAGGTAATTATGGATGATCATGTGTGATTAATATGGAGTAATTGTTCTATTCAAAGTCGAACATGCCATACCAAAAATCATGTCCAGTGAAATTAGAGAAGACATCTCACATATGAATAAGTACCGTGGAAAATATCTATTAAATTAGATATAGGATAGTATTCCATTATGTGTGAATAAACTAATGGTTGGTCCCTTTCGTATGAATCACTTTTAAGTGGTATGCCTTTTATGGGATTAAATTTAAAGAGAAGAGTCTCGTGCTTGATTAGGATTCAGCATCCAACATATTAATCACCAAGTGACTCTGTAAGAATAATAATTATCCCAAGACATGTTGTATGATTCATCTAGTTTGGATACTTTACATTTAGAAATAAAACCTTGTGCTATGTGAGAATAAATTTTTACATAATTTATGACTGAGTTGGTGTACCCTCACATAAATATAGTGGGCCATAAAAATGTATCATGTCAGTCTACAGTGGATCATGTTATAATAAATATGATCCTCATATAGTGAAATTTAATTTTTAAACATAGATATTACATCTTGTTAGATGAATATTCATTTAATAAAATTACTATCCATTCCAAAATTGTATAGTTATTCTATACTTAGACACATGGATACATAAAAAACTTATTAATATAAGATTTAGATTATCCCCAAATAAATTATTCCCAACTAAAACTCTACTTTTATGTATAACACATAAAACCTCTTACATATATAGGAGACGATAAACAAAAAAAAGTGATATTAAATGATATTTAAGGGTAAGGAATAAATAAATAGTTATATAATCATAATATGAACATTTGTGTATGAAAACATGGTATTAACATTTAAAACCCATATCAAACATGTCATAGATCATATACTTGAGTAATGTAATACATCATGGTACTTCAAAAGATATTAATTATTAATTAATAAAACAATATGAAATATTAAAGAATTAATTTTTCATAATACATAAGATTGTGGAATACCCATTATCATAGAAAATATTTTTCTTTATAGTAAATCCTCACTTTTAATACTATCATAGTGAATTGGTTTCACTCTCTATTCCATCAAAGTAGTCAAGGTTCACTCCCAAGACTATCATAGTGGAATGATTTTGTTTCTGAATTTGTTTTACTCCCCATTCTCATCTTCTTTATGTCATGAAATATCTATCTTTACCCCATGAAATAGAATAATATATAATTGTTGGTTCACCCATCACATAATTAAAATCATACATAAGGGTTCCACAAGATCATAATACATGAATCATAGAATAACTCAAGATAATGGGATTCCTAAAACTTTAATCATATAATAACCCATGGAAATAAATGGGTATTATAAACATTTCATCATTTCATCATTTCATAACCAATGTAAAATAAATGAGTTTCATAAAAATATTATCATATTAATCATAAACCATCTAGGGAAAGAATAAGAATAGTATCATTGGATCATATACCCACTAAAGGTGAGGAAAAATCAAAATATTTCATATAAGATGTAAAATTATTTTAAAATATCAACGGGGACATTCCATGAGGACTATACACTTTTTAATTTAAAATAACTTATTTAAAATATAAAAATTTACCAAATATTAAAGCTAATATTTTTTTTGTAAAAACCAATGTAAATTTATAAAATACTCTTAAAATCATTGAGTTTATATGATTGAAGTAATTTTATTTTATACCATATATTTTAAGATAAATATTCTGTTCACTTTTCCAGAAAGAGTCAAAAGTACCTCATTCATAAAATAATAAGAAGATTCATTTTAAACCGTCTTGTAAAAAGTAAATCATTGGTAAAATAAAATTAAAAAATAATTATAAAATAATGAAAACATAGTTGAAAATTTATTATAAAACATGGTCATTAAAGGGAGTGGATTTTAAACCAAATATAGAAATAATGTCAGTTTTCCTTTAAAGCATTCTTTTGGTCTCTTGAGTACTTAAATAGAGGAAAATGTATTGAAAACATGTAATGATGAAAAATAACTATAGGAGAATAAAATTAATGGGATTATTGACAAATATGAAATTATATTTCATAGTATTAACTAAACCATAAGTAATTCCTATAAATAATGAGATTTTAGTATAATACCCTTATCTCAGGTTTGACTTTCTTCATACGTGTTCAAACCTCCTATTCATAGAATAAAAACAATTAGATATCCTCTAAAGGAACCTAGGGTTGGTATTTTAGTGAGACTAGTACCTATAGAATATTATTAGGGATGTTTATAAGGTATTTTTTCACAGGTTGTTGAAGCTACATGGTTTCAAGTGGTGTAAATAAAAGAGGGAAGGGGTGTCCCTTTTTAAGGGAGGGAAAGGACACACTTATAATTACAAAAAAAAGAATAAAATAATGTTAAATAATTATAAAGAAAAAATCTTCCAAATGGAAACATATTATAATAAACATTGTTTAATTTCATAATATCACCGTCTAATAAAATTTAGACATGTTTCAGTATCATTTTAAATCATATCTTTTTTATTAACCCCTTCATTAATAATTTTTTACCTTAACCATAGTATCAACTATTTCAAACAAAAAGGGTTAACAATGATACTATAAATTTAATAGTAATAGATAAATGTACAATGGTTATTATTTTCAACCATATTAAATTCACTTTTTTAATGATAATATTTTTATAACTTTTTAATCTTTTAATAAAATACTCTTTTTTATGAAATATCGTTAATGTCAATTTTGACATTTTTTATTTAATTTGACTTTGAGGGTACTAAAAAATGAAATAATTATAATATAATAATTTTAGAAAAAATTTATATGTAACATGTATCTAAAAAATCTTGGAATATATAAATTCATTCAAATTATACAACTTTAAATATTTTTAAAATCATTTATTTTATTTTTTATTAATAGAAGAAATTTTACGTCAACATAGTAAAATAATTTATGTTAAATATATAATTATGAATAATTAGTAATAAAAATTTATCTTGAAAATAAATTAATTATGATTAAAATTATAATTAATATTTGTTAAAAACGTTCTTTTTTCCAAATTTGAACACATATGATATATTTAATAGTAAGAGGGTGATATTTTGTATTTTTCTTTTATTTAAATTTTATATTGGTCATTTTCATAGATATGTGTCCCTTAAAACATTAAATTTATACCCTAAGGTGATAATGGTCTAATTAACATCATCAAATGAGATTTAATGTAAAAAATGGTGACCTTAACATTTAGTTTTAACCTAGGCTAACAGAATTTACCCTTTACAGAGGTGATATAGTTTACGACATTTATTATTCAAAATGGATGAATTTAAAAGGGACCTATATACCAAATATGTACCTTAGGATTCCAAATATGGAACAAATTTTTCATAACTAATTTTCAACAAGTTTATTAAATACATTTTAAAATAAGTGTTCAAAATTAAAAGAAAATCTTTTTTAGAAAATTTCATTTTTAAGCATAAAACTATATCTATTCATATCCCATGTATATAAAAAACTAGACAAATGTAAAAGCATTTGAATGTATAAAAATTATTTAAATTTTATTAATATCATTCACAAATAGTGATTAATTTAATTTATTAAGAAAAAAACACATTGTGTATAGAAAAATCATTTTTTCCGAAAAACATATCAATTATTTTAAAAGGATTTTTTATTTTAATTTCTAATTAAGTGATAATCTTCTATTCATTTTGTACATATGTGGAACATAAATAATAATATTTTAATTTTATATTTAGGTTCTTTTAAACTCGTTATTTTATGTAAATTAATCTATCAAAAAAATTATATAGAACTGTATCATAATATCTTATGGTGTAACATTATACTCAATTTAAAATTAATTTCACCCATAAAATTACATCAATTCGATACAAATAAATGACGGATTCTCTATTTCATTACATCCTCTATTTTCCAAGTATCTTCTTCAATTTTTTTATAGTTCATGATAACATTAACCAGTAGTGTATTCTTTCCCTATAAAACTATATCTCTACTATCCAGAATTTATACTGGTTATTCTTCATATAAAAGTTCATACTCTTGGGGTATGAACTTTTTGTT